>NC_069466.1:2371576-2395512 GCF_026875155.1 Cherax quadricarinatus
GGGGAAGACGGGACAGCAAAAATAGCAAAGGGAGAGGATTTTCCCTGTTGTAAAAATAGAGCAGCGCTTAACCCAGCACTGAGACGATCGTGGGATAGACGGGAAAGAAAACGGATTTGGGTGAAAAATGTGGCGACGTGGGAAGCAGTGGCAGGCTGCATAACTTTGGGTTTGATCTGTGGATCTTGTCGGCGATTGGTTGCTGGAAAATCGGTGGGAAGCGGGATGGAGAGGGAGGCATGTTTCAATATGGTTGGTTAAGTATGCGGAGAGGAGAGAGGATCAGCGTTGATTGGTGTATAACTCTCTTCATATCTGCGTTTTGTTAGTTTTTCCTTCCTGTCGTAGAGCCATTTTGCAGTCTTTTGAAAGCAGGTTTTGATAATAAACTAAGTTTGAGCAGACTTTTGTTTGTCCTTTTCAAAGTCTGCAATTAGGGCAGTTTCAGTGTGGGGATCGCATCCAGGAGCAACAGTGTACTTGATACTACCATGGTGCATGGAATAGATGACCTGAGGTGCATATAGCGACGGGGTGTGAGGGTTATATGTATAGAAGGTGAAGGGTTCAGTTGGTTTAAATATTGTTTCCTCTTCCATTTCTTCAGGTCTTCGAGTATCTTGAGGTGGATTTTCAGGAGAAAGTGTCTTAGCTTTCTTGGCTTTTGGTGGTTGAGTTGGAGATGAAACAGGTGGTTCGTTAGTAGTAGCAGAAGAGGCGGAAGACTCAGGTGATTGGTCCACAGCGGTGGTGATGTTGGAAGTAGCTGATTGGTTGTTTCTTGGAGATGGAATTTCAGGTGTTGTGATTTTGCCTAATTCTTTGGTGAGCTTGATGATGTCGGCAGATGGTGGAGAGTCTGGGAAAGTAAAGTTTGGCATGTTGTTCAATCGGAAGAGCTCGTTAATAACAGTGTTGAAGGAGCCTGGTAATGCCATATTATGCATGTGTGCATATAGCATACAGTAATGAATTTTCGTAGGTTCAGAAGCTGATGGAGTAGTGGTGGTGGGTTGGGTATCTTTTAAAAGTTTTGTTGTGTCGGCCTGGAGTTTGGTGATGGCAGCATAAGTAGGTGACTTGGAAGGTGTCTTTTGTTCTGCTTCTTGGATTTTTCTCAGAATTTCACGACGAGTGGGGCACTTTGCAGCGAGAGTATGGTGATTGTTTTTGCAGTTCAGACACTTAAGTGGGGCAGTAGAAGTACAAGTCTTGGAATCGTGGCCTTCAGACCCGCAGGTAGAGCAGAACTTTTTGTCTTTTGTGGGGCAGTCTTTTGTAGAGTGTAGGTACGAGTAGCAACTCCAGCACTGAGTAATATGATGGTACCGCTCACCTTCAATATGACTGGAGTTAATGAAGTAATAGTATATGGCCAGGCCTTCAGCCATAGCTTGGGCAGCCATTGTCACATCAATAAAAGTGATTTTCAGCATGGAGGAGGCAGTAGGAATCTTGGTGATGCTTTCAACTGTAGCCCAGGGATTTTGTTCTTCTATGGAGGTCTTTAGGTCTTCAGCAGGTTGTGTGGTAATCATTTTGTCAAGTCTCTTCAAGAAGACAGTCCTCTTAGCTCGTAAGGCAGGAGAGGACATGACTTTGAAACCACGGTCTGATAGAGTGGACAAAGTGGAGGAGGTCAGTAGTTTTTCAGCTTCAACATCGTCTTCACAGACAATAATGAAGGCTTCGTGGAGTGAGAGGATGGTATTAATCTTGACCTGTAGACCCCTGATTACCACAGTATGTATAATGTTCGCCAAGACCGCAGTCCTGGCACGGGTCTCAATCTTGCGATGACCCATCTCTGGCTCCCGATGGAGAAAGGTTTCTGCAATGATGCGACGTATGCTGCTCAAGCACTCTTCTGGTCAGTTCAACTGGTGCATCTCATAAGCGACAACGCCATATGTACTCCTAACTATGGACACATATGGCGAGGAGGACTATATGTCGTTATCACAGGTAACAGCTTATCTGGTTCGTTGACCCCATGGTACACTAGTGTGGACGCAGTCATCTCTGGGTCCTCTTCGGGAGGGAATATCACTCCTAGTTGCCTGCGGAGTGTCTCAGTAACTTCGCACTCCAGAAGATAGTGTGTTAGGGGCCGTTGGACAACGTGCTGACAGTTCTGGCACATCTCCTCCTCAGTCTTGTCTACCATCATCTTGGCTGTGGGAAAGCCCAAACGAAGCCGATGGATGGCGGTACACTGCGCTCTGGACCAGCTTCTATCATATGGAGGGGGTTCTCCCTGAGTCGCTGCTCGGTACCACTGTTGAGATGGGGTATCACTTAAGATCTCCCCCATAAGTTTTATGGCTCTGGCAGCCACCAGTTTGGTCTGTCGTAGGCTGATTGGGACAGTAATCCCAACATGTGGATAGTCTGTTGCTGCCTTGGCTGCATCATCTGCCGCCTCATTTCCCCGGATGCCAGCATGGCTGGGGATCCAGTTCAATGTCGATCTGTTACCCTGAGCTTCTTAGGCTGTCATTATGCTCAGAATCGATGTGATGAGGTGAACATTGTCCTGTGGTTGAGGATGGGAGAGGGCATTGATTGCAGAGGTGGAATCAACATGTATGACAGGTCGGAGTCGATGTCGTAGGGCATATGACAATGCCTGCTGAATCGCCACCAGCTCAGGTTGAAGGATCGTGCAGTGGTCAGGGAGTCGCCAGCCTTGTGTGTGACCATTGTGGTACAGTCCAGCTGCTGCTCTCTTCCTGTCAGGGTCGACAGAACCATCTGTGAAATACACTGCACATGTGCCTCCTCTGCCAGTGCCATGCTTGTCTCAGCATAATTGCTGAGGGTGTCTTGACTGCAGAGACGCTTAGAGATGGGTATTTGCATGATGCAAACATGGGCGGGATCTGGGCGCCAGGGAGGTGGTGGATGGTACACAGAAATTTCCCACAAAACGAAGAACGAACGAAAAGTTCAGTAAGACCCCTATGGGGGGGGAAGAGGGGACAACGAAGAATGTGCTGGAGGGAGTGTTTTTAGTCCAGAAATGAGCCAGGGTTTAAACCCGCAGCGAAGGCGTCGTGGGCAGATATTGAGAAAGAAATTAGGCTTTTTGTTAGGTCGTGGGGTGACGAGGGGGAAAGGGGACAGCGCGTTTGGGGCTAGAGAGGAGTGTAGAACTGGGCCCATTTTTAAACCCCAAAAAGCAAAGGCAAACGTAGGTAAGAAGGTCCCTGTATGAAGGTACCTGTCAGTGAATCCAGGGTTATTTGTAAATGGGTTTGGAGCGGATCAGCAAGGAGTAAAAAAGGGTTGTTTTGGGTTTTGTGGGTCTGCGAATGTTTCAAAAAGGAGAGTGGTCCGTTCATGTGTTGTTCAAATTGTTATCTGTCTGTAAATGAGCGTTTTCCCAGTACAGTTTCAGCGCAGGGATGTCAAATTTGCCATGGAGAGACTTTTGTGGCGAAGTCCCCATGACAAAAGCCCCAGCGCGCGCTGTTCTGGAACCTGCAGTTTAAGTAAGTTTTTTTTTTGCTGCAAGAAAAAAGGGCAGAGGAGGTAATTTATCAGAGGAGAATTAGGGATTTTTAGGGTGTATTTTGGGTGCGTTGAGGGGCATGTTTCGCTTGTAGAGGCCCCCAAGGGGCCCATATAGCATTGCTCCTTGAGTGAATTGGCCTGTAAACGAAGAAGGTATCAAGATTAACCCCAAGGCGTGCAGTTTGTGTGATGGGGATGAAATGCGGGTGTCGCTGTTCTGACTGACAGGAAGGGGGGATCATTTTTCCCCTGTAGTTAAAATACGTAAGGGAAAATTAAGCTGCAGGGGTTTTGTTCCCCCCTTTTGTTCCCAGAGGGGCTATCCTGTCGCCCTATTTTGTTTTTTTGTGTTGGTGTATTATATTGGATGAGTGAAAAGGGTTTGTGAATGTCGTCGCATAGGCTAGTGTGGGGGGTTGGGGAACAGGTGTTGGAATGCTTAGTGTATAAAATTTTGAGGGTAGGGAGAGGATAGATCCCCGTGGTACTCCGGCTTTTAGTGTGAAGTAGTCAAGTAACGCCTGGAAATTTTATTTTCATGGTAGGCCCTTAGGAATTGCAGAGGGGTTTACGAGTAGTGAGGGCAGGTTGAAAATTAGTGCGAGTTTTGTATTGAGCCTTCGTGCAGACATGTCAAAGGTTTTTTAACGTCTTTTGCAACCAGGGCTGTCCCGTTTCTTTGTTTTGTGTTGATGTGGAGTATTGAGAAGTATTAATGGCATCCTGTGTGGGTTGTGTGTTCTGAAACCAAACTGGCCATCAAAAGTAGGAATTGTGTTCCAGGTATTGCTAAGGCGATGATTGATAGTTTTTCAAAAATTTTCCCCAAATTTCGAGAAGGTTGTAGGGCGTAGTTTTTGGGTTCAAGTGGGCTTTATGGGTTTTGGGAAAGGGGGATAGCGTAGCAGCTTGAAGAGGAAGGGAAATATCCCGAGGCAAGGGGGCATTGAGGGGTTTGTGTAGGCATAATGTTTTAGTCAGGAAAAATGTTTTGGATAATATGGTTTAGGCCAGAAGCAACCCGGAGCCTGGGAGGAAGGTGTCTGAGGAGAGTTTTTAAAGTCTGTGTTGGTGAAAGGAGTTCGATTCTTGGGAAGACGAAAGAGAGTCTAGTGTACGTGGCTGTTTGTGTTGTTTTTGTGTTGTGCGTGTTCCCGTGTTTTTGTTTGAAATTTTTGAATAACGTTGGTGGGGGGTGGGGTGGAAGATGTTCCCCCCAGATGGTTTTAAGATATGGGGTTTTGCGCCCGGGGTCTGATGTTGTGTTGTTGTGGGTGTGTGTTTGAATTTGTTGGTGGGGTTGTGCCTTGTTTTTTTGATAAAAATTCCCAAAAAATTTTAGTGTTTTAATACGTTGTTTTTCTGTTTTTGTATGAGTTGTGACCAGTGATTTTTTGTGGTCTTGGTCTAGGGTGCGTAAAAATCGTTTCTCCTTACCGGCTTCAGAATCATACAAACACGGTGTTGTAAACACCACCTCCCAAGGCTGAGGGACTCATTACCCCATCTTTTGTATATAGTTTTTTTTTCTAATTTTTTCCCAAAAATTTGTATTGATAAAGCCCCTGGTGGCGAAAAAGTTTACAATAAAGATAAAAGATGTTGCACAAATGTCTTAACTTTTATCTTGTCGGGATTGTTTTCCTGCTTGCACAACTTTTCAGGCACGCAACATCAGGGGGAAATTTTATTTTAGGGACTTACTGACCCTTTATTCTATTCATGATTGATGGACTGACCCATCGACTCAAGGTTGAGGGACCTGTATTAAATCAGTGGTGCCTGTACTTAACTTGTGAAGAAATGTCTTTTGTGTCCCCCGGGGTAACCCAAAATGCCCCCCACGAGAAATTTACAGCAACTTAAAGGGGAATTTAGGGTGCGAAAATGGGATACGGCGATTTACCCCGGGGAAAACAAGAGGTTCGTAGTATAGTCCTGTTTTCGAAATCGTAGGTCAAGAAAAAGGGTCGTGGGACAGTGGCTGGACGCAGGGGGCGACGAAGTTGAGATCAAGAAGATGAATGGAAAGCCAGAAACGATGAAGAAGAAAGAGACTGCTGTGGAAACTCCTGTGGAAACCTCCAACGCATTCTCGGTGCTACCCGACGAATGTGAGTCGACTACTGGGATCGTCACGACGAACGACAACAAGGAAGGTAAGAATGTTGTTATTGTTGGGGATAGCCAGGTTAGATACATGGATAGGGCATTCTGCTTGAAGGACAGGAGTAGGAGACAAAGGGTTTGCTTTCCTGGGTCTGGGATGGAAGACATCGTTAGCCGGCTTGACAGCATCATGAACGGTAATGGGATCAATCCTATTATTTGCCTCAGTGATGGAGGCAATGATGTAGGCAAGCGTAGAAGTGAGGATTTAGTTAGAAAGTTCAGGACAGTTATAGACATAATTAGGAAGAAGAAGGGGCGCCCTGTTATATGTGGCATTTTGCCAAGAAGAGGTGTTGTTAATGAATGGTTGTCTAGAGCAATTGGTATTAATTGTTGGCTGGATAAACACTGTAAGGACAATGCAGTACCATTCATTGACAACTGGGACAACTTCTATGGCCGAAATGACATGTATGCCAGGGATGGGGTTCACTTATCCAGGGCAGGTGTGAGTTTTTTTGCTAACTCAGTTGAGGGGGTTGTTAGGACTTTAAACTAGGATTAGTTAGAGGTATGGGTTTAGAAATGATAAATAATGAGTATGGATATATTGACTTATGCTCTGATATTAAGAATCTTAATAGTAACTGTCATGGAGTAACTCTGGGTAATGATAATTTCAGAAATTGTGTAAAAACAAAGATGAATAGAAAAAATGTGCAGAAGAAAAAATGTATGATGGTATTTTATGCTAGCAGTCGAAGTGCAAGAAATAAAATTAATGAACTACGTTTGGTAGCATGTGCTGGGGACTTTGATATCATTGCATTAACTGAAACGTGGTATGATTTAAAGAGTCGGGATATGACTGCTGAGTGTAATATTCAGGGATTTAAGTTGTTCAATGTGGGTAGATGTAATGGGAAGGGGGGAGGAGTTGCACTGTATGTTCGAGAAAATATTAATTGTTGCTTAAAAACAGGTATAAAAAGAGATGGAGCAGTAACAGTCTGTTTGGGTAGAGTTTGTGGAGGGTCAAGAAAAACTAATTCTAGGTGTAATATCCCGACCTCCAGGTTGGATCCGATTGAGGGAGACTTCTTTGGGAAAAAAATTTGTTGGGCTTTGGAACGTAACATAGTCATAGTAGGGGACTTTAACTTTAGTAAAAATGATGGAATTCTTTGACAGGTAATCAGAGTCCAGTGACTTTATGGAAACAGTTCAGGACGGGTTTTATAAAAAAGAGTAACTGAGCCTCAAGGGGTAATAATTTGTAGACCTAGTTTTGTCAAATAGGAAAAATCGGAAATAATGGGAATACTGAAGGCTTGGGGCAAGTGACACAAATCACACTTTTAGATTATTGGGAATGCAAAATAAAGATAATACAGTAAAAATCCCTGATTTTTTTGTTCTGCCCATTATAGGATTTGGGAACTTTCTAATCTTGATTGGGGTTATTAATAGCTAATGATTTTTTTGACGAAATCATACTCATGAAAATTTAAGGGGTTGCTTTTATGATTTTTTTCTTAATAATGTCACAGTGCCCGGTATATACTTCCCCCGAGAGAAATTTAGGCTAATAAAAGATCCCAATGGGTTGACAGGAGGTAAAGATCTATTAGGGGAGGGGAAAAGGGGAATTTATAGGGCATCGAAGGGAGAGGTTTAAACCCTTTCTGACCAAAATGTTCAGCTTAAAAAAGGGAAATAAAAAAAGGGGATAAAAAAGGCTAACGTGACTATGAAATTAGAGTTGCTAATGAATCAAAGGCTAATCCAAAGGGGGGGCTTTAAGAGTATAGGACGAAAGGGGAAGGAAAAAGTAGGAACCTCTGAAAACGGGGAATGGACAGTGACGGATATGAATGGAAATGTTTTCCCTTATTTTAAGGATATTTTTTGTCAGTTTTTACACGGAAGATGTAATGAGATTCATTTAAATTAGCAATTATTAGTTCCTGATGTTTTTAAGTTAACTAATATTACTGTCACGAGGGAAAGGGTTATTAAACAGTTGTGAGAATGGTTTGAAAAACGACAAGTTGAAGATTGAGAACTTTATTCGGGGAAATTTTGCCAAAAGGGCTTATCAGTCCAAAACAAAGAGGAAGGGTAAGGAGAGGGGGTATGAGGGAATCAGTCCCCCAGCCTGGAGTCAAAGTGTTCAGTCCATCAATCTTGTGAATGTCAGCATAGGGCCGTTGAGTGGGTTATATTGTGTGAGGTGGGTGAAGCAGGCGGAGGCGGGGTCATAGTGGTACCATCCACTAGTCGAATTAGGTCTTCGTCCAAAGGTTGAACAAGTGTTGAAGAATTCTTTGTAACAAGATCCCATGATGCTGCAGTGTCTGACAGTTGTGAACAATAAAATGGTATAAAATACCCACAGGTTGTTTAGGTAAGACAAATATGCAACAGTTAGGTATCTTTATTTCGAAACGTTTTTCCTACACAGTAGGCTTCTTCAGTCGAGTACAGCAAAGTTGATAGTAGCAGAAGAGACTTGAGGACAATGTAATCTGTCCATCACCCTTAAAGTTTTGAGGGACTGACCACCTCAAAACTTTAAGGGTGATGGACTGATTACATCGTCTTCAAGTCTCTTCTGCTTCTATCAACTTTTCTGTACTCGACTGAAGAAGCCTACTGTGTAGGCGAAACGTTTCGAAATAAAGATACCTAACTTTTGCTTTATGTGTCTTACTCTGACATTTTGTGATGAATGGTTTAAAACCGACAAGTTGAAGATTGAGACACTTATGCAGCATATGGGAATCTTTTTTCAGGAAACGTTTCGCCACACAGTGGCTTCATCAGTCCAATACAAAGAGGAAGGCGTAAGGAGAGGAGGAGTATGAGGTAATCAGTCCCTCAGCCTGGAGTCGATTGTGTTCAGTCCATCAATCTTGTAGAATGAAACAGCAAAGGGCCGTAGACGCTTGCCTAATTCTTGGGCACGACCCACTTCCACATTGAACAAATGTGACACCGCCTATGAATGCTGCACCTCTCCTACCAACGGTTTATAAGCTCCTTCTCAGCACGTATGCCGTATTCTATTCATGATTGATGGACTGACCACATCGACTCAAGGTTGACGGACTGATTACCTCATTCTACTCCTGTTCTTCAAGATTCTCCTTTGTATGGACTGATGAAGCCACTGTGTGGCGAAACGTTTACTCATTGAAGATACCCAAGAGTTGCTCATGTGGTTAGGTAAGACACATATGCAACAGTTAGGCATCTTTATTTCGAAACGTTTCGCCTATGCAGTAGGGTTCTTCAGCGAGTACAGAAAAGTTGATAGAAGCAGAAGATACTTGAAGACGATGTAATCAGTCCATCACCCTTAAAGTTTTGAGGTGGTCAGTCCCTCAGTCTGGAGAAGAGCTTTGTTCCATAGTATGAAACAATATGGAGATGAAGTGACAGGATGGGGGCCTTATATAGCGCCCCAGGGGGTGAAAAGTGGGTCACTAGAAGAGGAAAGAACGCAGTTTGGGGGTCAGGCCCCTCTCAAACCACCTTTTTTTTCATAGTAGAGGTTTTCGAATGATTGCAGGCTTACCAAGATCCCTTTGTTGCGTGTCTGAAGTTTGAAAACTGCAACAAAAGGGGATCTTGGTACAACCTAAAATCAACTTCGAAAACCCCTTCTAGTGAGAGGGGCTGGTTTTAAAGGGGGACCTGCCCTCCCAACATCTGCGTTCTTCCCTTTTCAGTGACCATTTCTCAACTCCGGCGATAAAGGGCCCCATCCTGCCACTTCCTCCATATTGTTTCATACTATGGAAAATGCTTTTCTCCAGACTGGGGACGACCACCTCAAACCAAAGGTAGTAGTCAACAAGTAAAGTCTGGGGCGGCACGTGAAAAGCTTTTTCCAAAGGCACAGTACTCGCTCCTCTTTTTTCCTCTCCTATATTGACTAGACAAGGATGTCGCCACACACCGGGTCTTCCCTTTGAATGCACCCAAATCTGCTTACAGTGTTTCCATTGCAGACACGAAAAGGGTCCGGGCGGAATAACCCAAATTTTTTAATGGGCTGCAAAAACATATGAAGTTCAACATGAGAAATTTCAATTACTCAGATATGGTAAACACGAGGGAAAAAATCTTTATCAGAGTACAAAACAAATTCTGGCCCCAAAAAAGAGCAACACCAACGTCAAAGCCTGGGAGTGATCATGTCGGGGGCTACCCTTAGGACCCTAACATTGTTCGATGCATTGCAGAAAATGACAGATGGATAAAGAAAAACCTTTAAAACGCGGGGTGCCAAGCCCATGATGACACTCTTCAGGGCATTGTTCTATTTGGCAGGGGTATTGCTGCACACTAACGCACCTTTCAAAGGCAGGGGGGAATTTTTGGGCCTGAAAATGACAGAGAACCTTACGGGGCCATAAAAGGATAAACAAACCCCAAATTCTGGGGGCGCTTGAGGTCCTAAACCTGTTTCCCCGGAAACGCGACGGGAGAATACATGATTAATACACCTGGAAATCCTGAGGGCTATACCGAACTTGCACACGAAAATACTCACTACGAAAGCAAAAGACTTGGCAGACGATGCAACATCCCCCCAATGAAAAGCAGGGGTGTCACTAGCACGTTAAGAGACCATACAATAAGTGTCAGGGGGCCGAGATTGTTCAACTGCCTCCCAGAATACATAAGGGGGATTACCAACGGACCCCTGGCAGTCTTCAAGCTGGCACTTGACAAGCACCTAAAGTCGGTTCCTGATCAGCCGGGCTGTGGCTCGTACGTTTTTTTGCGTGCAGCCAGCAGTAACAGCCTGGTTGATCAGGCTCTGATCCACCAGGAGGCCTGGTCACAGACCGGGCCGCGGGGGCGTTGACCCCCGGAACTCTCTCCAGGTAAACTCCAGGTAAACTAGTGATGTATAGAGCTGTAAAATAACTTTTGGACTTCTGTTACTTATACTTCTTGAGATAAATCCAAGTAATCTGTTGGCCTTGTTTCTCACACTAAGGCACTGCTGTCTTGGCTTTAGATTTCTGCTTACCATGACTCCCAAGTCTTTTTCACATTCTGCATGACCAAGCTCTACTTCACCTAGATTATAGCTTCGAGGGTTATTTTCATTACCAACGGCAAGTACCTTACACTTATCCACATTAAACTTCATCTGCCATTTTTCAGACCAAGACATTAATTTGTTCAAATCGTCCTGGAGTTCATTGATATCCTCCTCAGAGTGAATTATACGGCCTATCTTTGTATCATCAGCAAACTTACTCATGTCACTAGTAATCCCATCATCAAGGTCATTAATGTAAATTATGAACAGGAGAGGGCCTAAAACTGACCCTTGTGGAACGTCACTAGTGACTAATCCCCATTCAGATTTCACTCCATTAATGGTAACTCTCTGCTTTCTATTGGTAAGCCATGCCTCAATCCATGCTAGAACTTTATCTCCTATACCATGAGCTGCCACTTTTCTTAAGAGTCTCTTGTGAGGTACTCTGTTGAAGGCTTTACTAAAATCCAAATAAACAATATCATACTCCCTATCACTGTCAACTGCCTCAAATGTTCTATTGAAGAACGTCAGTAAGTTTGTCAGGCAGGAACGACCTCTCGTGAATCCATGCTGAGATTCTTTTATCAAGTTATGCTCCTCAAGGTGACTTCTGATAATGTCAGCTATAATTGATTCTAATAACTTGCCCACTATAGATGTCAGGCTTATTGGACGGTAATTTGAAGGAGTGAACTTATCCCCTGATTTGAATATAGGAACCACATTAGCCATCTTCCTCAACATTGGCACAACACTGGTAAGGATGGACGCATTGATGGCTGACTAAGCTCCATTTTGCATTCCTTAAGTACCCTGGAAAACAACTCATCGGGTCCCGGGGACTTATTTTGTTTCAGTTTGTCTATCTGTTTAATAACCATGTCCCTCTGACAGTAATATTAGTTAACTTTAATTCATCAGGAACTAAATAATTGTTAATTACTGGAATCTCATTTACATCTTCCTGTGTAAAAACTGACAAAAAATAGTAATTAAATAAGGAACACATTTCCAGTTCATTATCCGTCAGCTGTCCATTCCCAGTTTTCAGAGGTCCTACTTTTTCCTTCACCTTCGTCCTATACTCTTGAAAGAACCCCTTTGGATTAGTCTTTGATTCATTAGCAACTCTAATTTCATAGTCACGTTTAGCCTTTCTAATCGCCTTTTTTACTTCTCTTTTAAGCTGAACATATTGGTCAATAAGGTTAACCTCTCCTCTTCTGATGCGCCTATAAATTCCCCTTTTCTCCCCTAATAGATGCTTTAGCCTCCTGTTAACCCATTTGGGATCGTTATTATTAGATCTAATTTCTCTCTGGGGAATGTATATACTCTGGGCACTGTGTACATTATTAAGAAAACAATCATAAAAGCAGATCCCTTCATATTCATAAGTATGATTATCGTCAATAAAATCATTTGCTAGATAACCCCAATCAAGATAGAAGTATCGGGAAGTGGGGTGGGGTGGCATTTTATGTCCGAGATCACTTGAACTGTTGCATAATAACGGGTATGAAGTCTGAAGTAACACATACAGAGTCTGTTTGGATAGAATTTCCAAAGGGGCACGAAAAACTGATTTTAGGTGTGATGTACCGTCCCCCAAACTTAGATAGGGACCAAGGAAGACTACTATGGAAGGAAATTGTTAAGGCCACGAGACACGATAATGTAGTAATTCTAGGAGACTTTAACTTTAGTCATATTGATTGGAATTTCTTGACTGGAAATTTAGAATCATACGACTTCTTAGAAGTAGTTCAGGATTGTTTTTTGAAGCAGTTTGTAACAGAACCTACATGGGGAAATAACCTGCTTGACTTAGTTTTGGCAAACAATGAATCCCTTGTTAATAATTTAGAAATTTCAGAGGAACTGTGTGCTAGCGACCACAAATCAATTACATTTAGCATTGAATGGAAGTACGATAGTAGCGATAACTCACTAACAGTCCCAGATTTTCGCTTAGCAGATTACGATGGGCTTAGAGAACACTTACCATCTGTTGACTGGGGTAACGAAGAGAGCAATCAATATGACAGTTTTCTGAACACTATACATGCTGCTCAAAGAACGTTTATCCTGTATAAAGAAATTAGATCAAATAGAAATGACCCAAAATGGATGAATGATAGGTTGAAATATCTACTGGGGCTTAAGAAGGGAATTTATAGGCGTATCAAATGAGGTCATCTTATGAATCAGTATATTGACATTAAGAGGGACATTAAAAAGGGGATAAGAAAAGCTAAAAGGGACTATGAAATTAAAGTTGCTTGGGATTCTAAAACTAACCCAAGAAGTTTTTTCCAGGTTATAGAACAAAAGTTAGAGATAAGATAGGTCCCCTTAAAAATAACTATGGGCTTCTTACTGACAAAGAGAATGAAATGTGCTCGATTTTAAATAATTATTTTCTCTCGGTTTTTACACAGGAAGACACTAACAATATTCCAGTAATTAATTTTTATAGTGGGCCAGAAGAAGATAAATTATGTAACATCACAGTCACTAGTGAAATGGTTGTGAAGCAGATAGACAGACTGAAGCAAAATAAGTCGCCGTGTCCTGATGAGGTTTTTTCAAGGGTTCTTAAGGAATGCAAAATTGAGCTCTGTGAACCATTAACTAATATTTTTAATTTATCTATTCAAACAGGTGTAGTGTCTGATATGTGGAAGATGGCTAATATAATTCCTAATTTTAAAACAGGGGACAAGTCGTTACCGTCAAATTACCGCCCAATAAGCCTGACCTCAATTGTAGGCAAATTATTAGAGTCAATTATAACTGAGATTATAAGAAGCCATCTCGATAAGCATAGCATGATTAATGATACTCAGCATGGATTCACAAGAGGCCAGTCTTGTCTAACTAATTTATTAACTTTCTTCAGTAAAGCTTTTGAGGCTGTTGACCACGAGAGAGGGAGCAGAGGCGCTCTCTATGGTTAGGTCACTTACCTTCAAAACCCTGCCTCTCCCTCCTCTCTCCCAACCCTCTCCCATATTTCCATCCTTACCCATCCTTCTTCCTTCCCCATCTTTCCCATCCTTCTTCCTTCCTCACCTTACTCATCCTTCTTCCTTCCCCATCTTACCCATCCTTCTTCCTTCCTCACCTTACCCATCCTTCTTCCTTCCCCATCTTACACATCCTTCTTCCTTCCTCACCTTACCCATCCTTCTTCCTTCCCCATCTTAACACATCCTTCTTCCTCCTCACCTTACCCATCCTTCTTCCTTCCTCACCTTACCCATCCTTCTTCCTTCCCCATCTTACACATCCTTCTTCCTTCCTCACCTTACGCATCCTTCTTCCTTCCTCACCTTACCCATCCTTGTACCTTCCCCATCTTACCAAAGCTCTGGCCAGAACCTTGTACCTCCCTAGATTACAACTGTTGTCATCTTGGATTATTTCTCTGATGAAAGTTTTGCGAAATGTTTTTAACAATACAGAGGAAGATTATCATACGTGGCTTCCTTCTGACATCGTCTACGACTACATGATACAACTGATGGATTAGGCATTGTAATGATCCTTCATGGATGAGTATCTGCAGATAGTTCCATGGGTTACTATTAGGTGGTGGACCATACATCCCGGTTGCTGGCCACATTTATCAGGTTATTGGTTCTAGCAAAACCCTGTTAAGCGTTTTAAACCCTAAGGCTATCTATGACTATCTAGAAATCCTGTGCATAAAAATATGTAAAGAATTTCACGGGAAGGTGACGCAGTTTTATGATAAGGTTGTCATACAGGAAGACATTTAAGTCTGACTACCCAACAAATTCAGCAGATTCTAGGATATAACTTATTTCCGGCTACTTCTACACTGTAAATACATCTGGGTGTTTACACCTCCAGTTGACGCAAATGTAAACAAACGCAAGTTTAGTCAGCATAAGTATTCCTTACGTTGTAAATATTGCATCAACAATGATATTAATACAAACCATTGACAAGTAACTTCGTCTTGAGTGATGAAAAAAAATTTTAAATTGTAGCATATCCAGAATACAGATGCAAGTGGAAAATGTGGGTCAATTAATGTGGGTAAGACAAGTGCACCAGCCATGGAGCATGAGCGTTGACCTGTGGGCAGAGACACCACCAGCATGGTGGCATTATCAGGGTAGTGGCACCACCAGCATGGTGGCATTATCAGGGTGGTGGCACCACCAGCATGGTGGCATTATCAGGGTGGTGGCACCACCAGCATGGTGGCATCATCAGGGTGGTGGCACCACCAGCATGGTGGCATTATCAGGGCGGTGGCACCACCAGCATGGTGGCATTATCAGGGTGGTGGCACCACCAGCATGGTGGCATTACCAGGGTGGTGGGATTACCAGGGTGGTGGCACCACCAGGGTCTACCTACCTGGAGTCCACCTGGGGGGTATTCCGGGGATAAATGCCCCCGCGGCCTGATCCACGACCTGGCCTGCCGGTGGATCACGGCTTGATCAACTAGGGTGATACTGCTGGCCGCTCGTAGTCCATCGCACGAACCACAGCCCGGCTAATCCGGTACTGACTAAGTATCTGTCCAGCTCTCTCTTGAAAACAGCCAGGGGACTATTGGTAATTTCCCTTATGGTTGGTGGGATGCTGTTGAACAGTCTTGGGCCCCAGACATTTATGGTGTTTTCTTTCAGCGTACTAATGGTACCCCTACTTTTCACTGGGTACATGTTGCATCGCCTGCCAAGCCTTTTACTTTCGTAGCGAGTGATTTCTGTGTGCAGATTAGGCACCAGTCCTCTAGGATTTTCCTCGTGTAGATTATGACGTATCTCTCTCGCCTGCTCTCCATCCTATCAGTTTCCTCGCAGATGTGAAAAGTGGCATTGTTGTGGCCTTGAAGGTGAGCCTTCGACATTACCACACCCAGGTTCCTTCACATTGCTTTTCCGCTCTATTGTGTGATCAGAGTTTGTAGTATACTCAGTTCTAGTTATTATTTCCTCCAGTTTTCCATAACGAAGTAGTTGGAATTTGTCTTCATTGAACATCATATTGTTCTCCGTTGCCCACTGGAAAACTTGGTTTATGTCTTCTTGGAGGTCAACAGTGTCCTTAATGGATGACAATCTCAAGCAGATATTAGTATCGTCTGCAAAGGATAATACGGTGCTGTGGTTACATCTCTGTCTATGTCGATATGAGATGAGGAACAGGATGGGGGCGAGTACTGTGCCTTGTGAAACAGAGCTCTTCACTATGGTAGCCTCCGATTTAACTCTACCACTACTCTTTGTGTTCGATTGGTTAGGAAGTTGAAGATCCATCTCCCCACTTTCTCAGTTATTCCTTAGCACGTATTTTGTGCGCTATTACGCCATGACGCATTTGTCAAACGCTTTTGCGAAGTCTGTGTAACTATATCTGCATTGTGCTTGTTTTCCCAGGCATCCAAGACCATATCATAGTGTTTCCAGTAGTTGTGAGAGGCAGGAGCGACCTGCCTTGAACCCATGTTGCCCTGGATTGTGCAACTGTTGGGAATCCAAGTGGTTTACAATCCTGCTTCTTAGAACTCTTTCAAAGATTTTTATGATGTAGGAGGTGGCACCACCACGGTGGTAGCACCACCAGGGTGGTAGCACCACCAGGGTACCACCACTGACTGATGGCCAGGTTGACACTAGTCAATCATTCCTGATACAGTATAATCTTCCTGACGCTATAAACAACCTCTGATGCATATTGTATCGTTTATTGAGAGTGGGACTGATAATCTTCAACAGTCTTGTCTGATCCACTAAACTAATAATCACTTTAAAATGATCCCAGTGGAAATAAGTCACTGTATCTTTAGTTGACAGGATGATAATCTATGTAACTGATAGTATGATAATCTATGTAACTGTAAACACCTAAATAAACTTACTAGTGACCACTTAGAGGAATACATATTTTGTTTGACTGTCAGAAACCTCTCAGTTGTAAGATATTAATTACATAAAGATTAGAAGTGTTTGGTGTCAGGATTCCTCCGTCAGACACAAACTCTGCGTCACATTCTGCTTATATTTCTCTTAATTACTGGTGAAGATACAGATTTTGAGTAGAGTGAAGGAGAATGAGCTTTGTTTATTAACTGTGTTTTGTTTCATTCTGTTGACTGAAACATGGAGGAGAGGAAGTGGCACATAGTGGAGGGTCGAAACCAGGGTGGAGGAGAGAAGTGACACATAGTGGAGGGTAGAAACCAGGGTGGAGGAGAGAAGTGACACATAGTGGAGGGTAGAAACCAGGGTGGAGGAATGAAGTGACACATAGTGAAGGGTAGAAACCAGGGTGGAGGAGAGTAGTGACTCACAGTAAATGGTAGAAAATAGGGTGGAGGAGAGAAGTGACACATAGTGAAGGGTAGAAACCAGGGTGGAGGAGGGAAGTGACACATAGTGAAGGGTAGAAACCAGGATGGAGTAGAGAAGTGACACATAGTGAAGGGTAGAAACCAGGGTGGAGGAGAGAAGTGACACATAGTAAAGGGTAGAAACCAGGGTGGAGGAGAGAAGTGACACATAGTAAAGGGTAGAAACCAGGGTGGAGGAGAGAAGTGACTCACAGTAAATGGTAGAAAATAGGGTGGAGGAGAGAAGTGACACATAGGAAAGGGTAGAAACCAGGGTGGAGGAGAGAAGTGACACATAGTAAAGGGTAGAAACCAGGGTGGAGGAGAGAAGTGACACATAGTAAAGGGTAGAGACCAGGGTGGAGGAGAGAAGTGACACATAGTAAAGGGTAGAAACCAGGGTGGAGGAGAGAAGTGACACATAGTAAAGGGTAGAAACTAGGGTGGAGGAGAGAAGTGACACATAGTAAAGGGTAAGACCAGGGTGGAGGAGAGAAGTGACACATAGTAAAGGGTAGAAACCAGGGCGGAGGAGCGAAGTGACACATAGTAAAGGGTAGAAACCAGGGTGGAGGAGAGAAGTGACACATAGTGAAGGGTAGAAACCAGGGTGGAGGAGAGAAGTGACACATAGTAAAGGGTAGAGACCAGGTGGAGGAGAGAAGTGACACATAGTAAAGGGTAGAAACCAGGGTGTGAGGAGAGAAGTGACACATAGTAAAAGGGTAGAAACTAGGGTGGAGGAGAGAAGTGACACATAGTAAAGGGTAGAGACCAGGGTGGAGGAGAGAAGTGACACATAGTAAAGGGTAGAAACCAGGGCGGAGGAGCGAAGTGACACATAGTAAAGGGTAGAAACCAGGGTGGAGGAGAGAAGTGACACATAGTAAAGGGTAGAAACCAGGGTGGAGGAGAGAAGTGACACATAGTAAAGGGTAGAGACCAGGGTGGAGGAGAGAAGTGACACATAGTGAAGGTAGAAACCAGGGTGGAGGAGAGAAGTGACAACATAGTAAAGGTAGAAACCAGGGTGGAGAGAGAAGTGACACATATAAAGGTAGAAACCAGGTAAATATTAATTATTAATGAACATAAACCAAACTGTTCAGTAACCAGAATAAAAATCTGACATTATCTCATGTAAGTATTTCATTGCACTTACTCCCACCTAATTTAAAAGTAAATCAAAATTACATAATTATCAACAATATTGCTAAATAAAATGACACCCCAGCAACTAATAAGGTTGACTGAAAAAATCGTAATGACACGATTGCAAACAAACCATAACCAAGGGTGGGGTTAGAACCCGCGATCAGAGAGTCATAAAACTCCAAACTGACACGTCAGCCACAAGACCAGCTAGCTACAATAAGATTCATCCAACTAGGTATATTTCTACACCATAGGAAGGTTAGCACAGGCACCACTGTGACCACAAATGCAAGTTTTTACAGACGAATCTCCAGTTAGTGTGGTCGTGACGAACTCTAGCTCTAGCAGAGCCTCACGCAAGGTAACGCAGGTCTGTGGCTGCCAGCACATCCATCACTATACTCACCAAGACCAAAGTGACAGGCTATGAAGCAGACAAAGTAAGAGTTTACACACACGACGGCTACCTAGTGATAAAGGAGCCATTGTTTATGCTATTCTCCCATCACTTTCATCTTTTAATTATTCTTTATTAATGCCTTCCTTTTCAGTTTCTTACTCCGTTGTTTATTATTCAGCTTACGTTCTCCAACACCCTCATTTGTATGCATTCTCTTTCTCTCCACGTGTTTACATTTTTCTCTTATTTATTAATTTTTTCTTAATTAATATTTTGTTCATGATTCCCTTATTTACATGTACTCATCTTCATCTTCTTTACGTATACATTTAAATTTAAATCCTCCTTTACATGCTCTTTATTCATCTGCTGTTTACAAGTTTGTCTCATGGACTGCCGGTTTGACAAGCTTCCGGTAAGCATAATATCACATAACTTCCACAAGTGTTCTTTTACATAACATATATTTGATAAATCTACCAACATTAATACTGGTGACTATTAAACAAACTCATTATATTTCATTATTTATTGAAAAAAAAATTAATTCATAATACAGTTAATAAATAAGAAATACGAAGGTACATACGACACTGGAATTAGGTGATAGTTATAATAATCATCTACCTTGTTAGGGTTTGTTAATTGGTTTGGAAATATAAAGATTTTGATGCTTTGCTTCACTGAATCTGCTATTTCAATTTGGACGATAATTTCTCGTTTGTAGACGTGAATTAGTGATACTGGACTCTTCTAGCTACAGGTATTTGGAAAAGTCCTCTTTCTCCAAGCAATGGAACCCGCTCTCTGGATCCAAGTATAAAGACCAAGTTTCTGGGTCCAGAGAAGGAGAAAAGACAGCTGGTTCAAAGCTACTAAACCACTCCTCCTCCTCCAGGTACTGAGATACGGCTTGCTGAAGGTACTGGGAAGAGGCTTCTGCCTGCAGGTGGAACCAGTCTTCTGGGTCTAGGAAGTGGACGGTATCGTCAGACTCCAAGATTTCGAAAGTGTTGTCAATCACAAGGTTCTGGAAGGTGTCGATAAACTCCAAGTATGAAAAGATGACGTCAAGGCCTAAGTAGAGAAAGGTGAAATTGACAGCAATCTCTAGGTAGTGGAAGGTGACATGGAGCACCATGTAGTTGTAAGTGACATCAAGCTTGAAATAGTGGAAGGTGACATGGAGCACCAAGTAGTTGTACGTGACATGAAGCTTGAAAGAGTGGAAGATAACATCCAGCTCCAAGCAGTGGTAAGTGACATAAATCTCCACGTAGTGGAAGATTTCAAAAGGGTTCAAATAATGGTAGGTGTCATCAGGCTCCAGGTAGTGGGAGGTGGTATCAAGTTCCAGGCAGGTGGAAGTATCTTCTGACTCCAAGTAATGAGAACAGTCTCCTTGTTGAAGATATTGGGATAAGTCCTCATTTTCCAAATAATGAGACGGGTCCTCTGCATACAAATATTGAGACCAATGTTCTGGCTCTACATATGGAGAAAAATCGGCTAGTTCCAAGTTACTGAACCAGCTCTCCAACTCCATGTTGTGGGAGTTGTCATCATGCTCCTGGAGGTTGGATGTAACCTTTACATCCAGGTAGTGAGACCGAGTGTGGGACATGTCCACACTCTGCAAGCAATTAGTCAAGTCAATTTGATCCAAGTATTGAAACCAGTATTCTTGCTCTGGATAAGTGTTAAACCTTGCAGTATCAAAGAAACTTAACCGGCCTTCTGCTTCCATGTAAGGTGAAGTAGCATCCATATCGTGTTTCAAGAACATTTGCTTGGCAGGATGGTTCACTAACTTTAATTCCAAGGAAGGTTGCTCCTATTTCCAGCAAACGGGAAACTTGAAATAATCCTCGACGTCAGATTCCTTGAAGTCTTTTTCAACCAAAATACTGATTTCAAGGACAAACTCTTGTTCGTGAATTTTCTTCAGTACGTCTCAGCTAGCCAACTTGATTAAACCAACACTTTGAACATGTCTTTATATACAACACGAGATCAGGTGAAGAAGGTTCGCGCGGTCAGGTGTTGTCCTATGCAATTTTTTTCTTAAGGTTCGAGTAATGAGGTAACTGCAATTGTCAATATTTTAAACTAACCAATTCGTTATTATGCCTCTTAATTATATGTTTACTCTGATTCAATTGGTTAGAAAATTCGTTATTTATACTACCTACATTATGCAGCTCACTTTTCCTCTCCATTTTACAGGATAAGAACATAAGAACACAAGAAAGGAGGATCACTGCAGCAGGGCTGTTGGCCCATACTAGGCAGGTCCTTTACAATTCATCCCACTAACAAAACATTTGCCCAACCCAATTTTCAATGCTACCCAAGAAATAATCTATGGTGTGCAAGTCTCACTCAAGAACATAAGAAAGGAGGAACACTGCAGCAGGCCTGTTGGTCCGTCAATCTTGTAGAATGTACATTCTACAAGATTGACGGACTGAACATAAGAACATAAGAAAGGAGGAACACTGCAGCAGGCCTGTTGGCTCATACTAGGCAAGTCCTTTATAATTCATCCCACTAACAAACATTTGACCAACCCAATTTTCAATGCTACCTAAGAAATAAGCTCTGATGTGCAAGTCATAAGAACATAAGAATGGAGGAACACTGCAGAAGGCCTACTGGCCCATGCGAGGCAGGTCCTTATCAAAACGACTACTACCTAAAGCTTCCCAAGAAATAACTCCCGTACCCAATGATACCAATCAAACCCAGCCCCTCCCACTCATATATTTGTAGATGAATGGTTCAGAGAACCGACATGTTGATAAATTAGACACATGTGCAACCAAAATACTGATTTCAAGGACAAACTCTTGTTCGTGAATTTTCTTCAGTACGTCTCAGCTAGCCAACTTGATTAAACCAACACTTTGAACATGTCTTTATATACAACACGAGATCAGGTGAAGAAGGTTCGCGCGGTCAGGTGTTGTCCTATGCAATTTTTTTTCTTAAGGTTCGAGTAATGAGGTAACTGCAATTGTCAATATTTTAAACTAACCAATTCGTTATTATGCCTCTTAATTATATGTTTACTCTGATTCAATTGGTTAGAAAATTCGTTATTTATACTACCTACATTATGCAGCTCACTTTTCCTCTCCATTTTACAGGATAAGAACATAAGAACACAAGAAAGGAGGATCACTGCAGCAGGCCTGTTGGCCCATACTAGGCAGGTCCTTTACAATTCATCCCACTAACAAAACATTTGCCCAACCCAATTTTCAATGCTACCCAAGAAATAATCTATGATGTGCAAGTCTCACTCAAGAACATAAGAAAGGAGGAACACTGCAGCAGGCCTGTTGGTCCGTCAATCTTGTAGAATGTACATTCTACAAGATTGACGGACTGAACATAAGAACATAAGAAAGGAGGAACACTGCAGCAGGCCTGTTGGTCCGTCAATCTTGTAGAATGTACATTCTACAAGATTGACGGACTGAACATAAAAACATAAGAAAGGAGGAACACTGCAGCAGGCCTGTTGGCTCATACTAGGCAAGTCCTTTATAATTCATCCCACTAACAAACATTTGACCAACCCAATTTTCAACGCTACCTAAGAAATAAGCTCTGATGTGCAAGTCATAAGAACATAAGAATGGAGGAACACTGCAGAAGGCCTACTGGCCCATGCGAGGCAGGTCCTTATCAAAACGACTACTACCTAAAGCTTCCCAAGAAATAACTCCCGTACCCAATGATACCAATCAAACCCAGCCCCTCCCACTCATATATTTGTAGATGAATGGTTCAGAGAACCGACATGTTGATAAATTAGACACATGTGCAACTCTTGGGTATCTTTATTGAGGAAACGTTTCGCCACACAGTGGCTTCATCAGTCCATACGTAGGAGAAACTTGAAGAACAGGAGGAGAATGAGTGGCGAAACGTTTCCTCAATAAAGATACCCAAGAGTTGCACATGTGTCTAATTTATCAACATGTCGGTTAATATAAGAACATAAGAAAGGAGGAACACTGCAGGAGGCCTGTTGGCCCATACTAGGCAGGCAGAAGAAAAAACATATGATGGTATTTTATGCTAACAGTCGAAGTGCAAGAAATAAAATTAATGAACTACGTTTGGTAGCATGTGCTGGGAACTTTGATATCATTGCATTAACTGAAACGTGGTATGATTTAAAGAGTCGGGATATGACTGCTGAGTGTAATATTCAGGGATTTAAGTTATTCAATGTGGATAGATGTAATGGGAAGGGGGGAGGAGTTGCATTGTATGTTCGAGAAAATATTAATTGTTGCATAAAAAAAGGTATAAAAATAGATGGAGCAGTAACAGAGTCTGTTTGGGTAGAGTTCGTGGAGGGTCAAGAAAAACTAATTCTAGGTGTAATATACCGACCTCCAGGCTTGGATCACGATAGAGGGAGACTTCTTTGGGACGAAATTGTTAGGGCTTCTGGACACAGTAACGTAGTCATAGTAGGGGACTTTAACTTTAGCCAAATTGACTGGAATTCTTTGACAGGTAATCTAGAGTCCAGTGACTTCATGGAAACAGTTCAGGACTGTTTTCTGAAACAGAGTGTAACTGAACCTACCAGGGGTAATAATTTGCTAGACCTAGTCTTGTCAAATAAGGAAACACTAGTGAATAATCTGGAGATCACTGAAGAGCTTGGCGCAAGTGATCACAAATCCATCACCTTTAGCATTAATTGGGAATGCAAGAATAATGATAATACAGTAAAAATCCCCGATTTTCGTTCTGCCGATTATAATGGACTTAGGGAACATCTGTCTAATCTTGATTGGGGATATCTAGCTAATGATTTTATTGACGATAATCATACTTATGAATATGAAGGGATCTGCTTTTATGATTGTTTTTCTTAATAATGTACACAGTGCCCAGAGTATATACATTCCCCAGAGAGAAATTAGGTCTAATAATAACGATCCCAAATTGGTTAACAGGAGGTTAAAGCATCTATTAGGGGAGAAAAGGGGAATTTATAGGCGCATTAGAAGAGGAGAGGTTAACCTTACTGACCAATATGTTCAGTTTAAAAGAGAAGTAAAAAAGGCGATTAGAAAGGCTAAACGTGACTATGAAATTAGAGTCGCTAATGAATCAAAGACTAATCCAAAGGGGTTCTTTCAAGTGTATAGGACGAAGGTGAAGGAAAAAGTAGGACCTCTGAAATCTGGGAATGGACAGCTGACGGATAATGAACTGGAAATGTGTTCCTTATTTAATGACTATTTTTTGTCAGTTTTTACACAGGAATGTTGGGTA
>NC_069466.1:2396012-2435078 GCF_026875155.1 Cherax quadricarinatus
AGTTGCACAATCCAGGGCAACATGGTCAGGATGGAATAGACTCATTAGAGAACATACAGAGAAGAATGACTAAAATGATTTACTGTGTAAGGAACCTCCCGTATGAAGATAGACTTAAAGCCTTAATCTCCACTCTCTGGAGAGGCGTAGAATGAGGGGAGATATCATTGAAGTGTATAAGTGGATGACAGGCATAAACAAGGGAGACATTAATAAAGTACTGAGGGTGTCGAACCAGGTAAGAACCAGGAATAATGGATTTAAGTTGGATAAATTTAGATTTAGAAAGGACATAGGTAAGTACTGGTTTTCTAACAGAGTTGTAGATGCGTGGAACAGTCTTCCCAGTGGGGTGATAGAGGCTAGGACCTTGGGTAGCTTTAAGAAGAGACTGGACAAATATATGAGTGGGAGGGGCTGGGTTTGATTGGTGTTGGGTGTGTGGGAGTTGTTTCTTGAGTAGCTTTAGGTAGATGTCGTTTTGATAAGGACCTGCCTCGCATGGGCCAGTAGGCCTTCTGCAGTGTTCCTCCATTCTTATGTTCTTATGTTCTTATGACTTGCACATCAGAGCTTATTTCTTGGGTAGCATTGAAAATTGGGCTGGTCAAATGTTTGTAAGTGGGATGAATTGTAAAGGACCTACCTAGTATGGGCCAACAGGCCTGCTGCAGTGTTCCTCCTTTCTTATGTTCTTATGTTCAGTCCGTCAATCTTGTAGAATGTACATTCTACAAGATTGACGGACCAACAGGCCTGCTGCAGTGTTCCTCCTCTCTTATGTTCTTGAGTGAGACTTGCACATCATAGATTTTTTCTTGGGTAGCATTGAAAATTGGGGTGGGCAAATGTTTTGTTAGTGGGATGAATTGTAAAGGACCTGCCTAGTATGGGCCAACAGGCCTGCTGCAGTGATCCTCCTTTCTTGTGTTCTTATGTTCTTATCCTGTAAAATGGAGAGGAAAAGTGAGCTGCATAATGTAGGTAGTATAAATAACGAATTTTCCAACCAATTGAATCAGAGTAAACATATAATTAAGAGGCATAATAACGAATTGGTTAGTTTAAAATATTGACAATTGCAGTTACCTCATTACTCGAACCTTAAGAAAAAAAATTGCATAGGACAACACCTGACCGCGCGAACCTTCTTCACCTGATCTCGTGTTGTATATAAAGACATGTTCAAAGTGTTGGTTTAATCAAGTTGGCTAGCTGAGTCGTACTGAAGAAAATTCACGAACAAGAGTTTGTCCTTGAAATCAGTATTTTGGTTGAAAAAGACTTCAAGGAATCTGACGTCGAGGATTATTTCAAGTTTCCCGTTTGCTGGAAATAGGAGCAACCTTCCTTGGAATTAAAGCTAGTGAACCATCCTGCCAAGCAAATGTTCTTGAAACACGAAATGGATGCTACTTCACCTTACATGGAAGCAGAAGGCCGATCAAGTTTCTTTGATACTGGCAATACTGCAAGGTTTCATCCTTATCCAGAGCAAGAATACTGGTTTCAATACTTGGATCAAATTGACTTGACTAATTGCTTGCAGAGTGTGGACATGTCCCACACTCGGTCTCACTACCTGGATGTAAAGGTTACGTCCAACCTCCAGGAGCATGATGACAACTCCCACAACATGGAGTTGGAGTGCTGGTTCAGTAACTTGGAACTAGCCGATTTTTCTCCATATGTAGAGCCAGAACATTGGTCTCAATATTTGTATGCAGAGGACCCGTCTCATTATTTGGAAAATGAGGACTTATCCCAATATCTTCAACAAGGAGACTGTTCTCATTACTTGGAGTCAGAAGATACTTCCACCTGCCTGGAATTTGATACCACCTCCCACTACCTGGAGCCTGATGACACCTACCATTACTTGAACCCTTTTGAAATCTTCCACTACGTGGAGATTTATGTCACTTACCACTGCTTGGAGCGGGATGTTATCTTCCACTATTTCAAGCTTCATGTCACGTACAACTACTTGGTGCTCCATGTCACCTTCCACTATTTCAAGTTTGATGTCACTTACAACTACATGGTGCTCCATGTCACCTTCCACTACCTAGAGATTGCTGTCAATTTCACCTTTCTCTACTTTGGCCTTGATGTCATCTTTTCATACTTGGAGTTCATGGACACCTTCCAGAACCTTGTGATTGACAACACTTTCGAAATCTTGGAGTCTGACGATACCGTCCACTTCCTAGACCCAGAAGACTGGTTCCACCTGCAGGCAGAAGACTCTTCCCAGTACCTTCAGCAAGCCGTATCTCAGTACCTGGAGGAGGAGGAGTGGTTTAGTAGCTTTGAACCAGCTGTCTTTTCTCCTTCTCTGGACCCAGAAACTTGGTCTTTATACTTGGATCCAGAGAGCGGGTTCCATTGCTTGGAGAAAGAGGACTTTTCCAAATACCTGTAGCTAGAAGAGTCCAGTATCACTAATTCACGTCTACAAACGAGAAATTATCGTCCAAATTGAAATTGCAGATTCAGTGAAGCAAAGCATCAAAATCTTTATATATTTCCAAACCAATTAACAAACCCTAACAAGGTAGATGATTATTATAACTATCACCTAATTCCAGTGTCGTATGTACCTTCGTATTTCTTATTTATTAATTGTATTATGAATTATTTTTTTCAATAAATAATGAAATATAATGAGTTTGTTTAATAGTCACCAGTATTAATGTTGGTAGATTTATCAAATATATGTTATGTAAAAGAACACTTGTGGAAGTTATGTGATATTATGCTTACCGGAAGCTTGTCAAAACCGGCAGTCCATGAGACAAACTTGTAAACAGCAGATGAATAAAGAAGCATGTAAAGGAGGAGTTAATAAATGTATACATAAAGAAGATGAAGATGAGTACATGTAAATAAGGGAATCATGAACAAAATATTAATTAAGAAAAAATTAATAAATAAGAGAAAAATGTAAACACGTGGAGAGAAAGAGAATGCATACAAATGAGGGTGTTGGAGAACGTAAGCTGAATAATAAAGAAAGGAGTAAGAAACTGAAAAGGAAGGTATTAATAAAGAATAATTAAAAGATGAAAGTGATGGGAGAATAGCATAAACAAATGAAGGATTAACGAGGTGGAGAGTAAACATGTAAAAGTGTAAACAAGTCAATCACTGAAAGATTAACTAAAGAAGAGGTTGAGGCAGCTTATGTGTCAACACCTCATAAACAAAATAAACAGTGAGACGGTAACGAGCGGGAAAAAAATTTAGTAACACAAACAAGAGTCACACGAACCGCAACACAGAAACAGAACTTGGCAGTCACAACACTATTGAGGACTTTATTCATTTAGTAGGTTAAAGCTATGTTTGGTAAACTAACTCAAAAATAACTAATGAGACGTTTATTACGGCTTCGTTCTTGCCTCCAGGCCTTTTATCCATCCAATACGGCGCACTAGGACAGAGTACCTAACCATACCATGGGTGGGGTCAGAACCCGCGATCAGAGTCTCAAAACTCCAGACCGACTCGTTAGCCACTGGCCTAGTGGCTAACGCGTCGATCTGGAGTTCTAACCCCACCTGTGGTACGGTTTGTTTGCAATCATGTCATTACGATTTCGTGAGACAGAGTACCTATTTTGGGAACATGACAAGGTGGAGGAAGTCAAAATATAAGTGATGAAGTAAGCCTACATGTCTGTGTTAATTTAGTACTGATGTTATTTCAACAGGAGAGACCACATTCACTTCACTGGATCAATCCATTCCACCAGTCGAGGAGAAAGACTTAGCTCCCACTGACTTCCCAGACGAGGTCAAGCATTTGTTGACTCTGTTGAACAAACATAGTAAAGCCATTGCCTTACCAGCTGAGAAGATGGGTGTAATGAACTCATTGTTCAATCGTGTCGAATTTAAACCTGGTACTAGACCCATCTACATACCTGCATACAGAATGCCTCATTCCCAAGTTGCTGTCACAGAAGAACTGTTCAATCAAATGCTTGATGATGGAGTTATTGCACCAAACAATTCACCCTGGAATGCTCCCTTGATCCAAGTACCTAAGAAGGATGGCACTTGGCGCCCAGTGATTGACTTTAGGAAGTTAAATGCAAAAACTATTCCAGATCGCTTCCCACTTCCAGTACTTGGTGATCTTTTATGTAACACTGGAGATAACAAAGTCTTTTTGACCCTGGACTTGTTACAAGGGTTTTGGCAAGTCCCTCTTCACGAGGACAGCCAAGAGCTAACTGCATTCTCCACTCCTACAGGTCATTATCACTTCCCCCGAATGGCCTTTGGGTTATGATCTTCCCCTCTCACACTCTGCTAATATAAGTGTTATCATCCAACCATCACATCTCCACGAACCCTCTCAACAGAAAGGCCACTGTGGCCTGGTGGCAAAAGCTCTTGCCTCATACGGCGAGGGTCCGGGTTCGATTCCCGGCAAAGGAATGGAAACACCAGTTGTCCATGTTCACTCATCAATAATAATGGGTACCTGGCTGTTAGTCGACTGGTGTGAGTCGCATCCTGGGACAAAACTAACCTAATTTGCGGGAAATGCTCAGCACATCAAGGGGCTTTCTATATAGTAGTATGTCATTGATGTCAGCTATGGCCTGTATACCTTGTATGTGTAATTGTAGTAAATAAAGATATTATTAATATATTATTTCCAGTATTCAGATGTGTCTAGGCTCTATCTTGTCTGGCTCCTTTATCACTAGGTAGCCGTCGTGTGTGTAAACTCTTACTTTGTCTGCTTCATAGCCTGTCACTTTGGTCTTGGTGAGTATAGTGATGGATGTGCTGGCAGCCACAGACCTGTGTTACCTTGCGTGAGGCTCTGCTAGAGCTAGAGTTCGTCACGACCACACTAACTGGAGATTCGTCTGTAAAAACTTGCATTTGTGGTCACAGTGGTGCCTGTGTTAACCTTCCTATGGTGTAGAAACATACCTAGTTGGATGAATCTTATTGTAGCTAGCTGGTCTAGTGGCTGACGTGTCAGTTTGGAGTTTTATGACTCTCTGATCGCGGGTTCTAACCCCACCCTTGGTATGGTTTGTTTGCAATCGTGTCATTACGATTTTTTCAGTCAACCTTATTAGTTGCTGAGGTGTCATTTTATTTAGCATATTGTTGATAATTATGCTAATATTGATTTACTTTTAAATTAGGTGGTAGTAAGTGCAATGAAATACTTACATGAGATAATGTCAGATTTTTATTCTGGTTACTGAACAGTTTGTTTCATGTTCATTAATAATTAATATTTACCCTGGTTTCTACCCTTTACTATGTGTCACTTCTCTCCTCCACCCTGGTTTCTACCCTTTACTATGTGTCACTTCTCTCCTCCACCCTGGTTTCTACCCTTTACTATGTGTCACTTCTCTCCTCCACCCTAGTTTCTACCCTTCACTATGTGTCACTTCTCTCCTTCACCCTGGTTTCTACCCTTCACTATGTGTCACTTCTCTCCTCCACCCTGGTTTCTACCCTTCACTATGTGTCACTTCTCTCCTCCACCCTGGTTTCTACCCTTCACTATGTGTCACTTCTCTCCTCCACCCTGGTTTCTACCCTTTACTATGTGTCACTTCTCTCCTCCACCCTAGTTTCTACCCTTCACTATGTGTCACTTCTCTCCTCCACCCTGGTCTCTACCCTTTACTATGTGTCACTTCTCTCCTCCACCCTGGTCTCTACCCTTTACTATGTGTCACTTCTCTCCTCCACCCTGGTCTCTACCCTTTACTATGTGTCACTTCTCTCCTCCACCCTGGTTTCTACCCTTTACTAAGTGTCACTTCTCTCCTCCACCCTGGTTTCTACCCTCCACTATGTGTCACTTCTCTCCTCCACCCTGGTTTCTACCCTTCACTATGTGTCACTTCTCTCCTCCACCCTGGTTTCTACCCTTCACTATGTGTCACTTCTCTCCTCCACCCTGGTTTCTACCCTTCACTATGTGTCACTTCCGTCCTCCACCCTGGTTTCTACCCTCCACTATGTGCCACTTCTCTCTTCCATGTTTCGGTCAACAGAATGAAACAAAACACAGTTAATAAACAAAGCTCATTCTCCTTCACTCTACTCAAAATCTGTATCTTCACCAGTAATTAAGAGAAATATAAGCAGAATGTGACGCAGAGTTTGTGTCTGACGGAGGAATCCTGACACCAAACACTTCTAATCTTTATGTAATTAATATCTTACAACTGAGAGGTTTCTGACAGTTAAACAACTATGTATTCCTCTAAGTGGTCACTTTTGCAACATCTGGGTATCTTTATTGTAGACGTTTCGCCATCCAGTGGCTTTATCAATACAAATTCTAGGACATAACTTGAAGACAATAGAACTATGTACAGAAGATGAGGTAATCAGTCCCTCAAACTAGGAGTAGGTGCGAACAGCACCATAGTCGTGGAGATTCAGAATCTCCACGACTATGGTGCTGTTCGCACCTACTCCTAGTTTGAGGGACTGATTACCTCATCTTCTGTACATAGTTCTATTGTCTTCAAGTTATGTCCTAGAATTTGTATTGATAAAGCCACTGGATGGCGAAACGTCTACAATAAAGATACCCAGATGTTGCAAATGTGTCTTACTCTCATCTTGTCGGTATTATATACCATTTCGTACACAAGTGGTCACTAGTAAGTTTATTTAGGTGTTTACAGTTACATAGATTATCATACTATCAGTTACATAGATTATCATCCTGTCAACTAAAGATACAGTGACTTATTTCCACTGGGATCATTTAAAAGTGATTATTAGTTTAGTGGATCAGACAAGACTGTTGAAGAGTATCATCAAAATGGTATACAATACCGACAGGTTGTTAGGTAAGACACATATGCAACAGTTAGACAACTTTATTCCGAAACGTTTCGCCTACACAGTAGGCTTCTTCAGTCGAATACATAAAGTAGGCAGGAACAGTAGAAGATTGAGACACTTATGCAGCATATGGGAATCTTTATTCAGGAAACGTTTCGCCACACAGTGGCTTCATCAGTCCAATACAAAGAGGAAGGCGTAAGGAGAGGAGGAGTATGAGGTAATCAGTCCCTCAGCCTGGAGTCGATGTGTTCAGTCCATCAATCTTGTAGAATGTACAGCATAGGGCCGTAGACGTGGCTTATATACTGTAGTGAGGTGACTTGAAGCAGACGGAGGCGGGATCATAGTGGTATCATCCACTAGTCGAAGTAGGTCTTTGTCCAAAGGTTGAACAAGCGTTGAAGAATTCTTTGTAAGAAGATCCCTTGATGCTGCAGTGTCTGACAGTTGTGATGAATGGTTTGAAAAACCGACAAGTTGAAGATTGAGACACTTATGCAGCATATGGGAATCTTTATAAAGATTCCCATATGCTGCATAAGTGTCTCAATCTTCAACTTGTCGGTTTTTCAAACCATTCATCAGGAACAGTAGAGATGTGAAGACGATGTAATCAAATTCTACGACTTTAAGGGTGATGGACTGATTACATCGTCTTCACATCTCTACTGTTCCTGCCTACTTTCTGTATTCGACTGAAGAAGCCTACTGAGTAGGCGAAACGTTTCGGAATAAAGTTGTCTAACTGTTGCATATGTGTCTTACCTAACAACTGTTGAAGATTATCAGTCCCACTCCTCAATAAACGATACAATATGCATCAGAGGTTGTATAGCGTCAGGAAGATTATGCTGTATCAGGAATGATTGACTAGTGTCAACCTGGCCATCAGTCAGTGGTGGTACCCTGGTGGTGCTACCACTCTGGTGGTGCTACCACCGTGGTGGTGCCACCTCCTACATCATAAAAATCTTTGAAAGAGTTCTAAGAAGCAGGATTGTAAACCACTTGGATTCCCAACAGTTGCACAATCCAGGGCAACATGGGTTCAGGATGGACATAGACTCATTAGAGAACATACAGAGAAGAATGACTAAAATGATTTACTGTGTAAGGAACCTCCCGTATGAAGATAGACTTAAAGCCTTATATCTCCACTCTCTGGAGAGGCGTAGAATGAGGGGAGATATCATTGAAGTGTATAAGTGGATGACGGGCATAAACAAGGGAGACATTAATAAAGTACTGAGGGTGTCGAACCAGGTAAGAACCAGGAATAATGGATTTAAGTTGGATAAATTTAGATTTAGAAAGGACATAGGTAAGTACTGGTTTTCTAACAGAGTTGTAGATGCGTGGAACAGTCTTCCCAGGGGGGTTATAGAGGCTGGGCCCTTGGGGAGTTTTTAAAAAAGAACTGGACAAATTTTTGAGTGGGAGGGGCTGGGGTTTAAATTGGTTTTTTTGGGTGTGTGGGATTTTGTTTTTGGTACTTTAGGTAGATGCGTTTTGAAAAGGACCTGCCTCGCAGGGGCCATGGGCCTTTTCTGCAGGGGTTTCCTCCATTCTTATTTTTTCTTATTTTCCCTTAACTTGCACATGGGAAGCTTATTTCCCTTGGGCAGCATTGAAAATTGGGTGGTCAAATTTTTGAAAATTGGGATAAATTTAAAAAAAGGAAACCCAAACCAAAAAATGGGCCCCCGGGCCCTGCGCATTTTTTTCCTCCTTTCTTATTTCACCCGTCAATCTTTTTAGAATGTACATTAAACAAATTGACGGACCAACGGGCCTGCTGCAGTTTCCCCCTCTCTTATGTTCTTGAGGGGAAGCTTGCAAAACCAAGATTATTTTTTTGGGGTACATTAAAAATTTGGGTTGGAAAAATTTTTTGTTAGGGGATGAATTGTAAAGGCCTGCCAAGAAAGGGGCCCAAACCCGGCCCTGCTCCCTTGTTTCCCCCCTTTCCCTTGTGTTCTTATGTTTTTATCCCGAAAAAATGGAGAGGAAAAGGGGCTCCCTAATCTAGGTAGTAAAAATAACAAATTTTTCCAAACCCAAATTTAAATCAGAGTAAACTTTTAAAATTTAAGAGGCATAATAACTTTTTTGGTTATTTTTAAAATTTTGACAATTGCATTTTACCTCATTACCAAACCTTAAAAAAAAAAATTTGCCTAGGACAACCCTGCCCCGGGGCAAACCCTTTCTTCCCCCTATCTCGTTTTGTTAAAAGACTGTTTCAAAGTTTTGGGTTTTAAAAACCCAATTTTGGCTAGCTGAGTCGTACTGAAGAAAAACCACGAACAAGATTTTTGGTCCTTGAAATCAGTTTTTTGGGTTTTAAAATAGACTTCAAGGAACTGCCCGCGGGGATTTTTTCAAGTTTCCCTTTTGCGGGGAAATGGGAAAGAAAATTTCCCTTTGGGAATTTAAAAAGCTAGTGAACCATCCTCCCAAAGCAAATGTTCTTGAAACCGAAAGGGATGCAACTCACCTTCCCGGAAGCAAAAGGGCCCCGATCAATTTTTTTTTGATACTGGCAATACTGAAAAGGTTTTCCCACCCTTACCCAAAGCAAGAATACGGTTTTCAATTTTTTTGGATAAAATTTAAATTGACTAATTGCTTGCAGATGTGGCCAGGGGTTCCCACCCCGGGTTTCTCACAAACCGGGATGAAAAGGGTTACCCAAACCCCGGGAGCAAAAGACAACTCCCACAACAGGGAGGGGGATTTCGGGTTCAGAAACCTTGGAACAGCCAATTTTTCTCCATAGGGAACCCCGAACTTTGGGCTCAATTTTTGTAGGGCAGAGGACCCGTCCCCCCCCAATTAAAAATTTGGAAAATGAGGACTTACCCCCAAATAACTTCAACAAGGGACTTTTCCCAAAATTACTTGGAGGGGGGGAAGAAAAAACTTCCCCCCCTGCCTGGAATTTGATACCCCCCTCCCACTATGGAGCCTGATAAACACCAAAACCTTTAAATTGAACCCTTTGAAATTTTCCACTACGTGGAAAATTAAATGTAAACTTACCACTCTTGGAGGGGGAGTTATTTTTCCACTTTTTTCAAGCTCATGCCCACACAACTACTTGGTGCCTCCATGCATTTTTCCCAAAAAAATTTCAAGTTTGATGTCATTTAAACTAAAAGGTGCTTAAATGTCCACCTTCCACAACCTAGAAAATTGCTGTCAATTTCCCCTTTTCTCTACTTTGGCCTTGACGTCATCTTTTCATACTTGGATTTTAAATGGACACCTTGAAAACCCTTTGTGATTGAAAAAAATTTTCGATATTTTGGGAATCCTGACATACCGCCCCCACTTCCAAGCCCCAAAAAAAATTTTTCCACCTGCAGGCAGAAGACCCCTTCCCAGTCCCTTTCAGAAACCGTATCTCCAGAAACCGGGAGGAGGGGAGTGGTTTAGTACCCTTTAAACCCAGCTGTCTTTTCTCCTTTTTCGGGAACCCAAAAAATTTGGTCTTTAAAACTTGGATCCAGGACCCGGGGTTCCTTTCCCTTTGGAGAAAGGGGACTTTTCCAAATACCTGTAGCTAGAAGAGCCCATTATCACAAATTTAAACTCTACAAACGAAAATTATCGCCCCAAATTTGAAATTCCCGTTTTCATTAACCCAAAGCATAAAAAATTTTAAAATTTTTTTTCCCAAAACCAATTAACAAACCCTAAAAAGGGTTAGATGATTTTTTTAAATAACATCACCAAAATTCCATGCCGTATACCTCAAAAAAAATTTTTTAATTTTTTAAATTGTTTTATGAATTAATTTTTTTTTAAATAAAAAATTTAAAATAATAATGAGTTTTTTTAAATAGTCACCAGTATTAAGGGTTGGTAGATTTATCAAAAAATGTTATTTAAAAAAAACACTTGGGAAAAGTTATGTGATATTTTTCTTCCCGGGAAGCTTGTCAAAAGGGGGGAATCCAGAGAAAAAACTTGAAAACAGCAGATGAATAAAGAAGCATGAAAAGGGAGGATTTAAAAAATGTATCCATAAAGAAGATAAAAGTTTAGTACATGTAAAAAAGGGAATCAAACCAAAATTTTTAATTTAAAGAAAAAATTAATAAATAAAAAAAAATTTAAAAAACTTTGGAGAGAAAGGGGAAATGCATAAAAATGAGGGTTTTGGGAAAAACGTAAGCTGAATAATAAAGAAAGGAAAAAAACTAAAAAAGGAAGGTAAATAAAGAAAAAATAAAAGATAAAGGGTGATGGGAAAAGCATAAACAAATGAAGGATTAACAAAGGAAATAAATGGATAAAATACCGACACAATGGCAATTTAAACACAAATGCAGTATAAATGTGATCCTTTATTGACTACGTTTTCCCCCAAAACAGGGGGTTTTTTAAAGTCAAAAACCCAGAACTACCGGGGGTAAAGGAACGCGGGGTTTTAAACCCGGCTGGGGTTTCGGGTGAAGAAGCTGCATCTGATGATGTACCGGGGGGGGGGTTTGTAGACCCAAAATTTGGGTTTACTTGGAAAGGGACGGGACAAGTTTGTGACAGCCCTTTCTACAGTGTTCTTATGGGGGATAGCTTTAAAGAAGTTTTTTGGCAAGGGGTTCTGCTATGAAAAAAGAACCCACTTTTTCCCGGGTTTGAAGTTGTCGGATATAGAAAAAATGATTTTCCCGGGTTTTCCTTCGGTATTGAGTGTTGGTTCCTTTCTGTGGCGAAAACCTTGATTTCTGTATTTTAAAAATGGTTGTGTAAATTTAAACGGTTTTTGTACCAGGTTTCCTTGTGCCCTTTCCCCCCCTTGCTTGCGTATTGGTTTTCTGAAATACTGTTTGGAGGCCCCTTGATGTTTCCCCCCACGAATAATTTGTTGCAGTCATTAAAAGGGGTTTATGAAAACCCCCCTGCAGGGGAATGGGGGGTTTGCCCCGGGCCTACTACTGGTGATGTCCTTAAAGGCCCGGGTTGTGGGGGTAAAATACTTGGAATGATGTTTGGCAAAGGGGTTAAAACTTTTTGGGCAAGATTTGGTGGGAAGGACATGTATCTCTTCTCGGCTTGCTTCTCTGGGTGTGGAAATGTTTAGAGCCGCCTCGGGCAGTCTCTGAAAAAATGACGAGGATAGGGGATTTTTGGAAAATCCCGTTAAAATTATATGCAACTTCCTCAAGGAACTCTTTTCCCTGCGATTCTGAGGGGCACGCAGGAAAAGGGCCAATAAAACCCCAAATTTTTGGGTTTTTGGTGTCGGGTGAGAGAAAAGGGGAGAAGTTTCGTTTTGGTTGGGGGGTTTTTCGAAGACTTTAAAACGAATTTCCCGTGCCCAGTTTTTCAGAGAAAAAAACAAGGAAAGGAAAGTGTTTGTCGCCCTCTTCTTCAAGTGTGAACGGATTAAAAGGCTCGACCTGGTTGAGCGTCTTTGAGAGTTTTTAAACGTTGAACCCGTTTAGGAGTTATAGGAAAAGGGTCTTTAACAAAAGGAGCCGGGAAAAGACGAAGGAAAATGGTGAAAAAACTTTCGGCTTCTAGATTTTCCATGTAAGGTTCGCTGGGAAAACTGCACTGGTGGCAAACCCCAATGGGAAAGCCCCAAAAAGTCTGCTGAAAGGGGTAAATTTTCAAAAGAGAAACACGAAAAACCCAAACACATATTTTAAAACCGGGTCAATAAAGGGTCGCGGGCGGGAAAATTGGGGGAAGACAAGGAATCGTAAATTTTCTTGCGCAAAAAGACGAGGCTTTTTTAAAGGTATTTTATGAATAGGGAAGCACGTAAGGCTGGAAAGTTTCTTTTTCCTGATTTTGAGGGTTTGGCGAAATGCGTTTTGAGAAATCACCGAGTAATTGAAAAAGTGCGGGGACTGAAAAAAGTGCCCAAATTTTCCCGAGGGGTTTTTGGGCGAGAATTCCTGAGAGCTTGGGGGGAGAACTGCCTTTTCCCCCGGGGAAAAGGGGCCTCAGTGGGATACCAGGTTTGTGAGTCTTTGGCAGGCCTAAAATTCTGGCGGCCCTGGGTTGCGGGCATGGGGTGAAAGAAGTTTTTTTTCCCTTGTTTCTGAGCTCCTCAAATGGGGGCGGGGCCCTTTTGGGAAGAAAATTTTAGAAAAGGTTGTCCATTTGGTTTAATTTTGGTTAAAGGGGTTTTTAGGAATCGGGGTCGTTAAGAGTTTGAGAAATTTTTTTCCTGTAATCTTTCCATTTTTCATGATAAAAAACACCACCCCTTTAAACAGCGGGGGTTTACCCTGATGGTCGGGCCCTTTTTTTGCTAAACCTTTGAGTGCTTTGAAGTAACTTCGGGGTATGAGGGGGAGCTGCGTTTGAAGGGCTGTTTAGAGATGCCTTGAAGATAGCCTTTTGGAAGCGGAGTCCATTGTGTTGTATTTTTTGGCCGATGAAATGGGGGTCTTGTTTTGGGTTTTTCGTAATTCCTGGCAAATTTTGGGGGCCTAAGGGGGGGTTTTCAGTTTTTGGGGTTTTGACATTTGGACGAGATAAAAGAATTTTTGAATAATTTCGGTTTTCCCTTTTAAACCCAAAATTACTATTTCCAGAGACTTTGGGTATTTTTTCCTAGTAAGCCCTTTGATCTTCTGTTAAATTTTTTCGCTGGGGTAACCGCTGCGAATAAAATTTCGGCGGTGGGGCTGTTAAAGTTGCCCCGGTGTTTGTCCCTAGTGTTCGGGGGGGAGAAAACCCCCTTTTAAAGCATTTTTTAAAAGTCATCTGCCCACTCTCAAGGAAGGTCCGACTGTAGCGGGGGAAAGGGGGTTTTTGATGTTTGGAAATTTGAGGAGGAGTAGATCTTGGAAAGCCCTTTCTTGGATGCAGCACGAAAAAAATTTTTTTCTTTTTCAAAGGAGAAAGTTTTTTAGGAGAAGGTCCGGGTTTTTCCTGTTTTGAAGGACCATTTCTACTGCAGTTTTTTGCCACATGGAAAAAAATGGTATAAAATACCGACACAATGGAAATTTAAAAAACACAAATGCAGTAAAAAAGGGGTTTCCTTTTTTGACTAGGGTTTTCCCCCAAACACAGTGGCTTTTTACAAGTCACAAACAAACTACCTGGGGGGGAAGGGAAAACGAAAGTATTTTAGCCGGCAGAGGCCCAGGAAAAATCTGCCCCACACCTCGCACTTAAACAAACCCGCAGACGGCGAGCACAAAACTTCTTCAACACCCCCAGAAAGACATTTCCGAAAGAGATACATAGCCCCTTCCCACCAACCCATTCCCCAAACATTTTCCAACATTTTTCCCCAAAAAAATCTTTCCCAATTATCACCTCCAAAACCCCACGACCTTTTCAAGGACATCACCATATTTAAGGCGGGACAAGCCCCCCCATCCTCTGCAGGGGAAATCCCATAATCCCTTGAAATTTACTGCAAAAATTTTAAAACGGGGCGAAACATCAAGGGACCTCCAAAACTAATTCAGAACCCCAAATACCAAGCAGGTCTACGACCCCAAGGGAATGCCCGTACAACACCGTAATTCACAAAACCCACTTGATAAACAAAGAAACTAAAGACTTATCGCCACAAAAACAAAACTCAATACCGAAAAAATCCGGGAAAACATCACTTTTTTCCCTATTCCGAAAACTTAAAACCAGAAATGGCTTCTAAAACCATAGCAAAAACCAAATTGCCAAAAAAAAATTTTTTTCTTAAACGCTATCCCACATAAGAACCCCATTTGAAAAAGAAGGTCTGCTCACAAACTTGTCCAGTCCCCCTTTTCCCAAGCTACCCAAGTTTTTAGACTCTACAACCCAACCGGTACATCATCAATCAGAAATCCTTCACCTGACCTCACCGGACTAAAAAATACTCGCGTTCCTTCCCCCCCAGGTATTTCTGTTTGTGACTTAAAAAAAGCCCACAGTGGGAAACGTAGTAAAAAAAGGATCCCCTTATACTGCATTTTGTTTTAAAATTTTGCCATTGGGGTGGGTATTTTAAAAACCATTTTTTTCCCCAACGGGGTAAAACATTTGCTTTAGAAATGGCCCCTTCACCCAGAGAATACCTGGACCTTCTCCTAAAAGCTTACTCATTTCCCCCGCAACGGGACCCCAATTTTTTTCGTGATTTGCATCCAGAAATGGTCTTACCAAATTTACCCCCCCAAAAATTGCCAACATAAAACCCCACCTTCCCCCGCTGCTGGGACCTCCCTTTTTAAGAGTGTGCAGAGACTTAAACAATGCAAAAAAAGGAAGTTTTTCTCCAACCCCAAACACAAGGCCAACCCTCCGGGGCAACATGAACAACGCACCCCCGAAATAAATTCGCAGCAGATTTAAACCACGGGCGAATGTTAAACAAAAATTTAATTACAAGAAACTACAAAGTTCTGCGATAATATAATTGGAAAATTTGGGAAGCCCTTTAAAATTTAAATCAAAATCTTTCATCTCCCCACTGTAAAACCACAAAACTGAAGCCCCCGTTAGGCCTCAAATTCGCAACGGGAAAATTAAACAAAACCCCAAAAAAAACCCCAAATTTTCATCCCCAAAAAACTACAACAAAAAAAGGGGAACCCCCCCCCCCCGATTTCCCAAAAAGGGCTATTTTAAAGGGCATCACCAGCACCAAACTCAACACGCACCTCCCCAGTAAAACCCCCGACGTTACATCAATGCACTAAAAGGGTTTTTAGCATAAAAACACGCCCATCGGGGTCACCACCGCTGAAAAAAGGAGGGGGGTTTTATCAAAACCACTGACGATTCAGGAAAAAAAAAGGGCCCCAATCAAACTAACAAACCCCGATCCCCAAACCTCCAAACTAACCAATTTGGACAACCTTACAAAAACTTTCTTCAAAGGACTCGCCGCATTCTGGGGAGCTCAGAACAAGGAAGAAACTTTTTTGGCCCAACCCCCAAAGCCCAGCAACCCCAAACCGCCAGAATGTACCCCCCTCCCCAAAACCCTCACAAGCCTGGTACCCCAACTGAGGCCCATACCCCTCGGGAATGGGCAGTGCTCCCCACAACTCTCAGGATTCCGCCAAACCCCCTCGAAACCCTTGGGCAAATCCCGCCAGCACATCTCAAACACTCAGGTTGGGTCTTCTCAATCGCATTCCAACATCAAAATCAAAGGGAAAAAGAAAATTTTCCAGCCTTGGGCGGGCTTCCCTATTCACTAAAATCCCCACAAAACAAAACCCCTCGATCTCTTGCGCAAGAAAAATTTACGATTCCCCTTTTTTCTTTCCCATTCCACCAGCGACAAAAACATCGACCTTGGTTTTAACTATGTGTTTGGGTTTTTTTCGTGGTTTTTTCTTTTGAAAATCACCTCTTTCCCGCCGACTTTTGGGGCTACCCATGGGTTCGCCACTCGTGCAGTCCCCAGCGAAACCATTTCATGGGAAAATTTTAAAAACCCCAACGTTTCCCCACCATTATTTCCCTTTGTCTTTTCACCTTTTCCGTTATGTTGAGACAATTCCCCCTATAACTCCTAAACGCTTAAAAGGGTTTAAGCTCTCAAAGACAAGCCAACCAGGTTTGACCTTCAATTTCCCGTTTACCCCTTGAAGAAAGGTCGACAACAAATCTTCCTTTTTTTCCCTTTATGTTCTTTCCTGAAAAAACGACCACGAACTTCGTTTTAAAATCTATCGAAAAAACCCCCCAAAACCCCAAAAAGATTCTTTTCCCCTTCTAAATTCCCACACCACACACCAAAACCAAACGGGGTGTAATTATAGGCTTTTTTTCCCCGCGTGCACTCCCAAAAAAAACTTCAGCAACAAATTCCTTGAGGGAAAAATGCACTATAATTGAACAGGAAATTTTTTCCCAATCCCCCTATCCTCGTCACTTTATCCCAAAAACGCAGACGGCGAGCACTAAACATCTTTAACACAAACCCCAAAAAACACTGCCCAGAAGAGATACAAATCCTTCCCCCCAACTCCCCTTTCCCAAAAATGGTTTCCCCCCATCTTTTCCAAAACCCTCAATTTCCCCCTTAACTACCTCCACAACCCCGAAACCCCAAGGAAATCCCCGTAGTAGGCAGGACAAAACCCCCAACCTCTGCAGGGGAAAACTAATCCCTTGTAATGACGCAAAAAAGTTTTACGTGGGCGAAACATCAAGGGAAACCCCAAACACAAATTTTAGAACACCAATACCAAGAAGGTCTGACGACACAAAATTTCCTTCTACAACACCGGGAATTCACACAACCACTTTATAAACTAAAAGAAAAATCAAGCTTATCGCCACAGAAGACAACACTCAATACCCAAGAAACCTGGAAAACAACCCCTTAAAATTTTTTATTAACTGACAACTTCAAAAACCCAAAAGTGGCTTCTTTAAAAATAGCAGAACCACTTTCCAAGAAACTTCTTTTCCTATCCCACAAAAAAACACTGTTTGAAGGTCCGCTTTACAAACTTTTCCATTTTCCTTTCCAAGCTACCCAAAATTTTTAGACTCTACAAACCCCAAATCGGGAAAATCATCAGATGCAGCATTCTTTTACCTTTACCTCCCCCGGGGCTACAAAAAACTCGCGTTCCCTTTCCCCCCCAGGTAAATTCTGTTTTTTGAAATTGAAAAACCCACTGTGTGGGCGAAACGTAGTCCCAAAAAAGGGCCATTATACTTCATTTTTGTTTTTATTGCCAGGATTAAAAGAGGTGGGGGAGTAAACATTAAAAATGTAAGTAAGTCAAAACACTGAAAGATTAAACCCAAAGAAAAAGGTTTTAGGCAAACTAATGTTCAACACCCAAAAAACAAAATAAAACCGTGGGAAAGGAAAAGAGCGGGAAAAAAAATTTTGTAAACACAAAAAAAGAGGGCACAAAGAAAACCCCAACACAGAAACAGAACCTTTGGGAGCACAACCCCTATTGAGAACCCTTTTTTCATTTTGTATTTTAAAACTATTTTTTGGGGAAACTAACCCCAAAAATAACTAATGAGACTTTAATTTACGGCTTCGTTTCTTGCCCCAAAGGCCCTTTTTTCCATCCAATACGGCGCACTAGGACCGATAAACCAACCAAAAAAAAAGGGGGGGGTCAGAAAACCCCCGATCAGAGTCTCAAAAACTCCAACCGCTTTTTAAACCACGGGGGCCCAGTTGGCCAACGCGGTTTGATCTGGGTTTTTTAAACCCCACCTGTGGTACGGTTTTTTTGCAATCATGTCATTACGATTTGGGACAAGTACCCCCCTTTTGGGAAAATGACAAGGTTTGGGGGAAGTCAAAAAATAAGTGCGAAGTAAGCCTCAGTCTGGGGTTTAAATTTTTACTGATGTTATTTCAACAGGGGAAAACCCCCCAAATTTACTTCACTGGGGTCAATCCATTCCACCAGTCCGGAGAAAACTTAGCTCCCCACTGAAATTCCCCCGACAGGGCAAAACAATTTTTTTGACTCGTTGAACAAACTTAAATAAAAACCATTGCCTTTTTCCACTGAGAAGATGGTGTAATGAACCATTGGTTTAATTTGTGTCGAATTTAAAACCCGGGCTAGAAACCCTCTACCTACCTGGGGAAAAAGAATGCCCATTCAAAAGGTTTCTGTCACAGAAGAACTGTTTTAAACAAAAGCTTGATGATGGAGTTTTTTTGCACCAAACATTCACCCGGAAAAGTCCCTTGATCCAAGTAAACCCAAGAAGGATGGGGACTTTGGGGCCCCCGTGAAAGACTTTAGGAAGTTAAAAAGCAAAAAAAATAAATTCCCGATCGCTTCCCCCTTTCCCGTACTTGGTGATCTTTTAAAGTAAAAACGGGGGATAAACAAAGTCTTTTTTTAACCCCGGACTTGTTACAAAAGGGTTTTTGGGAAATCCCTCTTCACGAGGCACCAAGACTAACTGCATTCTCCACTCCTACAAAGGTTTATTATCACTTTCCCCCAAAGGCCATTTGGGGTTTTGATCTTCCCCCCCTCACAAATCCCGCAAATAAAAATGTTATCATCCAACCATCAAAAACCCCCACGAACCCCCCCTCAACAGAAAGGGCCCCTGTGGCCTGGTGGGAAAAACTCTTGCCTCATTTCGGGGAGGGGCCCGGGGTTTGATTCCCGGCAAAGGAATGGAAACACCAGTTTCCATGTTTTACTTCCCTCAATAATAATTTGGGGGGGGGGGGGACCTTGGGTGTTAGTTTAAAGGTGGGGCGGGAAACCTGGGACCAAAAAATAAAACCCAATTTGCGGGAAAAAAGCTCACAAATCAAGGGCTTTTTTTAAAAATTTGTATTTTTGTCAATTTATGTTTAGCCCATGGCCTGTATAACCCCTTTTTTTTGTAATTGGGAGTTTAAAAAAAGAAATTTTTAAAAATAATTTTTTTCCAGTATTCAATGTGTCAAAGGGCCCATCTTTTCTGGCTTTCCCTTTTTCCAGGGGAACCGTCCCTGGTGTAAACTCTTAAATTTGTCTGCTTCATAGCCCCGTCACTTTGGGCCTTTTGGGGAGTATAGTGATGGAAGTGCCGGGAGCCAAAAGACCTGGGTTTAAACCCCCCGTGAGGCCTCTGCAGAGCTTTAAATTCGTCACGAAACCAAAACTAAAAAAGGAGATTTGTCTGTAAAAACTTGCATTTGTGGGCAAAGTGGGGCCTGTCAACCTTCCTATGGTGAAAAAACATACCCCATTGGGTAATCTTATTGTAGCAAACTGGGCTAGTGGCTGACGTGCCCGTTTGGGGGTTTTTTGACTCCTGAACGGGGTTTTTTAAAACCCCCCCCTTTGGGATGGTTTTTTTTGCAAAACGGTCAAAAAAAGATTTTTTTTAGTCAACCTTATTATTGCTGAGGGGTCATTTTATTTAGCATAATTTTGAAAATTAACTAAAATTGGGTTTACTTTTTTAAATTAGGGGAAATAAGTGCAATGAAATCTTACCTGAGATAAAACAGATTTTTATTTTTGGTTAAATGAAAAGTTTTTTTCAAGTTTATTAATAATTAAAATTTTCCCTGGATTTTTAAACCCCTTTCTATGTTCACTTCCTCCTCCACCTTTGGGTTTTTTAAAAACCCTTTCCCATTTGTTTACTTTTTCTCCTCCCACCCTGGTTTTTTTACCCTTTTCATGTGGCACTTTTTCTCCTCCACCCTATTTTTTAAAACCCTTTACAAGGGTTTTACTTCTCTCCTTTACCCTGGTTTCAACCCTTCAATAAAGTGTCACTTCTCTCCTCCCCCCTGGTTTATCTAACCCCCTTTCACTTTGGTTTTTTCCTTTCCCCTCCTCCACCCTGGTTTTTACCCTTCAAAATATGTGTCACTTTTTCTCCTCCCCCTGGTTTCAAAACCCTTTACTATGTGTCACTTTTCCCCCCCACCCATTTTCTAAAAAACCCCCCCAAATATGGGGTCACTTTCTTCCTCCCCCCTGGGGCTCTAAACCCTTTTAAATATTGTCACTTTCTCCTCCCACCCTGGTCTCAAACCCCTTTAAATATGGTCCCCTTTTCCCCCCCACCCTGGTTTCTACCCTTTACTATTGTCACTTCCCCTCCTCCCCCCTTTGGGTTTTTACCCTTTTTCTTTGTGTCACCCCTTTTCTCCTCCACCCTGGTTTCCCACCCTTTACTATGTGTCCTTCTCTCCCCCCACCCTGGTTTTTTTACCCTTCACTATGTGTCACTTTTCCCTCCACCCTGGGTTTTTACCCTTTACCTATTGGGCCCCTTCTCTCCTCCACCCGGGTTTTCTACCCTTTACAAAGGTTTTCCCTTCTTTTCCTCCGCCCGGGTTTTTTTACCTTTACTAAAGGTCACTTCCTCCTCCAAACCCCGGTTTTTTTACCCTTTCCCTTAAAATTTTTCCCCTTCTTTTAAACCCCTCCGGGTTTTTTTACTAAACCCTTCACTATGTGTCACAAATTCCCCCTCCCCCCCGATTTTTTACCCTCCACTAAAAAGTCACCCTTTTTCTCCTCCACCCGGGTTTTTAAACCCCCACTATGGGGTCACTTTTTCTCCTCCACCCCCGGTTTTCTACCCTTCCTATGTGTCACTTCCGCCTCCACCCCCGGTTTTTCTACCCTCCCCTATGTGCCCCTTTTCTCTTCCCATGTTTTTGGGGGAAAAGAATGAAAACAAAACACAGTTAAAAAAAAAAGCCCTTCCCTTCCCCTCTAAACTCAAAAATCTGTATCTTTACCAGTAATTAAGAGAAATATAAGCAAATTTGACGCAGAGTTTTTTCTGACGGGGGAATCCTAACACCAAACACTCTTTAAACTTTTATGTAATTTAAAATCTTACCCAACCGAGAGGTTTCGACAGTTAAACCAAATATGTACCTCTAAGGGTCACAAAAAGTTTAATTTGGTGTTTTCATATAAAATAATTTTCATACAATCATTTTCATAGAAAAACATCCTGTCAACTAAAGAATTAAAAGTTACTTATTTCCACTGGGAACAAATTTTAAAAATGATTATTAATTTTGGGATCAGACAAGACGTTTAAAGTACCCTCAAAATGGGATAACCAAAACCGACGGTTTTTAAAATAAGAAAACAAATGCCAAAAGTTAACAAATTTTTTCCGAACGTTTCCCCCTACACCCGTAGGCTTTTTCAGCCAAAACAGAAAGTAGGCAGGGAAAAGTAGAATGGAAGAGATGTAATCCCCCAAAAAAAAAATTTTTACGACTTTTAAAGGGGGATGGGGCTGATAAAAATCGTCTTCACAAACTCTACTGTTTTCCTTTCCTAAAATTTTTTTATTCCGACTGAAGAAACCTACTGAGTAGGCCCAAACGTTTCGGAAAAAAGTTGTCTAAAAAGTTGCCCTATGGTCTTTCCCAACAAATGTTGAAGAAATTTTAAAAAAAAAATCCCCCCTCCTCAAAACGATACAATATGCATCAGAGGGTTTTTTAGCCCCAGGAAAATTATGCGTACAGGAATGATTGACTATGTCCCAAACCGGCCATCAGTCAGGGGGTAACCCCGGTGGTGCAAACCCCTCTGGTGGGGCTACCACCGTGGGGTGCCACCTCCTACATCCCCTAAAAATCCTTTTTAAAGAGTTTCCCAAGAACAGGATTGTAAACCACTTGGATTCCCAACAGTTGCACAATCCAGGGCAACATGGGTTCAGGATGGACATAGACTCATTAGAGAACATACAGAGAAGAATGACTAAAATGATTTACTGTGTAAGGAACCTCCCGTATGAAGATAGACTTAAAGCCTTAAATCTCCACTCTCTGGAGAGGCGTAGAATGAGGGGAGATATCATTGAAGTGTATAAGTGGATGACGGGCATAAACAAGGGAGACATTAATAAAGTACTGAGGGTGTCGAACACGTAAGAACCAGGAATAATGGATTTAAGTTGGATAAATTTAGATTTAGAAAGGACATAGGTAAGTACTGGTTTTCTAACAGAGTTGTAGATGCGTGGAACAGTCTTCCCAGTGGGGTGATAGAGGCTAGGACCTTGGGTAGCTTTAAGAAGAGACTGGACAAATATATGAGTGGGAGGGGCTGGGTTTGATTGGTGTTGGGGGGTGCGGGAGTTGTTTCTTGAGTAGCTTTAGGTAGATGTCGTTTTGATAAGGACCTGCCTCGTATGGGCCAGTAGGCCTTCTGCAGTGTTCCCACATTCTTATGTTCTTATGTTCTTATGTTCTTATGTTCAGGGCAGGTCGCTCCTGCCTCTCACAACTACTGGATCACTATGATATGGTCTTGGATGCACTGGAAAACAAGCACAATGCAGATATAGTTACACAGACTTTGCAAAAGCGTTTGAGAAGTGCGATCATGGCGTAATAGCGCACAAAATACGTGCTAAAGGAATAACTGAGAAAGTGGGGAGATGGATCTTCAACTTCCTAACCAATCGAACACAAAGAGTAGTGGTAAACAGAGTTAAATCGAAGGCTGCCATAGTGAAGAGCTCTGTTCCACAAGGCACAGTACTCGCACCCATCCTGTTCCTCATCCTCATATCAGACATAGACAGAGATGTAACCCACAGCACCATATTATCCTTTGCAGACGATACTAATATCTGCTTGAGATTGTCATCCATTAAGGACATTGTTGACCTCCAACAAGACATAAACCAAGTTTTCCAGTGGGCAACGGAGAACAATATGATGTTAAATGAAGACAAATTCCAACTACTTCGTTATGGAAAACTGGAGGAAATAATAACTAGAACTGAGTATACTACAAACTCTGATCACACAATAGAGCGGAAAAGCAATGTGAAGGACCTGGGTGTGGTAATGTCCGAAGGCCTCATCTTCAAGGCCCACAACAATGCCACTATCACATCTGCGAGGAAACTGATAGGATGGAAAGCAGGCGAGAGAGATACGTCATAATCTACACGAGAAAATCCTAGAGGGACTGGTGCCTAATCTGCACACAGAAATCACTCCCTACGAAAGTAAAAGGCTTGGCAGGCGATGCAACATGTACCCAGTGAAAAGTAGGGGTACCATTAGTACGCTGAAAGAAAACACCATAAATGTCTGGGGCCCAAGACTGTTCAACAGCATCCCACCAACCATAAGGGAAATTACCAATAGTCCCCTGGCTGTTTTCAAGAGAGAGCTGGACAGATACTTAGTCAGTACCGGATCAGCCGGGCTGTGGTTCATGCGATGGACTACGAGCGGCCAGCAGTATCACCCTAGTTGATCAAGCCGTGATCCACCGGCAGGCCAGGTCGTGGATCAGGCCGCGGGGGCATTGATCCGCGGAATACCCTCCAGGTGGACTCCAGGTAGGTAGACCCTGGTGGTGCCACCACCCTGGTAATGCCACCACCCTGGTAAGAACATAAGAACATAAGAAAGGAGGAACACTGCAGCAGGCCTGTTGGCCCATACTAGGCAGGTCCTTTACAATTCATCCCACTAACAAACATTTGACCTACCCAATTTTCAATGCTACCCAAGAAATAAGCTCTGATGTGCACGTCCCACTCAAATCCAACCCCTCCCACTCATGTATTTATCCAACCTAAATTTGAAACTACCCAAAGTCCTAGCCTCAATAACCCAACTAGGCAGACTGTTCCACTCATCCACTACCCTATTTCCAAACCAATACTTTCCTATGTCCTTTCTAAATCCAAACTTATCCAATTTAAATCCATTACTGTGGGTTCTCTCTTGGAGAGATATAAGAACATAAGAACATAAGAATGTAGGAACACTGCAGAAGGCCTACTGGCCCATACGAGGCAGGTCCTTATCAAAACGATCTCTATCTAAAGCTACTCAAGAAACAACTCCCGCACCCCCCAACACCAATCAAACCCAGCCCCTCCCACCCATATATTTGTCCAGTCTCTTCTTAAAGCTACCCAAGGTCCTAGCCTCTATCACCCCACTGGGAAGACTGTTCCACGCATCTACAACTCTGTTAGAAAACCAGTACTTTACCTATGTCCTTTCTAAATCTAAATTTATCCAACTTAAATCCATTGTTCTGGTTCTACCTGGTTCGAACCCTGAGTACTTTATTAATGTCTCCCTTGTTTATGCCCGTCATCCACTTATACACTTCAATGATATCTCCCCTCATTCTACGCCTCTCCAGAGAGTGGAGATTTAAGGCTTTAAGTCTATCTTCATACGGGAGGTTCCTTACACAGTAAATCATTTTAGTCATTCTTCTCTGTATGTTCTCTAATGAGTCTATGTCCATCCTGTAGTAAGGGGACCAAAACTGAGCAGCATAATCTAAATGAGGCCTCACTAGTGATGTATAGAGCTGTAAAAAAACTTTTCGACTTCTGTTACTTATACTTCTTGAGATAGGGACCAGGGAAGACTACTATGGGAGGAAATTGTTAGGGCCACAAGGCACGATAATGTAGTAATTCTAGGAGACTTTAACTTTAGTCATATTGATTGGAATTTCTTGACTGGGAATTTAGAATCATACGACTTCTTAGAAGTAGTTCAGGATTGTTTTCTGAAGCAGTTTGTGACAGAACCTACAAGGGGTAATAACCTGCTTGACTTAGTTCTGGCAAACAATGAATCCCTTGTTAATAATTTAGAAGTTTCAGAAGAACTGGGTGCTAGCGACCACAAATCAATTACATTTAGAATTGAATGGAAGTATGATAGTAGGGATAACTCAGTAACAGTCCCAGATTTTCGCTTAGCAGATTACGATGGGCTTAGAGAACACTTATCATCTGTTGACTGGGGGTAAACGAAGAGAGCTATCAATATGACAGTTTTCTGAACACAGTACATGCTGCTCAAAGAACATTTATCCCTTATAAAGAAATTAGATCAAATAGAAATGACCCAAAATGGATGAATAATAGGCTGAAATATCTACTAGGGCATAAGAAAGGAATTTATAGGCGTATCAGAAGAGGCGAGGGTCATCTTATGAATCAGTATATTGACACTAAGAGGGACATAAAAAGGGGATAAGAAAAGCTAAAAGGGACTATGAAATTAAAGTTGCTACGGACTCTAAAACTAACCCAAAAAGTTTTTTCCAGGTATATAGAACAAAAGTCAGAGATAAGATAGGTCCCCTTAAAAATAACTATGGGCATCTTACTGACAAAGAGAATGAAATGTGCTCGATTTTAAATAATTTTTTCTCTCGGTTTTTACACAGGAAGACACTAGTAGTGTTCCGGTAATTAATTTTTATAGTGGGCCAGAAGAAGATAAATTATGTAACATCATAGTCACTAGTAAAATGGTTGTGAAGCAGATAGACCGACTGAAGCAAAATAAGTCACCGGGTCCTGATGAGGTTTTTTCAAGGGTTCTAAAGGAATGCAAAATGGAAGTCTGTGAACCATTAACTAATATTTTTAATTTATCTCTTCAAACAGGTGTAGTGTCTGATATGTGGAAGATGGCTAATGTAATTCCTATTTTTAAAACAGGGGACAAGTCGTTACCGTCAAATTACCGCCCAATAAGCCTGACCTCAATTGTAGGCAAATTACTAGAGTCAATTATAGCTCAAATTATAAGAAGCCATCTCGATAAGCATAGCTTGATTAATGATACTCAGCATGGATTCACAAGAGGCCGGTCTTGTCTAACTAATTTATTAACTTTTTTCAGTAAAGCTTTTGAGGCTGTTGACCACGATAAAGAATTTGATATTATTTACTTAGATTTTAGTAAGGCATTTGATAGAGTTCTGCACCAAAGACTGTTGAAGAAAGTAGCAGCTCATGGCATTGGGGGAAGAGTGCTCTCGTGGATCGAATCATGGCTCACAGACAGGAAGCAGAGAGTGTCCATAAATGGGGTTAAATCCGAGTGGGGATCAGTAACAAGTGGCGTTCCACAGGGATCAGTCTTGGGGCCCGTTGTTGTTTATAATATATATCAATGATCTTGATGAAGGAATTACTAGTGATATGAGCAAATTCGCCGATGACACGAAGATAGGTAGGATAATTGATTCAAACGTAGATGTTAGGGAACTTCAGGAGGATTTAGACAAACTCTACTCTTGGTCAGAAAAAGTGGCAGATGCAGTTCAATGTAGATAAATGCAAGGTTCTGAAGCTCGGGAGTGTCCATAACCCTAGCACTTATAAGTTAAATAATGTAGAACTTAGCCATACAGATTGCGAAAAGGACTTGGGGGTTATGGTAAGCAGCAACCTTAAACCAAGACAGCAATGCCTAAGCGTACGTAATTAGGCAAATAGATTACTGGGATTTATATCAAGAAGTGTAAGCAAACAGAAGTCCAGAGGTCATACTGCAGCTTTATACATCATTAGTAAGGCCTCACCTAGATTATGCAGCTCAATTCTGGTCTCCATATTACAGAATGGACATAAATTCGTTAGAAAACATTCAGCGTAGGATGACTAAATTAATACATAGCATTAGAAATCTTCCTTATGAAGAAAGATTGAAGACTCTTAAGTTACATTCACTTGTTAGACGAAGAATGAGGGGAGACCTGATCGAAGTGTATAAGTGGAAGATAGGTATTAATAAAGGGGATATTAACAAGGTCTTGAGGATATCTCTCCAAGAGAGAACCCGCAGTAATGGATTTAAATTAGATAAGTTTAGATTTAGAAAGGACATAGGAAAGTATTGGTTTGGAAATAGGGTAGTTGATGAGTGGAACAGTCTACCTAGTTGGGTTATTGAGGCTAGGACTTTGGGTAGTTTCAAATTTAGGTTGGATAAGTACATGAGTGGGAGGGGTTGGATTTGAGTGGGACCTGCACATCAGAGCTTATTTCTTGGGTAGCATTGAAAATTGGGTTGGTCAAATGTTTGTTAGTGGGATGAATTGTAAAGGACCTGCCTAGTATGGGCCAACAGGCCTGCTGCAGTGTTCCTCCTTTCTTATGTTCTTATGTTATCTGTTGGCCTTGTTGCGCACACTGAGGCACTGCTGTCTTGGCTTTAGATTTCTGCTTACCATGACTCCCAAGTCTTTTTCACATTCTGTATGACCAAGCTCTACTTCACCTAGATTATAGCTTCGAGGGTTATTTTCATTACCAAGGGCAAGTACCTTACACTTATCCACATTAAACTTCATCTGCCATTTCTCAGACCAAGACATTAATTTGTTCAAATCGTCCTGGAGTTCATTGATATCCTCCTCAGAGTGAATTATACGGCCTATCTTTGTATCATCAGCAAACTTACTCATGTCACTAGTAATCCCTTCATCAAGGTCATTAATGTAAATTATGAACAAGAGAGGGCCTAAAACTGATCCTTGTGGAACGCCACTAGTGACTAATCCCCATTCAGATTTCACTCCATTAATGGTAACTCTCTGCTTTCTATTGGTAAGCCATGCCTCAATCCATGCTAGAACTTTACCTCCTATACCATGAGCTGCCACTTTTCTTAAGAGTCTCTTGTGAGGTACTCTGTCGAAGGCTTTACTAAAATCCAAATAAACAATATCATTGAACATTAAAATGGTATAAAATACCGACAGGTTGTTAGGTAAGACACATATGCAACAGTTAGGTATCTTTATTATGAAACGTTTCGCCTACACAGTAGGCTTCTTCAGTCAAGTACAGAAAAGAAGATACATCGTCTTCAAGTATCTTCTGCTTCTATCAACTTTTCTGTACTTGACTGAAGAAGCCTACTGTGTAGGCGAAACGTTTCATAATAAAGATACCTAACTGTTGCATATGTGTCTTACCTAACAAACAATATCATATTCCTTATCACTGTCAACTGCCTCAAATGTTCTATTGAAGAACGTCAGTAAGTTTGTCAGGCAGGAACGACCTCTCGTGAATCCATGCTGAGATTCATTTATCAAGTTATGCTCTTCAAGGTGACTTCTGATAATGTCAGCTATAATTTTGATTTAATAATTTGCCCACTATGAGTCAGGCTTTTTGGAGGGTAATTTGAAGGAGGGGGATTTCCCCCTGATTTGAATATAGGAACCCATTGGCCTTTTCCCAAATCTTGGGCCAACACTGGTAAGGGGACGCATGAATACACTCGTTAATGGCGACTAAGCCCCATCTTGTTTCCCTTAGTACCCCTTGAAAAAAATCATCGGGTCCGGGGGATTATTTTGTTTCATTTTATCTTTGTTTAAAAACCATTTTCCCTCGTGACAGAAATTTTGTTAATTTAAAATTCATCAGGAACTAAATAATTGTTAATTACTGGAATCTCTTTTACATCTTCTTTTAAAAAAAACTGACAAAAAATAGTCATTAAAAAAGGAACACATTCCGTTCTTTATCCGTCGCTGCCCATTCCGTTTTCAGAGGCCTACTTTTTCCTTCACCTTCGTCCTATCACTTAAAAAGAACCCCTTTGGTTTAGTCTTTGTTTCATTGAAACCAAATTTTATAGTCACGTTTGCCTTTCTAATCCCCTTTTTTTACTTCTTTTTAATGAAAATATTGGTCAGTAAGGTTAACTTCCTCTTCTGATGCGCTATAAATTCCCTTTTCCCCCCTAATAGTGTTTTAAACCCCTTTTTTAACCCTTTTGGGATGTTATTGTTAGCCCAAATTTTCTTCTGGGGAATGTATATACCTGGGCACTGTGTACATTTTTAAGAAAACAATAAAAAAGCAGATCCCTTTAAATTTTTCAAAGTATGATTATCGTCAATAAATCATTAGCAGTAACCCCAATCAGATTAGCAGATGTTCCCTAAGTCCATTATAATCGGCAGAACGAAAATCGGGGATTTTTTACTGTTTATCATTATTCTTGCATTCCCAATTAATGAAAAAGGGTGTGGTTTGTGATCACTTGGCCAAGCTTTTCGTGATCCCCATATTTTCACTAGTGTTTCTTTTTTGACAAGATGGTCTAGCAAATTATTCCCCCTGGTAGGTTAGTTCACTCTGTTTCAGAAAAAGTCCTGAACTGTTTTCCTGAAGTCCTGGACTCTAGATTACCTGTCAAAAAATTCCCAGTAAATTTGGCTAAAGTTAAATCCCCTACTATGACTACGTTACTGTGTCCAGAATCCCTAACAATTTCGCCCCAAAGAAGTCCCCCTCTATCTGACCCAAGCCTGGAGGTGGGTTTTGTGATGAATGTTTGAAAAACCGACAAGTTAAAGTTGAGACACTTATGCAGCATAGGGGAATTTTTATTCGGGAAACGTTTCCCCACCAGTGGTTCATCGTCCTACAAAGAGGAAGGCGTAAGGAGGGAGGAGAATGAGGTAATCAGCCCCTCAACCTGGAGTCAAACACATCGACTCCGGTTGAGGGATGATTCCTCATTTCTCCTCTCCTTACCCCTTCCTCTTTGTTTTGGGGGATGATGAAGCCACTTTTGGGGCGAAACGTTTCCTGAAAAAAGTTTCCCCATATGCTGCTAAGTGTCTAAATTTTCAACTGGAGGTCGGTATATTCCCCTAGAATTTAGTTTTTTTTGGGCCCCCCACGAACTTCCCAAAAACAGACTTTTTACTGCTCCTCTATTTTTTCCTTTTTTTATGCAACAATTAATATTTTCAGAACATCAATGCAATCCCCCCCCCTTCCATTACATCTACCACATTGAATAACAAAAACCGAATTTCCTCAGTAGTCATATCCGCTCTTTAAATCTTTACCACGTTTCAGTTATGCAATGATATAAAATTTTCCCAGCCATGCTACCAAAGTAGTTCTTTTTTTTAAATTTTTGTTTTCGACTGTTAGCTTTAAAATACCTCATATGTTTTTTTTCTGCACATTTTTTTTTCTCTTTGTTTTTACACAATTTCAAAATTATATTCCCCAGAGTTACTCCTGACGTTACTAAAAAGATTCTTAATATCAGAGATAAGTCAATTTTCCTACTCATTATTAATCTTTTTTAAAAACCCATACCTCTAACTAACCCTATTTTTAAAGTCCAAAAACCCCCCAACTGAGTTAGCAAGAAAACCCACCCCTGCCCGGAAGTAAACCCCCCGGGCATACATTCATTTGGCCCATAAAATTTCCCCAGTTGTCAATGAATGGTATGATTATCCTTACAGTGTTTATCCACCCAACAATTAATACCAATTGCTTGGAACCACTTTCCCAAAACCCCTTTTTTGGGAAAAATGCCATATAACAGGGCGCCCCCCCTTCTTCCAATCATGTCTATAGCTGCCCCTGAACTTTCTAATAAATCCTCATTTACGTTTGCCTACATCATTGCTCCGCACTGGGGAAAATAATAGGTTTGTTCCCATTCCCGTTCTGTGTGTCAAGCCGGCTAACAATGTCTCCATCCCCCCGGAAAAGAAACCCCTTTGTCCCTATTCCTGCCCCTTAAAGAGAATGCCTACCCATGTTTTAAACCTGGCTATCCCCAACAAAAACATATTCTTCCTTCCTTGTCGTTCGTCGTGACGACCCCCAGTTTTTGGGATCACATTGTGGGTAGCACCGAGAATGCTTTGGGGGTTTCCACGGGAGTTTCCCACACAGTTTTTTCTTCTTCATCTTTTTGGGCTTTCCATTCGTTTCTTGATGTAACTTCGCGTCCCCTGCTGTCCGCCATGCCCACGATCCCTTCTTAACGAGGACTCGAAAAGGAGGACTATACAAATCCTCTTGTTTTCCTGGTCAATCCCCGTATCCCCATCTTGCTGCCTTCAACTCTTCCTTAAGTTGCTGGTTGAGTTGCTCGATGGAGGGCATCTTGGTTCAGTCCACGGGGCAAACAAGACATTTCTTCACAGAGTTAAGAAGGTCAGCATCAAAGTCAGGTCACATCAAGAGCACACAAACGGTCTTCACAGAGCTAAGTACACGTTGACAGAGCTAAGTACACGTATGACAGAGCTAAAGACCTTGTTTTTTCCCCCCCTATTAATACCTATCTTCCACTTATCACTTGACGGGTTCCCCCCTCTTTCCCTGCTAAAAGTAAATGTAATTAAGATTCCAATCTTTCTTCATAAAAATTTTTTAAATGCTATTTTAAAAATTTAGTCACCCTTAATGCCACCTGCTGGTGGTGCCACCCCCCTGATAATGCCACCTGTGGTGGTGCCACCGCCCATAATGCACCATGTGGTGGTGCCACCCCCCTGAAAATCCCACCATGTGGTTTTTGCCACCACCCTGATAATGCCTCAAGTGGTGGTGCCACCACCCTCATAATGCCACCATGCTGGTGGTGCCACTACCCTGATAAGCCACCTGTGGTGGGTTTGCCCACGGGTCAACGTTTGCCCGGCTGGTGATTGTCTCACCCACATTAATTGCCCAAATTTTCCACTTGATCTGATTCTTGATATGCTACTTTTAAAAAAAAAATTTTCGTCATCAAGACGAGTTACTTGTCAATGGTTTGTTTTAAATATCATAAGAACATAAGAACATAAGAAAGGGGAACACTGCGGGCGGCCTGTTGGCCCATATAGGCAGGTCCTTTACAATTCACCCCAAAACAAACATTTGCCCCCCAATTTTCAATGCTCCCCAAGAAAAAAGCTCTGATGTGCAATTTCCCACTAAATCCAACCCATCCCACTCATGATTTACCCAAACCAAAATTTTAAAAAACTACCAAAGTTAGCCTCAATAACCCAAACTGTTCCACTCATCTACTCCCCTTTTCCAAACCAATACTTTTTGTCCCTTTAAATCAAAAACTTATCCAAATTAAATCCTTCTGCGGGGTTTCCCCCTTTTTAGAGATCCTCAAGACCCTTTTTAATTCCCCCTTATTAATACCCATCTTCCACTTATACACTTCGATCAGGTTCCCTCATTCTTGTCTAAAAGTGAATGTAAATTAAGAGTTTCAATCTTTTTCATAAGGGGGAAAATTTCTAATGCTTGTTTAATTTGTCATCTACGTGAATGTTTTTTAACGAATTTATGTCCATTCTGTAATACGACCCAAAATTTAGCTGCTAACTAGGTGAGGCCTTTAATGATGTATAAGTGCAGTATGACCCCTGGATTCTGTTGTTTCACTTCTTGATATAAATCCCCGTAATCTTTTGCCCTATTTCGTACCTTAGGCATGCTTCTTGGGTTTAAGGTTGTGCTTACCATAACCCCAAGTCCTTTTCGCAATCTGTTGGTTAAGTTCACATTATTTAACTTTTAAATGCTAGGGGTTTGGACACTCCCCAGCTTCAGAACCTTGCATTTATTACATTGAACGATCTGCACTTTTTTGACCAAAAGTAGAGTTTGTCTAAATCCTCCCGAAGTTCCCCAACATTCCCTTTGAATCAATTTTACCTATCTTGTGTCATCGGGAATTTGCCTATCACTAGTAATTCCTTCTCAAGGGGTCATTGATATTATTTTAAACAAAAAAGGGCCAAAATGATCCCTGTGGAACGCCATTGTTAGATCCCATCGGATTTAAACCCCATTTTTGGAACCTTTGCTTCCCGTCGGAGCCATGTTCGATCACGAGAGCACCCTTCCCCCAATGCCATGAGCTGTACTTTCTTCAAAAGTCTTTGGTGCGGAACTCTATCAAAAAGCCTTACTAAAAAATTTAAATAAATAAAATAAATTCTTATCGTGGTCAACAGCCTCAAAAGTTTATGAAAAAAGTAATAAAAATTGTTAGACAAGACGGCCCCTTGTGAATCCATGCGGTTTCATTAATCAAGTTGCTTATCGAGATGGCTTCTTAAAATCTCAGCTATAATTTACCCGTAAAATTTCCCCAAATTGACGTTAGGCTTATTGGGGGGTAAAAATTTGACGGTTAACGACTTTTCCCTGTTTTAAAAAAAGGAATTACATTAGCCAAATTTTCCCCAAAATCAGCATACACCTGTTTGAAGAGATAAATTAAAAATTTAGTTAATGGTTCCAGACTTCCTTTTTCATTTCCCTTTAAAAACCCCTTTAAAAAACTCATCAGGGACCGGTGACTTGTTTTTCTTCAGTCGGTCTATTGCTTCACAACTTTCATAGTGCATGTGTTAAATAATTATTTTTTTCTGTTTCCCCTTAAAATTAATTACCCGGAATATTTTTGGTCTTCCTGTGTAAAAACCGAGAGAAAAAATTATTTTAAAAACGAGCAATTTTATTCTCTTTGTCAGTAAGATGCCCTAGTTATTTTTAAGGGGACCTATCTTTCTCTGACTTTTTTTTTATAACCTGGAAAAAAAATTTTTGGATTAGTTTTTGAATCCCTAGCAACTTTAACTTTATAGTCCCTTTTTGCTTTTCTTATCCCCCTTTTTTAAAGTCCCCCTTAATGTCAATATATGATTCATAAGATGACCCCCGCCTCTTTTGAACGCCTATAAATTCCTTTCTTATGCCCCGTAGGATTTCAGCCTATTATTCATCCTTTAGGGTCATTCTATTTGATCTAATTTCCTTATAAGGGTAAACGTTTTTTGAGCAGCATGTATTGTGTTTAGAAAAATGTCATATTGATAGTCTCTTTTGTTCCCCAGTCAACAGATGATAAGTGTTCTCTAAACCCATCGTAAACTGCAAGCGAAAATCGGGATGTTACTGAGTTACCTACTATCATCTTCCCCAATTCTAAAAGTAATTTATTTGTGGTCGCTAGCACCCAGTTCCTCTGAAATTCTAAATTATTAACAAGGGATTTTGTTTGCCAGAAAAATAAGTCAAGCAGGTTATTTCCCCTTGTAGGTTCTGTCACAAAATGCTTCAAAAAAAAAATCCTGAATTTTCTTCTAAGAAAAGTTGATTCTAAATTCCCGCAAAAAATTCAATCAATAGACTAAAGTTAAAAGTTCCCGAATTATACATTATGTGCCTTTTGGCCCCTTTAAAATTTCTCCCATAGTAGTCTCCCCTTGGTCCCCATCTAAATTTTGGGGGACGGTATATCAACCCAAAATTAATTTTTCTGCCCTCGAAATTCTATCCAAAAAAGACTCTGTATGTGTTACTTCAGACTTAATACCCGTTTTTATGCAACAGTTCAAACGATCTCGGGCATACAATCCACCCCCCCCCCTTCCCGAACTTCTATTACTTGGAAACAATTTTAAAAACCCCGAATGTGAATTCTGCAGGCATGTCCCCCACTTTTTGAATTAAACCCCGTCTCATAATGGAAATACATCTATGTTTCCTGCATAGAAAATAGTCTCAACTCGCCCATCTTATTTCCCAGCACGGACTATTTGGTAAAAAACTTTAATGACCCTCCTCTCTCTTTACCCCTTTTGCTTTTTTCCCTTATTCCTAAACCTATTTTGTCCTTGTCAAATTTTGTGCCTGGCTTTCCAAAAACCCCCCTTTTTTTGCCCATTACTAGTTCTCCTAGTCTCATATTACTACCCCGCGACTTCACGTTTTCCTGCAAAAAACCCATACCCCTTAACTAATCCTAGTTTAAAGTTCTAAAAACCCCCCCAAGTGAGTTACTGAAAACCCAACCCGCCCTGGGTAGTGAACCCATCCCTGGCATCATGTCATTTCGGCCATAGAAGTTGTCCCAGTTGTCAATGAATGGTATGCATTATCCTTACAGTTTTTTTCCAGCCAAAAAATTAAAACCAATTGCTTGGGAAAATTCTTACCAAAAACCCCTTCTTTGGGAAAATGCCCATATAACAGGGCGCCCCCCTTCTTCCTAATCTGTCTTAGTGTCCTGAAAATTTCTAAAAAAATCCCCACTTCTACGCTTGCCAAAATCATTGCCCCAGCACTGAGGCAAATAATAGGATTGATCCCCTTTCCGTTCATGATGTTGTAAGCCCGGGTAAAAATGTCCCCCATCCCAGCCCAGGGAAAAACATACCCCTTTGGGGCCACTCCCGTCCTTCAAAGAATGCCCTATCCAGTATCAACCCGGCTTCCCCAACAACAACAATTTTTTACCTTCCTTTTTGTCCCCTTCGTCGTGACGATCCCAGTAGTAGAATCCATTCGTCGGGTAGCACGAGAATGCGTTGGAGGTTTCCACGGGGGTTTCCACAGCAGTCTCTTTTTTTCAGTTTTGGCTTTCCATTCGTCTTTTGATCTCAAATTCGTCGTCCCCGCTGTCCGCAGACCACGTCCCTTTTGACCTGAGGACTCGAAACAGGAGGGCTATACGAATCCTCTTTTTCTTCGGGTTGTCGCCCTATCTCCCCCTTCGCTGCCCTCAATTCTTCCTTTAAATTGTGGTTTTAAAGTTGCTCGATGGAGGGCATCTTGGTTAAAGTCCAGGGGAGAAAAAAACACTTCTTACAGATTTAAGTCAGGTAGCATAAGTACAGGTCACCACTAAAGAGCACACAAACAGGTCTTCACAGAGCAAAAAGTCCCGTCACCACTGAGTAAGTACACGCACCACTGGGCTAAGTACATTTCCCCACTGGAATCAGTCCTGCTTTGTGTTTGTTGATGAAAATTTGTTGATGCAAATATTCTACAACGTAAGGGATATTTTTGTGATAAATTTGCCCGCCCCCCCTGTCGAAAAGGTGGTGCGGCTTAAGGAGGGTGCGGGCTGCAGGGAATGCGATGGGTAAAATTTCCCTCCACCCTGCTGTATGTATTTGTGCAGGAAGGGAAGGGGCGCAGGCCCGGGGATTGCTGTGATGTCGCCCTGTCCCCCCGTCCCTCGTCGCGGCGTGCGTGCGAGTGTGTGTGTGGGGGCGGAGGGGCGCAAGTACAAAGAGCAGACATGTTGGGCCCGGAAAAGATGGTAAAACTTGCCGGGCCCAGGATGAACCCAGGGGGGAAAAACTTGGTGGAGGTCCGTAGCGATTCTGACGTGCAAATCGATCGTCTGAGTGGGAAAGGGGCGAAAGACTATGAATCTCTAGTAGGGGTTTCCCCTTAAAGTTTCCCCAGGATGTGGAAAATTAGGTTAAATTTCACCCGGTAAAGCGAATGATTAGAGGTGTTGGGGACGAACGTCCTCAACTATTCCAAACTTTAAATGGGTGAGATCCCGAGTTGCTTTAAGAATATAAAGTCGGGAAAAATTTAATATGAGTCCCTGTGGGCCTTTTTTGGTAAGCAGAATGGGCTGGGGGATAAACCCAAAAAGTCGATTTAAAGGGGGCCCAAAAAAGTGCTCATTGGGACCCCGAAAGGCGTTGGTTGCTATAGACCGCAGGACGGTGGCAGGGAATTTGGAACCCGCAAGGAAAGTGTGTAAAACTCACCTGCCGAAGAAAAATAGCCTTAAAATGCATGGCGCTCAAGCATTTCCGTTATCGACCCCCGGGGCCCTAGGGCCCAACGTTGTTCAGAGGCGAGGCCCAAAGCCCCGGCGAGTAAGAGGGTCGCGGTGGTGGGGTTTAAAGGGTTTTTCGGGGGGCCGGCCTGGGCCGCCACCGGTGCGATCTTGGGGGTAGTAAAAAAAACTCGAGAGGGGGCCCCTTAAAAGGCCCGAAGCGGAGCGGGTTCTTTTGGAACATCATTTGGGACAGGGGTTTAGCGCCCCTAAGCCCAAGGGCTAAGGCCTGATCCCACCCCAAAAAAAAAAAAATTTAAAAAAATAAAAAAGATGGTGAGGTACTTAGCTCGTGGTGGGGTGTACTTGCTCAGTGGTGACGTTTATTTAGCTCAGTGGGGGAGTGTATTAGCTCAGTGGGAGGTATTAGCTCAGGGTGACGTGTATTTAGCTCGTGGTGAGTGTATTAGCTCTGGTGAGGTATTAGCTTGTAAAGCCCTGTTTGGTGCTTTGAGGGGTGACCTGTTTTTGAGTGTGCCCTATATTAAACTCTTGAAAAAGTTCTTGTTTCCCCCGTGGACTAAACCCAGATCCCCTCCATCGAGAAATTTTAAAACAGCAATTAAGGAAAAATTGAAGGGGGCGAAGATGGGTTTTCGGCGATTGACCGGGAAAAAAAGAGGATTCGTGTAGTCCTCCTGTTTCGAGTCCCCGGCAAAAGGGATGGGTCAGTGGTTTGGGCAGCAGGGGCGACGAAGTTGACGATCAGAAGACGAAGGAAAGCCGAAAACGATAAAAGAAAAAGATGCTGTGGAAACTCCCGTGGGAAAACCCCCAACGATTTTCGGTGCTAACCCACGAATTGAGTGACTACTGGGATCGTCCGACGAACGACAACAAGGAAGGGAAGAATATTGTTGTTTTAGGGGGTAGCCAGGTTAGATACATGGATAGGGCATTCTGCTTGAAGGACAGGAGTAGGAGACAAAGGGGTTTTGCTTTCCGGGGTGGGATGGAGGACATTGTTAGCGGTTGACAAATCATGAACGGTAAGGGATCAATCCTATTATTTGCTCGTGCTGGAGGCAATGATGTAGGGAAGGTAGAAATGAGGTTTTTGTTAGAAAGTTCAGGACAGTATAGAATGATTAGGGAAAAAGGGGGGGCGCCCTGTTATATGTGGCATTTTCCAAGAAGAGGGTTGGTAATGAATGGTTGTCCCGAGCAATTGGTATTAATTGTTGGCGGTAAACACTGTAAGGATAATGCAAATACCTTAAAATTACAACTGGGACAACTTCTAGGGGCCCAAATGACATGTATGCCCGGGGGTGGGGTTCACTTATCCAGGGGAGGTGTGGGTTTTCTTGCTAAACCCGTTGGGGGGTTGTTAGGGGTTTAAACTAGGATTAGTTAGAGGTAGGGTTTAGAAATGTTAATAATGGGTATGGGTTATTGATTATGCTTGATATTAAGAATCTTAATGTAACGTCAGGAGTAACTTGGGTAATGATAATTTCAGAAATTGTGTAAAAAACAAAGATGAATAGGAAAAAAATGTGCAGAAGAAAAAAATTTTGAATCGTTTGGTAGCATGTGTGGGAAATTTGATTCATTGCATTAACTGAAAGTGGTATGTTTAAAGGTGGGAAAATGATGCTGAGTGTAATATTAGGGGATTTAAGTTATTAAATGTGGGTAGATGTAATGGGAAGGGGGGGGAGGGGTTGATTGTTGTTTGAGAAAAAAATTTAAATTTTTGCCCAAAAAAAAAGGGAAAAAATAGATGGAGCAGAACAGAGTCTGTTTGGGTAGAGTTCGTGGGGGGGTCAGAAAAAACTAAATTTTAGGTGTAATTTACCCACCTCCAGGCTTTGGGTCACGATGAGGGGGGACTTCTTTGGGACGAAAATTGTTGGGCTTCTGGACACAGTAACGTATTTATAGTAGGGGGTTTTAACTTTAGCCAAATTGATGGAATTCTTTGAAGGAAAAGAGTCCGTGACTTCATGGAAACAGTTCAGGGCTGTTTTCTGAAAAAAAGAGTGTAACTGAACCCCACCGGGGTAATAATTTGTAGACCTATTTGTCAAATAAGAAAACTCGTGAAAAATCTGGAGATCCTGAAGAGCTTGGGGCAAGTGATACAAAACCTCCCTTTTGATTAATTTGGGGGTGCAAGAATAATGATAAAACAGTAAAAACCCCCCTTTTTGTTCTGGATTTAATGACTTAGGGAACACGTTAAAACTTGTTGGGGTTATCTAGCTAATGATTTTATTTCGTAATAACTTAGATTTTGAAGGGGTCTGCTTTTAGATTGTTTTTTAATAATGACGAGTGCCCAGAGTTATACATTCCCCCGAGAGAAATTTGGTTAAAAATAAAGATCCCAAATGGGTTAAGGAGGCTAAAAGAAACTATTAGGGAGAAAAGGGGAATTTATAGGCGCTCAGAAGAGGAGAGGTTAACCTTTCTGCCAATATGTTCAGTTAAAAAAGAAGTAAAAAAGGCGATTAGAAAGGCTAAAAATATTGAAAATTTGGTTGCTAAAGAATCAAAGACTAAACCAAAGGGGGTTTTTTCAAGGGGATGGACAAGGTGAAGGGAAAAAATAGGACCTTGAATTGGGAA
>NC_069466.1:2435578-2495165 GCF_026875155.1 Cherax quadricarinatus
AAAGGGACTATAAATTAAAGTTGCTGGGATTCTAAAACAACCCAAAAAAAGTTTTTTCCAAAGGTAAAATAAAAACAAAAGTCGAGTAAGAAGGTCCCCTTAAAAAAAACTATGGGCATCTTACTGACAAAGAGAATGAAATGTGCTCGATTTTAAATAATTATTTTCTCTCGGTTTTTATACAGGAAGACACTAATAATATTCCGGCAATTAATTTTTATAGTGGATCAGAAGAAGATAAATTATGTAACATCACAGTCACTAGTGAAATGGTTGTGAAGCAGATAGACCGACTGAAGCAAAATAAGTCACCGGGTCCTGATGAGGTTTTTTCAAGGGTTCTTAAGGAATGCAAAATGGAAGTCTGTGAACCATTAACTAATATTTTTAATTTATCTCTTCAAACAGGTGTATGTGTCTGATATGTGGAAGATGGCTAATGTAATTCCTATTTTTAAAACAGGGGACAAGTCGTTACCGTCAAATTACCGCCCAATAAGCCTGATCTCAATTGTAGGCAAGTTGCTAGAGTCAATTATAGCTGAGATTATAAGAAGCCATCTTGATAAGCATAGCTTGATTAATGATACTCAGCATGGATTCACAAGAGGCCGGTCTTGTCTAACTAATTTATTAACTTTCTTCAGTAAAGCTTTGGAGGCTGTTGACCACGATAAAGAATTTGGATATTGTTTACTTAGATTTTAGTAAGGCATTTGATAGAGTTCACACCAAAGACTGTTGAAGAAAGTAGCAGCTCATGGCATTGGGGGGAGGGTGCTCTCGTGCATCGAGTCATGGCTCACAGACAGGAAGCAGAGAGTGTCCATAAACGGGGTTAAATCCGAGTGGGGATCAGTAACAAGTGGACATTCCACAGGATCAGTCTTGGGCCCGTTGTGTTTATAATATATATCAATGATCTTGATGAAGGAATTGCTAGTGATATGAGCAAATTCGCCGATGACACGAAGATAGGTAGGATAATTGATTCAAACGTAGATGTTAGGGAACTTCAGGAAGATTTAGACAAACTCTACTCTTGGTCAGAAAAGTGGGCAGATGCAGTTCACAATGTGGATAAATGCAAGGTTCTGAATCTCGGGAGTGTCTATAACCCTAGCACTTATAAGTTAAATAATGTAGAACTTAGCCATACAGATTGCAAAAAGGAGTTGGGGGTTATTGTAAGCAGCAACCTTAAACCAAGACAGCAATGCCTAAGCGTACGTAATAAGGCAAATAGATTACTGGGATTTATATCAAGAAGTGTAAGCAACAGAAGTCCAGAGGTCATACTGCAGCTTTATACATCATTAGTAAGGCCTCACCTAGATATGCAGCTCAAATTCTGGTCTCCATATTACAGAATGGACATAAATTCGTTAGAAAACATTCAGCGTAGGATGACTAAATTAATACATAGCATTAGAAATCTTCCTTATGAAGAAAGATTGAAGACTCTTAAGTTACATTCACTTGTTAGATGAAGAATGAAGGGAGACCTGATCGAAGTGTACAAGTGGAAGATAGGTATTAATAAAGGGAATATTAACAAGGTCTTGAGGATATCTCTCCAAGAGAGAACCCACAGTAATGGATTTAAATTAGATAAGTTTAGATTTAGAAAGGACATAGGAAAGTATTGGTTTGGAAATAGGGTAGTTGATGAGTGGAACAGTCTACCTAGTTGGGTTATTGAGGCTATGACTTTGGGTAGTTTCAAATTTAGGTTGGATAAGTACATGAGTGGGAGGGGTTGGATTTGAAAGAGACTTGCACATCGGAGCTTGTTTCTTGGGTGGCATTGAAAATTGGGTTGGTCAAATGTTGTTAGTGGGATGAATTGTAAAGGACCTGCCTAGTATGGGCCAACAGGCCTGCTGCAGTGTTCCTCATTTCTTATGTTCTCATGTTATTATTAGAAAACGTTTCGGTGTCTTTCTAAACCAACTTGACGGTATTTATTACCAAGGTTTATATCAACCGAAAGCCTTAAATCTTCACTCTCTAGAGTGATGTAGAATGAGAGGACATATCATTGAGGTGTATAAGTGGAATGACGGGCATAAAACAAATGAGATATTAAATAAGTATTGAGGGTGTCGAACCATGTAAGAACCAGGAATAAATATATTTAAGTTGGATAAATTTAGATTTAGAAAGGACATAGGTAAGTACTGGTTTTCTAACAAGAGTTGGGATGTGTGGGGTGATAGAGGCTAGGACCTTGGGTAGCTTTAAGAAGAGATTGGACAAATATGAGTGGGAGGGCTGGGTTTTATTAGTGTCATTGGATATGGGAGTTAATTCTTGGGTAGCTTTTGGGCAGAGGTTGTTTTAATAAGGACCTGCATTGTATGGGCCAGTAGACCTTCAGCAGTGTTCGTCCATGCTTATGTTCTTAAAGTATTGGTTTGGAAATAGGGTAGTTGATGAGTGGACAGTCTACCTAGTTGGGTTATTGAGGCTAGGACTTTGGGTAGTTTCAAATTTAGTGGGAGGGGTTAGATTTGAGTCGGACTTGCACATCAGAGCTTATTTCTTGGGTAGCATTGAAAATTGGGTTGGGCAAATGTTTTGTTAGTGGGATGAATTGTAAAGGACCTGCCAAATATGGTCAAACAGGCCTGCTTCAGTGTTCTTCCTTTCTTATGTTCTTACATGTGTAACATCTGGGTATCTTTAAGAACATAAGAATGTAGGAACACTGCAAAAGGCCTACTGGCCCATACGAGGCAGGTCCTTATGAAAACGACATCTACCTAAAGCTACTCATGAAATAACTCCCGTACCCCATGACACCAATCAAACCCAGCCCCTCCCACATCAGAGCTTATTTCATGGGTAGCATTGAAAATTGGGTTGGTCAAATGTTTGTTAGTGGGATGAATTGTAAAGGACCTGCCTAGTATGGGCCAACAGGCCTGCTGCAGTGTTCCTCCTTTCTTATGTTCTTATGTATCTTCTTAAAGCTACCCAAGGTCCTAGCCTCTATCACCCCACTGGGAAGACTGTTCCACGCATCTACAACGTTTCGCCATCCAGTGGCTTTATCAATACAAATTCCAGGACATTAGTACATAGTATAAAAGCGTCAGGCACCTTGCTTCTGCTTCAGAATCTCCACGACTACGGTGCTCTTCGCAACTACTCCTAGGTCGAGGGACTGATTACCTCATCTTCTGTACATAGTTCTACTATCTTCAAGTTATGTATTGGAACTTGTATTGATAAAGCCCTGGGATGGCGAAACGTCTACAATAAAGATACTCAGATGTTGCACATGTGTCTTAATTTCATCTTGACGGTATTGTATACCATTCTTGTACAACTTGTCAGACACTGCAACATCATGGAATCTTGATTCTGAGGACATGTACATAGCCTTCACGACTACGACAACTACAACTGGTATGTTAGTGGGATGAATTGTAAAGGACGATGTTGGACACCTCATGAAATTCAATGAAGCTAAACTAGTGATTAAAGAATATGACTTAAGACGGAGAAAATGCATTGAAGCTGCACTAATCACTATCAGTAACACTATAAAGCAAAAATCCGGTAGTTACAGTATTTCAAAATTAGTAATCAAGAGGACATTACCCATCCTGGGAACTGCTGTTACATGATGTCAGGAGGTCCCTCTCTAGCCTCACCTCCTTAGATCCACTACTACTACTACTACCCCCTCTATCCACGCGTCACTTCATATGACTCCTGCCACTATATATATGCGTTTTCTTAGGTTTCTCTGTATTTGGACAGAAGAAGCCACTCGCGGCAAAACGTTTCCTTTAATAAATGTCCTGAACTGTGCATAAGTGTCTTTTCCCACACGTAAAGGACCTGCCTAGTATGGGACAACAGGCCAGCTGCAGTGTTCCTCCTTTCTTTTGTTCTTATGAAATTTATTGTACCAGATCACTGGTGCACCTCAGCTCAAAGTCTTTAAAACCAACTCAGGCTTCAAACTCCTTCTTGACAGACATTCCTATGAAACGTACACCTCAACCGAGACCAGACAAAAACTTCTCAATGCAGGCTTCGCTATTATTTGGACTCCTGAGCACCGTGCCAAATGTACAGTGATCGCAAAACACGTAGATTATTCTCTCCTGACTGCCTATGACACAGACAAAGAAGACTTAATCAAAGACATTAGTACTAAGAACAAAGTCTCTGTTGACGATGAGTGATTATCAAATGGTATACAATACCGACAGGTTGGTATATAAGACACATAGGCAACATTTAGGCAACTTCACTGCTTACTCACGATGCATTACTCTAACAGAGTAAAGATCAAACCAGCGAGTGGTATAACCAATGAGTCGTCCAAACTAGCACTTGCAGCTGTCGTTAGTGGCAGGCTGCAAGTCAAATGTAATGCGATTTTATCGCTCAAAGAGGCCTTTGTTGTCGTCTGTACAGACGACACAGAGGCTGAGAAACTACTTACCACCACTGCTACTACCACTCTACGAGACCAGGGATTTCTTGTCTTGACTTCCCCAGCACTGAGGGCCAGGAGAACTGTGTTCCTCAAGCGACTCGACAACCTTATCACTGTACAGGCCACTGAAGAAATCAAGTCATCTATCGAAGCAAAGAACCCTTGGGCCAAGGTGGACTTCATTACTAAAATACCTAATGCTTCATCCATGCTGAAGGTCACCTTCAGTGACGTCAACATGGCAGCCAGAGCTCTCGCTGAAGGCCTGGCTATTCACTATTTCCACATCAACCCAGCCTTCATCGAAGCAGAGAAATTCCAACATATCTCACAGTGCTATAATTGTTACTCATACTTACACACCACAAATGATTGTCCTACCAAGGACAAGAAGTTCTGCTCCACCTGTGGCCGTGAGGGTCATGACTTCAAGAATTGCACTACTGCTTCACCACCTAAATGCTTGAACTGCAAGAATGACCACCATACTCTGCTGCCAGGTGCCCTACCAGAAGAGACATACTCAAGAAACAACAACAACAAAAGAAACCCAACCCACAAGCAACCAGATATTCTGCTATCGCCAAGCTTCAAGCAGACACTACCAAGATACTACATGCCACGAAAGCTGCTCCCACCACTTCCCTGCCAGCACCTACTGCCGACTCCAACAAGATTCTTTGTTGCATTTTGTATGCTCATGTACAGAATGCAGCTGAGCCTGGTTCCTTCAACATTACCATCAATGAACTTTTCAAACTAAATAATATGCCTGGCCTCACATTCCCTGCATCACCACCTTCCACTGAGATCCTAAAATCTACTGCAAATATTACCAGCATCACCGCTGCTCCACCGCTGTCACAACCTCCACTAGACACAGAGATGGACCAATCAGAGACCTCTGAGACGTCGGCAAAACCCACCAATGAGAGTCCACTACCGCTTTCATCCACTGCTAGAGCAACTGACCAGTCCGAAATCTCGCCTTCACCAGTTCAGCCACCAGCCAAGAAAGCAAAAACACAAGACACTGCGGATGCACCTCACGGTGCCACTGTCACTGACACTGCTGCACCACAACAAGTCCGATATCTGAAGGGTGTGTACTTCTACACAACCAAGGAGTATAAGAACACAATGCTGTCTTCAGAAATCCATCATCACCTCCAGGACGGAACAGTCAAGTATACCTACGACCAAACTGCTACATACACCACTGCAGACATGACCAGACTACTCACTGCCAACACCCAACACCTTGTGGAAGTCAAGTACACCTCAAAGAGGAAATTCAGGATGCTTCAGAATAGGGACCTTGAAGACGGTACCCTCGTCTAGCACGACTATCCATGACCACTCACCCAGCACTTTGCTGTCCGCTAAAGCTGGGGTGTGGCTCCAATCAACCCTGTAACTGCTGCCTCTGCCCGACTGCGCTTCTCTTTGGGGAAGTCAGTGCAAGATAGAAGAAGACGACATCCTCCAACCGGAGGGCCAAGAAAGAAGAAAGATGATTATCGTCACCCCCACCCGGGGGCCACTGCCGGGGTCACCATCTGGAGAAGACCTGGGCCAGAAGGACTTGCGAATCAACATGAATGAAAATGAACACCAACACACGACACTCCACACAGGAGAGCACAGCGCTAGCACGATCGACACCATGCATTGCCCTTCTAGGGCATGGTTGGTGCCAGAGCCCGAGTATGTACCTTACAAGATGAGGGAGGTACTTGTGCCTCCTCCCATGGGAGACTTAGGTCTCAGACACTCCCTAGACAGGGAGCCAGTGCCAGGCCACCACTTCGAAGGGCCCGGGCCGGGAAAATACCGGCGAATCTTTTAACAACAATTTAGGCAACTTTATTCCGATGGTGGAACAAGAGGGTCCATGGCATACTTCGTCGGTGGAACTGAAGAGGCACTGGTATCTTTTGAAATATCAATATCTTTCGTGGATTGCACTAAAGGTTTACTGGCGGGGTTTTGGTGCCCCCTCTCAGTTTAACTGGGGGAAAAAAAAACTTAGTAGATTTATCTGAACGATAAGCAAAGGCTATAGGCTTAGCTGAAGTTTTGTAAGCAAATAATGGACTATGCTGAATGGATCCAGATGTGGGTGAAACTTTTTTGGGTGTCGTGTGAAAGTTGAGTCGAAATTACACAATTTACGGTAGGAGGAACTTCGGATTTGGAATTAATGGGCGAACTCGGCATTAGCAATGCAAGAGTGGTCGAGCACGGAAGGGAAGGCACCGTTGTTGAAAGTGACCCTTTCATGGGTGACTTCCTTGTAGCCTCTTCAAAGAAAGACATTTTTCCTCCTTCGAATGATATTTCGTCATTTTTCATATCTTCAGCAAACGGTGTATCCCTTCTCCTCGATTGAGGTTTACTGGAAGCACAGACACTATGGTCGCCGAGACGCACTCGTCCTTCACCGCTGGAAGCCAAGATGGTTCCAAAGAAGTAACAGCTAAAATTTCCTTCAAGCCTTTGGCTTGTCCCCGCATGACGTGCGTGGACAGTGTTGTCTTCCGTCATGCTGGAGACTCCTGTACACACCTTCACCTGGGTCGTCCAGCCACGGGCTTTTAAAAACCTACAATACTTTCTTCGTGCATATTAAAATCTTGAAAGTAGTCAAGTCGCTGAGGCTTATTTGGAGCTTCAGGAGGCTTTTGCTCCGAGTCAGTGTGGGACTGCTCAGATTTTTCGACGGAAGTCGAAATATGCACGAAGAAAGTATTGTAGGTTTTTATAGCCTGTGGCTGGACGACCCAGGAGATGGTGCTTTCACGAGTCTCCAGTATGACCGTGTAATAAAGTTGGTAGAATTACCGACAATATGTAAAGTAAAAGGACACAAGTGCAACTAATGTGACATTTATTGTGGCAACGTTTCGCTCTCCAGGAGCTTTATCAAGCCATTACAAACAATACATGGACACAGAGGGTATATAAAGGCTCAGAGTGAGGTGCAATACTAGTGAGGTAACATTTCGATGTTCACTAGTGGTAGTATTAGTAGTGGTAGTGACAAAAGTAATACAATATGATAGAGCAATTAATTCGTACAAGAGTGAAAGGATATAAAAACTATTACTTGGGTAACATAAAAATAGGTTGGACAAATATAGACTGGAAAGAGGCAGCTTGTTTCAGTGTTCACTCAATGAACACATTTATGCATATAGGAACGATAACTTGAACAACGCTTGTGTACTACGATGAACATTAAAATGGTATAAAATACCGACAGATTGTTAGGTAAGACACATATGCAACAGTTATGCAACTGTTGCATATGCAACTGTTGCATATGTGTCTTACCTAACAGCTTGTGTACAACACCGAAATTCCGCAAATCATCTCATGAAATTCAGAGACGCCCAATTAGTGATCAAAGAAACTAATTTCCACAGACGCAAGTGCCTCGAATCAGCACTGATCGCTGTTTCGAATACAATTAAACAAAACAACGGCAGCTTCACCATCTCCGAAGTCTTAGCAAGAATCCTCCTGAAAACAGTAAACCCTGCCATCACATAGTCTCTCCTGTTATACTCACAAAAATAACTATGGGCATCTTTATGACAAAGAGAATGAATGTGCTCGATTTTTAAATAATTATTTTCTCTCGGTTTTTACAAGGAAGACACTTAATAATATTCCGGTATTAATTTTTATAGTGGAACTGAAGAAGATAATTGATGTAACATCCAGTCACTAGAGAAATGGCTTTGTGAAGCAGATAGACCGATGAAGAATATAAAGTCACGAGGTCCTGATGAGTTTTTGCACGGTTTCCTTAGGAATGCAAAATGGAGTCTTGAGAACCATTAACTAATATTTTTAATTTTCTCTTCAAACGGTGTTGTTGTGTCTTGATATGTGGGAAGATGGCTTATGTAATTCCTATTTTAAAAACAGGGGGACAAGTCGTTAACGTCAAATTTCCGCCAATACGCCTGCCTCAATTGTAGGCAAGTTGCTGAGTCATTTATAGTGAGATTATAAGAGCCATCTCGATAAGCATAGCTTGATTAATGATACTCAGCATGGATTCACAAGAGGCCGGTCTAGTCTAACTAATTTATTAACTTTCTTCAGTAATGCTTTTGAGGCTGTTGACCACGATAAATAATTTGATATTGGTTACTTAGATTTTAGTAGGCATTTGATAGAGTTCCGCACCAAAGACTGTTGAAGAAAAGAGAAAGTAGCAGCTCATGGCCAATGGGGGGAGGGTTGCTCTTCGCATGGATCGTGTCATGGCCTCACAGAAGGAAGCAGAGAGGATGAGTGTCCATAAATGGTGGTTAAACTCCGAGTGGGGATCGGTAACTAAAGTGCGTTCCACAGGGATCAGTCTTGGGGCCCGTTGTTGTTTATATATCTATCAATGATCTTGATGGTGGGAATTGCTAGGGATATGAGCAATTTCGCGATGCCACGAAGATAGGTATGGATATTGATTCAATCGTAGATGTTTAGGGAACTTCAGGAGGATTTAGACAAACTCTACTCGTGGTCAGAAAAGTGGCAGATGCAGTTCAATGAGGATAAATCAAGGTTCTGAATCTCGGGAGTGTCTATAACCCTAGCACTTATAAAGGTAAAATGTTGAACTTTGCCTTACAGATTGCGAAAAGACTTGGGGGTTATGGTATGCAGCAACCCTTTAAACCAAGACAGCAATGCCTAAGCTACGTAAATAAGGAAATAGAAAAAATTACTGGGTATTTATATCTAGAAGTGAAAGCAAACGAAGTCCAGAGGTATACGGCAGCTTTATACATCATTAAGTTAAGCCTCTCACTAGGATTTTGCAGCTCAATTTTGGTCTCCTTATTACAGAATGGACAATACATTCGTTAGAAAACATTCAGCGTAGGATGACTAAATTAATACATAGCAATAGTAATCTTCCTTATAAGAAAGAATTGATGACTCTTAAAGTTACCATTCACTTGTTAGACGAAGATGAGGGGAGACTGATCGAAGTGTTTATGTGGAAGATAGGGTTATTAATAAAGGGTGATATTAACAAAGTCATGAGAATCTCTCCAAGAGAGAACCGCAGTAATGGATTTAAATTAGATAAGTTTAGATTTAGAAAAGGACATAGGAAAAGGATTGGTTTGGAAATAGGGTAGTTGATGAGTGGAACAGTTCTACCTAGTTGGGTATTGAGGCTAGGACTTTGGGTATTTTCAAATTTAGGTTGGATAATTAATGAGTGGAGGGGTTGGATGTGAGTGGGACTTGCACATCGGCGTTTGTTTCTTGGGTGGCATTGAAAATGGGGTTGGGCAAATGTTTTGTTAGTGGGATGAATTGTAAAGGACCTGCCTAGTGTGGGCCAACAGGCCTTTCTGCAGTGTTCCTCCTTTCTTATGTTCTTATGTTCTTATGGGAGGACTTATTTTTGCTTCAGTCTGTCTATCTGCCTTCCTAACATTTCACTTAGTGACTGTGATGTTACATTATTTGTCCTTCTTTCTGGGCCCAACTATAAAAATTAATTACCGGATTTTTTTATTATTAGTGTGCTTCCTGTGTAAAAACCGAGAGAAAATATATTATTTTAAAATTCGAGCACAATTTCATTCTCTATTGTCAGTAAGATGACCATTAGTTATTTTAAGGGTGGGCCTATTTATCTCAGATCTTTTGTTCTATAGACCTGGAAAAAAACTTTTGGGGTTAGTTTTAGAATCCCCTAGGCAACTTTAATTTTCATAGTCCCTTTTAGCTTTTCTTCTCCCCTTTTTAATGTTCCTCCTATTGTCAATATACTGATTCAATTAAGATGGACCTCGCCTCTTTTGATACGCCTATATAATTCCTTTCTTATGCCCTAGTATATATTTAGCCTAATTATTCATCCATTTTGGGTCATTTCTATTTGATTTATTTCCTGTATAAGGGAAATAAACGTTTCTTTGAGACAGCATGTATTGTGTTCAGAAAACTGTCTCAAGGATCCTCGTTGTGCAGATTCTGAGTGCTCGCAGGAAGAAGCCTATAATTACACACGTTTGGTTTTCGGTGTCGTGGTTAGAGGAGTATAGAAGTGGAGAAGATCGTTGTGGTTGGTTGGGGTTTTTTCGATGACTTTAAAACTCGAAGTTCGTGGGTCAGCTTTTGCAGGAGTAGAAAGTGCAAGGAAAGGAAGAGTGTTGTCGACTTCTTCTAAAGTGTGTGTTTAGTGTCTGATATGTGGAAGATGGCTAATGTAATTCCTATTTTTAAGAACATAAGAACATAAGAATGTAGGAACACTGCAGAAGGCCTCCTACTGGTCCCATACGAGGCAGGTCCTTATCAAAACGTCTCTACCTAAGCTATCAAGAAGCAACTCCCACCCCCCAACACAATCATACCCAGCCCCTCCCACTCATATATTTGTCAAGTCTCTTCTTAAAGCTACCCAAGGTCCTAGCCTCTATCACCCCACTGGGAAGACTGTTCCACGCATCTACAACTCTGTAGATAAACCAGTACTTACCTATGTCCTTTTAATTCTAAATTTATCCAACTTATAATCCATTATCCTGGTTTTACTGGTTCGACACTCAGTACTTTATTTAATGTCTCTCCCTTGTTTTATGCCCGTCATCCACTTATACTCTTCAATGATATCTCCCCTTATTCTTCGCCTCTACAGAGAGTGGAGATTTAAGGCTTTATAGCTATCTTCATACGGGAGGTTCCTTCACACAGTAAAAGATTTTATTCATTCTTCTCTGTATGGTCTCGTATGAGTCTATGTCCATCCTGTAGTAAGGGGGACCAAAACTGTGCAGCATAATCTAAAGGAGGCTCACTATTGATGATAAGAGCTAGTAAAATAACTTTGGGATTCTGTTACCTTATACTTCCTTGTGATATAAATACAAGTATCTGTTGGCTTGTGCGCACCACTGAGGGCACTGCTGTCTTGGCTTTAGAATTTCTGCTTTACCATGATCCCAAGTTCTTTTTCACATTCATGTCATGACCAAGCTCTACTTCACTAGAGTATAGCTTCGGGGGATGGGGGGGGGGGGGTTTATTTTTCATTACCAAGGGCAAGTACCTTACACTTATCCACATTAAACTTCATCTGCCATTTCTCAGACCAAGAATTTAATTTTGTTTCAAATCGTCTGAGTTCATTGATATCCTCCTCAGAGTGATTTATACGGCATACCTTGTAATCATCTGCAAAACTTATCATGTCATATAGTAATCCTTCGTCAAGGTCATTAATGTAAATTATGAACAATGAGTGGGCTAAAACTGCTCCTTGTGGCACGCCACTAGTGACTAATCCCATTCAGATTTCAGTCCCTTAATGGTAACTCTCTGCTTTCGATTGGTATGCCATGCCTCTAATCCATGCTAGTAACTTTACCGCCTATACCATGAGCTGCCACTTTTCTTAAGAGTTCTTGTGAGGTACTCGTCGAAGGGCTTTACTAAAATCCAAATAAAACTTATCATATTCCTTATCAACTGGCAAACTGCCTCAAAATGTTCTATTGAAGAAAACGATCAGTAAGTTTGTCGAGCATAGGACCGCCTCTCGTGAATCCATGCTGAGTTTCATTTATCAAGTATGCTCTTCAAGGTGATTCTGATTAATGTCAGCTATATTTGATTCTAATAACTTGCTACTATAGATGTCAGGCTTATTGGGCCGGTAATTTGAAGGAGTGGACTTATCCCCGGTTTGGAATAAGGAACCACATTAGCATCTTCCACATCTCTCTGGCACAACACTGCGTAAGGATGGACGCACTTTGAATATCACTCGTTTAAGGCTGAACTAGCTCCATCTTGCATTCCTTCAAGTACCCTTGAAAACAACTCATCGGGTGCCGGGGACTTTTTTTGTTTCTTGTTTTGTCTATCTGTTTAATAACATGTCCCTCGTGACAGTAATATTAGTTATAACTTGAATCATCTGGAACTAAATAAGTGTTAATTACTGGAATCTCATTTAACATCTTCCTGTGTATAAAAACTGACAAAAAAATAGTCATTAATATATAGGACACCAATTTCCAGGTCATTATCCTAGTCAGCTGTCCATTCCCAGATTTCAGAGGTCCTACTTTTTTCATTCACCTTCGTCCTTACCCCACTTGAAAGACCCCGCTTTGGATTTGTCTTTGATTCATTCGCGACTCTAAATGCATAGTCCGTGTTGCCTTTCTACATCGCCTTTTTACTCTCTTTTAAGCTGAAATACTTGGTCAGTAAGGTTAACCATCTCCTCTTTCTGATGCGCCAATAAATTACCACGTTTTCTCCCTATTAGATGCTTTAATCCTGGTAACCCTCATTTGGGATCGTTATAATTAGGACCTATTTCTCTTCTGGGGAATGTGTATACTCTGGGCACTGTGTACATTATTAAGTAAACAAGCATAAAAGCAGATCCCTTTCCTATTCTAAGTATGATTATCGTCAATAAAATCATTTAGCTAGACAACCCCCCCCAATCAAGATTAGACAGATGTTCCCTAAGTCATTTCTAATCGGCCCAGAACGAAAATCGGGGATTTTTACTGTATTCAGCATTATTCTTGCATTCTCAAGTAATGCTAAAGGTGATGGATTTGTGATCATAGCGCCCAGCTCTTAGTGATCTCCAGATTATTCACTAGGGTTTCCTTATTTGACAAGACTAGTCTAGCAAATTAATACCCTGGTAGGTTCAGTAACACTCTGTTTCAGAAAACAGTCCTGAACTGTTTCCATGAAGTCACTGGACTCTAGATTACCTGTCAAAGAATTCCAGTCAATTTGGCTTAAAGTTAAAATCCCCTACGAGGCTACGTTTACTGTGTCAGAAGCCCTAACCAATTTTCGTTCCCAAAGAAGTCTCCCTCTATCTGTGATCCAAGGCCGGAGGAGGTCGGTATATTAACCTAGAATAGTTTTTCTTGACCCTCCACGAACTCTACCCAAACAGGACTCTGTTACGGGCTCCATCTATTTTTTATACCTTTTTTTATGGCAACTATTAATATTTTCTCGAACATAACAATTGCAAACTCCTCCCCCCTTCCATTACATCTATCCCACAATTGAATAATTAAATCCCTGTATATTACACTCCAGCAGTCCTATCCCGACATCTTAAATCATACCACGTTTCAGTTATGCAATGATATCAAGTTCCCCGCACATGCCCCCAAACGTAGTTCATTAATTTTATTTCTTGCACTTCGGACGTTAGAAAAATACCATCATATGGTTTTTCTTTGCACCTTTTTCCTATTCTTCTTTGTTTTTTCACAATTTCTGAAATTATTCATTACCCAGAGGTTACTCCATGACAGTTACTCTTAAGATTCTTAATATCAGAGCATAAATCAATATATTCCATACTCATTATTTAATCATTTCCTACAAACCATACCTTAACTAATCCTAGTTTATAAGTCCGAAACTACCCCCCTTCACTGGTTAGCAAGAAAAAACCAACACCTTGCCTGGTTAAGTGAAAACCCCATCCCTGGCATCTAGTCATTTCGGCATACGAAGTTGTCCCGTTGTCACTGAATGGTTACTGCATTATCCTTACAGTGTTTATCCAGCCAACAATTAATACCAACTGGCTCTGGGACAAACATTTCATTACCAAACACCTCATCTGGCAAAATTGCAAACATATAACAGGGCGCCCCCCTTCTTCCTAATCATGGTCTATAGCTGTCCTGAATTTCTAACTAAATCCTCACTTTACGCTTGCTACATCATTGCCTTCCCCCAAACAAGGGCACTGTTAAGGCAAATAATAGGAATTGATCCCATTACCGTCATGATGTTGGTCGAGGGCTACGCTGTCCTCCATCCCAGCCCAGGATAAGATACCCTTAGTTCCTACTCTGTCCTTCAAGCAGAATGCCTCTTTCCTGTATTAAACATGGGCTATCCCCAACAACAACAATATTCTTACCTTCCTTGTCGTTCGTCGTGACGATTCCCGTAGTAGCGACTCACATTCGTCGGGTAGCACCGGAGAATGCGATGGAGGTTTCCACGGGAGTTTCCACGCCAGTCTCTTTCTTCTTCCATAGTTTCTGTCCTTTCCATTGTCATCTGATCGTCAACTTCGTCGTCCCTGCTGTTCCAGCCATCTGACCACGTTCCTTCTTGACCTGAGACTCGAAACAGGACTACTACGGAATCCTCTTGTTACCTCAGTCAATCGCCGTATCTCCATCTTCGACTGCCTTCTCATTTCTCCTTAAGTTGTGGTTGCAACAGTTGCTCGAGGGATGGGCCTATCTTTGGTTCAGTCCCACGGGAGCATAACAAGACACTTCTTCACAAAGTTAAGTACAGGTCAGCACTCAAAAGTACAGTTCACCACTCAAGGAGCACACTAAAAGGTCTTCACAGAGCTAAGTACACGTCACCACTGAGCTAAGTACACGTCACACTGAAGCGTAAGTACACGTCACTCTATGATGCTAAGTACACGTCACACTGAGCTAAGTTACACGTCACCATGAGCTAGTAACGTCACCCATCTGACTAAGTACACGTCACAACTCCTAAGTCTCGTAACCACAGGGGTCAAGTCGTTACCGGTCAAATTACAGCCAATAAGACTGACCTCAATTGTAGGCAGTTGCCTAGAGTCAATTATGCTGACACCCACCCGAGTATAAGAAGCCATCTCGACTTAAGATAGCGTGATTAATGATATCAGCATGGTATTCACAAGAGGCCGGTCTTGTGTAACTAATTTATTAACTTTCATTTCGGTACATGCTTTTGAGGCAGTTGACCACGTTAAAGAATTTGATATTGTTTTACTTAGATTTTAGTAAGGGCATTTTGATGCGTCACACAAAGACTGTTTGAAGAAAAAGTATGCAGCTCATGCATTGGGGGGAGGTGCTCTCGGGGGATTCGAGTCATGGCTCAACAGGACAGGAAGCAGGAGGGTCCTTAAACTGGTTTAAATCCGAGTGGGAGATCAGTAAGTAACAAGTGCGCGTTCCACAAGGATCGTCTGGGGCCCGTTGTTGTTTATAATATATATCAATGATCTTGATGAGGGAATTCGCTAGGAATGAGCAAATTCGCCGCATGACACGAAGAGATGGTAGGATACTTGATTCAAAACGTAGATGTTAGGGAACTTCAGGAGGATTTAGACAAACTCTTACTCTTGGTCTGAAAAGTGAGCAGACTGCAGTTCAATGTGGAATAAATGCAAGGTCTCCCGAAGCTCGGGAGTGTCTTTAACCTAGACTTTTAAATTAATTTAAATGTAGAAACTTCGGCCATACGAGATTGCGAATAGGGAACTTGGGGGTTATGTAAGCAGCAACCTTAAACCAGACAGCAATGCCTAAGCGTACGTAATATGGATATAGATTACTGGGATTTCTATCAAGAAGTGAAGCAACAGAAGTCCAGGAGGTCATACTGGAGCTGTATACAATTAGTAAGGCCTCTCACTAGATATGCAGCTCATTCTGGTCTCAATATTACAGATTTGGAACATAATTTGTTAGAAAAACCATTCCAGCGTAGATGCTAATTTAATACATAGCATTAGAAATCTTCCTTAGGAAGAAAGATTGAAGGACTCTTATAGTACATTCACTTGTTAGACGAATAGAATGAGGGAGGACCTGATCGAAGTGTATAAGTGGAAGCTATGGTATTATTAGGGGGGATATTAACGAGGTTTGTGGATTATCTCTCCAAGAGAGAACCCGCAGGATAATGGATTAAATTAGTATAAGTTTGATTTAAGAAGGCTGGGAAAGTCATTGGTTTGGAAATAGGGTAGTTGATGAGTGGAACAGTCTACCTAGTTGGGTTATTGAGGCTTGGACTTTGGGTAGTTTCAAATTTAGGTGGGATAAGTACATGAGTGGGAGGGGTTGAGTTGATTTGAGTGGGACATGACCTATACGGAGCTTGTTTTCTTGGGGGCATTGAAAATTGGGTTGGGGCAATTTAGTTTTGTTAGTGGGATATGAATTGTAATGAACCTGCTAGTATGGGCAAAAGGTTCTGCAGTGTTCCTCCTTTCTTATAGATATAGAACATAAGTAAGGAGGAACACTGCAGGAGGCCTGTGGGCCCACTTACTAGTTGACTGTGATGTTACATAAGAACCTAAGAACATAAGAAAGGAGAACACAGCAGCAGGCTGTTGGCCCATACTAGGCAAGTCCTTTTTTTTGTTTTACAATTCATCCCTTAAACACACATTTTGACCAACCCAATTTTCAATGCTACCCAAGATATAAGCTTGGCTGTGCAAGCCCACTCAAATCATACCCATCTCACCTTTGTACTTATCCAAACTAATTTGACAACTACCCAAAGTCCTAGCCTCAATACCACTAGGTAGGACTGCTCCAATCATCAACTACCCTTATTTCAAACCAACTTTCCTATGCCTTTCTAAAATCTAAACTTATCTAATTTAAAATTCCATTATGCGGGTTCTTCTCTTGGAATGATTATCCTCAAGACCTTGTTAATATCCCCTTTTTAATACCGATTTCATCATCTTATACACTCGTCAGGTCTCCCCTCATTCTTCGTATAACAAGTGAATGTAACTTAAGAGTTCTTCGATCTTTCTTCTTAAGGAAGATTTCTAATGCTATGTATAATTTAGTTATCCTACGCTGAATGTTTTCTGTATTACATATAAAGATGAACCCTCGCCTCTTTTGATACGCTATAAATTCCTGTCTTATGCCCTAGTAGATATCTTAGCTATTTTTCTCCATTTTGGGTCATTTCTTTGTGATCTAATTTCCTTATAAGGGATAATAAACGTTCTTTGGCACGCATATATTGTGTTCAGAAACTGTATTATTGATAGCTCTCTTCGTTACCCCAGTCTCAACAGATGATAAGTGTTCTCTAAAAGCCCACCCTATCGTTAATCTGCTAGCGAAAATCTGGGGGACTGTTACTGAGTTATGCCCTACTACCATACTTACATTCAATTCTAAATGTAATTGATTGTGGTTCGTAGCACCCAGTTTCCTCTGAATCTTCTAAATTATTACAAGGGATCATTGTTTGTCCAGAAACTAAGTCAAGCAGGTTATTTCCCCTTGTAGGTTCTGTCACAAAACTGCTTCAAAATACAATCCTGAACTATACTTCTAGAAATGTTTGATTCAATTCCCAGTCCAAGAATTCCCAATCAATATGACTAAGTTAAAGTTCCTAGAATTACTACATTATCGAAGGCTTGACGGCCTAACAATTTTCCTCCATTAGTAGCTCTCCTGGGTCCCTATCTAAATTTGGGGGCGTTTATCAACCGAAAAATACTTTTTCGTGCCCTCTGTAAAATTATCCAAACAGACTCTCTGTATGTGTTACTTCAGACTTGTAATAAAGTTGTAGAAGTACCGGGACATTATGCTAAAGTAAAAAGGACACATAGATGCAACAACTAATGTGCATTTATTTGTGGCAAGTTCGCTTTCCAGGAGGCTTGATTAATGCTCCTGGAGAAAGCGAAACTGTGCCACAATAAATGTCTAATTTGTTGCACCTTGTGTCCTTTTACTTTACATTACTTCAGACTTTAATACCGGTTTTTGCATCAGTTTCAGCGATCTCGGACATACAATGCCACACCCACCCCCTTCCGTACTTCTATCTACTTGGAAAACTATTTAAAACCCTGAATGTGACATTATGCAGCATGTCCCGTCCTTTTTGAGTTTAAACCACGTTCTCAGTATTGGCCAAATACATCGATGTTACCTGACACTAGCAACTAGTCTCAGATCGTCCATCTTATTCCTTGGCAACTGCGACTCATTTGTGTATATATATACTTAAGGAACCCCTCCACTCTCTTTAACCTTCCTGCGCCTTTTGTTAATTCCATCTAAAACTTATACTGTCTTGTAATTAGTGCCACGGCTTTCCAATATCCCACCTCATTTTGGCCTATTACTAGTTCTCCTAAGTACTCCTGTTACTTCCTGCGACTTACCAGTTTTCTCCGCCAAAACCCATACCACTAACTTTTCTAGTTTAAAGGACCTCTTAACAGCTCCCTCCACTGCGTTTTTGGCCGTGCTCCCACCCACACCTAGATTAAGTGACCCATCCCTGGGCTATGTCATTTCTGCCATAGAAGAGGGTCCCAGTTGATCAATGATTGTTACAGCAATTTTCCTTACAGTATTTCCAGCCAGCTATTGACACCAATTCTCTGGACACTCTCATTCATTTCCAACTCCTCGCCTTGGCAAAATGCCACACATGACAGGTTTCCCACCCCTTCCTCCTAATTATCTCTAGATTGATTACTTATACTGCTCTAACTAGGTCCTCACTCTACGTCTGCCAACATTCGTTGCCTTCCCAGCACTGAGACGATAATTGGATTTGCTCCCATCTACCTCTCATTATGTCATCCAGACGCTAACATTATCCTTTCATCTCTGCCCCAGGGGAAAAACACACTCTCTGCCTCCTACTCCTTCCTTCAAACAGAAATGCCCTATCCATTGTACCTATCTGGCTATCCCCAACAACAAACATTGTTTTTAAACCCTTTTTGTCCTTGGCGTCGTTCGCGTGATGCTCGAGTAGGTGACTCCACATTGCCAGGTAGCATTACAACCACTTGTAGAATTCGTCAAGACGTTCTCGTTCGGTCTCGTTGGAGGTTTCTAGGGTGTTTCTCACGTCGGCCTATGCTTCTTTGGTGCTCGTTTGTGGATTCAGCAGACACTCACATTCGTCTGGTAGCACGACGAAGAGTTGGAAGTTTCCGGTATGTTTTCTGGTTTCTCGTTGTTTCCGCTCTCCAACCGTTTTCTTGATCTTCAGCTGGTTCATGTTGCCGCGCAATGAAAAGTTCCTCTTAACTGGGGACTCACAAACAGTGAGGATTACTACGAATCCTTTGTTCTCTCCGTTAATCGCCGTATTCTCCAGTTTAGCAAATTACTCTGAGTTCTTCTCTCAGTGTGGAATGCTGCCTATAAAATTAATTACCAGAATATTATTAGTGTCTTCTGTGTAACAAAACGAAGAAAATAATTATTTAAAATCGAGCACATTTCATTCTCTTTGTCAGTAAGAGCCATAGTTATATTTAAGGGGACCTATCTTATCTCTGAATTTTGTTCTATATACCTGGATAACTTTTTGGATTAAGTTTTAGATCCTAGCATCTTTAATTTCACTTAGTCCCTTTAGCTTTTTCTTATCCCCTTTTTTAATGTCCCTCTTAATGTAATATATGATTCATAAGATGACCCTCGCCTCTTTTGATACGCTATAAATCATTTTCTTAAGCCTAGTAGATATTTCAGCCTATTATTCATCCATTTAGGGTCATTTCTATTTGATCTAATTTCCTTATAAGGGATAAAACGTTTTTTGAGCGCATGTATTGTGTTCAGAAAACTGTCATATTGATAGCTCTCTTCGTTACCCCAGTCAACAGATGATAAGTGTTCTCTAAGCCCATCGAAATCTGCTAAGCGAAAACTGGGACTGTTACTGAGTTATCCCTACTATCTACTTCCATTCAATTCTAATTGTAATTGTTTTTGTGGTCGCTAGCACTCAGTTCCTCTGAAACCCTTCTAAATTATTAACAAGGGATTCATTGTTTGCCAGAACTAAGTCAAGCAGGTTATTTCCCCTTGTAGGTTCTGTCACAAACTGCTTAAAAAAACAATCCTGAACTACTTCTAAGAAGTCGTATGATTCTAAATTCCAGTCAAGAAATTCCAATAAATATGACAAAAGTTAAAGTCTCCTAGATTACTACATTATCGGCCTTGTGGCCCTAACAATTTCCTCCCATGTAGTCTCCCTTGGTCCCAAATCTAAATTTGGGGGACGGTATATCACACTAAAATAATTTTTCATGCCCCTCTGAAAATTCTATCCAAACAGACTCTGTATGTGTTACTTCAGACTTAATACCCGTTTTTATGCAACAGTTCAAGCGATTCTCGGACATACAATGCCACCCCACCCCCCTTCCCGATACTTCTTCTACTTGGAACAATTTAAAACCCTGAATGTGACATTTGCGGGGCATGTCCCGACTTTTTGAATTAAACCACGTCTCAGTAATGGCAAATACATCTATGTTACCTGCACTAGCAACTAGTCTCAACTCGCCCATCTTATTCCTAGCACTGCGACTATTTGTGTAATAAACTTTTAATGACCCTCCTCTCTCTTTACCCTTCCTGCTTTTTTCTATTATTCCACTAAACCTATTTCTGTCCTTGTCAATTAGTGCCACTGGCTTTCCAATATCCACCTCATTTTGCCTATTACTAGTTCTCCTAGTACTCATATTACTACCCTGCGACTTCATAGTTTTCTTGCAAAAACCCATACCTCTAGAGGTATGGGTTTAGAAATGGTTAATAATGAGTATGGATATATTGACATATGCTCTGATATTAAGAATCTTAATAGTAACTGTCATGTAGTAACTCTGGGTAATGATAATTTCAGAAATTGTGTAAAAACAAAGATGAATAGAAAAAATGTGCAGAAGAAAAAACATATGATGGTATTTTATGCTAACAGTCGAAGTGCAAGAAATAAAATTAATGAACTACGTTTGGTAGCATGTGCTGGGAACTTTGATATCATTGCATTAACTGAAACGGGGGTATGATTTAAAGAGTCGGGATATGACTGCTGAGTGTAATATTCAGGGATTTAAGTTATTCAATGTGGATAGATGTAATGGGAAGGGGGGAGGATTGCATTGTATGTTCGAGAAAATATTAATTGTTGCATAAAAAAGGTTATAAAAAATAGATGGAGCAGTAACAAGTCTGTTTGGGTAGAGTTCGTGGAGGGTCAGAAAAACTAATTCTAGGTGTAATATACCGACCTCCAGGCTTGGATCACGATAGAGGGAGACTTCTTTGGGACGAAATTGTTTGGGCTTCTGGACCAGTAACGTAGTCATAGTAGGGGATTTAACTTTAGCCAAATTTACTGGAATTCTTTGACAGGTAATCTAGAGTCCAGTGACTTCATGGAAACAGTTCAGGACTGTTTTCTGAAACAGAGTGTAACTGAACCTACCAGGGGGAATAATTTGCTAGACCTAGTCTTGTCAAATAAGGAAACACTAGGGAATAATCTGGAGATCACTGAAGAGCTTGGCGCAAGTGATCACAAATCCATCACCTTTAGCATTAATTGGAATGCAAGAAAATGATAAATCAGTAAAAATCCCCTTTTTTCCGTTCTGCCGATTAAAGGGCTTGGGGAACATTGTTATTTAAAAGGGGTTATCTAGTAATGTTTATTGACGTAACATACTTATGAATATAAAGGGGATCTGCTTTTTGTTTTTTTTTCTTAAAAAATGTACCAGTCCCCAGATATTACATTCCCCAGAAGAAATTGGGTCTAATAATAACGATCCCCCCCGGGGTTAACGGGGAGGCAAAGCTCTATTGGGGAAAAAAGGGGAATTTATGGGGCGCTCAAAGAGGAGGGTTAACCTTACGACCAATAGTTCAGCTTAAAAAAAGTAAAAAAGGCGATTAGAAAGGCAACGTGACTTGAATTAATCGAAAATAAATCAAAGACTAACCCAAAAGGGGGTTCTTCAAGTTATAGGACGAAGGTGAAGGAAAAATAGGACCTCTAAAATTGGGGAATGGGCGGGACGATAATAAACTGGAAATGTGTTCCTATTTAAGTATTTTTTGTCAGTTTTTACACAGGAAGATGAAAAATGAGATTCCAGAAATTAAAAATTATTTAGTTCCTGATGAATTTAAGTTAACTAATATTACTGTCACGGGGGACATGGTTTTTTAAACAAAAAACAAACGAAAAAAATAACCCCGGGACCCATGAGTTTTTTCAAAGGGAAATTAAGGAAGCAAGTGGAGCTTGTCACCATTAACGTTTGATTCAATGCGTCCATCCTTACCGTGTTTGTGCCGAATGTGGGAAAATGGTAAAGTGGTTTCCCATATTCAAATCAGGGGGTAAGTCCACTCCTTCAAATTCCGTCCAATAACCTGAATCTATGTGGGCAAGTTATTAGATCAATTTACTGAATTTTCAGAATACCTTTAAGAGCTAACTTGAAAAATGAATCTCAGCATGGATTTACGGAAAGTGTTCCTGCCTGCAAATTTCTGACGTTCTCAATAGAACTTTGAGGCAGTTGACGTGATAAAGGGAAAATGTATGTTTATTTGGGGTTTTTGTAAAGCTTTACAGAGTACCCCACAAAAGACCTTAAGAAAGTGGCACCTGGTATAGGGGGTAAAGTCTAGCAGGATTGAGGCTGGCTTACCAAAGAAAGCAAGAGTTACCCTAATGGATGAAACTGAATGGGGGTTTTTCACTAGTGGCGTTCCACAAGGATCAGTTTTTTGGCCCTCTCTTGTTCATAATTTACATTAATGCCTTGTGAAGGGGTTACTATGACATGGTAAATTTTTTGGGTATACAAAGATAGGCCGTATAATCACTCTGAGGAGGAATCAATGACTCCAGGACGATTTGAACAAAATTTAAAGTCTTTGGTCTGAGAAATGGCAGTGAAGTTTAATGTGGGGTAAGTGTAAGGTACTTGCCCTTGGAATGAAAAAAACCCGAAGCTTAAACAGGTGAATAGAGCTTGGTCAAAAGAATGTAAAAAAATTGGGGGTCGGTAAGCAAAATCTAAAACCAAGACAGCAGTGCCTCGTGTGCGCAACAAGGCCAAGTTACTTGGATTTACTCAAGAAAATAAGTAACAGAAGTCCAAAAGTTATTTTACAGCTCTATACATCACTAGTGAGGCCTCATTTTGATTTCTGCTTTTTGGTCCCCTTATACGGATGGGCATAGACCTTTTTGAAAAACAACAGAGAAAAATTTACAAAATGATTTCTGGAAGAACCTCCCCTATGAAATAGAATAAAGCCTTTTAATCTCCACTCTCGGGAGGCGAGAATGGGGGAGATAATTGAATGTATAAATGGAGACGGGCATAAACAAGGAATGCAAAATGGAATCTGTGAACCTAACAATATTTTTTTTTATCTTTCAAAAAAGGTGCGTGTCGATATGTGGAAGAGGCTAATGAATTTATTTTTAAAACAGGGGCAAGTCGTTTCCGTCAAATTACCGCCCAATAAGCCTGCCTCAATTTTAGGCAAATACTAGAGTCAATTATAGCTGAATTAAAAACCTCTCAAAAGAAAAGCTTGTTAAAATACTCACATGGATTTACAAAAGGGCCGGGGTTTTCTAAAAATTTATAAATTTTTTCAGTAAAAGCTTTTGAGGTGTTGACCACGTAAAGAAATTTGATATTTTTCTTGATTTAGTAAGCATTTGATAAGTTCCGCACCAAGATGTTGAAGGGAAAAAAGCCATGGCATTGGGGGGGGGTGCTCTGTGGATTTGAATCATGGCTCACGAAGGAAGCAAGAGGTCCATAAATGGGGTTTTAAAACCGGTGGGGGTCAGTAACAAAGTGGGGTTCCCCAGGGATCGGCTTGGGCCCCTTTTTTGTTTGTAATATATACAATGATCTTTAGAAAATTACTAGGTATAGCAAAATTCGCTGATGACCAAATAGGTAGGGAAAAAAGGGGGGGGGGGGGGGGGGGGGGGGGGGGGGGGGGGGGGGGGGGGGGGGGGGAAAGGGGGGGGGGGGGGGGGGGGGGGGGGGGGGGGGGGGGAAAAAAGGGGGGGGGGGTGGGGGGGAGGGGGGGGGGGGGGGGGGGGGGGGGGGGGGAAAAAAAAAAAAATTTGGGGGAAAAAAAAATTTTTTTAAAAAAGGGGGGGGAAAAAATGAGTTAAATGAAAAAAAGGGGGGGTTTAAAAAAAATTTAAAAAAAAATTAAACCCCCCCAAAAAAAGGGGGGGGGGGGGTTTGGGGGGAAAAAAAAAAACAAAAAAAAGGGCAAATAGTTTGGGTTTTAAAAATTTTTAAAAAAACCGGGTTTTTTTTTCATCTTTTTAAAAAAAATTTGGCCCTTTTTTTCCCCCCTTTAAAAAAAAATTTTTAAAAAAACCGGGGGGAAAAAAAAAAACCCAAAAATTTTTTAAAAAGGAAAAAAACCCCCCTTTTTTTTGGAAAAAAAGGGGGGGGAAAAAAATTTTTTAAAGGGAAAGATGGGTTTTAAAAAAGGGGGGTTTAACCGGGTTTGGGAAATCTCTCCAAGGGAACCCGCAGTAATGGATTTAAATTAGTTTAAATTTAGATTTAGGAAAAAGGGCATAGGCAAGAAAATTTTTTTGGGGAAAAAGGGTAGTTGATGAGTGGAAAAGTTACCTAGTTGGGTTATTGAGGCTAGGGACTTTGGGTTTGTTTCAAAAAATTTGGGGGGGAAAAAGTACATTGGGGAGCACTGGCCCCCAAAGCAGTTTGGGGGGAGCTTTTTTGGTCTTTAAAATAGGAATAGGGTTTGGGGGTTTTTGGGGCCCCTGCGGGGGAAAACTGGTTGGGAAATCTCAGGGGGGGGTAAATTGAGTACTAGGGAATAGTAAAAGGGAAAATGAGGGGGAAATCGGAAGGGCCCGTGGCACTAAATTTACTGGCCCGTAATTGGTTTTTGTGGGGAAAAACAGAAAAGGGGCAGGAAAGATAAAAGAGAAAGGAGGGTCCCTTTTGTATATATTACACCAAATAGTCGCGGGCTAGGGAAAAAGAGGGCGAGTTGAGCTTTGGCTAGTGCAGGAAACATGTGATTTTGCCATTTCTGAGGCGTGGTTTAATTCAAAAAAATCGGGGGCACCCGCAGGAATGTCACATTTAAGTTTTTGGGTTTTGGGAAAAGGGGAGTTGATGAGTTGGGAAAAGTCACCAGTTGGGGGTTTTTGAGGCTAGGGCTTTGGGTATTTTTAAATTTTTGGTTGGGTAAGTACCTGGTGGGAGGGGGTTTTGGGTTTGGGGTGGGGCCCGCACATCAGAGCTTATTTTTTTGGGTAGCATTTAAAATTGGGTTGGGCAAATGTTTGTTAGTGGAAAAGAATTGTAAAGGGGCCTCCTAGTAAGGGGCCCAAAAGGCCCGTTGCCCGTTTCCTCCTTTTTTATTTCCCTTTTGTTTCTTAAGAGGGGGAGGGGGTTGGTTTTTAGTGGGACTTGCACATCCAGGTTATTTCTTGGGTAGCATTGAAAATTTGGGGGGGTCAAATGTTTTTTTTAGTGGGATGGAAATTTTAAAGGACCTTTCCTTTGTAATTTTGGGGCCAAAAGGCCTGGGTTTCAGTGTTCCTCCTTTATTTTTGTTTTTAAATTTTTTTAATTAAAATACTGAGGGTGTCGAAACCCCGGGAAAAAAAACCAGGAAATAATGGGGTTTAAATTGGATAAATTTTGTTTTTTGAAAGAACCCTAGGTAATACTGGTTTTTAACAGAGTTGTAGATGGTGGAAAAATCTTCCCAGTGGGGGGATAAAGGGAGGCCCTTTGGGGCTTTAAGAAAGACCCCGGGGCAAATATATGAGGTGGGGGGGCTGGGTTTATTTTGGGGGGGGGGGGTTTCGAGAGGGTTTTTTCTTTGGGGTACTTTAGGGAGATGTGTTTTGATAAGGACCTTTCCTCGTATGGGGGCCGTAGCCTTCTGCAAAGGGGGCCTACATTTTTATGTTCTTTTTTTTAACTAATCCCAGTTTAAAGTCCCTACTACCCCCCCAAAAGTTTTGCAAGGGGAAAAACCCCCACCTGCCCCGGATAAAATGAAACCCTCCCTGGCCCTACTTTTCATTTCGGGGGATTAAAGGGGGGGGTTGTCCCCGTTGTAAAGAATGGGACTGCATTATCCCTTTCAGTGTTTTTCCGCCAACTATTAATACCAATTGCTTGGACAACCAATCATTACCAACACCTTTCTCGGCAAAATGCCACATATAACAGGGGCCCCCCCCCCTTTTTCCTAATCATGTCTATAGCGTCCTGACTTTCTAACTAAATCCTCACTTTCTCGCTTGCCAACATCATTGCCTCAGCATGAGGCAAATTATAAGGATTGATCCCATTACCGTTCATGATGTTGTCAAGCCGGCTAACAATGTCCCCATCCCAGCCCCAGGAAAGCATAACCTTTGTCTCCTACTCCTGTCCTTTAAGCAGAATGCCCTATCCATGTATCTAACCTGCTATCCCCAACAACAACAATATTCTTACCTTCCTTGTTGTCGTTCGTCGTGACGATCCCAGTAGTAGACTCACATTCGTCGGGTAGCACCGAGAATGCGTTGGAGGTTTCCACGGGAGTTTCCACAGCAGTCTCTTTCTTCTTCATCGTTTCTGGCTTTCCATTCGTCTTCTTGATCGTCAACTTCGTCGTCCCCTGCTGTCCAGCCACTTATGTACTATGGAACAATGCTCTTCTCCAGACTGAGGGACTGACCACCTCAAAACTTTAAGGGTGATGGACTGATTACATCGTCTTCAAGTATCTTCTGCTTCTATCAACTTTTCTGTACTTGACTGAAGAAGCCTACTGTGTAGGCGAAACGTTTCATAATAAAGATACCTAACTGTTGCATATGTGTCTTACCTAACAAGATCATTGATATATATTATAAACAACAATGGGCCCAAGACTGATCCCTGTGGAACGCCACTTGTTACTGATCCCCACTCGGATTTAACCCCATTCATGGACACTCTCTGCTTCCTGTCTGTGAGCCATGATTCGATCCACGAGAGCACCCTTCCCCCAATGCTACTTTCTTCAACAGTCTTTGGTGCGGAACTCTATCAAATGCCTTACTAAAATCTAAGTAAACAATATCAAATTCTTTATCGTGGTCAACAGCCTCAAAAGCTTTACTGAAGAAAGTTAATAAATTAGTTAGACAAGACCGGCCTCTTGTGAATCCATGCTGAGTAAAACACCTCAATTATTGGGAGCGCTTGAGGTTCCTAAACCTGTATTCCCTGGAATGCAGGAGGGAGAGATACATGATTATATACACCTGGAAAATCCTAGAGGGACTAGTACCGAACTTGCACACGAAAATCACTCACTACGAAAGCAAAAGACTTGGCAGACGATGCAACATCCCCCCAATGAAAAGCAGGGGTGTCACTAGCACGTTAAGAGACAATACAGTAAGTGTCAGGGGCCCGAGACTGTTCAACTGCCTCCCAGCATACATAAGGGGGATTACCAACAGACCCCTGGCAGTCTTCAAGCTGGCACTGGACAAGCACCTAAAGTCAGTTCCTGATCAGCAGGGCTGTGGCTCGTACGTTGGTTTGCGTGCAGCCAGCAGCAACAGCCTGGTTGATCAGGCTCTGATCCACCAGGAGGCCTGGTCACAGACCGGGCCGCGGGGGCGTTGACCCCCGGAACTCTCTCCAGGTAAACTCCAGGTAATAGTTCCATGGGTTACTATCCGGTGGTGGACCATACATCCTGGTTGCTGGCCACATTAATCAGGTTATTGGTTCTAGCAAAACCCTGTTAAGCGTTTTAAACCCTAAGGCTATCTATGACTATCTAGAAGTCCTGTACATAAAAATATGTAAAGAATTTCACGGGAAGGTGACGCAGTTTTATGATAAGGTTGTCATACAGGAAGACATTTAGGTCTGTGACTACCCAACAAATTCAGCAGGTTCTAGGATATAACTTATTTCCGGCTACCTCTACACTGTAAATATATCTGGGTGTTTACACCACCAGTTGACGTAAATTTAAACGCACGCAAGTTTAGTCAGCATAAGTATTCCCTTACGTTGTAGAATATTCATCAACAATGATATTAATACAAACCATTTACAAGTAACTTCGTCTTGAGTGATGAAAAAATTGTTTAAATTGTAGCATATCAAGAATACAGTTGCAAGTGGAAAATGTGGGTCAATTAATGTGGGTGAGACAAGTGCACCAGCCATGGAGCATGAGCGTTGACCTGTGGCCAGAGACACCACCAGCATGGTGGCATTATCAGGGTAGTGGCACCACCAGCATGGTGGCATTATCAGGGTAGTGGCACCACCAGCATGGTGGCATTATCAGGGTGGTGGCACCACCAGCATGGTGCCATTCTTTCTCCTCGACTGGTGGAATGGATTGATCCAGTGAAGTGAAATAACATCAGTGCTAAATTAACACAGACATGTAGGCTTACTTCATCACTTATATTTTGACTTCCTCCACCTTGTCATGTTCCCAAAATAGGTACTCTGTCTCACGAAATCGTAATGACATGATTGCAAACAAACCGTACCACAGGTGGGGTTAGAACCCGGGGTTAGAACTCTAGATCGACGCGTTAGCCACTAGGCCAGTGGCTAACGAGTCAGTCTGGAGTTTTGAGACTCTGATCGCGGGTTCTAACCCCACCCATGGTATGGTTAGGTACTCTATCCTAGTGCGCCATATTGGATGGATAAAAGGCCTGGAGGCAAGAACGAAGCCGTAATAAACGTCTCATTAGTTATTGTTGAGTTAGTTTAAAATACATAGTTTTAATCTACTAAATGAGTAAAGTCCTCAATAGTGTTGTGACTGCCAACTTCTGTTTCTGTGTTGCGGTTCGTGTGACTCTTGTTTGTGTTACTAAATTTTTTTCCCGCTCGTTACCGTCTCACTGTTTATTTTGTTTATGAGGTGTTGACACATTAGCTCGCCACACTGTGTGGCGAAACGTTTCCGCAATAAAGATACCCAAGTGTTGCACATGTGTCTAATTTATCAACATGTCGGTTCTCTGAACCATTCATCTACAAACATGTTTACTCTCCACCTCGTTAATCCTTCATTTGTTAATGCTATTCTCCCATCACTTTCATCTTTCAATTATTCTTTATTAATACCTTCCTTTTCAGTTTCTTACTCCGTTGTTTATTATTCAGCTTACGTTCTCCAACACCCTCATTTGTATACATTCTCTTTCTCATCACGTGTTTACATTTTTCTCTTATTTATTATTTTTTTCTTAATTAATATTTTGTTCATGATTCCCTTATTTACATGTACTCATCTTCATCTTCTTTATGTATGAACATCAAAATGGTATACAATACCGACAGGTTGTTAGGTAAGACACATATGCAACAGTTAGACAACTTTATTCCGAAACGTTTCGCCTACACAGTAGGCTTCTTCAGTCGAATACAGAAAGTAGGCAGGAACAGTAGAGATGTGAAGACGATGTAATCAGTCCATCACCCTTGTAGTCGTAGAATTTGAGGTTGTCAGTCCCTCGGCCTGGAGAAGTTCAGTTCCATAGTCAGGAACAATCTGAAGATCAAGCGACAGTGCGGAGACTTAAATACTGTCGGAAGGAGAGGTGCAGAGTAGTAGTAGTAGTAGTAGTAGTAGTAGTAGTAGTGAGAATGTAGCCTCTGATAGGTCATGTCCCTCTCAGATCCAACACTTCTCACTTCTCACTTCTCACATGCTTCTTTATTCATCTGCTGTTTACAAGTTTGTCTCATGGACTGCTGGTTTTGACAAGCTTCCGGTAAGCATAATATCACATAACTTCCACAAGTGTTCTTTTACATAACATTATTACTGGTGACTATTAAACAAACTCATCATATTTCATTATTTATTGAGAAAAAAATATTAATTCATTATACAATTAATAAATAAGAAATACGAAGGTACATACGACACTGGAATTAGGTGATAGTTATAATAATCATCTACCTTGTTAGGGTTTGTTCATTGGTTTGGAAATATATAAAGATTTTGATGCTTTGCTTCACTGAATCTGCAATTTCAATTTGGGCGATAATTTCTCGTTTGTAGATGTAGACGTGAATTAGTGATACTGGACTCTTCTAGCTACAGGTATTTTGAAAAGTCCTCTTTCTCCAAGCAATGGAACCCGCTCTCTGGATCCAAGTATAAAGACCAAGTTTCTGGGTCCAGAGAAGGAGAAAAGACAGCTGGTTCAACGCTACTAAACCACTCCTCCTCCTCCAGATATTGAGATACGGCTTGCTGAAGGTACTGGGAAGAGTCTTCTGCCTTCAGGTGGAACCAGTCTTCTGGGTCTAGGAAGTGGACGGTATCGTCAGACTCCAAGATTTCGAAAGTGTTGTCAATCACTAGGTTCTGGAAGGTGTCCATAAACTCCAAGTATGAAAAGATGACATCAAGGCCTAAGTAGAGAAAGGTGAAATTGACAGCAATCTCAAGGTAGTGGAAGGTGACATGGAGCACCATGTAGTTGTAAGTGACATCAAGCTTGAAATAGTGGAAGGTGACATGGAGCACCAAGTAGTTGTACGTGACATCAAGCTTAAAATAGTGGAAGATAACATCCAGCTCCAAGCAGTGGTAAGTGACATAAATCTCCACGTAGTGGAAGATGTCAAAAGGGTTCAAGTAATGGTAGGTGTCATCAAGCTCCAGGTAGTGGGAGGTGGTATCAAGTTCCAGGCAGATGGAAGTATCTTCTGACTCCAAGTAATGAGAACAGTCTCCTTGTTGAAGATATTGGTATAAGTCCTCATTTTCCAAATAATGAGATGGGTCCTCTGCATACAAATATTGAGACCAGTGTTCTGGCTCTACATATGGAGAAAAATCGGCTGGTTCCAAGTTACTGAACCAGCTCTCCAACTCCATGTTGTGGGAGTTGTCATCATGCTCCTGGAGGTTGGAGGTAACCTTTACATACAGGTAGTGAGACCGAGTGTGGGACTTGTCCACACTCTGCAAGCAATTAGTCAAGTCAATTTGATCCAAGTATTGAAACCAGTATTCTTGCTCTGGATAAGGGTTAAACCTTGCAGTATCAAAGAAACTTGACCGGCCTTCTGCTTCCATGTAAGGTGAAGTAGCATCCATTTCGTGTTTCAAGAACATTTGCTTGGCAGGATGGTTCACTAGCTCGAATTCCAAGGAAGGTTGCTCCTATTTCCAGCAGACGGGAAACTTGAAATAATCCTCGACGTCAGATTCCTTGAAGTCTTTTTCAACCAAAATACTGATTTCAAGGACAAACTCTTGTTCGTGAATTTTCTTCAGTACGTCCTCAGCTAGCCAACTTGATTAAACCAACACTTTGAACATGTCTTTATACAACACGAGATCAGGTGAAGAAGGTTCGTGCGGTCAGGTGTTGTCCTATGCAATTTTTTTTCTTAAGGTTCGAGTAATGAGGTAACTGCAATTGTCAATATTTTAAACTAACCAATTCGTTATTATGCCTCTTAATAATATGTTTACTCTGGTTCAATTGGTTGGAAAGTTCGTTATTTATACTACAGTTTCATACATCATTAGTAAGGCCTCACCTAGATTGTGCAGCTCACTTTTCCTCTCCATTTTACAGAATAAGAACATAAGAACACAAGAAAGGAGGATCACTGCAGCAGGCCTGTTGGCCCATACTAGGCAGGTCCTTTACTAACAAAACATTTGTCCAACCCAATTTTCAATGCTACCCAAGAAATAATCTATGATGTGCAAGTCTCACTCAAGAATATAAGAACATAAGAAATTAGGAACTCTGCAGCACTCCTGTTGGTCCGTCAATCTTGTAGAACGTACATTCTACAAGAACATAAGAACATAAGAAAGGAGGAGCGCTGCAGCAGGCCTGTTGGGCCATACTAGGCAGGTCGTTTACAATTCATCCCACTAACAAACATTTGACCAACCCAATTTTTAATGCCACCCAAGAAACAAGAAGTGATCAAGGTCCCAGGACCGAAACGTTTTCTAATAAATATGTTATAGTGTTTGCTTACGTGTCTTTCTAAACCAACTTGTTGGTATTTATTACCAAGGTTTATACCACTTAACTCTGTGAAGAAGTGTCTTGTGTGCTCCCGTTGACTGAACCAAGATGAACATAAAAATGGTATACAATACCGACAGGTTGTTAGGTAAGACACATATGCAACAGTTAGACAACTTTATTCCGAAACGTTTCGCCTACACAGTAACATAAGAACATAAGAAAGGAGGAACACTGCAGCAGGCCTGTTGGCCCATACTAGGCAGGTCCTTTACAATTCATCCCACTAGAGCTTATTTCTTGGGTAGCATTGAAAATTGGGTAGGTCAAATGTTTGTTAGTGGGATGAATTCTAAAGGACCTGCCTAGTATGGGCCAACAGGCCTGCTGCAGTGTTCCTCCTTTCTTATATATATCAATGATTTGAAACTAGGTAAGACACATATGCAACAGCTAGGTAAACATAAGAACATAAGAATGTAGGAACACTGCAGAAGGCCTACTGGCCCATACGAGGCAGGTCCTTATCAAAACGACATCTACCTAAAGCTACTCAAGAAACAACTCCCGCACCCCCCAACACCAATCAAACCCAGCCCCTCCCGCTCATATATTTGTCCAGTCTCTTCTTAAAGCTACCTAAGGTCCTAGCCTCTATCACCCCACTGGGAAGACTGTTCCACGCATCTACAACTCTGTTAGAAAACCAGTACTTACCTATGTCCTTTCTAAATCTAAATTTATCCAACTTAAATCCATTATTCCTGGTTCTTACCTGGTTCGACACCCTAAGTACTTTATTAATGTCTCCCTTGTTTATGCCCGTCATCCACTTATACACTTCAATGATATCTCCCCTCATTCTACGCCTCTCCAGAGAGTGGAGATTTAAGGCTTTAAGTCTATCTTCATACGGGAGGTTCCTTACACAGTAAATCATTTTAGTCATTCTTCTCTGTATGTTCTCTAATGAGTCTATGTCCATCCTGTAGTAAGGGGACCAAAACTGAGCAGCATAATCTAAATGAGGCCTCACTAGTGATGTATAGAGCTGTAAAATAACTTTTGGACTTCTGTTACTTATACTTCTTGAGATAAATCCAAGTAATCTGTTGGCCTTGTTGCGCACACTGAGGCACTGCTGTCTTGGCTTTAGATTTCTGCTTACCATGACTCCCAAGTCTTTTTCACATTCTGTATGACCAAGCTCTACTTCACCTAGATTATAGCTTCGAGGGTTATTTTCATTACCAAGGGCAAGTACCTTACACTTATCCACATTAAACTTCATCTGCCATTTCTCTGACCAAGACATTAATTTGTTCAAATCGTCCTGGAGTTCATTGATATCCTCCTCAGAGTGAATTATACGGCCTATCTTTGTATCATCAGCAAACTTACTCATGTCATAGTAATCCCTTCATCAAGGTCATTAAAGTAAATTATGAACAAGAGAGGCCCTAAAACTGATCCTTGTGGAACGCCACCAGTGACTAATCCCCATTCAGATTTCACTCCATTAATGGTAACTCTCTGCTTTCTTTGGTAAGCCATGCCTCAATCCTTGGCTAGAACTTTACCCTCCTATACACATGAGCTGCCACTTTTCTTAAGAGTCTCTTGTGAAGGTACTCTGTCGAGGCTTTACTAAATCAAATAAACAATATATTATTCCTTATCACTGTCAAAACTGCCTCAAATTGTTCTATTGAGAACGTCAGTAAGTGTGTCAGGCAGGAAACGACCTCTCGGAATCAAATTGCTGAGATTCATTTATCCAATTTATGCTCTTCAAGGTGACTTCTGCATAATGTCAAAGTTAGGCCTTCTTCAGTCAGAATACAGAAAGTAGGCAGGAACAGTAGAGATGTGAAAGACGATGTAATCACGTCCATCACCCTTAAATGTCGTAGAATTTGAGGTTGTCAAGTCCCTCGGCCTGGAGTAAGTTCAGTTCCATAGTCAGGAACTATCTGAAGATTCAAGCAAAGCAAACAAAAGCAAACAAAGTTAGGTAAGATCCCAATGGGAATGAGCGAGGAGACGGGACGATGGATGAATAGCTCTGGAGCCGGAGTGTTTTAGTAAGTGAAATAGATCAAGGGCTCTTAACCCAGCAGCTAAGGCGGGATAGTGGGGCAGACTTGAGAACAGAATACAGGGACTGTTTGCATTGAACTTGTTGTAGTTGAAGTCTTGAATCTTGAGTAGTGGGCTGGCAGGGTAGGGTCACATCAAAGGGGAGAACACATATGGAGAGTTATAGGAAGTATCTGAGGAGGCAGGGTTTGCAATGGAGCCATTTTTCAAACTTTTTGATGATGCTTCTAGAGAGGTGGTATAATTTAGCCTTGTTGCTGAAGGTGAAACGTAGTGGGCTCTGATGAACTCAAGGAAAACTTGGCGTGAGTGGAAGTGAAGCGGTTAATTACATGCATACTTGACTGTTCCAGACCTAGGCTTTGTAGAGTTCAGTACAGGTCATGGTTGTCAGTATTTGAAGGAGAAGTGTTAAAGGTAAGGTTTTCCATGAGGGTTTACTGGAGTCCGTCTTTATCTTCTATTCTCTTTGGAGTGGATTCACTGGGAGGAATCTAGACTAAGTGGTAGCAGGTGACTGGAGGTTCGACTGGAGCAGCCTGTGAGATGTAATGGTTGTGTAACAGCGGCTGGGGAGAGGTGGGAGGCGGGTGGTTTTGCAGGCACCTTGAATCAACGTTGTCAGCGGTTGGAAGTGGTTATTGAAGATTACAGGAGACAGTTTGCTTGGGCAGGAGAGGAGACAGTGGTTTGTAGGTGCAGTAAAGTTCAGGACGTTGGGAAGGATCTTGAGGATGTCTTCTGAAGGTTCGGGGAGATTACGGAAAATTGAAGGCAGGACATGTTGATTCAGACGGAATAGGTCGTTAATAGTGGTTGTTGATGGAAAGTGCCGGGGCTTGCTGGCGTTTGCAAGGTGATGCATCCACCATGCAGTACAGCACCTTGGAACCAAGGAGCACCGTCCTCGGGGACGTGCGAGGAGAGGGCAGCTTGCTGGGCGATAGGTGCACTAGTGGATTAGCGTGTATGTCTTGATGGCGTCGGTTTGTTGGTTTGGTTATTGCAGCATATGTCGGGAAGGGTGAATTGGAGGGTTTTCTTCAGAACTTTAGTTTTCTTCAATATCGATCTTCTTTCCTGCAGTGGGCACTTAGCTGCAAGGGTATGATGATTACCCTTGCAGTTCAAGAATGTAATGGTGGCTTGCAGGATCTGAAATCGTGTCCATCATTCCCACATTTTGAACAAAACTTCTTATTCTTGATGGGGCAGTCCTTGGTGGTGTGAATATAGGAGTAGCAGGTCCCAGCAGTGGGAGAGGATGTATGTGGAAACCGTTTCTTGTTCTATTATGACTTGGGTGAATGGGGTAATATGAGGATGGCCAGACCGTCAGAGAGAGCTTGGGCAGCCATGGAGATGTCTGAGAATGTAATCTTTAGCATTGGAGGTGGCGTTGGGATCTTTGTAGTTGCTGTCTACCGAATGGCCCTACGTGTTTTGTCTCAAATAGGATGTCTTCAGTGCTTCAGTAGGAGTGACGACGGTGACGATATTGTCAAGTCTTTTTTCTTTTGCACAAAGGACCGACGTTTGACTTCAAGAATGGGAGGGGATAGGTGAATTGTTTTGTGTTTGTAGGGTCCTGATTGAAGAGTCGTCCCATTAGTTTTTGTTCTTCCGTGTCATCTGTGCAGACCGTCAATGAAGGAGGTCTTTCCAGAGGATGGATTGCCGTAATTTGACCTGCAGGCAGGTCCTATCGACGGTAGCTAAGCTAACCTTCAGAGGGGAGTCATTTATTGCACCATTCACAGGCTTGATTTTCAACACGATTCGACAGCTTTGTGAAAAGGATATCACGTTTTTAGAATATAAATTCTACACCCCGACAGGGTCGAAGAGAGGCTTCTTGCGGTGTAGAGCAACTCAAGATCAAGCGACAGTGCGGAGACTTAAATACTGTCGGAAGGAGAGGTGCAGGGTAGTAGTAGTAGTAGTAGTAGTAGTAGTGAGTAGGAGTGAGAGGCAACTGAGAGGTCATGTCCCTCTCAGATCCAACCCTACTGTGTAGGCGAAACGTTTCGGAATAAAGTTGTCTAACTGTTGCATGTGTCTTACATAACCAAACCTGTCGGTATTGTATACCATTTTTATGTTCATCTCGTCAGACACTGCAACACGTGGCATCTTGGTACCGAAAACACCTTGGACAAGCTTTTTCAGTGAGAATGGGTTGGATCTGGAGAGTAAATTGACCTCTCAGTTGCCTCTCAATCTACTACTTCTACTACTACTACTACTCTACCTGCCACCTCTCCTTCCGACAGTATTTTAAGCCCCGCACTGTCGCTTGATTTCAGGATAGTTCCTGACTATGAACTGAACTTCTCCAGGCGAGGGACTGAAACCTCACAATTTCTACGATTTATGGGTGATGGGACTGGATTACATCGTCTTTCAAATCTCTACTGTTCCTGCCTACTTTCTGTATTCGATGAAGAGGGCCCTAATGTGTAGGCGAAACGTTTCGGAATAAAGTTGTCTAACTGTTGCATATGTGTCTTACCTAACAACCTGTCGGTATTGTATACTATTTTTATGTTCATCTTGTCAGACACTGCAACACGTGGCATCTTGGTACAGAAAACACCTTGGACAAGCTTTTCAAGTGAGAAGGGTTGGATCTGAGAGGGACATGACCTCTCAGTTGCCTCTCACTCCTACTACTACTACTGTTGTTAGGTAAGACACATATGCAACAGTTAGGTATCTTTATTTTGAAACGTTTCGCCTACACAGTAGGCTTCTTCAGTCGAGTACAGAAAAGTTGATAGAAGCAGAAGATACTTGAAGACGATGTAATCAGTCCATCACCCTTAAAGTTTTGAGGTGGTCAGTCACTCGTCTGGAGGAGCATTGTCAATAGTAATGAAACCAATATGGTGATGAAGTGGACAGGATGGAGCCTATTTATAGCGCCAATCAGGTGGGAGACGTAGGTCACTACGGAGAGGTAAGAACTCAGATGTTGGGAGGTCAGGTCCCTCTCGTAAATCCAGCCGTTCTCACATTAGTAGAGGTTGTAAAAAGTTATTGTAGGTCTGTACACAAGATACCCTTGTGTTGCAGTGTCTGACAGGTTGAACATTAAAATGGTATAAAATACCGACAGGTTGTTAGGGTTTAGACACATATGCAATCAGTTAGAGTATCTTTATTTTGAAAACGTTTCGCTTCCATCCAGTCACATCATCTCCATATTGTTTCATTCTTTGGAACAATGCTCTCCTAGACTGAGGGACTATGACCACCTCCCCCCCCCCCCCCACCCAAACTTTAAGGGGTCGATGGATGATTACATTCGTCTGTCAAGTTATCTTCTGTTCTATCAACTTTTCTGTACTCGGACTGAAGAAGCCTACTGTGTAGGCGACGAAACGTTTCAAAATAAAGATTACTTTAATGTTGCTATGTGTCTTACTAACAAACCTGTCGGGTATTTTGATCCCATTTTAATGAGTCCCTGTTAGGTGACACTTGCAACACAAGGGTATCTTGGTTACAGTCCTTAACAATCAACTTTTACAACCTCTACTAGTTGAAGAACGGCTAGGATTTGGAGAGGGACCGACCTCCCCAAATCTGAGTTCTTACATCTCCTAGTGACCTCGTCTACCTGTTGGCGCTATAATATAGGCTCCATCCTGTCATTCATCTCCATAGTGTTCTCTTATATGGGACAATGCTCTCCCAGACTGACGGGGATGACCACCTCAAAAACTTTTAAGGGTGATGTGATGGACTGATACATCGATCTTCAAGTATCTTCTGTTTCTATATCAACTTTCTGTACTCGACTGAAGAAGCTATGTTGTAGGCGAATATACGTTTCGAAATAAAAGATACCTAACTGTTGCCATATGTGTCTTACCTAACACTAGTGAATGGTTGTGAAGCAGTAGACCGACCGAAGCAATATAAGTACCGGGTTTGATGAGGTTTTTTCAAGGGTCTTAAGGAATGCAAAATGGAAGTCTGTGAACCATTAAAACTAATATTTTTTAATTTTATCTCTTCAAACAGTTGAGTGTCTGTTATCGTGGAGTTGGCTATTGTAATTCCTATTTTTTTTAAAACAGGGGACAAGTCGTTACCCGTAAAATTTTACCGCCAATAAGGCTGACACTCAATTTAGCAAGTTGCTAGAGTCCAAGTATAGCGGAGATTAATAAGAAGCCCATCTCGATATGCATAGCTTGATTATGATATCAGCATGGTTTCCACATAATGGCCGGTATTGTGCTCTAACTAATTTATTAACTTTCTTCAGTAAAGCTTTTGAGGCTCGTTGACCCACGATAAAGAATTTGATATTGTTTACTAGATTTTAGTAAGTGCATTTGATAGACTTGTTCCACACCAAGGACTGTTGAAGAAGTAGCAGCTCATGGCCATTGGGGGGAGGGTGCTCTCTGGATCGAAAGTCATGGCTCACAGACAACAGGATGCAGAGAGTCGTCCATAATATGGGGTTTTTCAAATCCGTAGTGGCGGAGATCGAAACAAGTGGTCCGTTCCACAGGGATTCAGTCTTGGGCCCGTTGTTGTTTATAATATATATCAATGATCTTGATGAAGAATTGCTCAGTGTTATGATGCAAATTCGCGATGACACGAAGATAGGTTGGATATTGATTCAAATCGTAGATGTTAGGGAACTTCAGGAGGATTTAGACAAACTCTACTCTTGGTCAGAAAAGGGCCAGACAGAATGCAGTTCAATGTGGATAAATGCACAAACAGGTTATGAAGCTCGGGAGTGTCTATAACCCTAGCAATTATAAGTTATATAATGTAGAACTTGGCCATACCAGTATTGACGAAAAGGGACTTGGGGGTTATGGTAAAAGCCAGCAACCTTCACCACCAAGACAGCAGTGCCTAAGGGTGCGTAATAAGGCAAATAGATTACTGGATTTATATCAAGAAGTGTAAGCAACAGAAGCTCCATGAGGTCATACTGCGCTTTATACATCATTTGTAAGGCCTCACCTAGGATTATTGCAGCTCCCAATTTCTGGTCTCCATATTTACAGAATGGACATAAATTCGTTAGAAAACATTCAAGCGGTTAGGATGACCTAAATTAATACATAGCATTGAAATCTTCCTATGAAGAAGATTTGAAGACTCTTAAAGTTCACATTAATTTGTTAGACGAAGAATGTGGGGAGGACCTGATCGAAGGGTTATAGTGGAAGATAGGTATTAATAAGGGGGAATATTCGACATGGTCTTGAGGCATATCCTCTCCAGAGAGAACCCCCAGTAATGGATCTTAAATGGATAAGTTTTAAGATTTAGAAAGGACATAGGAAAGTATTGGTTGGAAATGGGTAGCTTGAAACATCAAAATGGTTACAATACCGACAGGTTGTTATGTAAGACACATTTGCACCAGTTAGACCAACACTTTTATTCCGAAACGTTTCGCCTAACACAGTAGCTTCTTCAGTCGAATACAGAAAGTAGGAGGAACTGTAGAGATGTGAAGGACGATGTAATAGTCCATCACCCTTAAAGTCATGATTTGAGGTTGTCAGTCCCTCGGCCACCTGGAGAAGTTCAAGTTCCAGAGTCAGGAACTATCTGAAGAGTAAGCGACAGTGCGGAGACTTAAATTACTGTCCGGAAGGAGAGGTGCAGGGTTAAGTTAGTAGTAGTAGTGTAGTAGTGAGAGGCAACTGAGAGGTCATGTCCCTTCAGATCCAACCCTTCTCACTTGAAAAGACTTGTCCAAAGGTGTTTTTCTGTACCAAGATGCCACGTGTGTTGCTGAGCTCTGAACAAGTGGAACATCAAAATGTTATACTATACCGACAGGTTGTTAGGTAAAGGACACATATGCCACAGTTAGACAACTTTTATTCCGAAAACGTTTGCGCCTACACAGGTAGGCTTCTTCAGTCGAATACAGAAGTAGGCAGGAACAGTAGAGATGTGAAGACGATGTAATCAGGTCCATCACCCTTAATGTCCATATAGAATTTGAGGTTGTCAGTCCCTCGGCCTGGAGAAGTTCAGTTCCTTTAGTCGGGAACTATCTAAAGATTAAGCGACAGTGCGGAGACTTAAATACTGTCGGAAGGAGAGGTGCAGGGTAGTATTTAGTAGTAGTAGTAGTAGTGAGAGGCAACTGAGAGGTCATGTCCCTCCAGATCCAACCCTTTCCACTTGAAAAGCTTGCCCAAAGGTGTTTTCTGTACCAAGATGCCACGTGTTGCAGTGTCTGACAAGATGAACATCAAAATGGTATACAATACCGACAGGTTGTTAGGTAAGACCCATAGAAACAGTTAGACAACTTTATTCCGAAACGTTTCGCCTACAAGTAGGTTTCTTCATCGAATACAGAAAGTAGGCGGGAACAGTAGAGATGTGAAGACGATGTAATCATCCATCACCCTTAAAGTCATAGAATTTGAGGTTGTCAGCCCCTGGGCCTGGAGAAGTTCAGTTCCATAGTCAGGAACTATCTGAAGTTAAGCGACAGTGCGGAGACTTAAATACTGTCGGAAGGAGAGGTGCAGGGAAATAGTAGTATAGTAGTAGTAGTGAGAGGCAACTGAGAGGTCATGTCCCTCTCAATCCAAACCTTCTCACTTGAAAAAGCTTGTCCAAGGTTTTTTTCTGTACCAAGATGCACGTGTTGCAGTGTCTGACAAGATGAACATCAAAATGGTATACAATACCGACAGGTTTGTTAGGTAAGACACAAATGCAACAGTTAGACAATTTTATTCCGAAACGTTTCGCCTACACAGTAGGCTTCTTCAGCCCGAATACAGAAAGAAAGGCAGGAACAGTAGAGATGTGAAGACGATGTAATCAGTCCATCACCCTTAAAGTCATAGAATTTGAGGTTGTCAGTCCCTCGCCTGGAGAAGTTCAGTTCATAGTCAGGAACTATCTGAAGATTAAGCGACAGTGCGGAGACTTAAATACTGTCGGAAGGAGAGGTGCAGGGTATAGTGTAGTAGTATAGTAGTGAGAGGAAAACTAAAGGGTCATGTCCCTCTCAGACCCAAACCCCTTCTCACTTGAAAGCTTGTCCAAGGTGTTTTCTGTACCAAGATGCCACGTGTTGCAGTGTCTGACAAGATGAACATCAAAATGGTATACAATACCGACAGGTTGTTAGGTAAGACACATATGCAACAGTTAGACAACTTTATTCCGAAACGTTTCGCCTACTGTAGGCTTCTTCAGTCGAATACAGAAAGTAGGCAGGAACAGTAGAGATGTGAAGAAGCCTACTGTGTAGGCGAAACGTTTCGGAATAAAGTTGTCTAACTGTTGCATATGTGTCTTACCTAACAAATAGGGTAGTTGATGAGTGGAACAGTCTACCTAGTTGGGTTATTGAGGCTAGGACTTTGGGTAGTTTCAAATTTAGGTTGGATAAGTACATGAGTGGGAGGGGTTGGATTTGAGTGGGACTTGCAAATCGGAGCTTGTTTCTTGGGTGGCATTGAAAATTGGGTTGGGCAAATGTTTTGTTAGTGGGATGAATTGTAAAGGACCTGCCTAGTATGGGCCAACAGGCCTTATGCAGTGTTCCTCCTTTCTTATGTTCTTATGTTCTTATGTTTTATAGCGCCAAGAGGCCTACGTCTCACCTCTTGGCGCTATAAAAGCTCCATCCTGTCACTTCATCTCCATATTGTTTCATACTATGGAACAATGCTCTTCTCCAGACTGAGGGACCGACCACCTCAAAACTTTAAGGGTGATGGACTGATTACATCGTCTTCAAGTATCTTCTGCTTCTATCAACTTTTCTGTACTTGACTGAAGAAGCCTACTGTGTAGGCGAAACGTTTCATAATAAAGATACCTAACTGTTGCATATGTGTCTTACCTAACATTCTACAAGATTGATGGACTGAACACATCGACTCCAGGCTGAGGGACTGATTACCTCATACTCTTCCTCTCCTTACGCCTTCCTCTTTGTATTGGACTGATGAAGCCACTGTGTGGCGAAACGTTTCCTGAATAAAGATTCCCATATTCTGCATAAGTATCTCAATCTTCAACTTGTCGGTTTTTCAAACCATTCATCACAACTTGTCGGTATTTATTACCAAGGTTTATACCACTTAACTCTGTGAAGAAGTGTCTTGTGTGCTCCCGTTGACTGAACCAAGATGCCCTCCATCGAGCAACTTTACCAGCAACTTAAGGAAGAATTGAGGGCAGCGAAGATGGAGATAACATAAGAACATAAGAAAGGAGGAACACTGCAGCAGGCCTGTTGGCCCATACTAGGCAGGTCCTTTACAATTCATCCCACTAACAAACATTTGACCAACCCAATTTTCAATGCCACCCAAGAAACAAGCTCCGATGTGCAAGTCCCTCTCAAATCCAACCCCTCCCACTCATGTACTTATCCAACCTAAATTTGAAACTACCCAAAGTCCTAGCCTAAATAACCCAACTAGGTAGACTGTTCTGCTCATAAACCTACCTATTCCAAAAACCAATACTTTCCTAGGGTCCTTTCAAAATCTAAACTTATCTAATTTAAATCCATTACGGGCGGGTTCTCTCTTGGAGAGATATCCTCAAGACCTTGCAAATATCCCCTTTATTAATACCTATCTTCCACTTATACACTTCGATCAGGTCTCCCCTCATTCTTCGTCTAACAAGTGAATGTAACTTAAGAGTCTTCAATCTTTCTTTCATAAGGAAGATTTCTAATGCTATGTATTAATTTAGTCATCCTACGCTGAATGTTTTCTAACGAATTTATGTCCATTCTGTAATATGGAGACCAGAATTGAGCTGCATAATCTAGGTGAGGCCTTACTAATGATGTATAAAGCTGCAGTATGACCTCTGGACTTCTGTTGCTTACACTTCTTGATATAAATCCCAGTAATCTATTTGCCTTATTACGTACGCTTAGGCATTGCTGTCTTGGTTTAAGGTTTCTGCTTACCATAACCCCCAAGTCCTTTTCGCAATCTGTATGGCTAAGTTCTACATTATTTAACTTATGGAAATAAATGGTATAAAATACCGACACAATGGCAATATAAACACAAATGCAGTATAATGTGATCCTTTATTGACTACGTTTTCGCCCACACAGTGGGCTTTTTCAAGTCACAAACAGAACTACCTGGGGTGGAAGGAACGCGAGTATTTATAGTCCGGCTGAGGTCAGGTGAAGAATGCTGCATCTGATGATGTACCGAGTTGGGTTGTAGAGTCTAAAAACTTGGGTAGCTTGGAAAGGAGACTGGACAAGTTTGTGAGCAGACCTTCTACAGTGTTCTTATGTGGGATAGCGATGAAGAAGTTTCTTGGCAAGTGGTTCTGCTATGTTATAGAAGCCACTATTCTGGTTGAAGTTGTCGGATATAGAAATAAGTGATGATTCCAGGATTCTTCGGTATTGAGTGTTGTCTTCTGTGGCGATAAGTCTTGAGTTTCTGTAGTTTATCAAGTGGTTGTGTGAATTACGGTGTTGTACGCAGGCATTCCTTGTGTCGTCAGACCTGCTTGCGTATTGGTGTTTTGAAATACGTGTTTGGAGGTCCCTTGATGTTTCGCCCACGTATAACTTGTTGCAGTCATTACAAGGGATTATGTATACCCCTGCATATAACTGCAGTATACCCCTGCATATACCCCACGTATAACTGCAACAAGTTATACGTGGGCGAAACATCAAGGGACCTCCAAACACGTATTTCAGAACACCAATACGCAAGCAGGTCTGACGACACAAGGAATGCCTGCGTACAACACCGTAATTCACACAACCACTTGATAAACTACAGAAACTCAAGACTTATCGCCACAGAAGACAACACTCAATACCGAAGAATCCTGGAATCATCACTTATTTCTATATCCGACAACTTCAACCAGAATAGTGGCTTCTATAACATAGCAGAACCACTTGCCAAGAAACTTCTTCATCGCTATCCCACATAAGAACACTGTAGAAGGTCTGCTCACAAACTTGTCCAGTCTCCTTTCCAAGCTACCCAAGTTTTTAGACTCTACAACCCAACTCGGTACATCATCAGATGCAGCATTCTTCACCTGACCTCAGCCGGACTATAAATACTCGCGTTCCTTCCACCCCAGGTAGTTCTGTTTGTGACTTGAAAAAGCCCACTGTGTGGGCGAAACGTAGTCAATAAAGGATCACATTATACTGCATTTGTGTTTATATTGCCATTATTTAACTTATAAGTGCTAGGGTTATGGACACTCCCGAGCTTCAGAACCTTGCATTTATCTACATTGAACTGCATCTGCCACTTTTCTGACCAAGAGTAGAGTTTGTCTAAATCCTCCTGAAGTTCCCTAACATCTACGTTTGAATCAATTATCCTACCTATCTTCGTGTCATCGGCTCATATCACTAGCAATTCCTTCATCAAGATCATTGATTGAACATTAAAATGGTATAAAATACCGACAGGTTGTTAGGTAAGACACATATGCAACATGAAAGTTAAGACACATGTGCAACATCTGGATATCTTTATTGTAGTAGACGTTTCGCCATCCAGTGGCTTTATCAATACAGATTCTAGGACATAATAGGAAGACAGTAGAACTATATACAAAAGATGAGGTAATCAGTCCCTCGGCCTTGGAGTTAGTGTTCACAGCATCGTGGTGGAGGAGACTCTTGTGAATCCATGCTGAGTAAAACACCTCAATTATTGGTAGTGCTTGAGGTTCCTAAACCTGTATTCCCTGAAATGCAGGAGGGAGAGATACATGATTATATACACCTGGAAAATCCTAGAGGGACTAGTACCGAACTTGCACACGAAAATCACTCACTACGAAAGCAAAAGACTTGGCAGACGATGCAACATCCCCCCAATGAAAAGCAGGGGTGTCACTAGCACGTTAAGAGACAATACAGTAAGTGTCAGGGGCCCGAGACTGTTCAACTGCCTCCCAGCATACATAAGGGGGATTACCAACAGACCCCTGGCAGTCTTCAAGCTGGCACTGGACAAGCACCTAAAGTCAGTTCCTGATCAGCAGGGCTGTGGCTCGTACGTTGGTTTGCGTGCAGCCAGCAGCAACAGCCTGGTTGATCAGGCTCTGATCCACCAGGAGGCCTGGTCACAGACCGGGCCGCGGGGGCGTTGACCCCCGGAACTCTCTCCAGGTAAACTCCAGGTAATAGTTCCATGGGTTACTATCCGGTGGTGGACCATACATCCTGGTTGCTGGTGTTTTCTTTCAGCGTACTAATGGTGCCCCTACTTTTCACTGGGTACATGTTGCATCGCCTGCCAAGCCTTTTACTTTCGTAGGGAGTGATTTCTGTGTGCAGATTAGGCACCAGTCCCTCTAGGATTTTCTCGTGTAGATTATGACGTATCTCTCTCGCCTGCTCTCCATCCTATCAGTTTCCTCGCAGATGTGATAGTGGCATTGTTGTGGGCCTTGAAGGTGAGGCCTTCGGACATTACCACACCCAGGTCCTTCACATTGCTTTTCCGCTCTTTTGTGTGATCAGAGTTTGTAGTATACTCAGTTCTAGTTATTATTTCCTCCAGTTTTCCATAGCAGAGTAGTTGGAATTTGTCTTCATTGAACATCATATTGTTCTCCGTTGCCCACTGGAAAACTTGGTTTATATCTTCTTGGAGGTTAACAGTGTCCTTAATGGATGACAATCTCATGCAGATATTAGTATCGTCTGCAAAGGATAATACGGTGCTGTGGGTTACATCTCTGTCTATGTCTGATATGAGGATGAGGAACAGGATGGGGGCGAGTACTGTGCCTTGTGGAACAGAGCTCTTCACTATGGCAGCCTCCGATTTAACTCTGTTTACCACTACTCTTTGTGTTCGATTGGTTAGGAAGTTGAAGATCCATCTCCCCACTTTCTCAGTTATTCCTCTAGCACGTATTTTTTGCGCTATTACGCCATGATCGCACTTGTCAAACGCTTTTGCAAAGTCTGTGTAACTATATCTGCATTGTGCTTGTTTTCCAGTGCATCCAAGACCATATCATAGTGATCCAGTAGTTGTGAGAGGCAGGAGCGACCTGCCTTGAACCCATGTTGCCCTGGATTGTGCAACTGTTGGGAATCCAAGTGGTTTACAATCCTGCTTCTTAGAACTCTTTCAAAGATTTTTATGATGTAGATGGTGGCACCACCACGGTGGTAGCACCACCAGAGTGGTAGCACCACCAGGGTACCACCACTGACTGATGGCCAGGTTGACACTAGTCAATCATTCCTGATACAGCATAATCTTCCTGACGCTATACAACCTCTGATGCATATTGTATCGTTTATTGTGGAGTGGGACTGATAATCTTCAACAGTCTTGTCTGATCCACTAAACTAATAATCACTTTTAAATGATCCCAGTGGAAATAAGTCACTGTATCTTCAGTTGACAGGATGATAATCTATGTAACTGATAGTATGATAATCTATGTAACTGTAAACACCTAAATAAACTTACTAGTGACCACTTAGAGGAATACATAGTTGTTTAACTGTCAGAAACCTCTCAGTTGTAAGATATTAATTACATAAAGATTAGAAGTGTTTGGTGTCAGGATTCCTCCGTCAGACACAAACTCTGCGTCACATTCTGCTTATATTTCTCTTAATTACTGGTGAAGATACAGATTTTGAGTAGAGTGAAGGAGAATGAGCTTTGTTTATTAACTGTGTTTTGTTTCATTCTGTTGACTGAAACATGGAGGAGAGAAGTGGCACATAGTGGAGGGTCGAAACCAGGGTGGAGGAGAGAAGTGATACATAGTGGAGGGTAGAAACCAGGGTGGAGGAGAGAAGTGACACATAGTGAAGGGTAGAAACCAGGGTGGAGGAGAGAAGTGACACATAGTGAAGGGTAGAAACCAGGGTGGATGAGAGAAGTGACACATAGTGAAGGGTAGAAACCAGGGTGGAGACAAGTGACACATAGTGAAGGGTAGAAACCAGGGTGGAGGAGAGAAGTGACACAGTAAATGGTAGAAACCAGGGTGGAGGAGAGAAGTGACACATAGTAAAGGGTAGAAACCAGGGCGGAGGAGAGAAGTGACACATAGTAAAGGGTAGAAACCAAGGTGGAGGAGAGAAGTGACACATAGTAAAGGGTTTAGAAACCAGGGTGGAGGAGAGAAGTGACACATAGTAAGGGTAGAAACCAGGAGGAGGAGGAGAAGTGACACATAGTAAAGGGTAGAAACCAGGGTGGAGGAGAGAAGTGACATATAGTAAAGGGTAGAGACACGGGTGGAGGAGAGAAGTGACACATAGTAAAGGGTAGAAACCAGGGTGGAGGAGAGAAGTGACACATAGTAAAGGGTAGAAACCATGGTGGAGGAGAGAAGTGACACATAGTAAAGGGTAGAAACCAGGGTGGAGGAGAGAAGTGACACATAGTAAAGGGTAGAAACCAGGGTAAATATTAATTATTAATGAACATGAAACAAACTGTTCAGTAACCAGAATAAAAATCTGACATTATCTCATGTAAGTATTTCATTGCACTTACTCCCACCTAATTTAAAAGTAAATCAATATTAGCATAATTATCAATAATATGCTAAATAAAATGACACCTCAGCAACTAATAAGGTTGACTGAAAAAATCGTAATGACACGATTGCAAACAAACCATTCCTAGGGTGGGGTTAGAACCCGCGATCAGAGAATCATAAAACTCCAAACTGACACGTCAGCCACAAGACCAGCTAGCTACAATAAGATTCATCCAACTAGGTATATTTCTACACCATAGGAAGGTTAGCATAGGCACCACTGTGACCACAAATGCAAGTTTTTACAGACGAATCTCCACTTAGTGTGGTCGTGACGAACTCTAGCTCTAGCAGAGCCTCACGCAAGGTAACGCAGGTCTGTGGCTGCCAGCACATCCATCACTATACTCACCAAGACCAAAGTGACAGGCTATGAAGCAGACAAAGTAAGAGTTTACACACACGACGGCTACCTAGTGATTATGGAGCCAGACAAGATAGAGCCTAGACACATCTGAATACTGGAAATAATATATTAATAATATCTTTATTTACTACAAGTACACGTACAAGGTATACAGGCCATAGCTGACATCAATGACATACTACTATATAGAAAGCCCCTTGATGTGCTGAGCATTTCCCGCAAATTAGGTTAGTTTTGTCCCGGGATGCGACTCACACCAGTCGAATAACAGCCATGTACCCATTATTGATGAGTGAACATGGACAACTGGTGTTTCCACTCCTTTGCCGGGAATCGAACCCGGACCCTCGCCGTGTGACGCAAGAGCTTTTGCCACCAGGCCGCAGTGGCCTTTCTGTTGAGAGGGTTCGTGGAGATGTGATGGTTGGATGATAACACTTATATTAGCAGAGTGTGAGAGGGGAAGATCATAACCAAAAGGCCATTTGTAGGAAGTGATAATGACCTGTAGGAGTGGAGAATGCAGTTAGCTCTTGGCTGTCCTCGTGAAGAGGGACTTGCCAAAACCCTTGTAACAAGTCCAGGGTCGAAAAGACTTTGTTATCTCCAATGTTACATAAAAGATCACAAAGTACTGGAAGTGGGAAGCGATCTGGAATAGTTTTTGCATTTAACTTCCTAAAGTCAATCACTGGGCGCCAAGTGCCATCCTTCTTAGGTACTTGGATCAAGGGAGCATTCCAGGGTGAATTGTTTGGTGCAATAACTCCATCATCAAGCATTTGGTTGAACAATTCTTCTGCGACAGCAACTTGGGAACGAGGCATTCTGTATGCAGGAATATAGATGGGTCTAGTACCAGGTTTAAATTCTACACAATGGGACAATGAGTTCATTACACCCATCTTCTCAGCTGGTAAGGCAATGGCTTTACTATGTTTGTTCGTCTGGGAAGTCAGTGGGAGCTAAGTCTTTCTCCTCGACTGGTGGAATGGATTGATCCAGTGAAGTGAAATAACATCAGTGCTAAATTAACACAGACATGTAGGCTTACTTCATCACTTATATTTTGACTTCCTCCACCTTGTCATGTTCCCAAAATAGGTACTCTGTCTCACGAAATCGTAATGACATGATTGCAAACAAACCGTACCACAGGTGGGGTTAGAACCCGGGGTTAGAACTCTAGATCGACGCGTTAGCCACTAGGCCAGTGGCTAACGAGTCAGTCTGGAGTTTTGAGACTCTGATCGCGGGTTCTAACCCCACCCATGGTATGGTTAGGTACTCTGTCCTAGTGCGCCATATTGGATGGATAAAAGGCCTGGAGGCAAGAACGAAGCCGTAATAAACGTCTCATTAGTTATTGTTGAGTTAGTTTAAAATACATAGTTTTAATCTACTAAATGAGTAAAGTCCTCAATAGTGTTGTGACTGCCAAGTTCTGTTTTTGTGTTGCAGTTCGTGTGACTCTTGTTTGTGTTACTAAATTTTTTTCCCGCTCGTTACCGTGTCACTGTTTATTTTGTTTATGAGGTGTTGACACATTAGCTGCCTCAACCTCTTCTTTAGTTAATCTTTCAGTGATTGACTTGTTTACAATTTTACATGTTTACTCTGATAAATTAGACACATGTGCAACACTTGGGTATCTTTATTGCGGAAACGTTTCGCCACACTGTGTGGCGAAACGTTTCCGCAATAAAGATACCCAAGTGTTGCACATGTGTCTAATTTATCAACATGTCGGTTCTCTGAACCATTCATTTACAAACATGTTTACTCTCCACCTCGTTAATCCTTCATTTGTTAATGCTATTCTCCCATCACTTTCATCTTTTAATTATTCTTTATTAATACCTTCCTTTTCAGTTTCTTACTCCGTTGTTTATTATTCAGCTTACGTTCTCCAACGCCCTCATTTGTATACATTCTCTTTCTCATCACGTGTTTACATTTTTCTCTTATTTATTATTTTGTTCTTAATTAATATTTTGTTCATGATTCCCTTATTTACATGTACTCATCTTCATCTTCTTTATGTATACATTTATTAACTCCTCCTTTACATGCTTCTTTATTCATCTGCTGTTTACAAGTTTGTCTCATGGACTGCCGGTTTTGACAAGCTTCCGGTAAGCATAATATCACATAACTTCCAAAAGTGTTCTTTTACATAACATATATTTGATAAATCTACCAACATTATTACTGGTGACTATTAAACAAACTCATCATATTTCATTATTTATTGAAAAAAAAATATTAATTCATTATACAATTAATAAATAAGAAATACGAAGGTACATACGACACTGGAATTAGGTGATAGTTATAATAATCATCTATCTCGTTAGGGTTTGTTAATTGGTTTGGAAATATATAAAGATTTTGATGCTTTGCTTCACTGAATCTGCAATTTCAATTTAGGCGATAATTTCTCGTTTGTAGATGTAGACGTGAATTAGTGATACTGGACTCTTCTAGCTACAGGTATTTTGAAAAGTCCTCTTTCTCCAAGCAATGGAACCCTCTCTCTGGATCCAAGTATAAAGACCAAGTTTCTGGGTCCAGAGAAGGAGAAAAGACAGCTGGTTCAACGCTACTAAACCACTCCTCCTCCTCCAGGAATTGAGATATGGCTTGCTGAAGGTACTGGGAAGAGTCTTCTGCCTGCAGGTGGAACCAGTCTTCTGGGTCTAGGAAGTGGACGGTATCGTCAGACTCCAAGATTTCGAAAGTGTTGTCAATCACTAGGTTCTGGAAGGTGTCCATAAACTCCAAGTATGAAAAGATGACATCAAGGCCTAAGTAGAGAAAGGTGAAATTGACAGCAATCTCAAGGTAGTGGAAGGTGACATGGAGCACCATGTAGTTGTAAGTGACATCAAGCTTGAAATAGTGCAAGGTGACATGGAGCACCAAGTAGTTGTACGTGACATCAAGCTTAAAATAATGGAAGATAACATCCAGCTCCAAGCAGTGGTAAGTGACATAAATCTCCACGTAGTGGAAGATGTCAAAAGGGTTCAAGTAATGGTAGGTGTCATCAAGAAAGTTAAGACACATGTGCAACATCTGGATATCTTTATTGTAGTAGACGTTTCGCCATCCAGTGGCTTTATCAATACAGATTCTAGGACATAATAGGAAGACAGTAGAACTATATACAAAAGATGAGGTAATCAGTCCCTCGGCCTTGTAGTGTTCACAGCATCGTGGTGGAGGAGAGTCTGGAGCAAAGGCAAGAAGACTGGCGCTTTTTATAGGCGTCAGTGAATGGGACGGGCAGCAGACGAGGGGCAGTCACTGGTAGGCGGGATTCCCCAGTGGAAGTAGGTCCTTCCCAAAGAGATGGGTTAGTTGCAGCAGCCGTGAAGAAGGTCTTGTAGATGTCCTCTGAACCAAGATTCCATGATGTTGCAGTGTCTGACAAGTTGTGCAAGAAAGGTATAAAATACCGACAATATGAAAGTTAAGACACATGTGCAACATCTGGATATCTTTATTGTAGTAGACGTTTCGCCATCCAGTGGCTTTATCAATACAGATTCTAGGACATAATAGGAAGACAGTAGAACTATATACAAAAGATGAGGTAATCAGTCCCTCGCCTTGGAGTTAGTGTTCACAGCATCGTGGTGGAGGAGAGTCTGGAGCAAAGGCAAGAAGACTTGGCGCTTTTTATAGGCGTCAGTGAATGGGACGGGCAGCAGACGAGGGCAGTCACTGGTAGGCGGGATTCCCCAGTGGAAGTAGGTCCTTCCCAAAGAGATGGGTTAGTTGCAGCAGCCGTGAAGAAGGTCTTGTAGATGTCCTCTGAACCAAGATTCCATGATGTTGCAGTGTCTGACAAGTTGTGCAAGAAAGGTATAAAATACCGACAATATGAAAGTTAAGACACATGTGCAACATCTGGATATCTTTATTGTAGTAGACGTTTCGCCATCCAGTGGCTTTATCAATACAGATTCTAGGACATAATAGGAAGACAGTAGAACTATATACAAAGATGAGGTAATCAGTCCCTCGGCCTTGGAGTTAGTGTTCACAGCATCGTGGTGGAGGAGAGTCTGGAGCAAAGGCAAGAAGACTGGCGCTTTTTATAGGCGTCAGTGAATGGGACGGGCAGCAGACGAGGGCAGTCACTGGTAGGCGGGATTCCCCAGTGGAAGTAGGTCCTTCCCAAAGAGATGGGTTAGTTGCAGCAGCGTGAAGAAGGTCTTGTAGATGTCCTCTGAACCAAGATTCCATGATGTTGCAGTGTCTGACAAGTTGTGCAAGAAAGGTATAAAATACCGACAATATGAAAGTTAAGACACATGTGCAACATCTGGATATCTTTATTGTAGTAGACGTTTCGCCATCCAGTGGCTTTATCAATACAGATTCTAGGACATAATAGGAAGACAGTAGAACTATATACAAAAGATGAGGTAATCAGTCCCTCGGCCTTGGAGTTAGTGTTCACAGCATCGTGGTGGAGGAGAGTCTGGAGCAAAGGCAAGAAGACTGGCGCTTTTTATAGGCGTCAGTGAATGGGACGGGCAGCAGACGAGGGCAGTCACTGGTAGGCGGGATTCCCCAGTGGAAGTAGGTCCTTCCCAAAGAGATGGGTTAGTTGCAGCAGCCGTGAAGAAGGTCTTGTAGATGTCCTCTGAACCAAGATTCCATGATGTTGCAGTGTCTGACAAGTTGTGCAAGAAAGGTATAAAATACCGACAATATGAAAGTTAAGACACATGTGCAACATCTGGATATCTTTATTGTAGTAGACGTTTCGCCATCCAGTGGCTTTATCAATACAGATTCTAGGACATAATAGGAAGACAGTAGAACTATATACAAAAGATGAGGTAATCAGTCCCTCGGCCTTGGAGTTAGTGTTCACAGCATCGTGGTGGAGGAGAGTCTGGAGCAAAGGCAAGAAGACTGGCGCTTTTTATAGGCGTCAGTGAATGGGACGGGCAGCAGACGAGGCAGTCACTGGTAGGGCGGGATTCCCCAGTGGAAGTAGGTCCTTCCCAAAGAGATGGGTTAGTTGCAGCAGCCGTGAAGAAGGTCTTGTAGATGTCCTCTGAACCAAGATTCCATGATGTTGCAGTGTCTGACAAGTTGTGCAAGAAAGGTATAAAATACCGACAATATGAAAGTTAAGACACATGTGCAACATCTGGATATCTTTATTGTAGTAGACGTTTCGCCATCCAGTGGCTTTATCAATACAGATTCTAGGACATAATATTAAGACAGTAGAACTATATACAAAAGATGAGGTAATCAGTCCCTCGGCCTTGGAGTTAGTGTTCACAGCATCGTGGTGGAGGAGAGTCTGGAGCAAAGGCAAGAAGACTGGCGCTTTTTATAGGCGTCAGTGAATGGGACGGGCAGCAGACGAGGGCAGTCACTGGTAGGCGGGATTCCCCAGTGGAAGTAGGTCCTTCCCAAAGAGATGGGTTAGTTGCAGCAGCCGTGAAGAAGGTCTTGTAGATGTCCTCTGAACCAAGATTCCATGATGTTGCAGTGTCTGACAAGTTGTGCAAGAAAGGTATAAAATACCGACAATATGAAAGTTAAGACACATGTGCAACATCTGGATATCTTTATTGTAGTAGACGTTTCGCCATCCAGTGGCTTTATCAATACAGATTCTAGGACATAATAGGAAGACAGTAGAACTATATACAAAAGATGAGGTAATCAGTCCCTCGGCCTTGGAGTAGTGTTCACAGCATCGTGGTGGAGGAGAGTCTGGAGCAAAGGCAAGAAGACTGGCGCTTTTTATAGGCGTCAGTGAATGGGACGGGCAGCAGACGAGGGCAGTCACTGGTAGGCGGGATTCCCCAGTGGAAGTAGGTCCTTCCCAAAGAGATGGGTTAGTTGCAGCAGCCGTGAAGAAGGTCTTGTAGATGTCCTCTGAACCAAGATTCCATGATGTTGCAGTGTCTGACAAGTTGTGCAAGAAAGGTATAAAATACCGACAATATGAAAGTTAAGACACATGTGCAACATCTGGATATCTTTATTGTAGTAGACGTTTCGCCATCCAGTGGCTTTATCAATACAGATTCTAGGACATAATAGGAAGACAGTAGAACTATATACAAAAGATGAGGTAATCAGTCCCTCGCCTTGGAGTTAGTGTTCACAGCATCGTGGTGGAGGAGAGTCTGGAGCAAAGGCAAGAAGACTGGCGCTTTTTATAGGCGTCAGTGAATGGGACGGCAGCAGACGAGGGCAGTCACTGGTAGGCGGGATTCCCCAGTGGAAGTAGGTCCTTCCCAAAGAGATGGGTTAGTTGCAGCAGCCGTGAAGAAGGTCTTGTAGATGTCCTCTGAACCAAGATTCCATGATGTTGCAGTGTCTGACAAGTTGTGCAAGAAAGGTATAAAATACCGACAATATGAAAGTTAAGACACATGTGCAACATCTGGATATCTTTATTGTAGTAGACGTTTCGCCATCCAGTGGCTTTATCAATACAGATTCTAGGACATAATAGGAAGACAGTAGAACTATATACAAAAGATGAGGTAATCAGTCCCTCGGCCTTGGAGTTAGTGTTCACAGCATCGTGGTGGAGGAGAGTCTGGAGCAAAGGCAAGAAGACTGGCGCTTTTTATAGGCGTCAGTGAATGGGACGGGCAGCAGACGAGGGCAGTCACTGGTAGGCGGATTCCCAGTGGAAGTAGGTCCTTCCCAAAGAGATGGGTTAGTTGCAGCAGCCGTGAAGAAGGTCTTGTAGATGTCCTCTGAACCAAGATTCCATGATGTTGCAGTGTCTGACAAGTTGTGCAAGAAAGGTATAAAATACCGACAATATGAAAGTTAAGACACATGTGCAACATCTGGATATCTTTATTGTAGTAGACGTTTCGCCATCCAGTGGCTTTATCAATACAGATTCTAGGACATAATAGGAAGACAGTAGAACTATATACAAAAGATGAGGTAATCAGTCCCTCGGCCTTGGAGATAGTGTTCACAGCATCGTGGTGGAGGAGAGTCTGGAGCAAAGGCAAGAAGACTGGCGCCTTGCACAACTTGTCAGACACTGCAACATCATGGAATCTTGGTTCAGAGGACATCTACAAGACCTTCTTCACGGCTGCTGCAACTAACCCATCTCTTTGGGAAGGACCTACTTCCACTGGGGAATCCCGCCTACCAGTGACTGCCCTCGTCTGCTGCCCGTCCCATTCACTGACGCCTATAAAAAGCGCCAGTCTTCTTGCCTTTGCTCCAGACTCTCCTCCACCACGATGCTGTGAACACTAACTCCAAGGCCGTGGGACTGATTACCTCATCTTTTGTATATAGTTCTACTGTCTTCCTATTATGTCCTAGAATCTGTATTGATAAAGCCACTGGATGGCGAAACGTCTACTACAATAAAGATATCCAGATGTTGCACATGTGTCTTAACTTTCATATTGTCGGTATTTTATACCTTTCTTGCACAAACTTGTCAGACACTGCAACATCATGGAATCTTGGTTCAGAGGACATCTACAAGACCTTCTTCACGGCTGCTGCAACTAACCCATCTCTTTGGGAAGGACCTACTTCCACTGGGGAATCCCGCCTACCAGTGACTGCCCTCGTCTGCTGCCCGTCCCATTCACTGACGCCTATAAAAAGCGCCAGTCTTCTTGCCTTTGCTCCAGACTCTCCTCCACCACGATGCTGTGAACACTAACTCCAAGGCCGAGGGACTGATTACCTCATCTTTTGTATATAGTTCTACTGTCTTCCTATTATGTCCTAGAATCTGTATTGATAAAGCCACTGGATGGCGAAACGTCTACTACAATAAAGATATCCAGATGTTGCACATGTGTCTTAACTTTCATATTGTCGGTATTTTATACCTTTCTTGCACAGGTGTCATCAAGCTCCAGGTAGTGGGAGGTGGTATCAAGTTCCAGGCAGATGGAAGTATCTTCTGACTCCAAGTAATGAGAACAGTCTCCTTGTTGAAGATATTGGTATAAGTCCTCATTTTCCAAATAATGAGATGGGTCCTCTGCATTCAAATATTGAGACCAGTGTTCTGGCTCTACATATGGAGAAAAATCGGCTGGTTCCAAGTTACTGAACCAGCTCTCCAACTCCATGTTGTGGGAGTTGTCATCATGCTCCTGGAGGTTGGAGGTAACCTTTACATACAGGTAGTGAGACCGAGTGTGGGACATGTCCACACTCTGCAAGCAATTAGTCAAGTCAATTTGATCCAAGTATTGAAACCAGTATTCTTGCTCTGGATAAGGGTTAAACCTTGCAGTATCAAAGAAAATTGACCGGCCTTCTGCTTCCATGTAAGGTGAAGTAGCATCCATTTCGTGTTTCAAGAACATTTGCTTGGCAGGATGGTTCACTAGCTCGAATTCCAAGGAAGGTTGCTCCTATTTCCAGCAGACGGGAAACTTGAAATAATCCTCGACGTCAGATTCCTTGAAGTCTTTTTCAACCAAAATACTGATTTCAAGGACAAACTCTTGTTCGTGAATTTTCTTCAGTACGTCTCAGCTAGCCAACTTGATTAAACCAACACTTTGAACATGTCTTTATATACAACACGAGATCAGGTGAAGAAGGTTCGTGCGGTCAGGTGTTGTCCTATGCAATTTTTTTTCTTAAGGTTCGAGTAATGAGGTAACTGCAATTGTCAATATTTTAAACTAACCAATTCGTTATTATGCCTCTTAATAATATGTTTACTCTGGTTCAATTGGTTGGAAAGTTCGTTATTTATACTACAGTTTCATACATCATTAGTAAGGCCTCACCTAGATTGTGCAGCTCACTTTTCCTCTCCATTTTACAGAATAAGAACATAAGAACACAAGAAAGGAGGATCACTGCAGCAGGCCTGTTGGCCCATACTAGGCAGGTCCTTTACTAACAAAACATTTGTCCAACCCAATTTTCAATGCTACCCAAGAAATAATCTATGATGTGCAAGTCTCACTAAAGAATATAAGAACATAAGAAATTAGGAACTCTGCAGCACTCCTGTTGGTCCGTCAATCTTGTAGAACGTACATTCTACAAGAACATAAGAACATAAGAAAGGAGGAGCGCTGCAGCAGGCCTTTTGGGGCCCATACTAGGCAGGTCGTTTACAATTCATCCCACTAACAAACATTTGACCAACCAATTCTAAATTGCCCCAAGAAACAAGAAGTGATCAAGGTCCCAGGACCGAAACGTTTTCTAATAAATTGTTATAGTGTTTGTTTACGTGTCTTTCTAAACCAACTTGTCGGTATTTATTACAAAAGGGAACATAAGAACATAAGAAAGGGGAACACTGCAGCAGGCCTGTTGGCCCATACTGGGCAGGTCCTTTACAATTCATCCCACTAACAAACATTTGACCAACCCAATTTTCAATGCTACCCAAGAAATAAGCTCTGATGTCAAGTCCCACTAAAATTTCCAACCCCTCCCACTCATGTACTTATCCAACCTAAATTTGAAACTACCCAAAGTCCTAGCCTCAATAACCCAACTAGGTAGACTGTTCCACTCATCAACTCCCCTATTTCCCAAAACCAATATTTTCCCTATGTCCTTTCTAAATCAAAAATTATCTAATTTAAATCCATTACTGCGGGTTCTCTCTTGGAGAGATATCCTCAAGACCTTGTTAATATCCCCTTTATTAATACCTATCTTCCACTATACATTCGATCAGGTCTCCCCTCATTCTTCGTCTAACAAGTGAATGTAACTTAAGAGTCTTCAATCTTTTTATAAGGAAGATTTCTAATGCTATGTATTAATTTAGTCGTCCTACGCTAAATGTTTTTTTAACGAATTTATGTCCACCCTGTAATGTGGAGACCAGAATTGACTGCATATCTAGGTAAAGGCCTTACTTATGATGTATAAAGCTGCAGTATGACTCTGGACTTCTGTTGTTTACATTCTGATATAAATCCCAGTAATCTATTTGCCTTATTACGTACGCTTAGGCATTGCTGTCTTGGTTTAAGGTTGCTGCTTACCAAAACCCCCCAAGTCCTTTTCGCAATCTGTATGGTTAAGTTCTACATTATTTAACTTATAAGTGCTAGGGTATGGACACTCCCGAGCTTCAGAATCTTGCATTTATCTACAATGAACTGCATCTGCCATTTTTTGACCAAGAGTAGAGTTTGTCTAAAACCTCGAAGTCCCTAACATCTACGTTTGAATCAAATTATCCTACTACCTTCGTGTCATCGGCTCATATCACTAGCAATTCCTTCATCAAGTCATTGATATATATTATAAACAACAATGGGCCAAGACTGATCCTGTGGAAAAGCCACTTGTTACTGATCCCCACTCGGATTTAACCCCATTCATGGACACTCTCTGCTTCCTGTCTGTGAGCCATGATTCGATCCACGAGAGCACCCTTCCCCCAATGCCATGAGCTTCTACTTTCTTCAACAGTCTTTGGTGCGGAACTCTATCAAATGCCTTACTAAAATCTAAGTAAACAATATCAAATTCTTTATCGTGGTCAACAGCCTCAAAAGCTTTACTGAAGAAAGTTAATAAATTAGTTAGACAAGACCGGCCTCTTGTGAATCCATGCTGAGTAAAACACCTCAATTATTGGGAGCGCTTGAGGTTCCTAAACCTGTATTCCCTGGAATGCAGGAGGGAGAGATACATGATTATGTTCTCTGAACCATTCATCTACAAACCTGTCAGACACTGCAACTTCTTGGGATCTTAATACTTAGGAATTCTTCGCTTGCCTAATTCTTGGGCACAACCTACTTCCACATTGAACAAATGTAACACCACCTATGACTGCTGCACCTCTCCTGCCATACGGTTTATAAGCTGCTTCGCTCATCTGCCGTATTCTACTCAAGATTGATGGACTGAACACATCGACTCAAGGTTGAGGGACTGATTACTTCATTCTCCTCCTGTTCTTCAAGTTTCTCCTATGTATGGACTGATGAAGCCACTGTGTGGCGAAACGTTTCCTCAATAAAGATATCCAAGAGTTGCACATGTGTCTAATTTATCAACATGATTATATACACCTGGAAAATCCTAGAGGGACTAGTACCGAACTTGCACACGAAAATCACTCACTACGAAAGCAAAAGACTTGGCAGACGATGCAACATCCCCCCAATGAAAAGCAGGGGTGTCACTAGCACGTTAAGAGACAATACAGTAACTGTCAGGGGCCCGAGACTGTTCAACTGCCTCCCAGCATACATAAGGGGGATTACCAACAGACCCCTGGCAGTCTTCAAGCTGGCACTGGACAAGCACCTAAAGTCAGTTCCTGATCAGCAGGGCTGTGGCTCGTACGTTGGTTTTGTGCAGCCCGCACAACGCCCGGTTATAGGCTCTGATCCACCAGGAGGCCCGGTCAAAAGGGG
>NC_069466.1:2495665-2519030 GCF_026875155.1 Cherax quadricarinatus
GGGAAAATGGGTTTTTTTAAAAAGGGGATATTAACAAGGTCTTGAGGATATCTCTCCAAGAGAAAACCCCGCAGTAATGGTTTTAAATTAGAAAGTTTAGATTTAGAAAGGACATAGGCAAGTATTGGTTTGGTAATAGGGTAGTTGATGAGTGGAACAGTCTACCTAGTTGGGTTATTGAGGCTAGGACTTTGGGTAGTTTCAAATTTAGGTTGGATAAGTACATGAGTGGGAGGGGTTGGATTTGAGTGGGACTTGCACATCAGAGCTTATTTCTTGGGTAGCATTGAAAATTGGGTGGGTCAAATGTTTGTTAGTGGGATGAATTGTAAAGGACCTGCCTAGTATGGGCCAACAGGCCTGTTGCAGTGTTCCTCCTTTCTTATGTTCTTATGTTCTTATGAGTGGGAGGGGTTGGATTTGAGTGGGACTTGCATATCAGAGCTTATTTCTTGGGTAGCATTGAAATTGGGTTGGTCAAATGTTTGTTAGTGGGATAAATTTGTAAAGGACCTGCCTAGTATGGGCCAACAGGCCTGCTGCAGTGTTCCTCCTTTCTTATGTTCTTATGTTCTTATGAGTTACAATTTCCTTCTTTTTTCATCAAAGACTGCAAGAAAAGAGCTCTTCAGATCATCAATTCTCCACGCATCAACACCGCTCCCAACAAAGTTATAATTCTTCCCAACAGCCAGGTTGCACTAAACGTCTCAAAAGTACTTTCACAAGCTAACACCAGAGTCGCCATCGCTTCTACCACTTCAATAAAGGATCTAACCAGGACAAAACCCAAGCACCACGAACCAGTCAATGCAGGAGTTTACACTATACCCTGTGGAGGCTGTGACAAGATCTACGTAGGTGAAACAGCAAGAAACCTCGATACCCGCCTCAATGAACACATATACGCATGTAGGAACGACAACTTAAACAACGCCTGTGTACAACACCGAAATTCCACCAATCATCTTATGAAATTCAGAGACGCCCAATTAGTGATAAAAGAAACTAATTTCCGCACACGCAAGTGCCTTGAATCAGCACTGATCGCTGTTTCGAATACTATTAAACAAAACAACGGCAGCTTCACCATCTCCGAAGTCTTAGCAAGAATCCTCCTGAAAACAGTAAACCCTGCCATCACATAGTCTCCCTGTTATACTACACAAAGCACAGAGAGTGAACACTGTAATAAAGTTGGTAGAATTACCGACAATATGTAAAGTAAAAGGACACAAGTGCAACTAATGTGACATTTATTGTGGCAACGATTCGCTCTCCAGGAGCTTTATCAAGCCATTGTAATGGCTTGATAAAGCTCCTGGGAGAGCGAAACGTTGCCACAATAAATGTCACATTAGTTGCACTTGTGTCCTTTTACTTTACAGAGTGAACACTGAAACAACCTGCCTCATTCCAGTTTATATTTGTCCAACCTATTTTTATGTTACCCAAGTATTAGCTTTTATATCCTTTTACTCATGTACGAATTAATTGCTTTTGTCACTACCACTACTACTACTACTACTACCACTAGTGAACATCGAAATGGTACCTCACTAGTATTCACCTCACTCTGAGCCTTTATATACCCTCTGTGTCCATGTATTGTTTGTAATGGCTTGATAAAGCTCCTGGAGAGCGAAACGTTGCCACAATAAATGTCACATTAGTTGCACTTGTGTCCTTTTACTTTACATACTTAAGGAATGCAAGATGGAGCTTAGTCAGGACCTTCGACGACTTCGCCCTCCTGCAGTGGATACAGTGAGGCCCCTCGACCATGTTCTCCTGCCCCGGTATTGGCTTTTTACTGGTTGTTTTTCTTAACACTTGTTTGCCCTCTCCCTACAGCATTACCTTGTACCCAAGGACTGAGGTACAACGTTTCGCCCACAGCTTTGTACTACCCAAGTTCTAAGGAATCACTTGTGTGTACAATGTTTCGCCCACAGGAAAGGAAGGGATTACTAACCTAACCTAACCTAACCTTGAAACAGCTGACTGAGCAACCACTAGCCCCTTACCCTAGGGTCTTGACCTGTCTGGCACTCCAGTGGTGACGTGTACTTAGCTCTGTGAAGACCTGTTTGTGTGCTCTTGAGTGGTGACCTGTACTTTGAGTGCTGACCTGTACTTAACTCTGTGAAGAAGTGTCTTGTTTGCTCCCGTGGACTGAACCAAGATGCCCTCCATCGAGCAACTTTACCAGCAACTTAAGGAAGAATTGAGGGCAGCGAAGATGGAGATACGGCGACTGACCGAAGAAAACAAGAGGATTCGTAGTAGTCCTCCTGTTTCGAGTCCTCAGGTCAAGAAGGGATCGTGGTCAGTGGCTGGACAGCAGGGGACGACGAAGTTGACGATCAAGAAGACGAATGGAAAGCCAGAAACGATGAAGAAGAAAGAGACTGCTGTGGAAACTCCCGTGGAAACCTCCAACGCATTCTCGGTGCTACCCGACGAATGTGAGTTTACTACTGGGATCGTCACGACGAACGACAACAAGGAAGGTAAGAATATTGTTGTTGTTGGGGATAGCCAGGTTAGATACATGGATAGGGCATTCTGCTTGAAGGACAGGAGTAGGAGACAAAGGGTATGCTTTCCTGGGGCTGGGATGGAGGACATTGTTAGCCGGCTTGGCAACATCATGAACGGTAATGGGATCAATCCTATTATTTGCCTCAGTGCTGGAGGCAATGATGTTGGCAAGCGTAGAAGTGAGGATTTAGTTAGAAAGTGCAGGACAGCTATAGACATGATAGGAAGAAGGGGGGCGCCCTGTTATATGTGGCATTTTGCCAAGAAGAGGTGTTGGTAATGAATGGTTGTCCAGAGCAATTGGTATATAATTGTTGGCTGGATAAACACTGTAAGGATAATGCAGTACCATTCATTGACAACTGGACAACTTCTATGGCCGAAATGACATGTATGCCAGGGATGGGGTTCACTTATCCAGGGCAGGTGTGGGTTTTCTTGCTAACTCATTTGAGGGGTTGTTAGGACTTTAAACTAGGATTAGTTAGAGGTATGGGTTTTTGCAGGAAAACTGTGAAGTCGCAGGGTTAGTAATATGAGTACTAGGAGAACTAGTAATAGGCAAAATGAGGTGGATATTGGAAAGCCAGTGGCACTAATTGACAAGGAGAGTAATAGGTTTAGTGGAATAATAGAAAAAAGCAGGAAGGGTAAAGAGAGAGGAGGGTCATTAAAAGTTTATTATCACAAATAGTCGCAGTGCTAGGAATAAGATGGGCGAGTTGAGACTAGTTGCTAGTGCAGGTGACATAGATGTTTTGCCATTACTGAGACGTGGTTTAATTCAAAAAGTCGGGACATGCCTGCAGAATGTCACATTCAGGGTTTTAAATTGTTCCAAGTAGATAGAAGTATCGGGAAGGGGGGTGGGGTGGCATTGTATGTCCGAGATCGCTTGAACTGTTGCATAAAAACGGGTATTAAGTCTGAAGTAACACATACAGAGTCTGTTTGGATAGAATTTTCAGAGGGCATGAAAAATTAATTTTAGGTGTGATATACCGTCCCCCAAACTTAGATAGGGACCAAGGGAGACTACTATGGGAGGAAATTGTTAGGGCCACAAGGCACGATAATGTAGTAATTCTAGGAGACTTAACTTTAGTCATATTGATTGGAATTTCTTGACTGGGATTTAGAATCATACGATTTCTTAGAAGTAGTTCAGGATTGTTTTTTGAAGCAGTTTGTGACAGAACCTACAAGGGGAAATAACCTGCTTGACTTAGTTCTGGCAAACAATGAATCCCTTGTTAATAATTTAGAAGTTTCAGAGGAACTGGGTGCTAGCGACCACAAATCAATTACATTTAGAATTGAATGGAAGTATGATAGTAGGGATAACTCAGTAACAGTCCCAGATTTTCGCTTAGCAGATTACAATGGGCTTAGAGAACACTTATCATCTGTTGACTGGGGTAACGAAGAGAGCTATCAATATGACAGTTTTTCTGAACACAATACATGCTGCTCAAAGAACGTTTATCCCTTATAAGGAAATTAGATCAAATAGAAATGACCCAAAATGGATGAATAATATGCTGAAATATCTACTAGGGCATAAGAAAGGAATTTATAGGCGTATCAAAAGAGGCGAGGGTCATCTTATGAATCAGTATATTGACATTAAGAGGGACATTAAAAAGGGGATAAGAAAAGCTAAAAGGGACTATGAAATTAAAGTTGCTAGGGATTCTAAAACTAATCCAAAAAGTTTTTTCCAGGTATATAGAACAAAAGTCAGAGATAAGATAGGTCCCCTTAAAATAACTATGGGCATCTTACTGACAAAGAGAATGAAATGTGCTCGATTTTAAATAATTATTTTCTCTCGGTTTTTACACAGGAAGACACTAATAATATTCCGGTAATTAATTTTTATAGTGGATCAGAAGAAGATAAATTATGTAACATCATAGTCACTAGTGAAATGGTTGTGAAGCAGATAGACCGACTGAAGCAAAATAAGTCGCCGGGTCCTGATGAGGTTTTTTCAAGGGTTCTTAAGGAATGCAAAATGGAAGTCTGTGAACCATTAACTAATATTTTTAATTTATCTCTTCAAACAGGTGTAGTGTCTGATATGTGGAAGATGGCTAATGTAATTCCTATTTTTAAAACAGGGGACAAGTCGTTACCGTCAAATTACCGCCCAATAAGCCTGACCTCAATTGTAGGCAAGTTGCTAGAGTCAATTATAGCTGAGATTATAAGAAGCCATCTCGATAAGCATAGGTTGGTAGGTAAGACACAAAGGCAACAGTTAGGCAGCTTTATTCCGAAACGTTTCGCCTACACAGTAGGCTTCTTCAGTCGAATACAGAATTTGAGGCAGGAACAGTAGAGATGTGAAGACGATGTAATCAGTCCATCACCCTTGAAGTCGTAGAATTTGAGGTTGTCAGTCCCTCAGCCTGGAGAGTTCAGTTCCATAGTCAGGAACTATCTGAAGATCAAGCGACAGTGCGGAGACTTAAATACTGTCGGAAGTAGTAGTAGTAGTAGTGAGAATGTAGCCACTGATAGGTCAGGTCCATCTCAGATCCAACAGTTCTCACTTGAAAGGGTTGTCCAAGGTGTTTTCTGTACCAAGAGGCCATGTGTTGCAGTGTCTGACAAGATGAACATCAAAATGGTATAAAATACCGACAGGTTGGTAGGTAAGACACAAAGGCAACAGTTAGGCAGCTTTATTCCGAAACGTTTCGCCTACACAGTAGGCTTCTTCAGTCGAATACAGAATTTGAGGCAGGAACAGTAGAGATGTGAAGACGATGTAATCAGTCCATCACCCTTGAAGTCGTAGAATTTGAGGTTGTCAGTCCCTCAGCCTGGAGAGTTCAGTTCCATAGTCAGGAACTATCTGAAGATCAAGCGACAGTGCGGAGACTTAAATACTGTCGGAAGTAGTAGTAGTAGTAGTGAGAATGTAGCCACTGATAGGTCAGGTCCATCTCAGATCCAACAGTTCTCACTTGAAAGGGTTGTCCAAGGTGTTTTCTGTACCAAGAGGCACTGCAACACATGGCCTCTTGGTACAGAAAACACCTTGGACAACCCTTTCAAGTGAGAACTGTTGGATCTGAGATGGACCTGACCTATCAGTGGTCAGACACTGCAACACATGGCCTCTTGGTACAGAAAACACCTTGGACAACCCTTTCAAGTGAGAACTGTTGGATCTGAGATGGACCTGACCTATCAGTGGCTACATTCTCACTACTACTACTACTACTTCCGACAGTATTTAAGTCTCCGCACTGTCGCTTGATCTTCAGATAGTTCCTGACTATGGAACTGAACTCTCCAGGCTGAGGGACTGACAACCTCAAATTCTACGACTTCAAGGGTGATGGACTGATTACATCGTCTTCACATCTCTACTGTTCCTGCCTCAAATTCTGTATTCGACTGAAGAAGCCTACTGTGTAGGCGAAACGTTTCGGAATAAAGCTGCCTAACTGTTGCCTTTGTGTCTTACCTACCAACCTGTCGGTATTTTATACCATTTTGATGTTCGATAAGCATAGCTTGATTAATGATACTCAGCATGGATTCACAAGAGGCCGGTCTTGTCTAACTAATTTATTAACTTTCTTCAGTAAAGTTTTTGAGGCTGTTGACCACGATAAAGAATTTGATATTGTTTACTTAGATTTTAGTAAGGCATTTGATAGAGTTCCGCACCAAAGACTGTTGAAGAAAGTAGCAGCTCATGGCATTGGGGGAAGGGTGCTCTCGTGGATCGAGTCATGGCTCACAGACAGGAAGCAGAGAGTGTCCATAAATGGGGTTAAATCCGAGTGGGGATCAGTAACAAGTGGCGTTCCACAGGGATCAGTCTTGGGCCCGTTGTTGTTTATAATATATATCAATGATCTTGATGAAGGAATTGCTAGTGATATGAGCAAATTCGCCGATGACACGAAGATAGGTAGGATAATTGATTCAAACGTAGATGTTAGGGAACTTCAGGAGGATTTAGACAAACTCTACTCTTGGTCAGAAAAGTGGCAGATGCAGTTCAATGTAGATAAATGCAAGGTTCTGAAGCTCGGGAGTGCCCATAACCCTAGCACTTATAAGTTAAATAATGTAGAACTTAGCCATACAGATTGCGAAAAGGACTTGGGGGTTATGGTAAGCAGCAACCTTAAACCAAGACAGCAATGCCTAAGCGTACGTAATAAGGCAAATAGATTACTGGGATTTATATCAAGAAGTGTAAGCAACAGAAGTCCAGAGGTCATACTGCAGCTTTATACATCATTAGTAAGGCCTCACCTAGATTATGCAGCTCAATTCTGGTCTCCATATTACAGAATGGACATAAATTCGTTAGAAAACATTCAGCGTAGGATGACTAAATTAATACATAGCATTAGAAATCTTCCTTATGAAGAAAGATTGAAGACTCTTAAGTTACATTCACTTGTTAGACGAAGAATGAGGGGAGACCTGATCGAAGTGTATAAGTGGAAGATAGGTATTAATAAAGGGGATATTAACAAGGTCTTGAGGATATCTCTCCAAGAGAGAACCCGCAGTAATGGATTTAAATTAGATAAGTTTAGATTTAGAAAGGACATAGGAAAGTATTGGTTTGGAAATAGGGTAGTTGATGAGTGGAACAGTCTACCTAGTTGGGTTATTGAGGCTAGGACTTTGGGTAGTTTCAAATTTAGGTTGGATAAGTACATGAGTGGGAGGGGTTGGATTTGAGTGGGACTTGCACATCGGAGCTTGTTTCTTGGGTGGCATTGAAAATTGGGTTGGGCAAATGTTTTGTTAGTGGGATGAATTGTAAAGGACCTGCCTAGTATGGGCCAACAGGCCTTCTGCAGTGTTCCTCCTTTCTTATGTTCTTATGTTCTTATTAACGAGTGTATTCAATACGTCCATCCTTACCAGTGTTGTGCCAGAGATGTGGAAGATGGCTAATGTGGTTCCTATATTCAAATCAGGGGATAAGTCCACTCCTTCAAATTACCGTCCAATAAGCCTGACATCTATAGTGGGCAAGTTATTACAATTAATTATAGCTGACATTATCAGAAGTCACCTTGAAGAGCATAACTTGATAAATGAATCTCAGCATGGATTCACGAGAGGTCGTTCCTGCCTGACAAACTTACTGACGTTCTTCAATAGAACATTTGAGGCAGTTGACAGTGATAAGGAATATGATATTGTTTATTTGGATTTTAGTAAAGCCTTCGACAGAGTACCTCACAAGAGACTCTTAAGAAAAGTGGGAGCTCATGGTATAGGAGGTAAAGTTCTAGCATGGATTGAGGCATGGCTTACCAATAGAAAGCAGAGAGTTACCATTAATGGAGTGAAATCTGATTGGGGATTAGTCACTAGTGGCGTTCCACAAGGATCAGTTTTAGGCCTCTCTTGTTCATAATTTACATTAATGCCCTTTGATGAAGGGTTTACTAGTGACATGAGTAAGTTGCTGATGATACAAAGATAGGCCGTATAATTCACTCTGAGGAGGATATCAATGAACTCCAGGACGATTTGAACAAATTAATGTCTTGGTCTGAGAAATGGCAGATGAAGTTTAATGTGGATAAGTGTAAGGTACTTGCCCTTGGTAATGAAAATAACCCTCGAAGCTATAATCTAGGTGAAGTAGAGCTTGGTCATACAGAATGTGAAAAAGACTTGGGAGTCATGGTAAGCAGAAATCTAAAGCCAAGACAGCAGTGCCTCAGTGTGCGCAACAAGGCCAACAGATTACTTGGATTTATCTCAAGAAGTATAAGTAACAGAAGTCCAAAAGTTATTTTACAGCTCTATACATCACTAGTGAGGCCTCATTTGGATTATGCTGCTCAGTTTTGGTCCCCTTACTACAGGATGGACATAGACTCATTAGAGAACATACAGAGAAGAATGACTAAAATGATTTACTGTGTAAGGAACCTCCCGTATGAAGATAGACTTAAAGCCTTAAATCTCCACTCTCTGGAGAGGCGTAGAATGAGGGAGATATCATTGAAGTGTATAAGTGGATGACGGGCATAAACAAGGGAGACATTAATAAAGTACTGAGGGTGTCGAACCAGGTAAGAACCAGGAATAATGGATTTAAGTTGGATAAATTTAGATTTAGAAAGGACATAGGTAAGTACTGGTTTTCTAACAGAGTTGTAGATGCGTGGAACAGTCTTCCCAGTGGGGTGATAGAGGCTAGGACCTTGGGTAGCTTTAAGAAGAGACTGGACAAATATATGAGCGGGAGGGGCTGGGTTTGATTGATGTTGGGGGGTGCGGGAGTTGTTTCTTGAGTAGCTTTAGGTAGATGTCGTTTTGATAAGGACCTGCCTCGTATGGGCCAGTAGGCCTTCTGCAGTGTTCCTACATTCTTATGTTCTTATGTTCTTATGTTCTTATGTTCTTAAGTTGCTGGTAAAGTTGCTCGATGGAGGGCATCTTGGTTCAGTCAACGGGAGCACACAAGACACTTCTTCACAGAGTTAAGTGGTATAAACCTTGGTAATAAATACCGACAAGTTGGTTTAGAAAGACACGTAAGCAAACACTATAACATATTTATTAGAAAACGTTTCGGTCCTGGGACCTTGATCACTTTTTGTTTCTTGGGTGGCATTGAAAATTGGGTTGGTCAAATGTTTGTTGTTAGGTAAGACACATATGCAACAGTTAGGTATCTTTATTATGAAACGTTTCGCCTACACAGTAGGCTTCTTCAGTCAAGTACAGAAAAGTTGATAGAAGCAGAAGATACTTGAAGACGATGTAATCAGTCCATCACCCTTAAAGTTTTGAGGTGGTCAGTCCCTCAGTCTGGAGAAGAGCATTGTTCCATAGTATAAGAACATAAGAACATAAGAACGAAGGAACACTGCAGAAGGCCTACTGGCCCATGCGAGGCAGGTCCAAGTCTCCTACCGGCTTAAGCCAATGCACCCAACCTCAAGATTGATGGACTGAACACATCGACTCAAGGTTGAGGGACTGATTACCTCATTCTCCTCCTGTTCTTCAAGTTTCTCCTATGTATGGACTGATGAAGCCACTGTGTGGCGAAACGTTTCCTCAATAAAGATACCCAAGAGTTGCACATGTGTCTAATTTATCAACTAGTCAGGTCAGGTCACATTGACTTAAGGGAGGAACAATATTGTTTCATACAATGCTCTTCTCCAGACTGAGGGACTGACCACCTCAAAACTTTAAGGGTGATGGACTGATTACATCGTCTTCAAGTATCTTCTGCTTCTATCAACTTTTCTGTACTTGACTGAAGAAGCCTACTGTGTAGGTGAAACGTTTCATAATAATGATACCTAACTGTTGCGTATGTGTCTTACCTAATAACCTGTCGGTATTTTATACCATTTTAATGTTCAAATGTTTGTTAGTGGGATGAATTTGTAAACGACCTGCCTAGTATGGCCCAACAGGCCTGCTGCAGCGTTCCTCCTTTCTTGTGTTCTTATGTTCTTGTTGAATGTACGTTCTACAAGATTAACGGACCAACAGGAGTGCTGCAGTGTTCCTCCTTTCTTATGTTCTTATGTTCTTGAGTGAGACTTGCACATCATAGATTATTTCTTGGGTAGCATTGAAAATTGGGTTGGACAAATGTTTTGTTAGTAAAGGACCTGCCTAGTATGGGCCAACAGGCCTGCTGCAGTGATCCTCCTTTCTTGTGTTCTTATGTTCTTATTCTGTAAAATGGAGAGGAAAAGTGAGCTGCACAATCTAGGTGAGGCCTTACAAATGATGTTTGAAACTGTAGTATAAATAACGAACTTTCCAACCAATTGAACCAGAGTAAACATATTATTAAGAGGCATAATAACGAATTGGTTAGTTTAAAATATTGACAATTGCAGTCTCCTCATTACTCGAACCTTAAGAAAAAAAATTGCATAGGACAACACCTGACCGCACGAACCTTCTTCACCTGATCTCGTGTTGTATATAAAGACATGTTCAAAGTGTTGGTTTAATCAAGTTGTCCTTGAAATCAGTATTTTGGTTGAAAAAGACTTCAAGGAATCTGACGTCGAGGATTATTTCAAGTTTCCCGTCTGCTGGAAATAGGAGCAACCTTCCTTGGAATTCGAGCTAGTGAACCATCCTGCCAAGCAAATGTTCTTGAAACACGAAATGGATGCTACTTCACCTTACATGGAAGCAGAAGGCCGGTCAAGTTTCTTTGATACTGCAGGGTTTAACCCTTATCCAGAGCAAGAATACTGGTTTCAATACTTGGATCAAATTGACTTGACTAATTGCTTGCAGAGTGTGGACATGTCCCACACTCTGTCTCACTACCTGGATGTAAAGGTTACCTCCAACCTCCAGGAGCATGATGAAAACTCCCACAACATGGAGTTGGAGAGCTGGGTCAGTAACTTGGAACCAGCCGATTTTTCTCCATATGTAGAGCCAGAACACTGGTCTCAATATTTGTATGCAGAGGACCCATCTCATTATTTGGAAAATGAGGACTTCTACCAATATCTTCAACAAGGAGACTGTTCTCATTACTTGGAGTCAGAAGATACTTCCATCTGCCTGGAACTTGATACCACCTCCCACTACCTGGAGCCTGATGACACCTACCATAACTTGAACCCTTTTGACATCTTCCACTACGTGGAGATTTATGTCACTTACCACTGCTTGGAGCTGGATGTTATCTTCCACTATTTCAAGCTTGATGTCACGTACAACTACTTGGTGCTCCATGTCACCTTCCACTATTTCAAGCTTGATGTCACTTACAACTACATGGTGCTCCATGTCACCTTCCACTACCTTGAGATTGCTGTCAATTTCACCTTTCTCTACTTAGGCCTTGATGTCATCTTTTCATACTTGGAGTTTATGGACACCTTCCAGAACCTAGTGATTGACAACACTTTCGAAATCTTGGAGACTGACGATACCGTCCACTTCCTAGACCCAGAAGACTGGTTCCACCTGCAGGCAGAAGACTCTTCCCAGTACCTTCAGCAAGCCGTATCTCAATACCTGGAGGAGGAGGAGTGGTTTAGTAGCGTTGAACCAGCTGTCTTTTCTCCTTCTCTGGACCCAGAAACTTGGTCTTTATACTTGGATCCAGAGAGCGGGTTCCATTGCTTGGAGAAAGAGGACTTTTCAAAATACCTGTAGCTAGAAGAGTCCAGTATCACTAATTCACGTCTACATCTACAAACAAGAAATTATCGTCCAAATTGAAATTGCAGATTCAGTGAAGCAAAGCATCAAAATCTTTATATATTTATAAACCAATTAACAAACCCTAACAAGATAGATGATTATTATAACTATCACCTAATTCCAGTGTCGTATGTACCTTCGTATTTCTTATTTATTAATTGTATAATGAATTAATTTTTTTTTTTCAATAAATAATGAAATATGATGAGTTTGTTTAATAGTCACCAGTAATAATGTTGGTAGATTTATCAAATATATGTTATGTAAAAGAACACTTTGGAAGTTATGTGATATTATGCTTACCGGAAGCTTGTCAAAACCGGCAGTCCATGAGACAAACTTGCAAACAGCATGTAAGGCATGTAAAGGAGGAGTTAATAAATGTATACATAAAGAAGATGAAGATGAGTACATGTAAATAAGGGAATCATGAACAAAATATTAATTAAGAAAAAAATAATAAATAAGAGAAAAATGTAAACACGTGATGAGAAAGAGAATGTATACAAATGAGGGTGTTGGAGAACGTAAGCTGAATAATAAACAACGGAGTAAGAAACTGAAAAGGAAGGTATTAATAAAGAATAATTAAAAGATGAAAGTGATGGGAGAATAGCATTAACAAATGAAGGATTAACGAGGTGGAGAGTAAACATGTTTGTAGAATGAATGGTTCAGAGAACCGACATGTTGATAAATTAGACACATGTGCAACACTTGGGTATCTTTATTGCGGAGACACACAGTTTGGCGAAACGTTTCCACAATAAAGATACCCAAGTGTTGCACATGTGTCTAATTTATCAGAGTAAACATGTAAAATTGTAAACAAGTCAATCACTGAAAGATTAACTAAAGAAGAGGTTGAGGCAGCTAATGTGTCAACACCTCATAAACAAAATAAACAGTTGTGGACGGTAACGAGCGGGAAAAACATTTAGTAAACACAAACAAGAGTCACACGAACTGCAACACAGAAACAGAACTTGGCAGCAAACACTATGAGGACTTTACTCATTTAGTAGATTAAAACTATGTATTTTAAACTAACTCAACAAATAACTAATGAGACGTTTATTACGGCTTCGTTCTTGCCTCAGGCCTTTATCCATTCCATAGGCGCACTAGGACAGAGTACCTAACCATACCATGGGTGGGGTTAGAACCCCGATCAGAGTCTTCAAAACTCCAGACTGACTCGTTAGCCACTGGCCTAGTGGCTAACGCGTCGATCTAGAGTTCTAACCCCGGGTTCTAACCCCACCTGTTGGTCGGTTTGTTTGCAATCATGTCATTACGATTTCGTGAGACAGAGTACTATTTTGGGAACATGACAAGGTGGAGGAAGTCAAAATATAAGTGTGAAGTAAGCTACATGCTGTGTTAATTTAGCACTGATGTTATGTTCACTTCACTGGATCAATCCATTCCACCAGTCGAGGATGAAAGACTTAGCTCCCACTGACTTCCCAGACGAACAAACATAGTAAAGCCATTGCCTTACCAGCTGAGAAGATGGGTGTAATGAACTCATTGTCCCATTGTGTAGAATTTAAACCTGGTACTAGACCCATCATATTCCTGCATACAGAATGCCTCGTTCCCAAGTTGTTTGTCGCAGAAGAATTGTTCAACAAATGCTTGTGATGGAGTTATTTGCACCAAACAATTCACCCTGGATGCTCCTTGATCCAAGTACCTAAGAAGGATGGCACTTGGCGCCCAGTGATTGACTTTAGGAAGTTAAATGCAAAAACTATTCCAGATCGCTTCCCACTTCCAGTACTTTGTGATCTTTTATGTAACATTGGAGATAACAAAGTCTTTTCGACCCTGGACTTGTTACAAGGGTTTTGGCAAGTCCTCTTCACGAGGACAGCCAAGAGCTAACTGCTTTCCACTCTACTGGTCATTATCACTTCCTACAAAATGGCCTTTTGGTTATGATCTTCCCCTCTCACACTCTGCTAATATAAGTGTTATCATCCAACCATCACATCTCCACGAACCCTCTCAACAGAAAGGCCACTGCGGCCTGGTGGCAAAAGCTCTTGCCTCAAACGGCGAGGGTCCGGGTTCGATTCCCGGCAAAGGAGTGGAAACACCAGTTGTCCATGTTCACTCATCAATAATGGGTACATGGCTGTTATTCGACTGGTGTGAGTCGCATCCCGGGACAAAACTAACCTAATTTGCGGGAAATGCTCAGCACATCAAGGGGCTTTCTATATAGTAGTATGTCATTGATGTCAGCTATGGCCTGTATACCTTGTACGTGTACTTGTAGTAAATAAAGATATTATTAATATATTATTTCCAGTATTCAGATGTGTCTAGGCTCTATCTTGTCTTGCTCCATAATCACTAGGTAGCCGTCGTGTGGGTAAACTCTTACTTTGTCTGCTTCATAGCCTGTCACTTTGGTCTTGGTGAGTATAGTGATGGATGTGCTTGCAGCCACAGACCTGCGTTACCTTGCGTGAGGCTCTGCTAGAGCTAGAGTTCGTCACGACCACACTAAGTGGAGATTCGTCTGTAAAAACTTGCATTTGTGGTCACAGTGGTGCCTATGCTAACCTTCCTATGGTGTAGAAATATACCTAGTTGGATGAATCTTATTGTAGCTAGCTGGTCTTGTGGCTGACGTGTCAGTTTGGAGTTTTATGACTCTCTGATCGCGGGTTCTAACCCCACCCTAGGAATGGTTTGTTTGCAATCGTGTCATTACGATTTTTTCAGTCAACCTTATTAGTTGCTGAGGTGTCATTTTATTTAGCATATTATTGATAATTATGCTAATATTGATTTACTTTTAAATTAGGTGGGAGTAAGTGCAATGAAATACATGAGATAATGTCAGATTTTTATTCTGGTTACTGAACAGTTTGTTTCATGTTCATTAATAATTAATATTTACCCTGGTTTCTACCCTTTACTATGTGTCACTTCTCTCCTCCTCCCTGGTTTCTACCCTTTACTATGTGTCATTCTCTCTCCACCCTGGTTTCTACCCTTTACTATGTGTCACTTCTCTCCTCCACCCTGGTTTCTACCCTTTACTATGTGTCACTTCTCTCCTCCACCCTGGTTTCTACCCTTTACTTGTGTCACTTCTCTCCTCCACCCTGGTTTCTACCCTTTACTATGTGTCACTTCTCTCCTCCACCCTGGTTTCTACCCTTTACTATGTGTCACTTCTCTCCTCCACCCTGGTTTCTACCTTTACTATGTGTCACTTCTCTCCTCACCCTGGTTTCTACCCTTTACTATGTGTCACTTCTCTCCTCCACCCTGGTTTCTACCCTTTACTATTGGTCACTTCTCTCCTCACCCTGGTCTCTACCCTTTACTATGTGTCACTTCTCTCCTCCACCCTGGTTTCTACCCTTTACTATGTGTCACTTCTCTCCTCCTCCCTGGTTTCTACCCTTTACTATGTGTCACTTCTCTCCTCCACCCTGGTTTCTACCCTTTACTATGTGTCACTTCTCTCCTCCACCTTGGTTTCTACCCTTTACTATGTGTCACTTCTCTCCTCCGCCCTGGTTTCTACCCTTTACTATGTGTCACTTCTCTCCTCCACCCTGGTTTCTACCATTTACTGTGTCACTTCTCTCCTCCACCCTGGTTTCTACCCTTTACTATGTGTCACTTCTCTCCTCCACCCTGGTTTCTGCCCTTCCCTATGTGTCACTTCTCTCCTCCGCTCTGGTTTCTACCCTTCACTATGTGTCACTTCTCTCCTCCACCCTGATTTCTACCCTCCACTATGTGTCACTTGTCTCCTCCACCCTGGTTTCTACCCTTCACTATGTGTCACTAGTCTACTCCACCCTGGTTTCTACCCTTCACTATGTGTCACTTCCCTCCTCCACCCTGGTTTCTACCCTCCTCTATGTGTCACTTCTCTCCTCCACCCTGGTTTCGACCCTACACTATGTGCCACTTCTCTCCATGTTTCAGTCAACAGAATGAAACAAAACACAGTTAATAAACAAAGCTCATTCTCCTTCACTCTACTCAAAATCTGTATCTTCACCAGTAATTAAGAGAAATATAAGCAGAATGTGACGCAGAGTTTGTGTCTGACGGAGGAATCCTGACACCAAAACTTTCTATCTTTATGTAATTAATATCTTACAACTGAGAGGTTTCTGACAGTTAAACAACTATGTATTCCTCTAAGTGGTCACTAGTAAGTTTATTTAGGTGTTTACAGTTACTTAGATTATCATACTATCAGTTACATAGATTATCATCCTGTCAACTAAAGATACAGTGACTTATTTCCACTGGGATCATTTTAAAGTGATTATTAGTTTAGTGGATCAGACAAGACTGTTGAAGATTATCAGTCCCACTCCACAATAAACGATACAATATGCATCAGAGGTTGTATAGCGTCAGGAAGATTATGCTGTATCAGGAATGATTGACTAGTGTCAACCTGGCTATCAGTCAGTGGTGGTACCCTGGTGGTGCTACCACTCTGGTGGTGCTACCACCGTGGTGGTGCCACCATCCTACATCATAAAAATCTTGAAAGAGTTCTAAGAAGCAGGATTGTAAACCACTTGGATTCCCAAACAGTTGCACATCCAGGAAACATGGGCTCAGGGCAGGTCGCTCCTGCCTCTCACAACTACTGGATCACTATGATATGGTCTTGGATGCACTGGAAAACAAGCACAATGCAGATATAGTTACAACGACTTTGCAAAAGCGTTTGACAAGTGCGATCATGGCTAATAGCGCAAAAAATCGTGCTAGAGGAATAACTGAGGAAAGTGGGGAGATGGATCTTCAACTTCCCTAACAATCGAACACAAAGAGTAGTGGTAAACAGAGTTAAATCGGAGGCTTGCCATAGTGAAGAGCTCTGTTCCACAAGGCACAGTACTCGCCCCCATCCTGTTCCTCATTCTCATATCAGACATAGAGAGAGATGTAACCCACAGCACCGTATTTCCTTTGCAGACGATACTAATTATCTGCATGAGATTGTCATCCATTAAGGACACTGTTAACCTCCAAGAAGATATAAACCAAGTTTTCCAGTGGGCAACGGAGAACAATATGATGTTCAATGAAGACAAATTCCAACTACTCCGCTATGGAAAACTGGAGGAAATAATAACTAGAACTGAGTATACTACAATCTCTGATCACACAATAGAGCGGAAAAGCAATGTGAAGGACCTGGGTGTGGTAATATCCGAAGGCCTCACCTTCAAGGCCCACAACAATGCCACTATCACATCTGCGAGGAAACTGATAGGATGGAGAGCAGGCGAGAGAGATACGTCATAATCTACACGAGAAAATCCTAGAGGGACTGGTGCCTAATCTGCACACAGAAATCACTCCCTACGAAAGTAAAAGGCTTGGCAGGCGATGCAACATGTACCCAGTGAAAAGTAGGGGCACCATTAGTACACTGAAAGAAAACACCATAAATGTCTGGGGCCCAAGACTGTTCAACAGCATCCCACCAACCATAAGGGAAATTACCAATAGTCCCCTGGCTGTTTTCAAGAGAGAGCTGGACAGATACTTAGTCAGTACCGGATCAGCCGGGCTGTGGTTCGTGCGATGGACTACGAGCGGCCAGCAGTATCACCCTAGTTGATCAAGCCGTGATCCACCGGCAGGCCAGGTCGTGGAACAGGCCGCGGGGGCATTGATCCCCGGTGGACTCCAGGTAGGTAGACCCTGGTGGCGCCACCACCTATGAATGCCACATGCTGGTGGTGCCACCACCCTGATAATGCCACCATGCTGGTGGTGCCACCACCCTGATAATGGCACCATGCTGGTGGTGCCACCACCCTGATAATGCCACCATGCTGGTGGTGCCACTACCCTGATAATGCCACCATGCTGGTGGTGCCACTACCCTGATAATGCCACCATGCTGGTGGTGTCTCTGGCCACAGGTCAACGCTCATGCTCCATGGCTGGTGCACTTGTCTCACCCACATTAATTGACCCACATTTTCCACTTGCATCTGTATTCTTGATATGCTACAATTTAAACAATTTTTTCATCACTCAAGACGAAGTTACTTGTCAATGGTTTGTATTAATATCATTGTTGATGCAATATTCTACAACGTAAGGGAATACTTATGCTGACTAAACTTGCGTGCGTTTAGATTTACGTCAACTGGTGGTGTAAACACCCAGATATATTTACAGTGTAGAGGTAGCCGGAAATAAGTTATATCCTAGAACCTGCTGAATTTGTTGGGTAGTCACAGACCTAAATGTCTTCCTTTATGACAACCTTATCATAATACTGCGTCACCTTCCCGTGAAATTCTTTTAATATTTTTTATGCACAGGACTTCTAGATAGTCATAGATAGCCTTAGGGTTTAAAACGCTTAACAGGGTTTTGCTAGAACCAATAACCTGATTAATGTGGCCAGCAACCAGGATGTATGTTCCACCAACGGATAGTAACCCATGGAACTATTACCTGGAGTTTACCTGGAGAGAGTTCCGGGGGTCAACGCCCCCGCGGCCCGGTCTGTGACCAGGCCTCCTGGTGGATCAGAGCCTGATCAACCAGGCTGTTGTTGCTGGCTGCACGCAAACCAACGTACGAGCCACAGCCCTGCTGATCAGGAACTGACTTTAGGTGCTTGTCCAGTGCCAGCTTGAAGACTGCCAGGGGTCTGTTGGTAATCCCCCTTATGTATGCTGGGAGGCAGTTGAACAGTCTCGGGCCCCTGACACTTACTGTATTGTCTCTTAACGTGCTAGTGACACCCCTGCTTTTCATTGGGGGGATGTTGCATCGTCTGCCAAGTCTTTTGCTTTCGTAGTGAGTGATTTTCGTGTGCAAGTTCGGTACTAGTCCCTCTAGGATTTTCCAGGTGTATATAATCATGTATCTCTCCCTACTGCATTCCAGGGAATACAGGTTTAGGAACCTCAAGCGCTCCCAATAACTGAGGTGTTTTACTCAGCATGGATTCACAAGAGGCCGGTCTTGTCTAACTAATTTATTAACTTTCTTCAGTAAAGCTTTTGAGGCTGTTGACCACGATAAAGAATTTGATATTGTTTACTTAGATTTTAGTAAGGCATTTGATAGAGTTCCGCACCAAAGACTGTTGAAGAAAGTAGCAGCTCATGGCATTGGGGGAAGGGTGCTCTCGTGGATCGAATCATGGCTCACAGACAGGAAGCAGAGAGTGTCCATGAATGGGGTTAAATCCGAGTGTGGATCAGTAACAAGTGGCGTTCCACAGGGATCAGTCTTGGGCCCATTGTTGTTTATAATATATATCAATGATCTTGATGAAGGAATTGCTAGTGATATGAGCCGATGACACGAAGATAGGTAGGATAATTGATTCAAACGTAGATGTTATTGAACTTCAGGAGGATTTAGACAAACTCTCTCTTGGTCAAAAAAAGGGCAATGCAGTTCAATGTAATAAATGAAAGGGTTCTGAAGCTCGGAGGCCAAACCCTACACTTAAAAGTTAAATAATGTAGAATTAGCCAACAGATTGCAAAAAGGGACTTGGGGTTGGTAACAGCAACCTTAAACCAGACAGAAATGCTAAGCTACGAAAAATAAGGAAAATAGATTATGGGATTTATATCAAAATGTAAGCAACAGAAGTCCAAGGTCATACTGCGCTTTATACACTTAGTAAGGCCCACCTAATTTGAAGCTAAATTTCTGGTCTTTATATTACGAATGGCATAAATTCTTAGAAAACATTCAGCGTAGGATACAAAAAAATACATGCATTAAAATCTTCCTTATGAAGAAAAAATTGAAGACTGTAAACCTTTTGTTGCCTCGAAAACTGTCCCGGGATGCCCTCTTTTGAGCAACTTTACCACACTGAGGAAGAGCTCAAGTTGCTAAATGGGATACGGCTTTAAAAGAGGAGAACAAGAGGATTCGTAGTAATCCTTCTGTTTGAGTCCCAAGGTTAAGGGGGAGCTTGGTCATTGGCCGGTCAACAGGGAACCAAAGCTGAAGAAAAGAAAAGGGTTGAAGAGGCAGAAACAACGAAAACCAAAACTACCGGGGAAAACTCCACCTCATTCTCGGTGCACCTGACAAATGTGAGTTTTTCACGGGGGAATCCACAAGACCCCCAAAGAAGCTTTGGGCAACGGAGAAAGACACCTAAAAAACCCCAACAAGACCACAGAACGTCTTGACGAATTCAAAAGTGGGTAATGCACCGGGCGAATGTAGTCACTATCGGGCATCCGACGGACGACCCCCAAGGAAGGTAAAAACTTTGTTGTTGTTGGGGATAGCCAGATTGGTACATGGAGGGGCATTCTGTTTTAAGGAAGGATGGGAGGCAAAAGGTTTTTCCTGGGCGGGGGAAAAGGTTTTGTTGGCCCCTGGATGACATCAGGGAAGTTAATGGAGCAACCTTTTACTGTTCATGCTGGAGGCAACGTATTTGGCTGACGTAGGAGTGAGGACGTGATTAGCGGGTATAGGTCAGAAATAGAGAAAATTTAGGGGGAAGGGTGGGAACCGTCTATGTGGCATTTTCCAAGGAAGGATTGGGAAAAGAAGGGTTTTGTCCAGAGCAATTGGTGTCAATTGCGGGCTGGACAAATACTGAAAGGGAAAATCGGTAACATTTATTGACAACGGGGACCTTCCCTATGGCAAAATGACATGTACCCGGGGAGGGGGTTCACTTATTAGGTGGGGTGGGACACGGGCCAACCAGTGGAGGGAGCTTTTAGTCTTTAAACAGGAAAGTTAGGGGTAGGGGGTTTTGGGGGAAAAACTCTAAGTCGCAGGGTAGTAACATAGATAGGAGAACTAGTAATGGGCAAAATGAGGAGGATAGGGAAAAACCCAGTGGCACAATTGACAAGACAGTAAAGTTTAGGGGAATAACAAAAGGAGCAGGAAAGGGGGTAAAGAGAGAGGAGGGGCATTAAATATTTATTACCAAAAAAAGTCGCAGTGCTAGAAAAAATGGACAGTTGAGACTATTGCTAGTGCAGGGAACATAGAGTATTTGCCCTTACAGACGTGATTTAATTCAAAACGTCGGGACATGCCTGCAGAAGCACTTCAGGGGTTTTTTAAATTTTTCCAATAATAAATATCGGGAAGGGGGTGGGGTGGCATTGATGTCCAGATCGCTTGAACTTTGCATAAAACGGTTTTAAGTCTGAAGTAACCGTACAGAGTCGTTTGGATAGAATTTTTAGAGGGGGATGAAAAATTTAATTTTTGGTGTGATATCCGTCCCCCAAGCTTAGAAGGGACCAGGGAGACACTATGGGAGGAAATTGTTTGGGGCCCCAAGGCACGAAAAATAGTAATTCTAGGAGACTTAACTTTAGTCATATTATTGGAATTTCTTGACTGGGGAAATTTTGAATCAAAAACGATTTTTTAGAAGTAGTTCAGGATTGTTTTTTAAGCATTTGTGACGAACCTACAAGGGGTAATAACCTGCTTGACTTAGCTGGCAACAATGAAACCCTTGTTAAAAATTTAGAAGTTTCAGAGGAACTGGGGGCAGCGACCACAAATCAATTACATTTAGAATTTAAGGGGTATATAGTAGGATAACTCATGCAGTCCCAGATTTTCGCTTACAATACGAAAGGGGTTAAGAACACTTATCATCGTTGACTGGGGTAACGAAAAAAGCTATCATATACAATTTTTTTGAACACAATACCTGCGCCAAGAACGTTTATCCCTTATAAGGAAATTAATCAATGAAATGACCCAAAAGGATGAATATAGGGTAAATATCTACTAGGGGAAAGAAAGGGGAAATTTATAGGCGTTCAAAAAAGGGGGGGTCATCTTTTGAACGTATATTGACATTAAGAGGGACTTAAAAAGGGGATAAGAAAAGCTAAAAGAGGACTATGAAATTAAAGTTGCTAGGGGTTCTAAAACTAACCCAAAAATTTTTTCCCGGTCTATAGAACAAAAGTCAGAGATAAGATAGGTCCCCTTTAAAAAAAACATGGCATCTTACTGACAAAGAAATGAAAATTCTCATTTTTTAAAAAATTATTTTTTCCGTTTTTTCACAGGGAAAACACTAAAAATATTCCTAAATTTTTATAGGGATCAGAAAAGTAAATTATGTAAAATCACAGTCACATGAAATGGTTTTTTGAAGCAGATAGACCGACTGAAGCAAAAAAAATCACCGGGTCTGTGAGGTTTTTCAAGGGTTCAAAGGGAAAGCAAAAAGGAAGTCGTGAATCATTAACTAATATTTTAATTATCTCTTTAAAAAAGGGGTAGTGTCTATATGTGGAAGATGGCTAATGTAATTCCTTTTTTAAACAGGGGACAAGTCTTACCGTCAAATTAAAGCCCAATAAGCCGACCCAGTTTTAGGCAAAAAACTAAGTCAATTATACAGAGATTATAAGAACCCTCTCGATAACATACTTGATTAATGAACCAGCAAGGATTCACAAGAGCCGTCTTGTCTAACTAATTTATTAACTTTCTTCATAAAGTTTTTTGGGGCTTTTGACCACGATAAAAATTTTGATATGTTATTAATTTTATAAGGCATTTTGATAAGTTCCCACCAAAGACGTAAGAAAGTAGCACTCATGGCATTGGGGAAGGGTGCTCTCGGGGATCGAATCATGCCACAGACAGGAAGCAGAGAGTGTCCAAAAAAGGGGTTAAATCCAGTGGGGATCAGTAACAAGTGGCTTTCCCACAGGACATCTTGGGCCCGTTGTTGTTTATAAAATATATCAATGATCTTGATGAAGGAATTACTAGTGATATGAAAAATTTCCCGCCGATGACACGAAGAAGGTAGGATAATTGATTCAAACGTAGATGTTAGGGAACTTCAGAGGATTTAGACAAACTCTACTCTTGGTCAGAAAAGTGGCAGATGCAGTTTTAATGTAGATAAATGCAAGGTTCTGAAGCTCGGAGTGTCCATAACCCTAGCACTTTTAAGTTAAATAATGTAGAACTTAGCCATACAGATTTTGGGGAAAAGGCTTGGGGGTTATGGTAAGCAGCAACCCTTTAAAACCCAAAACAGCAATGCCTAAGCGTACGTAATAAGGCAAATAGATTACTGGATTTATATCAAGAAGTGTAAGCAAACAGAAGTCCAAGGTCATACTGCAGCTTTATACATCATTAGTAAGGGCCCCACCTAATTATGCAGCTCAATTCTGGCCCATATTACAGGATGGACATAAATTCGTTAGAAAACATTCAGCGTAGGATGACTAAATTAATACATAGCAAATTTGAAATCTTCCTTATGAAGAAAGATTGAAGACTCTTAAGTTACATTCACTTGTTAGACGAAGAAGAGGGAGACCTGATCGAAGTGTATAAATGGAAGATAGGGATTAATAAAGGGATATTAACAAAGGGCTTTAGGATATCTCTTTCCCAAAAAGAGAACCCGCAGTAATGGGTTTAAATTAATAAGTTTAGATTTAGAAAGGACATAGGGAAGTATTTGGGTTTGGAAATAGGGTATTTTATGATGGAACAGTCTACCTAGTTGGGTTATTGAGGCTAGGACTTTGGGGAGTTTCAAATTTAGGTTGGATAATACAGAGTGGGGGGGGGGTTTTTGGGGGTT
>NC_069466.1:2519530-2562534 GCF_026875155.1 Cherax quadricarinatus
TACTCCCAAGACCAAAGTGACAGGCTATGAAGCAGACAAAAGTAAGATTTTAAAAAAACACACGACGGTACCTTGATTGGAGCCAGACAAGATAGAGCCTAGAACATCTGAATACGGGAAATATTTTTAATAATATCTTTTTTTTACTCAAGTACAGTAAAAGGTATACGGCCATAGCTGACATCAATGACATTACAATAGAAACCCCTTGATGTGTGAGCTTTTCCCCGAAAATTAGGTTAGTTTTGTCCCGGGTGGATCACCGAGTCGACTAACACCCATGTACCCATTTTGATGAGTAAACATGGAAAAACTGGTTTTTCCACTCCTTTGCCGGGAACGAACCCGGACCCCGCCGTGTGACAAGGCTTTTGCCACCAGCCGCATTGCCCTTTTCTTTTGAGAGGGTTCGTGATTGGGGTTTGGGGATGAAAAACACTTATATTAGCGAGAGTGAGAGGGAAGATCAAAACCCAAAAGGCCTTTGGAGGAAGTGATATTGACCGTGGGTGGAGAATGCAGTTAGTCTTGGCTGTCCTGTAAAGGGGGACTTCCCAAAAACCCCTTGTAACAATCCAGGGCCCGAAAAGATTTGTTATCCCCCAATGTTCAAAAGATCACCAAGTATGGAAGTGGGAAGCGATTGGAATATTTTTTTTGCATTTTAATTTAAAGTAAATCACTGGGCTCAGTGCCATCTTCTTAGGTTTTGGAAAAAGGAAGCTTTCCCGGGGTAAATTTTTTGGTGCAAAAACTCCATCTCAAATTGATTAAACAATTTTCGCACAGCAATTTGGGAATGAGGCATTCTGTATGCGGGAATATAGATGGGCTAGTACCAGGTTTAAATTGACACGGGGACAATGAGTTCATTAAAACCATCTTCTCACTGGTAAGGCAATGGTTTTTTACTATTTTTGTTCGTCGGGGAATCAGTGGAGCTAATTTCTCCTCGACTGGTGGAATGGTTGATCCGTAAAGTGAAATAACATCATCTTAATTAAACGACATGAGGCTTTTTATCACTTATATTTTTGTTTCCTCCCCCTTGTCTTTCCCAAAATAGTACTCTGTCTCACGAAATGTAATGACATGTTGCAAAAAAACCGTACCACGGGGGGGTTAAAAACCGGGGGGCTAGAACTCCAGATCGAAGGCGTTAGCCACTAGGCCGTGGAAACGATCTCTGGATTTTTGAGACTTGATCCGGGTTCAAACCCCCACCCATGGTATGGTTAGGACTTGTCCTAGTGCCCCATTTTGAGGAAAAAGGCCTGGGGGCAAGAACGAAGCCGTAAAAACGTCTCATTAGTTTTGTTGATTTTAGTTTAAAATACTATTTTTAATCCTAAATGAAAAAATCCTAAATGGGTTTTTGTGCTCCCCAAATTTTTTTCTGTGTTGCAGTTCGGTACTCTTTTTTTGTGTTACAAAAATTTTTTTCCCCGCTCGTTACGTCTCACTGTTTATTTTGTTTAGTGTTGACACATTAGCTGCTCAACCTCTTCTTTAGTTAAAATCTTTGTGTTTGGACTTGTTTACAATTTTCTTTTCCTCTGAAAAATTTAGACAATGGAAAACCCTTGGGTATCTTTTTTTTTGCGGAAACTTTTCGCCACACTGTGGGGGCAAAACTTTTCCGCAATAAAGTCCCAAGGTTGCACGTGTTAATTTATCAAACATGTGGGTTCCTGAACCATTCATCTACAAACATTTTTTCTCCCACCTCGTTAATTTTCATTTGTTAATGCTATTCTCCCATCACTTTCATTTTTTAAATTTATTCTTTATTAATACCTTTCCCTTTTTGTTTCTTACTCCGTTGTTTATTATTTAGTTTCTTCTCCAACGCCCTTTATTGTATACATTCTCTTTCTCATCACGTTTACATTTTTTCTTTTTAAATTTTTTTTTTGCTTAAAATTTAAAATTTTGTTATGATTCCTTATTTACATGTCTCTCTTCATCTTTTTATGTATCATTTTTTAACTCCTCCTTTACTGCTTTTTATTCATCTGCTGTTTACAAATTTTTTCATGGACTGCCGGTTTTTTACAAGTTGGTAAGAAATATCACAAACTTCCACAAGTGTTTTTTTTACATAACATATATTTTATAAATCTACCAACATTATTTCTGGTGACTATTAAACAAACTCATCAATTTCATTATTTATTGAGAAAAAAAAATTAATTCATTATACAATTTAAAAAATAAAAAACGAAGGTACTACGACACTGGAATTGGGGATGGTTATAAAAATCATCTATCTTGTTAGGGTTTGTTCATTGGGGGTTTGGGAAAAATAAAAATTTTGATGCTTTGCTTTATGAAAACTGCAATTTCAATTTGGGCGTAATTTTCTTTTTTAGATGTAGCGTGAATTTGTGTACTGGGCTTTTTCTACAGGGATTTTTAAAAGTCCTCTTTCTCCAAGAAAGGAACCCCTCTCGGATCCAAGTATAAAGGGCCAAGTTTCTGGGTCCAGAGAAGGAGAAAAGGGCAGTGGGTTTAACGCTACTAAACCACTCCCCCCTCCCCCAATATTGAGATAGGCTTGGAAAGGACGGGAAAATCTTCCCCCTGCAGGGGGAACCATCTTCTGGGTCTAGGAAGTGGAGGTTCGTAGACTCCAAGATTTGAAAAATGTTGTCAATCATGGGTTTTGGAAGGTGTCCATAAACTCCATTTTTGAAAAAAATGACATCGGCCTAAGTAGAGAAAGGTGAAATTTTACAGCAAATCTAGGTTTGTGGAAGGTGACATGGAGCACCTGTTTGTAAAATGACATCAAGCTTGAAAAGTGGAAGGTGCATGGGGGCACCAAGTAGTTTTACGTGACACAAGCTTAAAATAGTGGAAAATAAATCCACCCAAGCAAGGGTAAGTACATAAAATCTCCACGTAGTGGGGGATGTCAAAAAGGGTTCAAGTAAAGGAGGTGTCATCAAGCCCCGGTTTGGGAGGGGATCAAGTTTCCCGGGAGAGGAAATATCTTTTGACTCCCCAAATAATGGAAATCTCCTTGTTGAAGATATTGGTAAAGTCCTATTTTTCCCAAAAAATGAGATGGGGCCCCCTGCATACAAAAATTGGACCGTGTTTGGGTTACATATGGGAAAAAAATCGGGGTGGTTCCCCAATTACTGAAAACCCGCTCTCCAACTCCCCGTTGTGGGAGTTGTCACATGCTCCTGGGAAATTTTAATAAAAGTTGGTAGAAAAATTTTTCCCACATATGTAAAGTAAAAGGACCAATGCACTAATGTGACATTTATTGTGGGAACGTTTTGCTCCAGGGGCTTTTTTCAACCATTACAAAAAATACATGGAACAGAGGGTATTAAAGGTCAGAGTGAGGTGAATACTAGTGAGGTACCATTCCGATGTTCACTAGTGGTAGTAGTAGTAGTAGTAGGGGTAAGTGACAAAAGCAATTAATTCGTACATGAGTAAAATGAATAAAAGCTATTACTTGGGTAACATAAAAATAGGTTGGACAAATATAAACTGGAATGAGGCAGGTTGTTTCAGTTTTTCCACTCTCTGTGCTTGTGTAGTATAACAGGAGAACTATGTGATGGCAGGGTTTACGGGTTTTCCAGGAGGATCTTGCTAAGATTTTCGGAGATGGTGAAGCTGCCGTTGTTTTGTTTAATTGTATTCGAAACAGCGATCAGTGCTGATTCAAGGCATTTGCGTGTGGGGAAAAATTATTTTCTTTTATCACTAATTGGGCGTCTCTAAATTTTTCATAAGGATGTTTGGGTGAATTTCGGTGTTGTACACAGGCGTTGTTTAAGTTGTCGTTCCTACATGCGTATATGTGTTCATTGAGGCGGGTGTCGAGTTTCTTGCTGTTTCACCTACGTAGATCTTGTCACAGCCTCCACAGGGTATAGTGTAAACTCCTGCATTGACTGGTTCGTGGTGCTTGGGTTTTGTCCTGGTTATATCCTTTATTGAATTTGGTAGAAGCGATGGCGACTCTGGTTTAGCTTGTGAAAGTACTTTTGAGACTTTAGTGCAACCTGGCTGTTGGGAAGAATAATAACTTTGTTGGAGCGGTGTTGATGCGTGGAAAATTGATGATCTGAAGAGCTCTTTTCTTGCAGTCTTTGATGAAAAAAGAAGGAAATTGTAACTCAGTGAATGTTTGGTGAATGTAAGTACATTCCTCGTCAAGAAACTCAGGACTACAAATTCGGTAGCTCTTAGGAAAAAACCCGAGGGATGATGCCTCTTTTGGTCTTGGTATCTTGACTGGAATAGAATGTGTGAGATCATTTTTATTGGTGGGTTTCCGATAAACTTGAAATCTTGGGTTGTTGTCTACTTTGTGAATGAGGACGTCGGGGAAAAGGTAGTTGTCTTTGGACTCTTCTTCTAGTGTAAACTGAATCGCTGGTTCAACTGCGTTGAGCCTTGCCTGAAGATCCCGTACATCAAAACGTTTTGGAGTTATTACGAGGACATCGTCCACGTAACGAAACCCAAGTGACGCTTAAAGGGGATGATGTTGGCGAAGTGTTCGGACTCTAGGTGTTCCATGTATAAGTTGGCTAGGACGGCACTTATTGGGGACCCCATTCCCAGCCGTAGGTTTGTTTGTAGAGCTTGTTATTGAAGGAAAAACAGTTGAAGTTAACACAAGTTCAATCAAGTCAACAAAATCTCCGGGAGGTAAGGAAGATTAAGGTCCTGGTTGACTTTACGTCGTAGAACCTCGAGGGTTTTTTTGGTAGGTATTTTTGTGAAGAGGGAAGTCACATCCAAACTGCTTAGTTTCTTGTTACGGATGGAGAGGTTTAAACGGATGCGGTTGAGAAGGTCGCCTGAGTGTTTAAGATGAGGGGCTGATGGCCCCCAGAAGGCAGGAAAGATGTTTGGCAAGAACTCCGGCTAGTTTGTGTGGAGCACTGCCTATTCCTGACGTGTTTGGTCTGAGAGGAATATTTGTTTATGGGTCTTGGGTAGACCAACATGTGTGCTGGTTTAGGGTTGCTTGGAAACAAGTACAGAAGTTTCTTCCCTTCTCTAGTGCGTTTGAGTATTTGTCTCCCTTTTGTATAGAAAGTCTTTGGTGAGCGTCCCCCACTGTTGAGTGCTGATAGGTTCGTATGTAGATTGATCATTCAAAAAGGTCCATCATTTTAGTGTTGTAGTCCTGGTGTTGAGTATGAGGGACTCCACCTCCTTTGTCGGCGGTGGTGACTATAATGTTGGGGTCGTTGGCGAGGTCCTTAAGGGCAGTGATGTATCTTCTAGGAAGATTAGAAGAAGAAGGTTCACATAAAGCTGCAGTGAGAAGGCCCTGTATATAACCCTTCTGGAAGTTGCTGTCACTGTGTCTATGGTTCCTGGTAACAAGATTGAGTGATAGTTAGGTTGCGTATGTTGGTGGTAAATTGAGTCCCAGCCCTCAGTGCTTGTTTCTCTAGTCGGTTAAGGGTGCGTGACGATAAGTTGTTTATCAGGGATTCGCGTCCCATTTCCTTCCACCGACTGTTAGTGCAGAGGTACTGAAGTTTGCGATTGAGCTTGATCTTCTGTTGGAGGTTAGCTGTGGTGACTGTGCTGAGAATATGCTCCGCAGGGGTGTTGGTCAATCTGAAGATTGGCCCTCATATTCCTTGCAGGGTTTTAAAGGTTTTCCTTAGCGATGTTAGAAAGTTCTTCGGCACATTCAGTTAAGTAAGCTTGGGTAGCTGGAGAGAAGGGGTGCTTGGAGTTGGAGAGTTGTGCAGGAGTAGACTTAGGGATCACCTTCTCTGCCAGGCAATCTTGTAGGAAGTTGTGTCTGTTGCGATAGCTGTGAGCACGAAGAAGGGTGTCCAAATAACGTCTGCATGAAATGTCCATTATGTTGCGGTGTCCGACAGATTGTAATAAAGTTGGTAGAATTACCTCTTCACTAACAGTCGGTGGAAGGAAATGGGACGCGAATCCCTGATAAACAACTTATCGTCACGCACCTTAACCGACTACGAGAAACAAGCACTGAGTCTGGGACTCAAATTTACCACCAACATACGCAAACCTAACTATCAACTCAATCTTGTTACCAGGAACCATAGACACAGTGACAGCAACTTCCAGAAGGGTTATATACAGGGCCTTCTCACTGCAGCTTTATGTGAACCTTCTTCTTCTAATCTTCCTAGAAGATACATCACTGCCCTTAAGGACCTCGCCAACGGGCCCCACATTATAGTCACCACCGCCGACAAAGGAGGTGGAGTCGTCATACTCAACACCAGTGCTACAACACTAAAATGATGGACCTTTTGAATGATCAATCTACATACGAACCTATCAGCACTCAACAGTGGAGACGCTCACCAAAGACTTTCTATACAAAAGCAGACAAATACTCAAAACGCACTAGAGAAGGGAAGAAACTTCTGTACTTGTTACCAAGCAACCCTAAACCAGCACACATGTATGTCTACCCAAGACCCATAAACACAAATATTCCTCTCAGACCAATCAAAGTCAGGAATAGGCAGTGCTCCACACAAACTAGCCGGAGTTCTTGCCAAACATCTTTCCTGCCTCTGGGGGGCCATCAGCCCCGCTCATCTTAAACACTCAGGCGACCTTCTCAACCGCATCCGTAACCTCTCCATCCGTAACAAGAAACTAAGCAGTTTGGATGTGACTTCCCTCTTCAAAAAAAGTACCTACCAAAAAAACCATCGAGGTTCTACGACGTTTAAAATCAACCAGGACCTTAATCTTCCTTTACCCCCCGAGATTTTGTTGACTTGAATTTAACTCTGTGTTAAAATTCAACTGTTTTTCCTTCAATAACAAGCTCTACAAACAAACCTACGGCATGGGAATGGGGTCCCCAATAAGTGCCGTCTTAGCCAACTTATACATGGAACACCTAGAGTCAAACACTTCGCCAACATCATCCCTTCAAGCGTCACTTGGTTACGTTACGTGGACGATGTCCTCGTAATAACTCCAAAACGTTTTGATGTACGGGATCTTCAGGCAAGGGTCAACGCAGTTGAACCAGCGATTCAGTTTACACTAGAAGAAGAGTCCAATGACAAGCTACCTTTTTCCCCGACGTCCTCATTCACAAAGTAGACAACAACCTAAGATTTCAAGTTTATCGGAAACCCACCAATAAAAATGATCTCACACACTTCTATTCCAGTCAAGATACCAAGACCAAAAGAGGCATCATCATCGGGTTTTTCCTAAGAGCATACCGAATTTTTGTCCTGAGTTTCTTGACGAGGAATGTACTTACATTTACCAAACATTCACTGATTTTCAATTCCTTCTTTTTTCATCAAAGACTGCAAGAAAAGAGCTCTTTAATCATAATTCTCCCGCATCAACACCGCTCCCAACCCAAAATTATTTTTCTTCCAACAGCCAGGTTGCACTAAAACGTCTCAAAGTACTTTCACAAGCTAACACCAGAGTCGCCATCGCTTCTACCACTCAATAAAGGATATAACCAGGGCAAAACCCCAAGCACCACGAACCCGTCAATGCAGAGTTTACACTATACCCTGTGGAGGCTGTGACAAGATCTACGTAGGTGAAACAGCAAGAAAACCCCGACACCCCCTCAATGAACACATATACGCATGTAGGAACGACAACTTAAACAACGCCTGTTACAACACCGAAATTCCACCAATATCTTATGAAATTCAGAGACGCCCAAATTTGTGATAAAAGAAACTAATTTCCGCACACGCAAATGCCTTGAATCAGCACTGATTTGCTGGGTTTGAATACAAAAAAACAACGGCAGCTTCACCATCTCCGAAGTCTTAGCAAGAATCCTCCTGAAAACAGTAAAACCCTGCCATCACATAGTCTCTCCCGTTATACTACACAAAGCACAGAGAGTGAACACTGAAACAACCTGCCTCATTCCAGTTTATATTTGTCCAACCTATTTTTATGTTACCCAAGTAATAGCTTTTATATCCTTTTACTCATGTACGAATTAATTGCTTTTGTCACTACCACTACTACTACTACTACTACCACTAGTGAACATCGGAATGGTACCTCACTAGTATTCACCTCACTCTGAGCCTTTATATACCCCTCTGTGTCCATGTATTGTTTGTAATGGCTTGTAAAGCTCCTGGAGAGCGAAACGTTGCCACAATAAATGTCACATTAGTTGCACTTGTGTCCTTTTACTTTACATGCTCCTGGAGGTTGGAGGTAACCTTTACATACAGGTAGTGAGACCGAGTGTGGGACATGTCCACACTCTGCAAGCAATTAGTCAAGTCAATTTGATCCAAGTATTAAAAACCAGTATTCTTGCTCTGGATAAGGGTTAAACCTTGCAGTATCAAAGAAAATTGACCGGCCTTCTGCTTCCATGTAAGGTGAAGTAGCATCCATTTCGTGTTTCAAGAACATTTGCTTGGCAGGATGGTTCACTAGCTCGAATTCCAAGGAAGGTTGCTCCTATTTCCAGCAGACGGGAAACTTAAAAATAATCCTCGACGTCAGATTCCTTGAAGTCTTTTTTCAACCAAAAACTGTTTTTCAAGGACAAACTCTTGTTCGTGAATTTTCTTCAGTACGTCTCAGCTAGCCAACTTGATTAAACCAACACTTTGAACATGTCTTTATATACAACACGAGATCAGGTGAAGAAGGTTCGTGCGGTCAGGTGTTGTCCTATGCAATTTTTTTTCTTAAGGTTCGAGTAATGAGGTAACTGCAATTGTCAATATTTTAAACTAACCAATTCGTTATTATGCCTCTTAATTATATGTTTACTCTGGTTCAATTGGATCGAACGAACGAACGAAAGTTCGTTATTTATACTACAGTTTCATACATCATTAGTAAGGCCTCACCTAGATTGTGCAGCTCACTTTTCCTCTCCATTTTACAGAATAAGAACATAAGAACACAAGAAAGGAGGATCACTGCAGCAGGCCTGTTGGCCCATACTAGGCAGGTCCTTTACTAACAAAACATTTGTCCAACCCAATTTTCAATGCTACCCAAGAAATAATCAATGATGTGCAAGTCTCACTCAAGAATATAAGAACATAAGAAATTAGGAACTCTGCAGCACTCCTGTTGGTCCGTCAATCTTGTAGAACGTACATTCTACAAGAACATAAGAACATAAGAAAGGAGGAGCGCTGCAGCAGGCTTCTTGGGCCATACTAGGCAGGTCGTTTACAATTCATCCCACCAACAAACATTTGACCAACCCAATTTTCAATGCCACCCAAGAAACAAGAAGTGATCAAGGTCCCAGGACCGACACGTTTTCTAATAAATATGTTATAGTGTTTGCTTATGTGTCTTTCTAAACCAACTTGTCGGTATTTATTACATAAGAACATAAGAACATAAGAAAGGAGGAACACTGCAGCAGGCCTGTTGGCCCATACTAGGCAGGTCCTTTACAATTCATCCCACTAACAAACATTTGACCAACCCAATTTTCAATGCTACCCAAGAAATAAGCTCTGATGTGCAAGTCCCACTCAAATCCAACCCCTCCCACTCATGTACTTATCCAACCTAAATTTGAAACTACCCAAAGTCCTAGCCTCAATAACCCAACTAGGTAGACTGTTCCACTCATCAACTACCCTATTTCCAAACCAATACTTTCCTATGTCCTTTCTAAATCTAAACTTATCTAATTTAAATCCATTACTGCGGGTTCTCTCTTGGAGAGATATCCTGAAGACCTTGTTAATATCCCCTTTATTAATACCTATCTTCCACTTATACACTTCGATCAGGTCTCCCCTCATTCTTCGTCTAACAAGTGAATGTAACTTAAGAGTCTTCAATCTTTCTTCATAAGGGAAAGATTTCTAATGCTTGTATTAATTTGTCATCCTACGCTGAATTTTTTTCAACGAATTATGTCCATTCTGAAAATTTAAAGCCCAGAATTGAGCTGATAATCTGGTGGGGCCCTTACTAATGATGTATAAACGCAGTATGACCTCTGGACTTCTTTGCTTACATTCTTGATAAAACCCCCAGAATCATTTCCCCTTATTATACGCTTAGGCTTTGCTTTTTATTTTTAAGGTTTGCTGTTTACATAACCCCCAAGCCTTTTTCGCATCTGTAGGGTTTGTTCTCATATTTAACTTATAAAGTGTGGGGTTATGGACACTCCCGAGCTTAAAATCTTGATTTATCTAAAATGAACTGCTCTGCCACTTTTTGACCAAGAGTAAGTTTGTCAAAATCCCCTAAAGTTCCCTAACTTACGTTTGAATCATTATCCTACCTACCTTGTGTATGGCTCATATCACTAGCAATTCCCTTTTCTCAAGACATTTGATAATTTTATAAACAAAAAAGGGCCCCAAGATGCCCCTGTGGAACGCCACTTTTTACTGACCCCCCACTGGGTTTTAACCCCCCATTCATGGACATCTTGTTTCCCTTTTGGGCCATGATTCGACCACGAGAGACCCTTCCCCAATGCCATGAGTGCTACTTTTTCAACGTCTTTGGGGTGCGGAACTCTTAAAATGCCTTACAAAAAATTAAGTAAACAATATAAAATTTCTTTATCGTGGTAAACAGCCTAAAAAAGTTTTACTAAGAAAGTTAAAAAATTAGTTAGACAAGCCCGGCCTCTTTGAAACCAGCGGGGGGTAAAAAACCCCCTCATTATTGGGAGGCTTGAGGTTTCCCAAACTGTATTTCCCCGGAATGCAGGAGGGAGAATACATGATTATTTCTTTAACCATTCATTACAAACCCGTCAGACACTGAACTTCTTTGGGATTTAAAACTTGGGAAATTTTTCGCTTCCTAATTCTTGGGGACAACCTCTTCCCATTTAACAAAAAGTAACACCACCTATGCTGCTGCACCCCTCCCGCCATAGGTTTTAACTGCTTTTTCCCCTCATCTGCCGTATTCTCTAAAATTTATGGACTGAACACATCGATAAGGTTGAGGGACTGATTCCTCATTCTCCCCTGTTTTTCAATTTTCCTATGTATGGAGAGAAACCCCTGTGTGGCGAAACGTTTCCCCAATAAGATACCCCAAAAGGGTTTCCATGTGTCTAATTTATCAACTGATTATAACCCTGGAAAATCCCAGAGGGACGTCCGAACTTGCACACGAAAATCCTCCTACGAAAGCAAAAGACTTTTCAGACGAGCCAAAAAATCCCCCCAATGAAAAACAGGGGTGTCACTAGCACGTTTTTAAAAGCAATACAGAAAATGCAGGGGCCCCAGACTGTTTTGCCCCCCCCAGCATAAAAAGGGGGGTTACCAACAGACCCCCCGGCGTTTTCAAGTGGCATGGGCAACACCTAAAGTCAGTTTCCCGTAGCAGGGCTGTGGTGTACGTTGGTTTGCGTGCAGCCAGCGCAAAAGCCTGGTTGATCAGGCTCTGATCCACCGGGGGGCCTGGTCAAGAGCGGGCCCCCGGGGGCGTTTACCCCCGGAACTCTCTCCAGGAAAAACTCCAGGTAATAGTTCCATGGGTTTACTATCCGGTGGTGGACCATACATCCTGGTTGCTGGCCACATTATCAGGTTATTGGTTCTAGCAAAACCCTGTTAAGCGTTTTAAACCCTAAGGCTATCTATGACTATCTAGAAGTCCTGTGCATAAAAATATGTAAAGAATTTCACGGGAAGGTGACGCAGTTTTATGATAAGGTTGTCATAAAGGAAGACATTTAGGTCTGTGACTACCCAACAAATTCAGCAGGTTCTAGGATATAACTTATTTCCGGCTACCTCTACACTGTAAATATATCTGGGTGTTTACACCACCAGTTGACGTAAATCTGAACAAACGCAAGTTTAGTCAGCATAAGTATTCCCTTACGTTGTAGAATATTCATCAACAATGATATTAATACAAACCATTGACAAGTAACTTCGTCTTGAGTGATGAAAATTTTTTTTAAATTGTAGCATATCAAGAATACAGTTGCAAGTGGAAAATGTGGGTCAATTAATGTGGGTGAGACAAGTGCACCAGCCATGGAGCATGAGCGTTGACCTGTGGCAGAGACACCACCAGCATGGTGGCATAATCAGGGTAGTGGCACCACCAGCATGGTGGCATTATCAGGGTGGTGGTACCACCAGCATGGTGCCATTATCAGGGTGGTGGCACCACCAGCATGGTGGCATTATCAGGGTGGTGGCACCACCAGCATGGTGGCATTATCAGGGTGGTGGCGCCACCAGGGTCTACCTACCTGGAGTCCACCGGGGATCAATGCCCCCGCGGCCTGTTCCACGACCTGGCCTGCCGGTGGATCACGGCTTGATCAACTAGGGTGATACTGCTGGCCGCTCGTAGTCCATCGCACGAACCACAGCCCGGCTGATCCGGTACTGACTAAGTATCTGTCCAGCTCTCTCTTGAAAACAGCCAGGGGACTATTGGTAATTTCCCTTATGGTTGGTGGGATGCTGTTGAACAGTCTTGGGCCCCAGACATTTATGGTGTTTTCTTTCAGCGTACTAATGATGCCCCTACTTTTCACTGGGTACATGTTGCATCGCCTGCCAAGCCTTTTACTTTCGTAGGGAGTGATTTCTGTGTGCAGAATAGGCACCAGTCCCTCTAGGATTTTCTCGTGTAGATTATGACGTATCTCTCTCGCCTGCTCTCCATCCTATCAGTTTCCTCGCAGATGTGATAGTGGCAATGTTGTGGGCCTTGAAGGTGAGGCCTTCGGACATTACCACACCCCGGTCCTTCACATTGCTTTTCCGCTCTATTGTGTGATCAGAGATTGTAGTATACTCAGTTCTAGTTATTATTTCCTCCAGTTTTCCATAGCGGAGTAGTTGGAATTTGTCTTCATTGAACATCATATTGTTCTCCGTTGCCCACTGGAAAACTTGGTTTATATGTCCTTAATGGATGACAATCTCATGCAGATATTAGTATCGTCTGCAAAGGATAATACGGTGCTGTGGGTTACATGTCTGTCTATGTCTGATATGAGGATGAGGAACAGGATGGGGGCGAGTACTGTGCCTTGTGGAACAGAGCTCTTCACTATGGCAGCCTCCGATTTAACTCTGTTTACCACTACTCTTTGTGTTCGATTGGTTAGGAAGTTGAAGATCCATCTCCCCACTTTCTCAGTTATTCCTCTAGCACGTATTTTTTGCGCTATTACGCCATGATCGCACTTGTCAAACGCTTTTGCAAAGTCTGTGTAACTATATCTGCATTGTGCTTTTTTTTCCAGTGCATCCAAGACCATATCATAGTGATCCAGTAGTTGTGAGAGGCAGGAGCGACCTGCCCTGAGCCCATGTTGCCCTGGATTGTGCAACTGTTGGGAATCCAAGTGGTTTACAATCCTGCTTCTTAGAACTCTTTCAAAGATTTTTTATGATGTAGAGGGTGGCACCACCACGGTGGTAGCACCCCCCAGAGTGGTAGAAACCAACCAGGGTACCACCACTGACTGATGGCCAGGTTGACACTAGTCAATCATTCTGATACAAACATAATCTTCCTGACGCTATACAACCTCTGATGCATATTGTAAACGTTTATTGTGGAGTGGGACTGATAATCTTCAACAGTCTTGTCTGATCCACTAAACTAATAATCACTTTAAAATGATCCCAGTGGAAATAAGTCACTGTATCATTAGTTGACAGGATGATAATCTATGTAACTGATAGTATGATAATTTTATGTAACTGTAAAACACCTAAATAAACTTACTAGTGACCCCTTAGGGGAAAACATAGTTGTTTAACTGTCAGAAACCTCTCAGTTGTAAGATATTAATTACATAAAGATTAGAGTTTTGGTGTCAGGATTCCTCCGTCAGACACAAACTCTGCGTCACATTCTGCTTTTATTTCTCTTAATTACTGGTGAAGATACAGATTTTGAGTAGAGTGAAGGGAATGAGCATTTTTTATTAAACTGTGTTTTGTTTCATTCTGTTGACTGAAACATGGAGGAGAGAAGTGGCACATATTGGAGGGTCCCAAACCGGGTGGAGGAGAGAAGTGACACATAGTGAAGGGTAAAAAAACCAGGGTGGAGGAGGGGAAGTGACACATAGTGAAGGGTAGAAACGAGGGTGGAGGAGAGAAGTGACACATAGTGAAGGGTTAGAAACCAGGGTGGAGGAGAGAAGTGACCCCTAGTGAAGGGGAGAAACCAGGGTTGGAGGAGGGAAGTGACACATAGTGAAGGGTAGAAACCAGGGTGGAGGAGGGAAGTGAAAAACATAGGAAGGGTAGAAAACCAGGGTGGAGGGAGAGAAGTGACACATAGTGAAGGGTAGAAACCAGGGTGGAGGAGGGAAGTGACACATAGTGAAGGGTAGAAACCAGGGTGGAGGAGACAAGTGACACATAGTGAAGGGTAGAAACCAGGGTGGAGGAGAGAAGTGACACATAGTGAAGGGTAGAAACCAGGGTGGATGAGAGAAGTGACACATAGTAAAGGGTAGAAACCAGGGTGGAGGAGAGAAGTGACTCACAGTAAAGGGTAGAAACCAGGGCGGAGGAGAGAAGTGACACATAGGGAAGGGCAGAAACCAGGGTGGAGGAGAGAAGTGACACATAGTAAAGGGTAGAAACCAGGATGGAGGAGAGAAGTGACATATAGTAAAGGGTAGAAACCAGGGTGGAGGAGAGAAATGGCACATAGTGGAGGGTCGAAACCAGGGTGGAGGAGAGAAGTGACACATAGAGGAGGGTAGAAACCAGGGTGGAGGAGAGAAGTGACACATAGTGAAGGGTAGAAACCAGGTTGGAGGAGGGAAGTGACACATAGTGAAGGGTAGAAACCAGGGTGGAGGAGACAAGTGACACATAGTGAAGGGTAGAAACCAGGGTGGAGGAGAGAAGTGACACATAGTGGAGGGTAGAAATCAGGGTGGAGGAGGGAAGTGACACATAGTGAAGGGTAGAAACCAGGGTGGATAAGAGAAGTGACACATAGTGAAGGGTAGAAACCAGGGTGGAGGAGAGAAGTGACTCACAGTAAAGGGAAACCAAGGGCGGAGAAGAGAAGTGACACATAGGGGAAGGGCAGAAACCAGGGTGGAGGAGAGAAGTCACACATAGTAAAGGGTAGAAACCAGGATGGAGGAGAGAAGTGACATATAGTAAAGGGTAGAAACCAGGGTGGAGGAGAGAAGTGACACACAGTAAATGGTAGAAACCAGGGTGGAGGAGAGAAGTGACACATAGTAAAGGGTAGAAACCAGGATGGAGGAGAGAAGTGACATATAGTAAAGGGTAGAAACCAGGTTTGGGAGGAGAGAGTGGCACATAGTGGAGGGTCGAAACCAGGGTATAGTAAAAAGTGACACATAGAGGGGGGAGATAAGAACCAGGGTGGAGGAGAGAAGTGACACATAGTGAAGGGTAGAAACCAGGGTGGAGGAGGGAAGTGACACATAGTGAAGGGTAGAAACCAGGGTGGAGGAGACAAGTGACACATAGTGAAGGGTAAAACCAGGGTGGAGGAGAGAAGGGAACATAGGGGGAGGTTGAAATCAGGGTGGAGGAGGGAAGTGACACATAGTGAAGGGTAGAAACCAGGGTGGATGAGAGAAGTGACACATAGTGAAGGGTAGAAACCAGGGTGGAGGAGAGAAGTGACTCACAGTAAAGGGTAGAAACCAGGGCGGAGGAGAGAAGTGACACATAGGGAAGGGCAGAAACCAGGGTGGAGGAGAGAGGTGACACATAGTAAAGGGTAGAAACCAGGATGGAGGAGAGAAATGACATATAGTAAAGGGTAGAAACCAGGGTGGAGGATAGAAGTGACACACAGTAAATGGTAGAAACCAGGGTGGAGGAGAGAAGTGACACATAGTAAAGGGTAGAAACCAGGGCAGAGGAAGAGAAGTGACAAATAAGGGTAAGGTAGAAACCAAGGTGGAGGAGAGAAGTGAACATAGTAAAGGGTAGAAACCAGGGTGGAGAGAGAAGTGACACATAGTAAAGGGAAAGAAACCAGGTGGAGGAGAGAAGTGACACATAGTAAAGGGTAGAAACCAGGGTGGAGGAGAGAAGTGACACATAGTAAAGGGTAGAAACCAGGGTGGAGGAGAGAAGTGACACATAGTAAAGGGTAGAAACCAGGGTAAATATTAATTATTAATGAACATGAAACAAACTGTTCAGTAACCAGAATAAAAATCTGACATTATCTCATGTAAGTATTTCATTGCACTTACTCCCACCTAATTTAAAAGTAAATCAATATTAGCATAATTATCAATAATATGCTAAATAAAATGACACCTCAGCAACTAATAAGGTTGACTGAAAAAATCGTAATGACACGATTGCAAACAAACCATACCAAGGGTGGGGTTAGAACCCGCGATCAGAGATCATAAAACTCAAACTGACACGTCAGCCACAAGACCAGCTAGCTACAATAAGATTCATCCAACTAGGTATATTTCTACACCATAGGAAGGTTAGCATAGGCACCACTGTGACCACAAATGCAAGTTTTTACAGACGAATCTCCAGTTAGTGTGGTCGTGACGAACTCTAGCTCTAGCAGAGCCTCACACAAGGTAACGCAGGTCTGAGGCTGCCAGCACATCCATCACTATACTCACCAAGACCAAAGTGACAGCTATGAACCCAGACAAAGTAAAGAGTTTACACATACGACGGCTACCTAGTGTTTATGGAGCCAGACAAGATAGAGCCTAGACACATCTGAATATGGAAATAATATATTAAATAATATCTTTATTTACTACAAGTACACGTACAAGGTATACAGGCCATAGCTGACATCAATGACATACTACTATATAGAAAGCCCCTTGATGTGCTGAGCATTTCCCGCAAATTAGGTTAGTTTTGTCCCGGGATGCGACTCACACCAGTCGACTAACAGCCATGTACCCATTATTGATGAGTGAACATGGACAACTGGTGTTTCCACTCCTTTGCCGGGAATCGAACCCGGACCCTCGCCGTCCGGGAAGTGGCACATAGTGGAGAAACCTCTAGTGGAGGAGGTGTCCGTGTGTGTGTGTGTGTGTGTTTGTGTACTCTCACCCACACTTATACTCTCACCCACACTTATACTCTCACCCACACTTATACTCTCACCCACACTTATACTCTCACCCACACTTATACTCTCACCCACACTTATACTCTCACCCACACTTATACTCTCACCCACACTTATACTCTCACCCACACTTATACTCTCACCCACAATCAATGCCATACTCACATCCACACACACACACGCTAACACACACAAAAGCTCATACCTACACTCACACCTACACTCCAACACTTCCTCACTCCCACACTCACACCAGCTTTCACATTTTCACGCCCACCTGTTTCACATTCACTTGCCTCACGCCCTCTGTTTCACGCCCACCTGTCTCACGCCCATGTGTTAGCCCTCTTGATGGCCAGAACAAACAAACATGTGCAAGGCGAACGTTCACAGCTGATAACTAGTGATAAGTACAGTCGAATTCCGACACGATCTATGTGTGTGTGTGTGTGTGTGTGTGTGTGTGTGTGTGTGTGTGTGTGTGTGTGCGTGTTGTGTGTGTGTGTGTGTGTGTGTTTGTGTGTGTGTGGTGTGTGTGTGTGTGTGGTGTGTGTGTGGGGTGTGTGTGTGTGTGTGTGTGTGTGTGTATGTGTGTGTGTTTTGTGTGTGTGTTGTGTGTGTGTTTTGTGTGTGTGTGTGTGTGCACTCACCTAATTGTACTTACCGAATTGTGGTTGCTCGGGTCGATCCAGAGCTCCTGGCCAAGTCTCTCCACTGTCGCTACTAAGTCAGTCTTAATTTAATGCTTCCATGAGCTTTATCATGCCTCTGCCTAAAGCTATGTATGGATCCTGGCTCCCACTACATTATTTCCCAGACTGTTCAATTTCCTGACTACTCTATGACTGAAGAAATACTTCCTAACATCCCTGTGATTTATCGTGTCTTCAACTTCCAATTGTGACCTCTAATTGCTGTGTCCCATCACTTGGAACATTCTGTCTCTGTCTAACTTGTTGCTTCTCTCAGTATATTATATGTCGTTTATCATAAATCTCCTTATCTCTCCTGTCCTCCAGTGTCGTCAGGTTGTTTTCCCCTTTAAAACCTCTCCTCGTAGGACATACCTCTTATTCTGGGACTGGTCTTGTTGCAAACCTTTGCACTTCTCTAGCTTCTTTACGTGTTTGGCTAGGTGTGGGTTCTAAACTGGTGCCGCATACTCCAATATGGGTCTAACGAAACACGGTGTACAGGGTCCTGAATGATTCCTTATTAAGATGTCGGAATGCTGTTTCTGAGGTTTGCTAGGCGCCCATAGCTGCAGCAGTTATGGGTTTGATGTGCGCTTCAGGAATGTGCCTGGTGTTTTACTCACCCCAAGATCTTTTTCCTTGAGTGAGGTTCGTAGTCTCTGGCCCCCTAGACTTTTACTCCGTCTGCGGTCTTCTTTGCCCTTCCTCAATCTTCTAGACTTTGCACTTGGTGGGTTGAACTCAAGGAGCCAGTTGCTGTACCAGAAATGCTGCTTGTCCAGATCCCTCTGTATTTCTGTCTGTCCTCGTCTGACTGAATTATTCTCATCAAACTTCACATAAATGCAAACAGGGGCACTTTTGACTCTGTTCCTTTCGCATGTCGTTCACAAATACCAGAAACAGCGCTGTTCCCTGGACTGATCCCTGTGGCTCCCCACTCGTTACAGGTGCCCACTTTGACGCCTCCCCACTACTGACTCGCTGTTGTCTTCTCTTTACAGGCATTTCCCCGATCCACTGTAGTGCCGTCCCTGTTATCCTGCCTGGTCCTCCAGCTTTTGCACTAATGTCCCTTTTGTGGAACTGTGTCAAACGCCCCTTTTTGCAGTCCAAGAAAATGCAATCTACCCACCCCTCTTTTGTAATTACTGCCGTCACCCCTGTCATGAACTCTAGAAGGATTGTAGCGCAGGATTTCCCGTCCCTGAAACCGTGTTGGCTGTCGTTGATAAGTTCATTCCTTTCTGGTGTTCCACCACTCCATTAAACTCCATGACCTTGCATACTATACATGTCAGTGACACTGGTCTGTATTTTAATGCTCTGTGTTTGCCCTTCTTTTTTAAAATTGGGACTACTTTTGCTGTCTTCCATACTTCAGGTAGTCGCCCTTTGTTTCGATAGATGTTTTTGAAGATAGTTGTTAGTGGTACACATAGCGCCCTCTGCTCCCTCTCTCAGGACCCATGGAGAGTTTGTTATCCGGCCCCATCCCCTTTTGAGGTATCTAGCTCACTCAGAAGCCTCTCACTTCTTCCTGGGTTTGGGTATGTATTGTGTCCAACTCTTGATGGTGAAACCCCCCCCTCTCTGCCTTTCTGCAGTCCCTTCCTCCCCTCTTGTTACCTGGGAGGTTACCTGGAGGTTATTCCGGGGATCAACGCCCCCGCGGCCGGTCCATGACCAGGCCTCTCGATGGATCAGGGCCTGATCAACTAGGCTGTTACTGCTGGCCCGCACGCAGTCCTACGTACGAACCCCAGCCCTGCTGATCCGGCACTGACTTTAGGTATTGTCCAAACTCTCTCTTGAAGCCAGTCAGGAGTTTATTGGCAATTCCCCTGATGCTTGATGGGAGGCTGTTGAACAGTCTTGGGCCTTGGACATTATGGTCTATCTCTTAGTGTACCAATGGCGCCCTACTTTTAATTGGGGGCATTTTGCATCGCCTGCCCAGTCTTTTTTCTTTCGTAGGGAGTGATTTCTGTGTGAAGATTCGGGGGCATTCCTTCCAGGGTTTTTCCAAGTGCAATTAAAGATATATATCTCTCTCCTGCGTTCCAGGGAGTACAAGTCAAGTGCTTCCAAGCGTTCCCAGTAGTTGAGGTGTTTGGTGGAAGTTATACGCGCAGTAAGGACCTCTGTACACCCCCTCTAGATCTGCAATTTCACCTGCATTGAATGGAGATGTTAAAGTACAGCAGTATTCCACCTAGAGAGAACAAGTGATTTTTAAAAAGGGTAATCATTGGCTTGGCATCTCTGTGAACACTTCCTTGAATATCATGTTCAGCTCCTCATAAAACTTTACGTCATTTAGTGTGATCTCTACCTCCTTCTCTTCCTTATCTGATTACCTAGGTCGACTGTTTTTTCCCTCCTGTTTTGGGCTGTAACAACAGCTTTGGGTCAGATTTAGTCTTTTGCCTACTAGGTCATACTCGTATTGTCTTTGGCCTCCTACCCTTCTGACCCTGTGCATATTTTTCATTTCTGGTTCTAACAAACGCACTGCTTCCCATATCTCCTCTTTGCCCTTTGCCTCTATATTTCTTACATTCCCTAGAAACATTTGGTTTTGGCCTACACACGCAACCTTTTGAGTGAACCAAGGGCTCATCTGGGCTTTTTTCGAGTCTTTCCTGTTGACCGCTTGGGTAACAAACCTCTCCACGGCCTTCCTGCAATTGGTTTGTCACATATTTCCATCATCTTTTTTACATATTTCCCTGCCAGCTCTCTGAGTCCCACTCTTCCGTAGTCCCCTTTCTTGTAGTTGTGACGGCTTCATTCATACCAGGCACTTCCTGCTTCCCCCCTTTCCCCCTCCATCTTGTAACACTACTATGTTATTCAAAGCTTCAGAACCCACATGATCACAGGCACCAAGGGGTCACTTTCATATTTGATGCAGTCAATAACGGTTCGTGGGTAGCACTGTTCAAGGTTAATACTAGGTCCAGTCCTCGCAGGTTCATCCGTCTCCTCTCTCTCTGGCAGTGCCCTTACAATGATGGTATATGAGGTTTTTCGCAGAACCACCCCCATCATCTTAGCCCCTCGAGTTTTCTTGGCCCTCCATGTGGCACCAAGTCTCCCTAATCGATTCCTTGTGTTTGAAGTCACCGATGATCAGTTGCTTTGGGCCCTGCTCACATGAAGCTTTTCCTGGCCACTCTTGCCTATTGCGCCTTCCTGCTCTCTGTGTGGGTTATACATCACTTCACTGCAATTACCACCTTGGACCGTCCAGACTGAAGCAATTCCTATTGTGTAATCTCTTGCTTCTGCTCTGTCTCCTCTCTCATCCAGCATCAAAATCCCACCGTTTTTGATCAACAGTTCCACTTCTCCTCCACCCCCTCTTTCCCTCTCGTCTTTTCCCTCCTCATTGATTGATAATCCGCTGGAAAGATGGTATCTGTTATCATACCTGTAAGCTTGGTTTCTGTGAGGGCTATGATGTCCGGTGATCCTCATTGACTCTTCGTGCCACTCCTAACACCTCTTCCCCCACTATTTTGTTATTCCATAACGTTGGTGTACCAAACCCTCAGTTTTCCTGAGCCAACACTGTGTTTGGGAGTCTGCGAGGGCGGGAGACCTGGCAGTGTCCCTCCTGTTGGATTCTACAGCGTTAGTGAACTCACCTATTTAGTACTCACCTATTTGCGGCTGCAGGGGCTCGAGTCATAGCTCTTGGCCCATCGCCTCTTCACTGATTGCTACTAGATCCTCTGTCTCTCCCTGCTCCATGAGGCTTTATCATACCTCGCCTTAAAACTAGTATGGTTCCCGCTCCACTACTTCACTTTCTAGGCTATCTCCACGGCTTGACTACTTCTATGACTGAAGAAAATACTTCCTAACATCCCTTTGCACTTCATCTGAGTCTATCAACTTCCAATTGTACCTCTGTGTCCTGTGTCCCTTCTCCAGGAACATCCCGCTTTGTCCAGACCTCGTCTATTCCGCGCAGTATTTTATTTATGTCGTTATCAGTCTCCCCTACCCTCCCTCCAGTCGTCAGTCTGATTTCCTCAACCTTTCTTCGTAGGACAATCCCCGTACTCTGGATCTAGTCTTGTTGCATAACACTTTGCACTTTTCTCCTCTTATTTCTTGACGTGCTTTAACTAGGTGGTGGATCCAAACTGGTGCTGCATACTCCCAGTATGGGGCCTGACGTAAATGGTATTGCAGAATCCTTGAAACGATCCTTACTGAGGTATGGAACGCTATCCGTAGATTTGCCAGGCGCCCGTATGCCTGCAGCAGTTCTTAATCTTGACTGGATGTGACCTCAGGGATATCCGGTGTTATGAACTCACCCACAGATCTTTTTCCTTGAGTCGTTGCAGACTTTGGCCATCTAAACATATTGTGTCTGCGGACGTCTTGTTCTTCCCCATCTTCAGACTTTGCATTGGCGGGGTTAAACCAAGGAGCCCAGTATGCTGGACCATGCTTGTAGCCTGTCTCAGTCTCTTTGTACCTGCCTGATCCTCCATCCGATTTGATTCTTCTCATTAACTTCACATCGAGAGCGTCCCCGCAAGACAAGGACACAACTTCTGAGTCTATCCCTTGATTGCTCCGTATGTCATTCACGTAACCGAACACCACAGGTCCCTAGGACTGACCCCTGTGGACCCCCCCCCGCTTGATCACAGGCGCCCACTTTGACACCTCCTCATGAGGACGTACAATGACTCTTGTTGCCTCCCTGTAAGGTATTCCTCTTATCCATTGCAGGCGCTGTCCTGTTTTATGTGTGCCTGATCACTATAGCTTTCGCAGTGTCCTCTTGTGAGGAACTGTCTTGTCGAAAGGCCTTCTTTCCAGTCCAAAAAAATGTGACAGTCGAATTCCCCCTCCTCTCTCTTCTTGCCTTACTTCTGGTCACCTTGTCATAAAATCTAATAGTGTTGTGACACGGATTTTTCTTCCCTGAAACGAATGCTGGTTGTCTCAATTATACACTTGTTTCATATCCAGTCTCCTCACCACTCTCTCCTGATGATCTTCTCCAAATAGACTCGTATCACGCATACTATACAACGTTAGTGATACAGGTCTGTGTGTGTGTGTGTGTGTGTGGTGTGTGGGTGTGTGCTGTGTGTGTGCTATCGCTGTGATGAGTGTAAGTATGCCTTATTTGTATGATGAATGGTTCAGAGAACCGACATGTTGACATATTATTAGACAAACATGTGCAACTCTTGGGTATCCTCTAATTAACTTTGAGGAAACTTTTCGTCGCCCAGACAGTGGCTTCATCAGTCCCATACAAAGGCAGAATACTTGCGAAGAACAGGAGGAGAATGAGGTAAATCATCCCTCCCTTGAGTCGAGTGGCTCCAGTGAGTCATCAATTCTGCAATAGAATACTGGCCATACGTGAGGATGAAGGAGCTTAAAAACCGTTGCGGTAGGAGAGGGTGCAGCAGTCATAGGTGGTGTCAACATTTGACACTCAATTGGGAAGTAGGTCGAGCTCAAGAATTAGGCAAGCGACAAATTCCGCAAGTATTAAGATCCCAAGAAGTTGCAGTCTGTCTGACAGGTTGTAGAATGGAATGGATCAGCAACCGACAATGTTGATAAATTTGACACATGTGCAACTCTTGGGTATCTTTATTGAGGAAACGTTTCGCCACACAGGTGGCTTCATCATCATACAAAGGGAGAATCTTGAAGAACCGGAGGAGAATGAGGTTAATCCATGTTCCCTCACCTGAGATCGATGTGGTCAGTCCATCAATCTTGAATAGAATAATAGGCATGACGTGAGGAGAGGACTTATAAACAATGTCTCTAATTTATCAACTATGTCGGTTCTCTGATCCATTCATCTCAAACCTGTCAGACACTGCAACATCTTGGGGATCTTAATTACTGGGAATTCTTCGCTTTGCCTAAATTCTTGTGCACGCCTACTTCAACATTGAACAAATGTTACACACCAATGACTGCTGCACCTCTCCTGGGCCAACGGTTTATAAGCTCCTCTCCGCACTATATGCGTATTCTATTTAAGATTGATGGCTGACCACATCCGACTCAATGTTGACGGGACTGATTACCTCATTCTCCTCCTGTTCCTTCAACGAATTCTCTTTGTGATGGCATGATGAAGCCACTTGTGGCGCGAAACTTCCTCAGTAAAGATACCCAAGAGTTGCACATGTGTCTAATTTATCAGTATGCCTTATACACACAAAACAAACATGAAGTACAAGAGAAACTACAATATACTCAACCAGAATATTTCCTCTTTTCACTATCAAAACTAATTGAATAAACCTCTTGCAATATAAACACGACTGGTACTTTGTACAAAGCATCCAAGCTCTTATAAATATACCCTGGTAAATACTGAAGAAAATGTGATTCACCAGTATATCTGGTGCTGGTCCGCCGCAACTTCCTTTACCTTCAGAAACACCTACCCGCCGGAAGGCTTTAGGTCAGTCGGAAGCTTGCCCCACAATATTTTCTAATTCGAACCAGACGGAAACGCCTTTTACCTCTCAATCTTCCCTCTCCGTCTGTTTTCCATATATAATGGCATATATATATATATATATATTTATATATAATATTTAATATATAATATATATAATATATATATATATAATATATATATTATATATATATATATATAATAATATACTATTATATATATATATATATATATATATATATAATATATATATATATTAATATATATATAATATAATATATATATATAAAGGCATATAGTTCCTTTGTATAAAGGCAAAGGGGACAGAGTGCAAAAATATAGGGGGATAAGTCTGTTGATATACCCTGGTAAAGTGTGATGGTCGAGTTATAATTGAAAGAATTAACAAGTAAAGCCGGAGAATAGGATACAGATGAACAAGGAGGCCTTCAGAAGGTAGGGGGTGGTTGTGGGACCAGGTGTTTACAGTGAAACAATATAAGTGATACAGTATTTAGATAAGGCATAAAAGAGTCTTTGTGGCATTATGGCCATTTGGAAAAGGCTATGACAGGGTGGATAGGGGGCAATGTGGCAGATTTTGCGAAGTGTATGGTGTAGGAGTCTAGGTTACTGAAACCGTGAGAAGCTTTTTACTTCTTACCGAGGATAGTGAGGCGTCAAGTATAGAGTATCGTAGCGAAAGAGGGAAATTTTTTCCCAGTAAAGTAGGGCCGTTTCAGCAAGGATGTGTGAATGTCGACCGGCGCGTGGTTGTTTAAATATATTATACCTCAGATGGGTGTTTGCTAAGAGAAGTAATCGAGGGTCTTGGGCAAGAGCTGGAGTATAAAAGATAAAGCATCACACACAAAGTGGAGTTGTCTCACAGCTGCTCTTTTGCTGATGACGAACTGTGCTCTGGGAGATTCTGAAGAGAATTTGCAGAGATTGGTGGATGATTTTGAGGTGAGTGCAAAAGAAGAAAATTAAAGGTGAATACAGGAAAGAGTTAAGGTTATGAGGATAACAAAAAGATTAGTGAATGATAGATTTGGATATCAGATTGGAGGGAGAGAGTAATGGAGTGAGGTGAACGTATTTCAGATATTTGGGCAGTGGACGTTTCATCGATGGCGGTCTACGAAAGATGAGGTGACCTCATAGAATTGAGTGAGTGGAAAAACGACAGTCGTTGCACGCGTTAGGAGTTCCTGTTTAGACCAAAGAACTTTCTGTCTCCTTCAGGGCGCCAAAGAGGAAAATGTCTATAGAGTACAGATTCTACACCACGCTCTCTTATATGCGGTGCGAAGCGTGGGCTGATGAATGAGTTGCAGCAGAGGAGAAGAGCCATGAGCAATGTGGAGAATGTCATTAATGTCTGAGGGCAATGTGTGGTGTGAAATATAAAAGAGACACACATTCGCAGAGATTCGTATTTGGAGTTAGAGGAGGGTTTGCGGGATCACCAAAACTGTGTCCCAGCAGGGCTGAGGAAGGTTGTTGAGAGTGTTCGGACATTAGAGAGAATGGAGCGAAACAGAATGACTTCAAGAGTGTATCATCGTAGTGAAAGAGAAGGCGGATAGGGGTCGGCCTAGGAAAGGTTGAGGGAGGGGGTAAAGGAGGTTTCTGAGTGTGCGAGGGGGCTTGGGACTCACGGCATGCCCGTGAGCGTGGTTTGATGGAGTGAATGGAGACTAAATGCATTTTAAATACCTTGACGTGCTGTTGGAAGGTGTGAGCAAAGGGTAACATCATATGAGAGTGATTCAGGGAAACCGGCGGCCGGACTTGGAGTCCTGGAGATGGGAAAGTAAGTGCCTGCACCTCTGAAGGAGGGGTGTTAATGTTTGTCAGTCTTAAAAACTGTAGTGTAAAGCACCCTTCTGGCAGACAGTGATGGAGTGATGATGGTGAAAGTTTTCTTTTTCCGGGACCCACCCCTGCCTTGGTTGGAATCGGCCAGTTTTGATAATAAAAAAATAATCAAAAAAATATGTAATATATATATGTATATATACAAAATTTATACAGAGAAAAGTGCAAGAGGTTTACAACGAGACTAGTAGGGGTATTTCCTAAGAGGAGAGGTTAGGGGAAACTCGACCTGACGCGACCACTGGAGTACAGGAGCGACGGGGAATTGTTTCAAAAAACCGATTCTAAAAGCTTAGAGATCTCCAGTGAATAATAACTGAAAAGGAACGCCCCTTGACTACATCCGACCTGTACTGGGTTTTCGTCACAAGTAGTCAGTAATCGCTGGTCCAATTCATTCCATTAGAATTTCAGTATGAATCCATATAGTGCTTCAGGATTACAACTGGTAAGCTACTCCAACAAACGAACTAAAAATTTAATAAATTTATTAAGTATCGTCTAGAGGTATATTACATTACCAAATTAAATTAAATTAATCAATTCAACAAATTTAATAATAAATCACTTCTCCTCGTATACAAATAGTATGCGCTGAAGCACATATCACATTTAAATTCTTAAGTCCGTCTGGTACATTAACATTTTAATAAGACGATTGCAAATATGCTACAAGTAAAGTTAGTTTGTGTGCATAGTGTGTAAGCTCAAAGTAGTTCGTTATGTCTTACCCTTACGACTTCCGACTAACTTAAACAAGGACTGACAAAGTCCTCAGATAAACTAACTTCTTGACCGACATGGCAATCAGAACAGTCTGCGCTTGAAACAACCAACAATGCTAAGGCCCAATAGCCAATACCAACAAAACAACTGCGACACACATCAGGAACACGGAGATAAATAACGACACTAAGTAGGGACCATCAGTCAGATCCTCCACAAGTCACAAAACTCCCATACTACTGAATCTAATTCAGCATAAGAAATCCCGACTGTGACCAGTACCACAGAAACAGATGACAAATGAGGTCAGAAGCCTAACAGCTCAGGACCTGAGTTGTTTTAAGTGTCTATGCGACACCCACAACCTCAGTACAACGTCGAAAATATCAGCTAATTCTATACTAATGTTCTGTGAACAGCAGTTCTACAGAACTAACAAGAATAATGAGACAGATGATCTGTCACAACCACCAAGATAGTCTAGATCCAACTGAATTACTTCAGGCGAGGTGAGGGAACAAAAAACGCCCGTCCCACCCTCGATCACGTGATCTCCGTCGGCTCGACTGCCGCAGCAAGAAGCCGGCAGGGGAAACAGCACCGCGATAATACAGTATGTTAGACAATCAAGACTTGAACGCTGAGCACTTAATATGTTAACACTCCATACTAACAAAGGAAGCTAAGTCCTAATAAACAATATAAAGCAATACCATTTACGATTTATCTATTATCGCAAATATAAGCATATAAAATTATATGAAAAGTAATACACATGTAATATATATCATACATTTCAACCCATTCAGTGTTGCAACCCCCCCCCCCCAACACGACAGCTATGGGGCGGGGGGGGGGAGGGCCGTGCACGGGGGACAAGAGGAGTTCTGCATTAATGTCTTTCAACAATATTACTGATTCACTCATGATACTTTTAATCTAACATATAATATAACATTAATCAGAGTCACTTTGTGCCAAGCACGCTCTATAATTTTCACAGCGTCTATACAATTAAGATATGCCCGCCTAGTACTAGGGCAGTACACCACTCCACATCGTAATCCCGCATACTCGTGGTATGCTACATCAGTGTAGAGACAGGGATAGCGCCAGAACAGAGCATAAGAAGTCCCTATAGAACAGGAGATGGCCATTCCACCTTAAGTTAAGAGGTTTGTGGAATGCTATGTCATATGGAACATCCTTGAGTATGAAACAGCTTAAGGTGTGTACTGAGGTGGGTCTGTGCGGCAGGACAGTGTGTGCGCCAACATAACTCGCCCCACACCACACTACCCACTCAGCTTTCTGTCTCCTTACACACATATCAATACCTGTCAATATATAAATATAATAATAGACATGAAGTATACATAGTTTAATATGGGCTGGAGGGATTAAGTTACCCTGAATTGACCATAGCAAGTAATCAAAAGGTATTTTGGGACAATAAAATTACGTAAATTTCTAAATGGGAAGTGCCCAAATTACTCGTCAAAATGTTTAAGGACACCACAAGACAGAGCTCCTCTCTCAATAGTGCATAATTTTTTTTTTCTGGTGTCGTTTAAGTTTAGATAATAGTAACTATAGGGATGGAGAATATCAGTGATGTTGACTCGGTTGGAGCAGCACAGCCACCACTGCATAACACTCGCAGCTATAACTAACGTAAAAAGATGGGAAGATTGAAATTAGGACTCTACACACCTGGAGCTGCAGGAAAGCAGATCCTTCAAACCTTTTGAACGAGTCTGAACAATGTTCCTATCCCCGCAGCATGAACTGAACTTTTGCTACTAGTGAACATAGTGGAGAGTGTAGGTGGAGGTGTGTGTGTGCTGCTTGCGTGTCACTTTGACACACGTGGAACGTTCGCCATGATCAGCTATCGTTTCCTTCCTCTCTGGCCAAGTAAAATGTTTTGTGCCAGTTTAACCGAGTGTCCTTCTTGAAACCCAAATGTCCTCCTATGGGACTATTGTGAAGCAAAATCAATGGCTTGTTCACGCATGTAACTGGTAACACTACGAGATGCTGACTGTGGGTGGAAAAACACTATCAGCTTGACAAATTGCATTGTATTTTTCTTTTCTCCATCAGTACATAAACCGTTACTATAATAGTAACAATTATGAGAATCCTTTGTTCTCACTCTCAGTAGCTGCTATAAATCCTCTCATCCTTTCCAGTGACTGATCAATAAACTGATCCCCTTGATTAAATCATCATGGAGTTAGAAATATTAACGTCAGGTTTTGTCCCCTTGACTAGGTTGATGACCGGGGGAAGTTGGCGTAATGACCCTGGCAGTAGAGCGTCACTGAACAACATATCAAGACCCAAATCACCTGTCATTCAACTAAAAAACTCAACAGGAGACCAAGGATGGTTTTTTGATACTCTTTGACATAGCTCTAGTAATTTCGCTGAGAGGAAATAAAATAGGCTTCTCTCTACAAGCTTCAATGGCATAATTATCATCAGTGTTTATTATCAATCTACAAGTGGTTTCATTACATATACCACCCAGCATGAAGGGATATCGTTCCCTATCAACAAGTCCACTGTCCCTGATGGGAAATACACACTGGATATACCCACTGAAAAAATAACCAGTATATAGCTTGTTTCAATGTATACCTTCGTGAAGAGGTTACTTTCATAACAGCCCCTCACCATAGGCCTTCCTAACAATAACATCTATCTGTGCAATAGGTATCATCAGTTATGGGCAGTACAATCTTCTCTAATAACATGAAATAACTGCCAGTGGTCTCTGAGGCAAGTAATTATTTGCAGTCAGTTGATTCGTCAATCCTTACTTTATCCCTCCGAAAAGTAAGGACTCATCGCTGAACGAATCTTTTCGGTACTGATTCACTTTTCTGACTACTAGTCACACTGTTCTGAGTAATACTATCTCTAAAACAGTATGATCAGGTATTACTAGGATTTTGGTGCCTTTGTATTGCTCAGGAATAGGATACGACTTGATGTGGGGGCGCCAGCCGCACGAGCTTCTTCTCGTATCTCTTATCCCTAACTTATATAGCAATACTCTCTACAAGTCCTTTTCGTTACAAAAGGTATATTTAACTTTCTTTTCCTCGAGATATCAGATTTCTGTCTAACACCAGACAGACTACAGGATTGTGAGTTTTCCGTGGTAAAGGACGAAGAAAAGTTACAGTAGGCAGTACATAGGCCGGCAATGAGCAGCACTTTAGGTTGCCAACTACTAGGGAAAATTTTATATACCTTGTTTCTCTGTGTTTTTTAGTACGTACAAGTTTAGTGAGAAAATCTCGTAATTGCTGCCTAATGCTAAGTTTCCAGAATATCCGAGGTAGTATGACTGGATCAGATATTCTTGGTATGTCCACAGACATACAGTTGTATTAAGCTCCCTTCGTGTAGTAACAACTGAACTAGACTGTCGTAGTTTTGATACACTTGGCAGACCTACACCACCTCTCAAATGCAACTTTTTTCTCAAGAGCAAACTCTATCACAAGTTTGATCTGGTCCGGTCGTTGCAATGTACGATGGCAACGTTGATAACTAACAGGCAACAAGTTATATGTCCTAGATTCGTTGGCTTGACAGCATCATAATTAAATGCTACTTGGCAAATGGTAAAGCAAGCATACAAGTTGAGCTCCTTCCTGTCAAAGCGCCTGAGTGACCCAACAAGGCAGCCCAGTGCTGACGGGCCAGATCCATAGCACAATCTGGTCTCTCTCAACACATCAAAACTAGTGTCTCACTCCAAAAACTTAGGACCTATGCTAGCTTTATCTGCACATTAAATGTTCCCTGTGATCTATCGGTCTCTTTCTTCCCAACGAACATTTTTCTTCTTCTGGAAATTCTTCTTCCGTTCAATTTCCTCTTCCTCTATTTTTGTGCGTCTGCAACATAATGAGGCGTTTCACCTCCTGAAACTGTTCCTGAGAGATAGGACCAGTGGTAATGGAGGAGTAGGGAAATAACATGTCTTTCTGGACGGTCCATAGTCGGGCAACCTCGTCCAACCGTCCCTTGAGATGGTCCCTAGATCCTGGCTCTATGTGACTAAGTAGAGTACAGGTGTACCATACACTTACTAGTATGGGAGGCTGAGTCATCCAACCAAGCTATACTCTGTACTATTGTGTCAGTTGAGGCGGAAGGCGTGAGCAGAGGTTTCACTAAGGCTCAGACACTAATGCCCGTAGTTGCTCTTTCTTCTAAGTCATCAAATAGAGTTATAACTTCCTAATTGTGACACTAGGCTTTCTGAATCTGACATAACCAGACATCTATCTGTAAAGAGCAGGAAACAATATATCTTTAATTAACGCGGACAAGTTTTCTGCGGAGTCGTAACTCCTGTTATAACGTCACACCGAATATTTGAGGCTACTCGGCCAACAAGTCTGAAAGTTTTAATGTCTTAAAAACCTCAGACAAACAGTCAGATATCAATTAACTGTTTTCACTTTGGCTATACATCACGAAAATAAGTGTACTACGAGAAGAGTGATTATTGGGGAAACTATAATCCTGACAGGAATTTTAGTGTATAGTTTGTCTTAGCGAACTCATTAACAGTAGTTTCCATCTCCTTTGGATCAAGAGACTCAGTCAAGTACATACTCCACCAGGTATGTTGATACAAGACTAAACTCAAAGTCTTCAGATTCAGGAAAGTACTCAAAGTGTTTGCGGGGAATGGGGGGGGGGGCGGCGCGGGGGAGGGGGGGGGGGGGGCAGAGTTTACTAGTATGTCAAAACTTGACACAGTTTCTCCAACACCGTGGATCAAGAGCCCTCCTGGACAGGCCCCCATTTTGGTAAAAAGTAAAAGGACACAATTGCATCTAAACTGTGACATTTTATAGTGGCAACGTTGTTCGCTCCTCCAGGAGCTTTATCAAGCCATACAGAACACATACATGACACAGAGGGTACATATTAAAAGGCTCAGCGTGACAAGTGTACAACTAGTGATGTAACATTTCGGCGATGTTTCACTAGTGTAGTGGTAGTAGAGCTAGTATAGTAGTAGTAGTAACAAAAATAAATACAATATGGAAGGCAATTAATTCGTACATGAGTAAAAGGATATAAAAGCAAATTTACTTGGGTAACATAAAAATAGGTTGGAAAAATTTATAGACTGGAAAGGGCAGGTTTTTTTCAGTTTCACTCTCTGAAAATGTGCTTTGTGTAGTAAACAGGAAGACTATGTGATGGCAGGGTTTACTGTTTTCAGGAGGATTCTTGCAAGACTTCGGAGATGGTGAAGTGCCGTTGTTTGTTTAATTGTATTCGAAACAGCGATCAGTGCTGATTCGAGGCACTTTTCGTCTGCGGAAATTAGTTTCTTTGATCACTAATTGGGCGGTCCTGAATTTCATGAGATGATTGGGGGAATTCGGTGTTGTACACAGGCGTTGTTTTTTGTTGTCTTTCCTACATGCGTAAATGTGTTCATTGAGGGGGTGGGCGAGGTTTCTTGCTGTTTCACCTACTAGATCTTGTCACAGCCTCCACAGGGTATAGTGTAAAACTCCTGCATTTACTGGGTTCGTGGGGCTTGGGTTTTGTCCTGGTTAGATCCTTTATTGAAGTGGTAGAAGCGATGGCGACTCTGGTGTTAGCTTGGGAAAGTACTTTTGAGACGTTTAGTGCAACTGGCTGTTGGGAAGAATTTAAACTTTGTTGGGAGGGTGTTGAATGCGTGGAGAATTGATGATCTGAAGAGCTCTTTTTCTTGCAGTCTTTGATGAAAAAAGAAGGGAAATTTTTAACTCAGTGAATGTTTTGGTGAATGTAAGTACATTCCTCGTCAAGAAAAATCAGGACTGCAAAAATTTGGTATGCTCTTAGGAAAAACCCGATGATGATGCCTCTTTTGGTCTTGGTACTTGACTTGAATAGAAGTGTGTGAGATCATTTTTATTGGTGGGTTTCCGATAAACTTGAAATCTTAGGTTGTTGTCTACTTTGTGAATGAGGACGTCGAGGAAAGGTAGCGTGTCATTGGACTCTTCTTCTAGTGTAAAACTGAATCGCTGGTTCAACTGCGTTGAGCCTTGCCTGAAGATCCGTACATCAAAACGTTTTGGAGTTATTACGAGGACATCGTCCACGTAACGTAAACCAAGTGCATGTTGTCGGTAATTCTACCAACTTTATTACAGGCCCTTCATTTGTTACAAAAAACGCGATTCTAAAAGCTTAGAGATCTCCAGTGAATACTAGAAAGGGACTGTCCTTCTAGCATCCAGCCTGTTACTGGGTTTCGTAACAAGTAGTCAGTATCCTTGTCCAAATTATCCATTAGAATTCAGTATGATTCAATAGTGCTTCAGGATTACAACTGGTGGCTACTAACTAGAGAAATTAAAATTTAATAAATTTATTAAGTATCGTCTAGAGGTATATTACATTATCAAATTAAATTAAATAATGAATTCAAACAAAATTATAATAATCACTTCTCTCGTATACAATAGTATTGTGCTGAAAGCACATATCACATTTATAATTCTTAAGTACCGTCTGGTACATTAACATTTAATAAGATATTACAAATATATACAAGTAAGTTTGTGTGTATGTGTGTAAGTGCTCTAAGTAGATCGCTTTGTTTTCAAGACTCGACTAGACTTAAACAAGTGGCTGACAAAGTCCTCAAATAATCTAACTCTTGACCGACTGGCAATCAGAACGTCTGCTTGAAACAATAAAAAGAATGCTAAGCCCAACAGGAATATAACAAGCAACTGCAAAACAATCAGGAACTAAGTAGGACCACAGCAATCCCCAAAAGACAAAAAACCTCCCATCTATGAATCAAATTCAGCTAAAAAAATCCCCGACTGTGAAGTACCAAAACCCAGTAAAAATTTGGGTCAGAAGCTACAGCTGGGACCGAGTTGTTTAGAGTGCTATGCACACACAACCCAGTAAAAACCGAAAATCACTAAGTCTTACAAATGTTAGGAACAGAGTTTCTACAGAAAAAAGAATAATGGACAGTGATTGCCCAAAACCCCAGAGAGTTAGATCGACGAATTTCAGCGAGGTGGGGAAAACACCCCCCCCCCCCTCGCAGTGATAGCTCCGGGGTCGTGCCCAGCAAGAAGCCGGCGGGGAAACAAGCAAAGCGAAATTCATATTGACAATCAAGATTGAACTGAGACATAATATGTTACTTTCCTCCCTAACCAAAGGAACTAAGTCAAAAACAAAAAAAAAAGCAATACATTAGATTTAGCTATTATCGCAAATCAAGCTATAAAAAATTTATGAAAAGGTAAAAATTTTAATATATACATAAAAAATCATTGCAAAACCCCTTAGGGTTGCAAAAAGGGATATCATAATACATACAAATACTGAGAGGAATTAGCAAGGTAACAAAGGGGCAGGGTGTTCCCAAGATGGGGGCACAGAAACAAGGGGCTTTAAAATTTTAACTGAAGACTTAAATACATAGTGTTAGGAAGTATTTCCTCAGCCACATAGTTTTTTTCCAGGAATGGAATAGTCTGGGAAGGAGAGCGGAGTAGATCCTTCCATACGTTAAGAAGTTAATAAGCTCATGGGAAAGAAAACCATTCACCAAAAACACAAAACCACCCCCACACAAAGTAAGACAATTAGGTGACTAAGTGGGGACATGAAAAAAAAAAAAAAAAACCAAAAAAAAAAAACCCAAAAAAAAAAGGTGGGGGCCCCCGGGGGGGGGGAAAAACCAAGGATCAGTAGAATGGTCTGGAGGGAGGATTGGTGAGGAGCAGTGGAAAAGAGGAACAAAAAAAGTGGGAGGAAAAAGGGAAAGTTTTGAAAAAGGGAAAAGCCTCTGGAAAAGGAAAAAGGGAAAAGAAAAGTTCGAGGCCCAATCAAAACTGATGCCAAATAAGGCCGGGAAAAAAAGGGAAAATGGCTAACATTAAGGGGCAGGAAAAAGAAAATAGAAATAAAAAGTGGGGGGAAAGGAAAAAGGTTTTTTGGGCTTCGTCCGGGGAAAGGGTAAAGGGGAAGGGGGCAGGGGGGGGATGGGTGTGAGGAAACCCCCCCCCCATGTAAGAGAGGAAAAAAAAAGGAAAACGCAATACGGGGATCCAAGTAAGAGGGGGTAGGAATGGAAGGAGGAAAGGGGGGGGCAAAACAGGATTTTGGGTTCGGGAAAGGAAAGGACACCCCTGAAGGCAGCGGAAGAAAAAAAAGGAAATTTGGGAAAAAAATCTCACGGAAATGGTGAAGAGAGGAGGATTGTAAATTTTCGGAAATGGGGGGGTACCGGGGGAGAAACCGACCAATCAAGCTGATTTCAGGAGGAAAACAGGCAAACAGATCCCCCAAGAAAACCCCACGATTGAAATACTGAAAGTAAAAAGAGGGGTTCCTAGAAGAGACAGAACAAAATCAAACGACAGCACTGGGGGAGAAACAAAAAACGAAAGGAGCTAGGAAAAGAGACAAGGATGGGAACCCAGAAGAGGTCAGCAGACAGAACAAAACAGCAAGGGCAAGCAACACAAAATATTCTCAAACCCATACAACCATCACACCATCCAAACACACACTACAATCCATACCACACCCTCCCCCCCAACACCGAGTATAAAATCCCACAGACGCCACCATTTTCCCCCACCCTCACACCCCCCAAACCCGTTTGGAAAGGGGGAAAACTGAAGGTAGGGACACAAACGCTGATGAATAACAAAAAAGGGGGGAGGAGGGGATGAAAGAGTCAAAGAAATCACCGACATCAAGCTTCAAAAACCAAGCTTTACAGGTTGATAACGTGCCATCTTCCAAAGGGGGATCCCAAAATCCTGAGGAAAGACAGAGGGGAACAGGGGGGGTGGAGGAGTGGCATTGCTGATAAAAAATCGCTGGAATTTTTGATGAGCTGGAGGAGGAGCCCGGGGAGAAGAAAGGATTACATAGGGGGAAAACGTTTCACTCTGGGGTCCAAGGTGTAATAACATGATTAAAACCCCCACCACAGAACAGCGGGAGGCCAAGGCAAGAGTACGACGAGAGAAAATAGAGCGATGGTTGAACACTGGTAGAGGGGCCAGAAGGTCATGCATGCGGGGGGCAAAGCTCCTGATCATGGTAAATTTAACCACAAGGAGATCGATTGGGAGAACCTGGACCCACATGGGGGCCAAGATACTGGAGGGCTAAGATTGGAGGTGGTATGGAAAACTTCATGTTTAACAGTAAGGGACACTACAAAAAGAGGGAGGGATGACCAGCAAGGGGGACTTATTTCACCCTTGAGTATGCAGATATTTAGGACATCCCTATAAAGACCCCTTGGGGCCAGTGACCATTGGGGTTTTAAGCTTTGAATACAAAGTAGAGCTACAAGTGGAGGGAGAAGCAGGGAAAGGGCCCGGAAAGAAAGAAGCCAAAATACAAGAAAGGGGGGCAAAACAGGAAATGAGGAACTTCCCCGAACGGGGTTCAGTGGGGGCAGAGAACGGGAGGGAACCTTAATGAATGAGGGAAAAGTGCAACAAAATGTAAAGGGGGCGAGGGAGGTTTGTACCAAGGGTAACAGGAATAATAAAAAGCCAGGATGACCCATGGGTTTCCCCAAAAGGGGCGGGAGGGAAAAACCAAATGTGCTAGGGAATGGAAGAAAATAGAAAGGGAAAAGACCCAGGAGAATAAGGAGAGCTGTAGAGCCCGAAAGAATTGCCAGATAAAAGGGAGGCCAAAAAAAAAAATATGAAAACGACCCAGCAGAAAAGCCAAATCTGACCCGAAAATGTTGTACACCACATCAGGGGGAAAAAACAGTCAAGGACCAGGTAATAGGCTAAGGAAGGAAGGAGGGGAGACAAAAAGAAATGACCCATGAAGTTGTGAGGAACTAACAAAAGATTTAAAGAAGTGTTCACAGAGGAGCAGAAGGGGGGGTCCAGAAAAGGAGGGTGGGGACACCACCAGTGGTGGACCAGTGCACACAACCCAGGGAAAAAGGAAGAGGCTTTTGAGTGAGCTAGATACCTCAAAGGCAAGGGGCCAGATAACATCTCCCCATGGGTAAGAAGGGAGCAGAGGCACTTGTTCCCCCAAAACACAATTTTCAATACATCTACGAAACAGGGATTCCCCTGGGCGGGAAACGCAAATTTAGTCCCAATCTTAAAAAAGGGGGCAGACATAAAGCAAAAAACTACAGCCCGTGTAAAATGAATGTAAGATGCAAAACAGGAGAAGTTTTTCGGAAAAGAGGGGTGGAACACCTAAAAAGGAAGATTTCATAAACAGCACCAACATTTTCAGGGGGGAAATCCGTGCACAAACCTACTGGATTTGACATGGTGACAGCAGTAAGACAAGAGAGAGGGGGGTGGGTGGATTGCATTTTTCTTGGACTGCAAAAGGCGTTTGCACATTTTTCCCACACAAGAGATTGGTGCAAAAACTGAGGACCAACAGGGGTAACAGGGAAGGCACTACAATGGATCAGGGAATACTTGTCAGGAAGACAGAAGCGAGTCATGGTACGTGGCGAGGTGTCAGAGTGGGCACCTTGACCAGCGGGGTCCCACAGGAAAATCAGCCCTGGGCCAGTGTGTTTCGGGTATTGTGAACGACTGGGGGAAAATAGCTCTGAGGTGCCCTTTTTTGCAGATAAAATGAAGTTGATGAGAAGAATTTCCCTCGACGGGGGACCAGGCAGAACTAAAAAGGGATTGGCAGGCTGCAGCTGGTCCAGCAATTGGCTCCTGGGTTAATCCCCCAAGTGCAAAGTCATAAGATTGGGGGAAGGGAAAGAAAACCGCAGAGGAGTAAGCTGGGGGGCAAGAGACTCAAACCTACTCAAGGAAAAAGATTTTGGGGGTGAGTAAAACACCGGGCACATCTCAGAAACTAATCAACCAAAAATGCTGCAGCTATGGGCGCCAGCAAAACCTCAGAAAGTTTTCCGACATCTTTTTTGAATCATTCGGCCCCGTACACCGTGTACTTAGGCCATTTTGGAGATGCGGCACCAGTTTGGCCCCCACCCCTACCCAAGCAGTAAAAAAACAAGAAAGTGCAAATTTTTTGAACAAACTATCCAGAAAGGTAAGAGGTATTCCCACGAGGGAGGTTAAGGGGAAATCAACCTGGACACGGAAGGAGAGTGGGGGGGGACATGATAACGACATACAAAAAAACTGAGAGGAATTAAACAAGGGGACAAAGACAAGTTCCGGGAATTGGACACAGAAAAAGGGGGAACAGTTGGAATTGAGGACACAGATGAATCAAGGGAGTTAGGAAGTATTTCTTCAGCCACAGAGTAGTCATTTAAGTGGAATAGTTTGGGAAGCGATGTAGGGGAGGCGGATCCATACATAGTTTTAAGAAAGGGTACGATAAAGCTCAGGGGCTCAGGGAGAGTGACCTAGTACGATCATAAAGGGAGGCGGGGCCAGGAGCTCGGACTCGACCCCCGCAACCTCAACTAGGTGAGTACACACACACAAAACACATACCACACATCAAAGAGGGGATGTTCCAGAGAAGGGCACGGACACAAGAGGTCACAATTGGAAGTTGAAGACTTAGATGAATCAAAGGGATGTTAGGAAGTATTTCTTCAGTCATAGAGTAGTCAAGCCGTGGAATAGCCTAGAAAGTGAAGTAGTGGAGGCGGGAACCATACATTTTTAAGGCGAGGTATGATAAAGCTCATGGAGCAGGGAGAGAGGACCTAGTAGCAATCCAGTGAAGGGCGGGGCCAGGACTATGAAATCGACTCCTGCAACCACAAATAGGTGAGTACAAATAGGTGAGTACATATACGAAAGACCGCTCTGGGCCAGTGATCATGTGGTTCTGACTTCGAATGTATATAGAGTTACTATTGGAGGGGGAAGCAGGAAGGCCAGGACGAATGAAGCCAAACTAAAAAGAAAGGGGACTACGCAGACATGAAGAACTTCTTTCACGGGGTTCAGTGGGACAGAGAAACTGGCAGGGAAGTCAGTAAACGAGATGATGGAATATGTGTCAACAATTTGCTAGGAATTTTTAGGAGAGGTTTGTACCCAAGGGTAACAGGAATAACGAAAATGGCCCGGACGAGCCCTTGGCTCACCCAGAGGTGTAGGAAAACCAAAACCAAAGGTGCTTGAGAAAAGGAAGAAGGGAAAAGAAGGCAAAGGACCAAAAGAGAATAAGGGAAGCAGCCGTAGAGCCACAAATAAATATGCAAGGTAAAAGGGTGGCCCAACGACAGATCTGGCAATGAAAGCCAGATCTGACCTGAACTGCTGTACAGCCATATCGGAGGAAAACAACCCGTGAAGGACCAGGGAATCAGGCTAAGGAAGGAAGGAGGGAGATCACATGAAATGACCGTGAAGTATGTGAGAAACTTAACATGGAAATTCAAAGAAGGTTTACACGGGAGACAGAAGGGCCTTTCCCGAAAGACAGAGAGTTGGGATAACACCATCAAATGTTGGACACAATGCATACAACCGAGGGAAAAAGTGAAGAGGTTGCTAAGTGAGCTAGATACCTTAAAGACGATGGGGGCCCCGGGTAACATCTCTCCATGAAGCAGAGGTGCTAAAGTGTACCACTAATAACAATCTTCGACATAAACTATCGAAACAGGGCGACTACCTGAGGTGTGGAAGTTAGCAAGTGTAAACTCAGTTTTTAAAAAAGGAGACAGACACGAAGAATTAACTACAGACCAGTGTCACTGAAATTTATAGTATGCAAAATCATGGAGAGGATTACCAGAAGAGTGGTGAAGCACCTAGAATGGCATGAACTTATCAACGACAGCCACAAAAGATTCAGGGATGGAAAGACTGGGTACAAACCTACTTGAGGTCTATGACAGGTGACAGCATAAGACAAGAGAGAGGGGGGTGGGTAGATTGCATTTTTTGGACTGAAAGAAGGGCGTTGGACACAAGACATTATGCAAAAGTGGAGGACCAGGCGGGATAACAGGGAAGGAACTACAATGGATCAAAGAATACTTGTCAGGAAGACAACAGCGAGTCATGGTACGTGGCGAGGTGTCAGAGGGGGGCACCTGTGACCAGCGGGGTTTCCACAGAGGTCAGTCCTAGGACCAGTGCTGTGTCTGGTATTTGTGATTGTTGCGAACCCAGAAACAAACAAAAGGAAAGGTGGTTGGCTGACCACTTGGGTACTGCTGTTTTATTACCCGGTCTGTGTGACGTCAGCACAAACCCCTACACTGCTTTAAGAAGAGGTGTGATGAAGCTCATGGAGCAGGGGGAGTGACACACATACACACTCACACACACGAACACCATTTCATGCAGTCATGTAGATCCCGGGGAAAGGGCAAAGAAGACCACAGACAGAGTATAGACTAGGTGGCCAAAGGCTGCAAACCTCACTCAAGGAAAAAGATCTTGGGGTGAGCATAACACCGAGCATGTCTCCGGAAGCAACACATCAACCAGATAACTGCTGCAGCATATGGGCGCCTGGCAAACCTGAGATTAACATTCCGATACCAAGTAAAAAATCGTTCTAGATACTGTACACCCGGGTACGTCAGGCCCATACTTGAGTATAAAAGCACCAGTTGAAACCCCCTCACGCACACTCGCACACACACACACACACACACACACACACACACACACACACACACCACACACACACACACACACACACACACACACACACACAACAAACACACACACACCACACACACACAACACACACACACACACACCCCCACACACACACAAAACACACACACTGTCACTGTTATTATCAAGTTACTGGTAAGTTCCTGTTTAACCAATTAAATTACTACCTGCTTCTTACCTCCCCCCAACCCCTCTTACTTCTCCATTTCCCAGCCCCTCTTACTTCCCCGTTCCCCAGCCCCTCTTACTTCCCTGTTCCCCTCAGCCCATCTTACTTCCCCCTTCCCCCAGCCCCTCTTACTTCCCCTTCCCCCAGCCACTCTTACTTCCTCCTTCCCCCAGCCACTCTTACTTCCCCCTTTCCCAGCCCCTCTTACTTCCCACTTCCCCCAGCCCCTCTTACTTTTCCCTTCTCCCAGCCCCTCTTACTTCCCCTTCCCTAAACCCCTCTTACTTCCCTCTTTCCCCAGCCCCTCTTACTTCCCCGTTCCCCCAGCCCCTCTTACTTCCCTGTTCCCCTCAGCCCATCTTACTTCCCCTTCCCCCAGCCCCTCTACTTCCCCTTCCCTCAGCCCCTCTTACTTCCCTGTTCCCCCAGCCCCTTTTACTTCCCTGTTCCCCCCAGCCCCTCTAACTTCCCTGTTCCCCCAGCCACTCTTACTTCCCTGTTCCCCCAGCCCCTCTTACATCCCTGTTCCTCCAGCCACTCTTACTTCCCCCTTCCCCAGCCCTCTTACTTTCCCCTTCCCCAGCCCCTCTTACCTCCCTGTTCCCCTCAGCCCCTTTTACTTCCCCCTTCCCCAGCCCCTCTTACTTCCCTGCTCCCCCAGCCCCTCTTACTTCCCCATTTCCCCAGCCCCTCTTACTTCCTGTTCCCCAGCCCCTCTTGCTTCCCCTTCCCCCACCCCTCTTTCTTCCTGTTCCCCAACCCCTCTTTTCCCTGTTCCCCCCGCCCCTCTTGCTTCCCCTTCCCCCAGCCCCTCTTACTTCCCTGTTTCCCCAAGCCCCTCTTACTTCCCTGTTCCCCCAGCTTCTCTTACTTCCCCCTTCCCCCCGCCCCCCTTTCTTCCCTGTTCCCCCCCGCCCCTCTTGCTTCCCCCTTCCCCCTGCCCCTCTTACTTCCCTTTCCCCCCAACCCCTCTTTACTTCCCCGTTCCCCCAGTCCCTCTTACTTTCCCTGTTCCCCCAGCCCCTCTTACTTCACCCTTTCCCCCGACCCTCTTACTTCCCCCTTCCCCAGCCCCTCTTACTTCCCCTTCCCCTCAGCCCCTCTTACTTCCCCCTTCCCCCAGCCCCTCTTACTTCCCCTTCCCTCAGCCACTCTTACTTTCCTGTTCCCCCAGCCTCTCTTGCTTCCCCCCTTTCCCCCCGCCCCTCTTACTTCCCTGCTCCCCCCCAGCCCCTCTTACTTCCCCCTTTCCCCCGCCCCTCTTACTTCCCCCTTCCCCCAGCCCCTCTTACTTCCCCCTTCCCCCAGCCCCCTTACTTTCCTGTTCCCCCCCGCCCCCCTTTTCTTCCCCCTTCCCCCCCCCCTCTTACTTCCCTGCTCCCCCCAGCCCCCCTTACTTCCCCCTTTCCCCAGCCCCTCTTACTTTCCCAGCCCCTCTTACTTCCCTGTTTCCCCTCAGTCCCCCTTACTTCCCCTTCCCCCAGCCCCTCTTACTTTCCCCGTTCCCATCAGTCCCTCTTACTTCCCCCTTCCCCCAGCCCCTCTTACTTCCCTGTTCCCCAGCCCCTCTTACTTCCCCCTTCCTCAGCCCCTCTTACTTCCCTGTTCCCCCCAGCCCCTCTTACTTCCCCCTTCCCCAGCCCCTCTTACTTCCCCCTTCCCCAGCCCCTCTTACTTCCCTGTTCCCCTCAGTCCCTCTTACTTCCCCTTCCCCCAGCCCCACTTACTTCCTCCTTCCCCCAGCCCCTCTTATTTCCCCCTTCCCCCAGCCCCTCTTACTTCCCTGTTCCCCTCAGTCCCTCTTACTTCCCACTTCCCCCAGCCCCACTTACTTCCCCAGCCCCACTTACTTCCCCCTTCCCCCAGCCCCTCTTATTTCCCCCTTCCCCCAGCCCCTCTTACTTCCCTGTTCCCCTCAGTCCCTCTTACTTCCCCCTTCCCCCAGCCCCTCTTACCTCTTACTTCCCCTTTCCCCAGCCCCTCTTTCTTCCCCCTCCCTCAGCCCCTCTTACATCCCTGTTCCCCCAGCCCCCTTACTTCCCTGTTCCCCCCAGCCCCTCTTACTTCCCCCTTCCCCCAGCCCCTCTTACTTCCCTGTTCCCCCAGCCCCTCATACTTCCTTGTTCCCCTCAATCCCTCTTGCTTCCCCCTTCCCCCAGCCCCTCTTACTTCCCTGCTCCCCCCAGCCCCCTCTTACTTCCCCTTCCCCAAGCCCCTCTTACTTTCCCCTTCCCTCACCCCTCTATTCCCCCCCTCCCCCCTTCTCTCTCTTTTTTATCATTGTCTACTTCCCCCCCTCCTTTTTCACCTTCTTTTTTGCCCCCCTT
>NC_069466.1:2563034-2668714 GCF_026875155.1 Cherax quadricarinatus
ACATTCACTTGCCTCACGCCCTCTGTTTCACGCCCACCTGTCTCACGCCCATGTGTTAGCCCTCTTGATGGCCAGAACAAACAAACATGTGCAAGGCGAACGTTCACAGCTGATAACTAGTGATAAGTACAGTCGAATTCCGACACGATCTATGTGTGTGTGTGTGTGTGTGTGTGTGTGTGTGTGTGTGTGTGTGTGTGTGTGCGTGTGTGTGTTGTGTGTGTGTGTGTGTTTGTGTGTGTGTGTGTGTGTGTGTGTGTGTGTGTGTGTGTGTGTGTGTGTGTGTGTGGTGTGTGTTGTGTGTATGTGTGTGTTGTGTGTGTGTGTGTGTGTGTGTGTGTGTGTGTGTGTGTGTGTGTGCACTCACCTAATTGTACTTACCGAATTGTGGTTGCTCGGGTCGATCCAGAGCTCCTGGCCAAGTCTCTCCACTGGTCGCTACTAAGTCAGTCTTAATTTAATGCTCCATGAGCTTTATCATGCCTCTGCCTAAAGCTATGTATGGATCCTGGCTCCACTACATTATTTCCCAGACTGTTCAATTTCCTGACTACTCTATGACTGAAGAAATACTTCCTAACATCCCTGTGATTCATCTGTGTCTTCAACTTCCAATTGTGACCTCTAATTGCTGTGTCCCATCACTGGAACATTCTGTCTCTGTCTAACTTGTTGGCTTCTCTCAGTATATTATATGTCGTTATCATAATCTCCTTATCTCTCCTGTCCTCCAGTGTCGTCAGGTTGATTTCCCTTAACCTCTCCTCGTAGGACATACCTCTTATCTCTGGGACTGGTCTTGTTGCAAACCTTTGCACTTTCTCTAGCTTCTTTACGTGCTTGGCTAGGTGTGGGTTCTAAACTGGTGCCGCATACTCCAATATGGGTCTAACGTACACGGTGTACAGGGTCCTGAATGATTCCTTATTAAGATGTCGGAATGCTGTTCTGAGGTTTGCTAGGCGCCCATATGCTGCAGCAGTTATGTGGTTGATGTGCGCTTCAGGAGATGTGCCTGGTGTTATACTCACCCCAAGATCTTTTTCCTTGAGTGAGGTTCGTAGTCTCTGGCCCCCTAGACTGTACTCCGTCTGCGGTCTTCTTTGCCCTTCCTCAATCTTCTAGACTTTGCACTTGGTGGGGTTGAACTCAAGGAGCCAGTTGCTGTACCAGAACTGCTGCTTGTCCAGATCCCTCTGTATTTCTGTCTGGTCCTCGTCTGACTGAATTATTCTCATCAACTTCACATACCTGCAAACAGGGACACTTTTGACTCTGTTCCTTTCGTCATGTCGTTCACAAATACCAGAAACAGCGCTGTTCCCTGGACTGATCCCTGTGGCTCCCCACTCGTTACAGGTGCCCACTTTGACGCCTCCCCACGTACCATGACTCGCTGTTGTCTTCCTGACAGGCATTCCCTGATCCACTGTAGTGCCGTCCCTGTTATCCCTGCCTGGTCCTCCAGCTTTTGCACTAATGTCTTGTGTGGAACTGTGTCAAACGCCTTCTTGCAGTCCAAGAAAATGCAATCTACCCACCCCTCTTTTGTATTACTGCCGTCACCATGTCATAGAACTCTAGAAGGATTGTAGCGCAGGATTTCCCGTCCCTGAAACCGTGTTGGCTGTCGTTGATAAGTTCATTCCTTTCTAGGTGTTCCACCACTCCATTATCTCCATGACCTTGCATACTATACATGTCAGTGACACTGGTCTGTAGTTTAATGCTCTGTGTTTGTCTTCTTTTTTAAAAATTGGGACTACATTTGCTGTCTTCCATACTTCAGGTAGTCGCCCTGTTTCGATAGATGTGTTGAAGATAGTTGTTAGTGGTACACATAGCGCCTCTGCTCCCTCTCTCAGGACCCATGGAGAGATGTTATCCGGCCCCATCGCCTTTGAGGTATCTAGCTCACTCAGAAGCCTCTTCACTTCTTCCTCGGTTGTATGTATTGTGTCCAACTCTTGATGGTGTACCCCACCTCTCTGCCTTTCTGCAGTCCCTTCCGTCTCCTCTTGTTACCTGGAGGTTACCTGGAGGTTATTCCGGGGATCAACGCCCCCGCGGCCCGGTCCATGACCAGGCCTCTCGATGGATCAGGGCCTGATCAACTAGGCTGTTACTGCTGGCCGCACGCAGTCCTACGTACGAACCACAGCCCTGCTGATCCGGCACTGACTTTAGGTATCTGTCCAGCTCTCTCTTGAAGCCAGTCAGGAGTTTATTGGCAATTCCCCTGATGCTTGATGGGAGGCTGTTGAACAGTCTTGGGCCTTGGACACTTATGGTGCTATCTCTTAGTGTACCAATGGCGCCCCTACTTTTAATTGGGGGCATTTTGCATCGCCTGCCCAGTCTTTTACTTTCGTAGGGAGTGATTTCTGTGTGAAGATTCGGGACCATTCCTTCCAGGGTTTTCCAAGTGCAGATTATGATATATATCTCTCTCCTGCGTTCCAGGGAGTACAAGTCAAGTGCTTCCAAGCGTTCCCAGTAGTTGAGGTGTTTGGTGGAAGTTATACGCGCAGTAAAGGACCTCTGTACACTCTCTAGATCTGCAATTTCACCTGCATTGAATGGAGATGTTAATGTACAGCAGTATTCCAGCCTAGAGAGAACAAGTGATTTTAAAAGGATAATCATTGGCTTGGCATCTCTGTGAACACTTCCTTGAATATCATGTTCAGCTCCTCATATACTTTACAGTCATTTTATGTGATCTCTCCTCCTTCCTTCCTTAGTCTGATTACCTGGTCCTTGACTGTTGTTTTCCTCCTGATTTGGCTGTACAACAGCTTTGGGTCAGATTTGTCTTTTGCTACTATGTCATACTCGTATTGTCTTTGGGCCTCCCTTCTTACCTGTGCATATTCATTTCTGGTTCTACGACTGCTTTCCCTATTCTCTTTGGCCCTTTGCCTTCTATATTTCTTACATTCCCTAGAACATTTGGTTTTGGCCTCCCTGCACCTTTTGGTGAACCAAGGGCTCATCCTGGCTTTTTCGTTATTCCTGTTACCCTTGGGTACAAACCTCTCCACGGCTTCCTTGCATATTGTTGTCACATATTCCATCATCTTTTTTACATATTTCCCTGCCAGCTCTCTGTCCCACTTTCCTAGTCCCCTTTCTTGTAGTTTGGCTTCATTCATCCGGCCCTTCCTGCTTCCCCCTCCACTTGTAACTCTACTATGTATTCGAAGCTCAGAACCACATGATCACTGGCCCCAAGGGGTCTTTCATATTTGATGCAGTCAATATCTGCACTGTTCAAGGTGAATACTAGGTCCAGTCTCGCTGGTTCATCCTCTCCTCTCTCTCTGGCAGTGTCCCTTACATGTTGGTATATGAGGTTTTCCAGAACCACCTCCATCATCTTAGCCCTCCTCGTTTCTTGGCCTCCATGTGGCTACAAGTTCTCCTAATCGATTTCCTTGTGGTTGAAGTCACCGATGATCAGTAGCTTTGCCCTGCTCACATGAGCTTTTCTGGCCACTCTTGCCTTGGCCTCCTGCTGTTCTGTGGTGGGTTATACATCACTGCAATTACCACCTTGGGACCTCCAGACTGAAGCATTCCTATTGTGTAATCTCTTGCTTCTGCTCTGTCTCCTCTCTCCAGCTCATCAAAATCCCACCGGTTTTTGATCAACAGTTCCACTCCTCCACCCCCTCTGTTCCCTCCGTCTTTCCTCATGATCTGATATCCGCTGGAAAGATGGTATCTGTTATCATACCTGTAAGCTTGGTTTCTGTGAGGGCTATGATGTCCGGTGATGCCTCTTTGACTCTTTCGTGCCACTCCTCCCACTTATTTGTTATTCCATCAACGTTGGTGTACCAAACCCTCAGTTTCCTGTCCAACACTGTGTTTTGGGGAGTCTGCGAGGGCGGGAGACCTGGCAGTGTCCTGTGGGATTCTACAGCGTAGTGAACTCACCTATTTGTACTCACCTATTTGCGGTTGCAGGGGTCGAGTCATAGCTCTTGGCCCCGCCTCTTCACTGATTGCTACTAGATCCTCTCTCTCCCTGCTCCATGAGCTTTATCATACCTCGCCTTAAAACTATGTATGGTTCCCGCCTCCACTACTTCACTTTCTAGGCTATTCCACGGCTTGACTACTCTATGACTGAAGAAATACTTCCTAACATCCCTTTGATTCATCTGAGTCTTCAACTTCCAATTGTGACCTCTTGTGTCTGTGTCCCTTCTCTGGAACATCCCGTCTTTGTCCACCTCGTCTATTCCGCGCAGTATTTTATATGTCGTTATCATGTCTCCCCTGACCCTCCTGGCCTCCAGTGTCGTCAGTCTGATTTCCCTCAACCTTTCTTCGTAGGACAATCCCCGTAGCTCTGGGACTAGTCTTGTTGCAAACCTTTGCACTTTCTCTAATTTCTTGACGTGCTTAACTAGGTGTGGATTCCAAACTGGTGCTGCATACTCCAGTATGGGCCTGACGTAAATGGTATTCAGAGTCTTGAACGATCCTTACTGAGGTATCGGAACGCTATCCGTAGGTTTGCCAGGCGCCCGTATGCTGCAGCAGTTATCTGATTGATGTGCACCTCAGGAGATATGCTCGGTGTTATACTCACCCCCAGATCTTTTTCCTTGAGTGAGGTTTGCAGACTTTGGCCATCTAAACTATATTGTGTCTGCGGACGTCTTTGTTCTTCCCCAATCTTCATGACTTTGCATTTGGCGGGGTTAAACTCAAGGAGCCAGTTGCTGGACCAGGCTTGTAGCCTGTCCAGGTCTCTTTGTAGTCCTGCCTGATCCTCATCCGATTTGATTCTTCTCATTAACTTCACATCGTCCGCAAACAAGGACACTTCTGAGTCTATCCCTTCCGTTATGTCATTCACGTATACCAAGAACACCACAGGTCCTAGGACTGACCCCTGTGGAACCCCGCTTGTCACAGGCGCCCACTTTGACACCTCATCACGTACAATGACTCGTTGTTGCCTCCCTGTAAGGTATTCTCTTATCCATTGCAGTGCCTTTCCTGTTATGTGTGCCTGATCCTATAGCTTTCGCAGTGTCCTCTTGTGAGGAACTGTGTCGAAGGCCTTCTTGCAGTCCAAAAAAATGCAGTCGATCCACCCCTCTCTCTCTTGCCTTACTTCTGTCACCTTGTCATAAAACTCTAATAGGTTTGTGACACAGGATTTTCCTTCCCTGAAACCATGCTGGTTGTCAATTATACACTTGTTTCTTTCCAGGTGCTCCACCACTCTCCTCCTGATGATCTTCTCCATGACCTTGCATACTATACACGTTAGTGATACAGGTCTGTGTGTGTGTGTGTGTGTGTGTGTGTGTGTGTGTGTGTGTGTGTGTGTGTGTGTGTGAGTGTAAGTATGCCTTATTTGTAGATGAATGGTTCAGAGAACCGACATGTTGATAAATTAGACACATGTGCAACTCTTGGGTATCTTTATTGAGGAAACGTTTCGCCAGACAGTGGCTTCATCAGTCCATACAAAGGAGAATCTTGAAGAACAGGAGGAGAATGAGGTAATCAGTCCCTCAACCTTGAGTCGATGTGGTCAGTCCATCAATCTTGAATAGAATACGGCATACGTGAGGAGAAGGAGCTTATAAACCGTTGGTAGGAGAGGTGCAGCAGTCATAGGTGGTGTCACATTTGTTCAATATGGAAGTAGGTCGAGCTCAAGAATTAGGCAAGCGACGAATTCCCAAGTATTAAGATCCCAAGAAGTTGCAGTGTCTGACAGGTTTGTAGATGAATGGATCAGAGAACCGACATGTTGATAAATTAGACACATGTGCAACTCTTGGGTATCTTTATTGAGGAAACGTTTCGCCACACAGTGGCTTCATCAGTCCATACAAAGGAGAATCTTGAAGAACAGGAGGAGAATGAGGTAATCAGTCCCTCAACCTTGAGTCGATGTGGTCAGTCCATCAATCTTGAATAGAATATGGCATACGTGAGGAGAAGGAGCTTATAAACATGTGTCTAATTTATCAACATGTCGGTTCTCTGATCCATTCATCTACAAACCTGTCAGACACTGCAACATCTTGGGATCTTAATACTTGGGAATTCTTCGCTTGCCTAATTCTTGGGCACGACCTACTTCAACATTGAACAAATGTTACACGACCAATGACTGCTGCACCTCTCCTGCCAACGGTTTATAAGCTCCTTCTCCGCACTTATGCCGTATTCTATTTAAGATTGATGGACTGACCACATCGACTCAATGTTGAGGGACTGATTACCTCATTCTCCTCCTGTTCTTCAAGATTCTCCTTTGTATGGACTGATGAAGCCACTGTGTGGCGAAACGTTTCCTCAGTAAAGATACCCAAGAGTTGCACATGTGTCTAATTTATCAAGTATGCCTTATACACACAAAACAAACATGAAGTACAAGAGAAACTACAATATACTCAACAGAATATTTCCTCTTTCACTATCATAAAATAATTGAAAAACTCTTGCAATATAAACACAGACTGGTACTTACAAAGCATCAAGCTCTTATAATATATCCTGTGTAAATACTGAAGCAGAAATGTGATTGTGTAAACAGTATATCTGGTGCTGGTCCGCCAGCTTCCTTTACCTCAGAAACCCTTCCGTCCGGAAGGCTTTAGTCAAGTCTGGGAAGCTTTGCCACAATATTTTCTAAATCCAACCAGACGGAAATGTCCTTTTACTCTCTCAATCTCTCTCTCTCCGTCTGTTTCATATATATGGCATATATATATATATATATATATTATATATATAAATATATATATATATAATATATATATAATATATATATATATATAAATATATATATATATATATATATATATAATATATAATATATATATATATATATATATATATATATATATAAGGCAATATAGTTCCTTTGTATAAAGGCAAAGGGGATAAAAGAGCGTGCAAAAATTATGGGGGGATAAGTCGTTGAGTATACCTGGTAAAGTGTATGGTAAGTTATAATTGAAAGAATTAACAGTAAGACGGAGAATAGGATGCAGATGAACAAGGAGGCTTTAGGAAAGGTAGGGGGTGTGTGGACCAGTGTTTACAGTGAAACATATAAGTGAACAGTATTTAGATAAGGCTAAAGAGGTCTTTGTGGCATTTATGGATTTGGAAAAGGCGTATGACAGGGGGGATAGGGGGCAATGTGGCAGATGTTCAAGTGTATGGTGGGAGGAGGTAGGGTTTCTGAAAGCAGTGAAGAGTTTTTACGAGGATAGTGAGGCTCAAGTTTGAGTATTTTAGGAAAGAGGAAATTTTTTCCCAGTAAAAGTAGGGCCCTTTGACAAGGATGTGTGATGTCACCGTGGGTTTTTTAAATATATTTATAGATGGGGTTGTAAGAGAAGTAAATGCGAGGGGCTTGGGAAGAGGCGTGGAGTTAAAAGATAAAGAATCACACACAAAGTGGGAGTTGTCACAGCTGCTCTTTGCTGATGACACTGGTGCTCTTGGAGATTCTGAAGAGAAGTTGCAGAGATTGGTGGATGATTTTGGTAGGGTGTGCAAAAAGAAGAAAATTAAAGGTGAATACAGGAAAAAGTAAGGTTATGAGGATAACAAAAAGATTAGGTGATGAAAGATTGGATATCAGATTGGAGGGAGAGTAATGGGGGAGGTGAACGTATTCAGAATTTGGGAGTGGGCGTGTCAGCGGATGGGTCTATGAAAGATGAGGTGAATCATAGAATTGATGAGGGGAAAAAGAGTGAGTCGTGCACTTTGGAGTCTGTTGAGACAAAGAACTTTGTCCTTGGAGGCAAAGAGGGAAATGTATGAAGTATAGATTTTACCAACGCTCTTATATGGGTGTGAAGCGTGGGTGATGAATGTTGCAGCGAGGAGAAGGCTGGAGGCAGTGGAGATGTCATGTCTGAGGCAATGTGTGGTGTGAATATAATGCAGAGAATTCGTAGTATTGGAAGTGGTAGAGAGGTGCGGGATTACCAAAACTGTTGTCCAGAGGGCTGAGGAAGGGTTTGTTGAGGTGGTTCGGACATGTAGAGAGAATGGAGCGAAACAGATGACTTCAAGAGTGTATCAGTCTGTAGTGGAAGGAAGGCGGGATAGGGTCGGCCTAGGAAAGGTTGGAGGAGGGGGTAAAGGAGGTTTTGTGTGCGAGGGGCTTGGACTTCCAGCAGGCATGCGTGACGTGTTTGATGGAGTGAATGGAGACAAATGCTTTTTAATACTTGACGTGCTGTTGGAGTGTGAGCAAAGTAACATTTATGAAGGGATTCAGGGAAACCGGCAGGCCGGACTTGAGTCCTGGAGATGGGAAGTACAGTGCCTGCACTCTGAAGGAGGGGTGTTAATGTTGCAGTTTAAAAACTGTAGTGTAAAGCACCCTTCTGGCAAGACAGTGATGGAGTGAATGATGGTGAAAGTTTTTCTTTTTCGGGCCACCCTGCCTTGGTGGGAATCGGCCAGTTTGATAATAAAAAAAATAATAAAAAAATATGTATATATATATGTATATATACATTATTTATACAGAGAAAGTGCAAAGGTTTACAACGAGACTAGTAAGGGGTATTTCCTAAGAGGAGAGGTTAGGGGAACTCGACCTGACGACACTGGAGTACAGGAGCGACGGGGATTGTTTCAAAAAACGCGATTCTAAAAGCTTAGAGATCTCCAGTGAATACTAGAAAGGACTGCCCTTCTAGCATCCAGCCTGTTACTGGGTTTTCGTAACAAGTAGTCAGTATCCTTGTCCAATTATCCATTAGAATTCAGTATGATTCAATAGTGCTTCAGGATTACAACTGGTAGGCTACTAACTAGAGAAATTAAAATTTAATAAATTTATTAAGTATCGTCTAGAGGTATATTACATTATCAAATTAAATTAAATTAATCAATTCAAACAAATTAATAATAATCACTTCTCTCGTATACAATAGTATTGCGCTGAAAGCACATATCACATTTATAATTCTTAAGTACCGTCTGGTACATTAACATTTAATAAGATATTGCAAATATGTACAAGTAAGTTTGTGTGCATGTGTGTAAGTGCTCAAAGTAGTTCGTTATGTCTTACGACTCGACTAGACTTAAACAAGTGACTGACAAAGTCCTCAGATAAACTAACTTCTTGACCGACTGGCAATCAGAACAGTCTGCTTGAACAATAAAAACAATGCTAAGCCCAATAGCAATACAACAAACAACTGCGACACAATCAGGAACAAGGAGATAATATAACGACACTAAGTAGGGACCATCAGCAGATCCTCCACAAGTCACAAAACTCCCATACTACTGAATCTAAGTTCAGCATAAGAAAATCCCGACTGTGACAGTACACAGAAACCAGTACAAATTAGGTCAGAAGCTACAGCTCAGGACCTGAGTTGTTTAGAGTGTCTATGCGACACACAACCTCAGTACAACGTCGAAAATCACTAAGTCTATACAATGTTCTGTGAACAGAGTTCTACAGAACTAACAAGAATAATGAGACAGATGATCTGTCCAACCACCAAGAGAGTCTAGATCAGACTGAATACTTCAGGCGAGGTGAGGACACCCCCCCCCCTCGATCACGTGATAGCTCCGTCGGTCGCTGCCCAGCAAGAAGCCGGCAGGGAAACGAGCAACGCGATAATTACAGTAGTTAGACAATCAAGACTTGAACTGAGCACATAATATGTTACATCCTACCTAACCAAAGGAAGCTAAGTCAAATAACAATATAAAGCAATACATTTACGATTTATCTATTATCGCAAATATAAGCAATATAAAATTATATGAAAAGGTAATACACATGTAATATATATACATACATTGCAACCCATTCAGTGGTTGCAACCCCCCCCCCCAACACGACAAGCGGTCGCACTAGGAGTTGCATTAATGTCTTTCACATTATTACTGATTACTCATGATACTTTAATAACAATATAATATAAACATTAATCAGAGTCACTCTTGTGCCAAGCACCTCTATAATTTCACAGCGTCTATACAATAAGATATGCCCCTAGTACTAGGGCAGTACACAGTATCGTATCTCCGCATACTCGTGGTTATGTACATCAGTGTAGAGACAGGATAGCGCAGACAAGCATAATAGTCTTGTGCTATAGACAGGAGATGGCATTCCACTCTTAAGTAGTGGTTGTGGAATGCTATGCAGTATGGACATCTGAGTATGAAACAGCTTAAGGTGTGTAGTGAGGGGGGTCTGCGGCAGGACAGTGTTGCGCCAAGCAGTAACATCGCCCACACCACACTACCCACTCAGCTTCTGTCTCCTTACACACATATCAATACTGTCAATATATAAATATAATAATTAGACATGAGTATACATAGTTAATATGGGCTGGAGGGATTAAGTTACTCTACTGAATTTGACATAGCAAGTAACAAAAGGTATTTGGGCATAAAATTACGTAAATTTTAAATGGGGAAGTGCCCAAATACTCGTCAAAATGTTCTAAGGACACCACAAGAGCTAGAGCTTCTTTCTCAATAGTGGCATAATTTTTCTGGTGTCGTTTAAGTTTAGATGAATAGTAACATATAGGATGGAGAATATCAGTGGATGTTGACTGTTGGAGCAGCACAGCACCCACTGCATAACACTCGCAGCTATACGTAAAAAGATGGGAAGATTGAAATTAGGACTCAACACTGGAGCAGAGGAAAGCAGATGCTTCAACCTTTTGAACGAGTCTGAACAATGTCTAGTCCAGATGAACTGAACTTTGCTACTAGTGAACATAGTGAGAGGTGTAGGTGGAGGTGTGTGTGCTGGCTTGCGTGTCACTTGACACACGTGGCAACGTCGCACATGATCAGCTACTGTTTCCTTCCTCTTTGGCCAAGTAAAATGTTTTGCCAGTTTACCGAGTGTCTTCTTGACACCCAAATGTCCTCCTATGGGACTATTGTGAGCAAAATCAATGGCTTGTTCACGAAATGTAACTGGTAACACTACGAGATGCTTGACTGTGGTGGAAACACTATCAGCTGACAACTTGCATGTATTTTTCTCCATCAGTACACCGTTACTATAATAGTAACAATTATCGAGATCCTTTGTTTCACTCTCAGTAGCTGCTATATCTCTCAGTCTTTCCAGTGACTGATCAATAAACTGATCCTTGATTAAATCATCATGAGTTAGAAATTTAACGTCAGGTTTGTCCTGACTAGGTTGATGACCGGGGGAAGTTGGCGTTAATGACCCTGGGCGTAGAGCGTCACTGAACAACATATTCAAGCCCAAATCACTGTCATCAACTAACTCAACAGGAGACAAGGATGGTTGTTGAATCTTTGACATAGCTCTAGTAATTGCGCTGAGAGGAAATAAAATAGGCTTCTCTCTACAAGCTTCAATGGCATAATTATCATCAGTGTTATTATCAATCACAAGTGGTTCTTTACATATACCAGCATGAAGGATATCGTTCCCTATCAACAAGTCCACTGACCTGATGGGAAATACACCACTGGATATACCCACTGAAATATAACCAGTATAATAGCTTGTTTCAATGTATACCTTGTGAAGAGGTACTTTCATAACAGCCCCACCATAGGCTTCTAACAATACATCTATCTTGCAATAGGTATCATCAGTTATGGGCAGTACATCTTCTCTTAATAACATGAAATAACTGCCAGTGTCTCTGAAAGTAATTATTTCAGTCAGTTGTGATTCGTCAAATCCTACTTTACCTCTCGAAAAGTAAGGACTCATCGCTGAACGAATCTTTTCGTCTGATTCACTTTCTGACACTAGTCATCTGTTCTGAGTAATATTATCTAAAACAGTAGGATCAGAGGTATTACTAGGATTTTGGTGCCTTTGTTGCTCGGAAGAGGATACGACTTGAGTGGGGGCGCCAGCCGCACGACTTCTTCTCGTATCTCTTTCTAACTTATAGCAATACTCTCTAGCATGTCCTTTTCTGTTACAAAAGGTACATTTAACTTTCTTTTTCTCGATATCAGATTTCTGTCTAACCACAGAGACAGATACAGGATTGTGAGTTTTCCTGGTAAAGGTACGAGAAGTTACAGTAGCAGGTACATCAGGCCGGCAATGAGCAGCTGATTTAGGTTGCCAACTTCTAGGACAATTTTTAGTTACCTTGTTTCTCTGTGTTTTAGTACGTACAAGTTTGTGAGAAATCTCGTAATTGTCTGCTAATGCTGAAGTTTCCAGAATATCCGAGGTAGTATGACTGATCAGATATTCTTGTATGTCCACAGACATACAGTTGTTAAGCTCTTCGTGTAGTAACAACTGAACTAGACTGTCGTAGTTGTTACACTTGGCAGACCTACACCACCTCTCAAATGCAACTTTTTTCTCAAGAGCAAACTCTACACAAGTTTGATCTGGTCGTCGTTGTAATGTACGAAATGCACGTTGATAACTAACAGGCAACAAGTTATATGTCTCTAGAATCGTTTGCTTGACAGCATCATAATTAATGTACTTGGCAAATGGTAAAGCAGCAGTACAAGTTTGAGCTCTTCCTGTCAAAGCTGTGTGCAACAAGGTAGCCCAGTGCTTACGTGGCCAGATCATAGCACATGTCTGGTTCTCAAACACATCAAAATAGGTGTCTAAGTCACTCTCAAAAAACTTAGGAACCATGTATGCAGCTTTCTGCACATTAAATGTGTCCTGTGATCTATCGGTCTCTTGTCTTCCCAGACGAACATTTTCTCTCTGGAAATCTTCTTCGTTCAATTTCCTCTGTGCCTCTATTTGTGCAGTCTGCAACATAATGAGGCGTTCAAACCTCTGAAACTGTTCCTGAGAGATAGGACCAGTGGGTAATGGAGGAGTAGGGAAATTAACATGTCTTTCTGGACGGTCCATAGGTCGGGCACCTCGTCCAACCGTCCCTTGAGAGTCTAGATCTGGTCTATGATAAGTAGATACAGGTGTACCATACACTGTACTAGTATGGGGCTGAGTCATCCAACCAGCTATACTCTGTACTATTGTGTCAGTGAGGCGGGAAGGCGTGAGCAGAGGTTCACTAGGCTCAGACACTAATGCCGTAGTTGCTCTTTCTTCTAAGTCATCAAATAGAGTTATACTTCCTAATTGTGACACTAGGCTTTCTGAATCTGAATCATAATCAGACATCTCTGTAAGAGCAGGAAACAATATATCTTTAATTAACGCTCTGACAGTTTCTGCGGTGTAACTCCTGTTATACGTCACACCGAGATATTTGGCTACTCGCCAACAAGTCTGAAGTTTTAATGTACTTAACTCAGACAAAGTCAGAGTATCAATTAACTGTTTCACTTTGGCATACATCACGAAAATAAGTGTACTACGAGAGAGTGATTATGGGAAACTATAATCCTGATAGGAATTTTAGTGTTAGTTGTCTTAGAGCTAGAACTCATTAACAGTAGTTCCATCTCCTTGGATCAAGAGACTCAGTCAAGTACATACATCCACCAGGTATGTTGTACAAGACTAAACTCAAAGTCTTCAGATTAGGAAAGTACTCAAAGTGTTTGATCATAGAGTTACTAGTATGTCAAACTGGACAGTTTCTCCAACACCGTGGATCAAGAGCCTCCTGGACAGGCCCCCATTTGTAAAGTAAAAGGACACAAGTGCAACTAATGTGACATTTATTGTGGCAACGTTTCGCTCTCCAGGAGCTTTATCAAGCCATTACAAACAATACATGGACACAGAGGGTATATAAAGGCTCAGAGTGAGGTGTAATACTAGTGAGGTAACATTTCGATGTTCACTAGTGGTAGTGGTAGTAGTAGTAGTAGTAGTAGTAGTAGTAACAAAAATAATACAATATGGAAGAGCAATTAATTCGTACATGAGTAAAAGGATATAAAAGCTAATACTTGGGTAACATAAAAATAGGTTGGACAAATATAGACTGGAAAGAGGCAGGTTTTTTTCAGTGTTCACTCTCTGTAATGTGCTTTGTGTAGTATAACAGGAGAGACTATGTGATGGCAGGGTTTACTGTTTTCAGGAGGATTCTTGCTAAGACTTCGGAGATGGTGAAGCTGCCGTTGTTTTGTTTAATTGTATTCGAAACAGCGATCAGTGCTGATTCGAGGCACTTGCGTCTGCGGAAATTAGTTTCTTTGATCACTAATTGGGCGTCTCTGAATTTCATGAGATGATTGGTGGAATTTCGGTGTTGTACACAGGCGTTGTTTAAGTTGTCTTTCCTACATGCGTAAATGTGTTCATTGAGGCGGGTGTCGAGGTTTCTTGCTGTTTCACCTACGTAGATCTTGTCACAGCCTCCACAGGGTATAGTGTAAACTCCTGCATTGACTGGTTCGTGGTGCTTGGGTTTTGTCCTGGTTAGATCCTTTATTGAAGTGGTAGAAGCGATGGCGACTCTGGTGTTAGCTTGGGAAAGTACTTTTGAGACGTTTAGTGCAACCTGGCTGTTGGGAAGAATTATAACTTTGTTGGGAGCGGTGTTGATGCGTGGAGAATTGATGATCTGAAGAGCTCTTTTCTTGCAGTCTTTGATGAAAAAAGAAGGAAATTGTAACTCAGTGAATGTTTGGTGAATGTAAGTACATTCCTCGTCAAGAAACCAGGACTGCAAATTCGGTATGCTCTTAGGAAAAACCCGATGATGATGCCTCTTTTGGTCTTGGTATCTTGACTTGAATAGAAGTGTGTGAGATCATTTTTATTGGTGGGTTTCCGATAAACTTGAAATCTTAGGTTGTTGTCTACTTTGTGAATGAGGACGTCGAGGAAAGGTAGCGTGTCATTGGACTCTTCTTCTAGTGTAAACTGAATCGCTGGTTCAACTGCGTTGAGCCTTGCCTGAAGATCCCGTACATCAAAACGTTTTGGAGTTATTACGAGGACATCGTCCACGTAACGTAACCAAGTGACATGTTGTCGGTAATTCTACCAACTTTATTACAGGCCCTCATTTGTTACAAAAAACGCGATTCTAAAAGCTTAGAGATCTCCAGTGAATACTAGAAAGGACTGTCCTTCTAGCATCCAGCCTGTTACTGGGTTTTCGTAACAAGTAGTCAGTATCCTTGTCCAATTATCCATTAGAATTCAGTATGATTCAATAGTGCTTCAGGATTACAACTGGTAGGCTACTAACTAGAGAAATTAAAATTTAATAAATTTATTAAGTATCGTCTAGAGGTATATTACATTATCAAATTAAATTAAATTAATGAATTCAAACAAATTAATAATAATCACTTCTCTCGTATACAATAGTATTGTGCTGAAAGCACATATCACATTTATAATTCTTAAGTACCGTCTGGTACATTAACATTTAATAAGATATTACAAATATATACAAGTAAGTTTGTGTGTATGTGTGTAAGTGCTCTAAGTAGATCGCTTTGTCTCAAGACTCGACTAGACTTAAACAAGTGGCTGACAAAGTCCTCAAATAATCTAACTTCTTGACCGACTGGCAATCAGAACAGTCTGCTTGAACAATAAAAAGAATGCTAAGCCCAACAGGAATATAACAAGCAACTGCAACACAATCAGGAACTAAGTAGGGACCATCAGCAGATCCTCCACAAAAGACACAAAACTCCCATACTACTGAATCTAAGTTCAGCATAAGAAAATCCCGACTGTGACAGTACACAGAAACCAGTACAAATTAGGTCAGAAGCTACAGCTCAGGACCTGAGTTGTTTAGAGTGTCTATGCGACACACAACCTCAGTACAACGTCGAAAATCACTAAGTCTATACAATGTTCAGTGAACAGAGTTCTACAGAACTAACAAGAATAATGAGACAGATGATCTGTCCAACCACCAAGAGAGTCTAGATCAGACTGAATACTTCAGGCGAGGTGAGGACACCCCCCCCCCCTCGATCACGTGATAGCTCCGTGGGTCGCTGCCCAGCAAGAAGCCGGCAGGGAAACAAGCAAAGCGATAATTACAGTAGTTAGACAATCAAGACTTGAACTGAGCACATAATATGTTACATCCTACCTAACCAAAGGAAGCTAAGTCAAATAACAATACAAAGCAATACATTTACGATTTAGCTATTATCGCAAATACAAGCTATATAAAATTATATGAAAAGGTAATAATTATATATATACATAATAATCATTGCAACCCATTCAGGGGTTGCAACAGGGATATCATAATGACATACAAAATACTGAGAGGAATTAGCAAGGTAGACAAAGACAGGATGTTCCAGAGATGGGACACAGAAACAAGGGGCTATAATTGTAAGCTGAAGACTTAGATGAGTCACATAGATGTTAGGAAGTATTTCCTCAGCCACATAGTTGTCAGGAAGTGGAATAGTCTGGGAAGTGATGTAGCGGAGTCAGGATCCATACATAGCGTTAAGAAGTTATGATAATGCTCATGGTGCAAGAAGAGTGACCCAGTAGCGACCAGAGAAGAGGCAGGGCTAGGAGTTATGACTCGACCTCTGCCATCACAGTTAAGTAAGTACAATTAGGTGACTACATGTGCGCACATGCACACACACACACACACACACACACACACACACACACACACACACACACACACACACACACACACACAAATGGTGGGGACTCGCAGGAACCAAGGATCAGATGAGAATGGTTCTGGTAGGGAGGAGTGGATGGAGGAGCAGTGGAAAATGATGGAACAAGAGTGGGAGAGAAAATTAGGAGAGCTTTCTGAAAAAATGGAGAAAGAGCTCTCTGTGAAAATGGAAAAGAGGTTGGAGAAGGAGACAAAGAATTGAGAGGCACAAGTCGAAACTGCAGTAGCCTAGATAAGGGTCCTGGAAGATGAGATAAATAGGCTGAAGCGAGTTACAGGGTCAGTGAAAAGAGAAGACATAGCATATGAAGCTGCGAGGCCGAACAGGAAGGAAGGAATTATGAATTATGCTAAGGCCATATCAGCCTGCCAAGGAGGACCAAGGAGTGAAAGGGAAGAACAGCTGGTTGCAGATGGAGAGGGCGATAGGTCGAATGCTGAGGCACAACCATGCTATCAAGAGCCACTGGAAAAAACAAGGGAGAAACTGACTACATACAGGCAGGATCCAGAGTCACAGAGGGTGAGGCAATGGAAGGAGGAAAGGGCAAAATCAGTGTTTATCCATGGGCTTCAGGAGAGAGAGGAAAGGACACACACTGAAAGGCAGCAGGAAGAAAGAAAGGAGATTGAGAAAATCATCACGGAAATAGGTGAAGAGATGGACGAGATTGTAAATTTTCAGAGAATAGGGGGGTACTCGAAGGGGAGAAACCGACCAATCAAGCTGATTCTCAGGACGGAAACAGTGCAGAACAGGATCCTCCAAGAGAAACCACGATTGAAATACTCGGAAGAGTACAAGAGGGTGTTCCTAGACAGAGACAGAACAAAATCAGAACGACAGCAGCTGAGGGAGAAGACAAAAAAGCGAAAGGAGCTAGGAAAAGAGACAAGGATGGAACCAGCAGAGGTCAGTCAGAGCAGAACAGAACAGCAAGGGCAAGCACACACACAACTATTCTCAGAACCATACAACCTATCACACCATCCAAACACACACTACAATCCATACCCACAGCCTCCACCCAACACCGAGCTATAGAATCCCACAGTACGCCACCAGGTCTCCCACCCTCACAGGCCCCCCAAACCACAGTGTTGGAAAGGAAACTGAAGGTATGGTACACAAACGCTGATGGAATAACAAATAAGTGGGAGGAGTGGCATGAAAGAGTCAAAGAATCATCACCAGACATCATAGCTCTCACAGAAACCAAGCTTACAGGTATGATAACAGATGCCATCTTTCCAACGGGATACCAAATCCTGAGGAAAGACAGATGGAACAGGGGGGGTGGAGGAGTGGCATTGCTGATCAAAAATCGCTGGAATTTTGATGAGCTGGAGAGAGGAGACAGCGGAGAAGAAAGTGATTACATAGAGGAAACGCTTCACTCTGGAGGTCCCAAGGTGCTAATAACAGTGATGTATAACCCACCACAGAACAGCAGGAGGCCAAGGCAAGAGTACGACGAGAGCAATAGAGCGATGGTTGACACACTGGCTAGAGTGGCCAGAAGAGCTCATGCATGCAGGGCAAAGCTCCTGATCATGGGTGACTTTAACCACAAGGAGATCGATTGGGAGAACCTGGACCCACATGGGGGCCAAGATACATGGAGGGCTAAGATGATGGAGGTGGTACTGGAAAACTTCATGTTTCAACACGTAAGGGACACTACAAAAGAGAGAGGAGAGGATGAACCAGCAAGGCTGGACTTAGTATTCACCTTGAGTAGTGCAGATATTGAGGACATCACATATGAAAGACCCCTTGGGGCCAGTGACCATGTGGTTTTAAGCTTCGAATACACAGTAGAGCTACAAGTGGAGGGAGAAGCAGGAAGGCCAGGACGAATGAAGCCAAACTACAAGAAAGGGGACTACACAGGAATGAGGAACTTCCTGAACGGGGTTCAGTGGGACAGAGAACTGGCAGGGAAGCCAGTTAATGAGATGATGCAATATGTAGCAACAAAATGTAAGGAGGCTGAGGAGAGGTTTGTACCCAAGGGTAACAGGAATAATGAAAAAGCCAGGATGAGCCCATGGTTTACCCAAAGGTGCAGGGAGGCAAAAACCAAGTGTGCTAGGGAATGGAAGAAATATAGAAGGCAAAGGACCCAGGAGAATAAGGAGAGCAGTCGTAGAGCCAGAAACGAATATGCACAGATAAGAAGGGAGGCCCAAAGACAATATGAAAACGACCTAGCAGCAAAAGCCAAATCTGACCCGAAACTGTTGTACAGCCACATCAGGAGGAAAACAACAGTCAAGGACCAGGTAATCAGGCTAAGGAAGGAAGGAGGAGAGACAACAAGAAATGACCATGAAGTATGTGAGGAACTCAACAAGAGATTCAAAGAAGTGTTCACAGAGGAGACAGAAGGGGCTCCAGAAAGACGGAGAGGTGGGGCACACCACCATGTGGTGGACACAGTGCACACAACCGAGGAAGAAGTGAAGAGGCTTCTGAGTGAGCTAGATACCTCAAAGGCAATGGGGCCAGATAACATCTCCCCATGGGTATTGAGAGAGGGAGCAGAGGCACTATGTGTACCCCTAACAACAATATTCAATACATCTATCGAAACAGGGAGATTGCCTGAGGCATGGAAGACAGCAAATGTAGTCCCAATCTTTAAAAAAGGAGGCAGACATGAAGCATTAAACTACAGACCAGTGTCACTGACATGTATAGTATGCAAAATCATGGAGAAGATTATCAGGAGAAGAGTGGTGGAACACCTAGAAAGGAACGATTTCATCAACAGCAGCCAACATGTTTTCAGGGACGGGAAATCCTGTGTCACAAACCTACTGGAGTTCTATGACATGGTGACAGCAGTAAGACAAGAGAGAGAGGGGTGGGTGGATTGCATTTTCTTGGACTGCAAGAAGGCGTTTGACACAGTTCCACACAAGAGATTGGTGCAAAAACTGGAGGACCAAACAGGGATAACAGGGAAGGCACTACAATGGATCAGGGAATACTTGTCAGGAAGACAGAAGCGAGTCATGGTACGTGGCGAGGTGTCAGAGTGGGCACCTGTGACCAGCGGGGTCCCACAGGAATCAGTCCTAGGACCAGTGCTGTTTCTGGTATTTGTGAACGACATGACGGAAGGAATAGACTCTGAGGTGTCCCTGTTTGCAGATGACGTGAAGTTGATGAGAAGAATTCACTCGATCGAAGACCAGGCAGAACTACAAAGGGATCTGGACAGGCTGCAGACCTGGTCCAGCAATTGGCTCCTGGAGTTCAATCCCACCAAGTGCAAAGTCATGAAGATTGGGGAAGGGCAAAGAAGACCGCAGACGGAGTACAGTCTAGGGGGCAAGAGACTACAAACCTCACTCAAGGAAAAAGATCTTGGGGTGAGTATAACACCAGGCACATCTCATGAAACTCACATCAACCAAATAACTGCTGCAGCATATGGGCGCCTAGCAAACCTCAGAACAGCATTCCGACATCTTTATAAGGAATCATTCAGGACCCTGTACACCGTGTACGTTAGGCCCATGTTGGAGTATGCGGCACCAGTTTGGAACCCACACCTAGCCAAGCACGTAAAGAAACTAGAGAAAGTGCAAATTTTTGCAACAAGACTAGTCCCAGAGCTAAGAGGTATGTCCTACGAGGAGAGGTTAAGGGAAATCAACCTGACGACACTGGAGGACAGGAGAGATAGGGGGACATGATAACGACATACAAAATACTGAGAGGAATTGACAAGGTGGACAAAGACAGGATGTTCCAGAGATTGGACACAGTAACAAGGGGACACAGTTGGAAGTTGAGGACACAGATGAATCACAGGGATGTTAGGAAGTATTTCTTCAGCCACAGAGTAGTCAGTAAGTGGAATAGTTTGGGAAGCGATGTAGTGGAGGCAGGATCCATACATAGCTTTAAGCAGAGGTACGATAAAGCTCACGGCTCAGGGAGAGTGACCTAGTAGCGATCAGTGAAGAGGCGGGGCCAGGAGCTCGGACTCGACCCCCGCAACCTCAACTAGGTGAGTACACACACACACACACATACACACATCAAAGACGGGATGTTCCAGAGAAGGGACACGGACACAAGAGGTCACAATTGGAAGTTGAAGACTTAGATGAATCAAAGGGATGTTAGGAAGTATTTCTTCAGTCATAGAGTAGTCAAGCCGTGGAATAGCCTAGAAAGTGAAGTAGTGGAGGCGGGAACCATACATAGTTTTAAGGCGAGGTATGATAAAGCTCATGGAGCAGGGAGAGAGAGGACCTAGTAGCAATCAGTGAAGAGGCGGGGCCAGGAGCTATGACTCGACTCCTGCAACCACAAATAGGTGAGTACAAATAGGTGAGTACATATACGAAAGACCGCTCTGGGCCAGTGATCATGTGGTTCTGAGCTTCGAATGTATAGTAGAGTTACTATTGGAGGGGGAAGCAGGAAGGCCAGGACGAATGAAGCCAAACTACAAGAAAGGGGACTACGCAGACATGAAGAACTTCTTGCACGGGGTTCAGTGGGACAGAGAACTGGCAGGGAAGTCAGTAAACGAGATGATGGAATATGTGTCAACAATTTGCTAGGAAGTTGAGGAGAGGTTTGTACCCAAGGGTAACAGGAATAACGAAAATGGCAGGACGAGCCCTTGGCTCACCCAGAGGTGTAGGAAGACCAAAACCAAAGGTGCTTGAGAATGGAAGAAGCATAGAAGGCAAAGGACCAAAGAGAATAAGGAGAGCAGCCGTAGAGCCACAAATAAATATGCACAGGTAAAAAGGGTGGCCCAACGACAGATCTGGCAATGAAAGCCAGATCTGACCTGAAGCTGCTGTACAGCCATATCAGGAGGAAAACAACAGTGAAGGACCAGGTAATCAGGCTAAGGAAGGAAGGAGGGGAGATCACATGAAATGACCGTGAAGTATGTGAGAAACTTAACATGAGATTCAAAGAAGTGTTTACACGGGAGACAGAAGGGCCTCCAGAAAGACAGAGAGTTGGGATACACCATCAAATGTTGGACACAATGCATACAACCGAGGAAGAAGTGAAGAGGTTGCTAAGTGAGCTAGATACCTTAAAGACGATGGGGCCGGATAACATCTCTCCATGAAGCAGAGGTGCTATGTGTACCACTAATAACAATCTTCGACATATCTATCGAAACAGGGCGACTACCTGAGGTGTGGAAGTTAGCAAGTGTAAACTCAGTTTTTAAAAAAGGAGACAGACACGAAGAATTAACTACAGACCAGTGTCACTGAAATTTATAGTATGCAAAGTCATGGAGAGGATTACCAGAAGAGTGGTGAAGCACCTAGAATGGCATGAACTTATCAACGACAGCCAGCACAGATTCAGGGATGGGAAAGACTGGGTAACAAACCTACTTGAGGTCTATGACAGGGTGACAGCAGTAAGACAAGAGAGAGAGGGGTGGGTAGATTGCATTTTCTTGGACTGCAAGAAGGCGTTTGACACAAGACATTAGTGCAAAAGCTGGAGGACCAGGCAGGGATAACAGGGAAGGAACTACAATGGATCAAAGAATACTTGTCAGGAAGACAACAGCGAGTCATGGTACGTGGCGAGGTGTCAGAGTGGGCACCTGTGACCAGCGGGTTACCACAGAGGTCAGTCCTAGGACCAGTGCTGTGTCTGGTATTTGTGATTGTTGCGAACCCAGAAACAAACAAAAGGAAAGGTGGTTGGCTGACCACTTGGGTACTGCTGTTTTTATTACCGGTCTGTGTGACGTCAGCACACCCATACACTGCTTTAAGAAGAGGTGTGATGAAGCTCATGGAGCAGGAGGAGTGACACACATACACACTCACACACACAGACACACATACATGCAGTCATGTAGATCCGGGAAGGGCAAAGAAGACCACAGACAGAGTATAGACTAGGTGGCCAAAGGCTGCAAACCTCACTCAAGGAAAAAGATCTTGGGGTGAGCATAACACCGAGCATGTCTCCGGAAGCACACATCAACCAGATAACTGCTGCAGCATATGGGCGCCTGGCAAACCTGAGATTAACATTCCGATACCTAAGTAAAAAATCGTTCTAGATACTGTACACCGGGTACGTCAGGCCCATACTTGAGTATACAGCACCAGTTTGAAACCCACTCACGCACACTCGCACACACACACACACACACACACACACACACACACACCACACACACACACACACACACACACACACACACACACACACACACACACACACAAACACACACACACACACACACACACACACACACACACACACACACACACACACACACACACACACACACACTGTCACTGTTATTATCAAGTTACTGGTAAGTTCCTGTTTAACCAAGATAAATTACTACCTGCTTCTTACCTCCCCCCAACCCCTCTTACTTCCTCCATTTCCCAGCCCCTCTTACTTCCCCGTTCCCCCAGCCCCTCTTACTTCCCTGTTCCCCTCAGCCCATCTTACTTCCCCCTTCCCCCAGCCCCTCTTACTTCCCCCTTCCCCCAGCCACTCTTACTTCCTCCTTCCCCCAGCCACTCTTACTTCCCCCTTTCCCCAGCCCCTCTTACTTCCCACTTCCCCCAGCCCCTCTTACTTTTCCTTCTCCCAGCCCCTCTTACTTCCCCCTTCCCTAAACCCCTCTTACTTCCCTCTTTCCCCAGCCCCTCTTACTTCCCCGTTCCCCCAGCCCCTCTTACTTCCCTGTTCCCCTCAGCCCATCTTACTTCCCCTTCCCCCAGCCCCTCTTACTTCCCCCTTCCCTCAGCCCCTCTTACTTCCCTGTTCCCCCAGCCCCTTTTACTTCCTGTTCCCCCCAGCCCCTCTAACTTCCCTGTTCCCCCCAGCCACTCTTACTTCCCTGTTCCCCCCAGCCCCTCTTACATCCCTGTTCCTCCAGCCACTCTTACTTCCCCTTCCCCCAGCCCCTCTTACTTTCCCCTTCCCCCAGCCCCTCTTACCTCCCTGTTCCCCTCAGCCCCTTTTACTTCCCCCTTCCCCAGCCCCTCTTACTTCCCTGCTCCCCCAGCCCCTCTTACTTCCCCATTCCCCCAGCCCCTCTTACTTCCCTGTTCCCCAGCCCCTCTTGCTTCCCCCTTCCCCCAGCCCCTCTTACTTCCCTGTTCCCCCAACCCCTCTTACTTCCCTGTTCCCCAGCCCCTCTTGCTTCCCCCTTCCCCCAGCCCCTCTTACTTCCCTGTTCCCCAGCCCCTCTTACTTCCCTGTTCCCCCAGCTTCTCTTACTTCCCCATTCCCCCAGCCCCTCTTACTTCCCTGTTCCCCCCAGCCCCTCTTGCTTCCCCCTTCCCCCTGCCCCTCTTACTTCCCTGTTCCCCCCAACCCCTCTTACTTCCCTGTTCCCCACAGTCCCTCTTACTTCCCTGTTCCCCCAGCCCCTCTTACTTCCCCCTTCCCCCAGACCCTCTTACTTCCCCCTTCCCCCAGCCCCTCTTACTTCCCCCTTCCCCTCAGCCCCTCTTACTTCCCCCTTCCCCCAGCCCCTCTTACTTCCCCCTTCCCTCAGCCACTCTTACTTTCCTGTTCCCCCAGCCTCTCTTGCTTCCCCTCCCCCAGCCCCTCTTACTTCCCTGCTCCCCCCAGCCCCTCTTACTTCCCCCTTCCCCAGCCCCTCTTACTTCCCCCTTCCCCCAGCCCCTCTTACTTCCCCCTTCCCTCAGCCCCTCTTACTTTCCTGTTCCCCCCAGCCCTCTTACTTCCCCCTTTCCCCAGCCCCTCTTACTTCCCTGCTCCCCCCAGCCCCTCTTACTTCCCCTTTCCCCAGCCCCTCTTACTTCCCCAGCCCCTCTTACTTCCCTGTTCCCCTCAGTCCCTCTTACTTCCCCCTTCCCCCAGCCCTCTTACTTCCCTGTTCCCATCAGTCCCTCTTACTTCCCCCTTCCCCCAGCCCCTCTTACTTCCCTGTTCCCCAGCCCCTCTTACTTCCCCTTCCTCAGCCCCTCTTACTTCCCTGTTCCCCCCAGCCCCTCTTACTTCCCCCTTCCCCAGCCCCTCTTACTTCCCCCTTCCCCCAGCCCCTCTTACTTCCCTGTTCCCTCAGTCCCTCTTACTTCCCCCTTCCCCCAGCCCCACTTACTTCCTCCTTCCCCCAGCCCCTCTTATTTCCCCCTTCCCCCAGCCCCTCTTACTTCCCTGTTCCCCTCAGTCCCTCTTACTTCCCACTTCCCCCAGCCCCACTTACTTCCCCAGCCCCACTTACTTCCCCCTTCCCCCAGCCCCTCTTATTTCCCCCTTCCCCCAGCCCCTCTTACTTCCCTGTTCCCCTCAGTCCCTCTTACTTCCCCCTTCCCCCAGCCCCTCTTACTCTTACTTCCCCTTTCCCCCAGCCCCTCTTCTTCCCCCTTCCCTCAGCCCCTCTTACATCCCTGTTCCCCCCAGCCCCTCTTACTTCCCTGTTCCCCCCAGCCCCTCTTACTTCCCCCTTCCCCAGCCCCTCTTACTTCCCTGTTCCCCCAGCCCCTCATACTTCCTTGTTCCCTCCAATCCCTCTTGCTTCCCCCTTCCCCCAGCCCCTCTTACTTCCCTGCTCCCCCCAGCCCCTCTTACTTCCCCCTTCCCCAAGCCCCTCTTACTTTCCCCTTCCCTCAGCCCCTCTTACTTCCCCCTCCCTCTTCTCTCTCTTTCTTATCATTGTCTACTTCCCCCATCCTTTATTCACCTCTCCTGCATCTTTGCTCTCACCTTCTCCTTCCTCTCTCCTCCCTTCTTTATTCTTCCCTTCTTAATAAAACAAAGTCATCATTGGTACCTCAGTGCTGCTCGTGGCAGCATCTTAACTGTACCAGCTCATGACGCACCTTTGTCACCTTCAACACCAACAGCAGCACTAACAGCAGCTCCAGTAACAGCACCGACAGTGACAGCACCGACAGTGACAGCACCGACAGTGACAGCACCGACAGTGACAGCACCGAAGTGACAGCACCGACAGTGACAGCACCGACAGTGACAGCACCGACAGTGACAGCACCGACAGTGACAGCACCGACAGTAACAGCACCGACAGTAACAGCACCGACAGTGACAGCACCGACAGTAACAGCAGCTCCAGTAACAGCACCGACAGTGACAGCACCGACAGTGACAGCACCGACAGTAACAGCACCGACAGTGACAGCACCGACAGTGACAGCACCGACAGTGACAGCACCGACAGTGACAGCACCGACAGTGACAGCACCGACAGTGACAGCACCGACAGTGACAGCACCGACAGTAACAGCACCGACAGTGACAGCACCGACAGTGACAGCACCGACAGTGACAGCACCGACAGTAACAGCAGCTCCAGTAACAGCACCGACAGTGACAGCACCGACAGTGACAGCACCGACAGTAACAGCAGCTCCAGTAACAGCACCGACAGTGACAGCACCGACAGTGACAGCACCGACAGTGACAGCACCGACAGTGACAGCAACGACAGTGACAGCACCGACAGTAACAGCACCGACAGTGACAGCACCGACAGTGACAGCACCGACAGTAACAGCAGCTCCAGTAACAGCACCGACAGTGACAGCACCGACAGTGACAGCACCGACAGTGACAGCACCGACAGTGACAGCACCGACAGTGACAGCACCGACAGTGACAGCACCGACAGTGACAGCACCGACAGTGACAGCACCGACAGTGACAGCACCGACAGTGACAGCACCGACAGTGACAGCACCGACAGTAACAGCACCGACAGTGACAGCACCGACAGTGACAGCACCGACAGTGACAGCACCGACAGTAAGAACAAAAGCAACAATAACATTAACAACAGAATATACTGGCAGGTGGAAAGTCTTCTCTGATTCTTATTTCTTAATTAAGAATGTATAATCACATGACATTGGGAACAGAATCTGGTCAAGGTTCCCATCACACTTGATCACCCTGGCTGGGCCGCTCACTGCTGAGAGTCACCACGGCACAGGTGGGTCTCGAACTTACGGCTTGTGTGAGTAGGGAAACTCAACGGGCAGTGCTGATATAGTGTTGAATTGTAACAACCTGCAACGAATGACTTGAGAAAGGCATTGGAGATGTTGATGTGTATTCCAGGATGAGTTGAGAGCAGCGTCAACTGTGTCGGTGACACACAGTGGTAGATACACAGGTGTAGGTGGTGTGGGTGGAGGTGTGGGTGGAGGTGTGGGTGGAGGTGTGGGTGGAGGTGTGGGTGGAGGTGTGGGTGGAGGTGTGGGTGGAGGTGTGGGTGGAGGTGTGGGTGGAGGTGTGGGTGGAAGATTAGGGCTGATTAGTCCTATGGTGATGAATCATAAGTACAAAGTTTCACTCTGGTACACCAGTGTGAACCATGGTACACCAGTGTAAACCATGGTACACCAGTGTGAACCATGGTACACCAGTGTGAACCATGGTACACCAGTGTGAACCATGGTACACCAGTGGTGAACCATGGTACACCAGTGTAAACCATGATGCACCAGTGTGAACCATGGTACACCAGTGTGAACCATGGTACACCAGTGTGAACCATGGTACACCAGTGTGAACCATAGTACACCAGTGTGAACCATGGTACACCAGTGTGAATCATGGTACACCAGTGTGAATCATGGTACACCAGTGTGAACATGGTACACCAGTGTGAACCATAGTACACCAGTGTGAACCATGGTACACCAGTGTGAACCATGGTACACCAGTGTGAACCATAGTACACCAGTGTGAACCATGGTACACCAGTGTGAATCATGGTACAACAGTGTGAACCATGGTACACCAGTATGAACCATAGAACACAAGTGTGAACCATGGTACACCAGTGTGAATCATGGTACACCAGTGTGAACCATGGTACACCAGTGTGAACCATGGTACACCAGTGTGACCATGGTACACCAGTGTGAACCATGGTACACCAGTGTGAACCATGGTACACCAGTGTGAACCATGGTACACCAGTGTGAACCATGGTACACCAGTGTGAACCATGGTACACCAGTGTGAACCATGGTACACCAGTGTATACCATGATGCACCAGTGTGAACCATGGTACACCAGTGTGAACCATGGTACACCAGTGTGAACCATGGTACACCAGTGTGAACCATAGTACACCAGTGTGAACCATGGTACACCAGTGTGAATCATGGTACACCAGTGTGAATCATGGTACACCAGTGTGAACCATGGTACACCAGTGTGAACCATAGTACACCAGTGTGAACCATGGTACACCAGTGTGAATCATGGTACACCAGTGTGAACCATGGTACACCAGTGTGAACCATGGTACACAGTGTGAACCATGGTACAACAGTGTGAACCATGGTACACCAGTATGAACCATAGAACACAAGTGTGAACCATGGTACACCAGTGTGAATCATGGTACACCAGTGTGAACCATGGTACACCAGTGTGAACCATGGTACACCAGTGTGAACCATGGTACACCAGTGTGAACCATGGTACACCAGTGTGAACCATGGTACACCAGTGTGAACCATGGTACACCAGTGTGAACCATGGTACACCAGTGTGAACCATGGTACAACCAGTGTAAACCATGATACACCAGTGTGAACCATGGTACACCAGTGTGAACCCATGATACACCAGTGTGAACCATGGAACACCAGTGTGAACCATGGTACACCAGTGTGAACCATGGTACAACCAGTGTGAACCATGGTACACCAGTGTAAACCATGATACACCAGTGTGAACCATGTGATACACCAGTGTGAACCATGGTACACCAGTGTGAACCATGGTACACCAGTGTGAACCATGGTACACCAGTGAAAACCATGATACACCAGTGTGAACCATGGTACACCAGTGTGAACCATGGTACACCAGTGTGAACCATGGTACACCAGTGTGAACCATAGTACACCAGTGTGAATCATGGTACACCAGTGTGAATCATGGTACACAAGTGTGAATCATGGTACACCAGTGTGAACCATGGTACACCAGTGTGAACCATGGTACACCAGTGTGAACCATGGTACACCAGTGTGAACCATGGTACACCAGTGTGAACCATGGTACACCAGTGTGAACCATGGTACACCAGTGTGAACCATGGTACACCATTGTGAACCATGGTACACCAGTGTGAACCATGGTACACCAGTGTGAACCATGGTACACCAGTGTAAACCATGATGCACCAGTGTGAACCATGGTACACCAGTGTGAACCATGGTACACCAGTGTGAACCATGGTACACCAGTGTGAACCATAGTACACCAGTGTGAACCATGGTACACCAGTGTGAATCATGGTACACCAGTGTGAATCATGGTACAACCAGTGTGAACCATGGTACACCAGTGTGAACCATAGTACACCAGTGTGAACCATGGTACACCAGTGTGAATCATGGTACACCAGTGTGAACCATGGTACACCAGTGTGAACCACGGTACACCAGTGTGAACCATGGTACAACAGTGTGAACCATGGTACACCAGTATGAACCATAGTACACCAGTGTGAACCATGGTACACCAGTGTGAATCATGGTACACCAGTGTGAACCATGGTACACCAGTGTGAACCATGGTACACCAGTGTGAACCATGGTACACCAGTGTGAACCATGGTACACCAGTGTGAACCATGGTACACCAGTGTGAACCATGGTACACCAGTGTGAACCATGGTACACCAGTGTAAACCATGATACACCAGTGTGAACCATGGTACACCAGTGTGAACCATGATACACCAGTGTGAACCATGGAACACCAGTGTGAACCATGGTACACCAGTGTGAACCATGGTACACCAGTGTGAACCATGGTACACCAGTGTAAACCATGATACACCAGTGTGAACCATGGTACCAGTGTGAACCATGGTACACCAGTGTGAACCATGGTACACCAGTGAAAACCATGATACACCAGTGTGAACCATGGTACACCAGTGTGAACCATGGTACACCAGTGTGAACCATGGTACACCAGTGTGAACCATAGTACACCAGTGTGAACTATGGTACACCAGTGTGAATCATGGTACACAAGTGTGAATCATGGTACACCAGTGTGAACCATGGTACACCAGTGTGAACCATGGTACACCAGTGTGAACCATGGTACACCAGTGTGAACCATGGTACACCAGTGTGAACCATGGTACACCAGTGTGAACCATGGTACACCAGTGTGAACATGGTACACCAGTGTAAACCATGATACACCAGTGTGAACCATGGTACACAGTGTGAACCATGGTACACCAGTGTGAACCATGGTACACCAGTGTGAACCATAGTACACCAGTGTGAACCATGGTACACCAGTGTGAATCATGGTACACCAGTGTGAATCATGGTACACCAGTGTGAACCATGGTACACCAGTGTGAACCATAGTACACCAGTGTGAACCATGGTACACCAGTGTGAATCATGGTACACCAGTGTGAACCATGGTACACCAGTGTGAATGATGGTACACCAGTGTGAACCATGGTACACCAGTGTGAACCATGGTACACCAGTATGAACCATAGTACACCAGTGTGAACCATGGTACACCAGTGTGAATCATGGTACACCAGTGTGAACCATGGTACACCAGTGTGAACCATGGTACACCAGTGTGAACCATGGTACACCAGTTGTGAACCATGGTACACCAGTGTGAACCATGGTACACCATGTGAACCATGGTACACCAGTGTGAACCATGGTACACCAGTGTAAACCATGATACACCAGTGTGAACCATGGTACACCAGTGTGAACCATGATACACCAGTGTGAACCATGGAACACCAGTGTGAACCATGGTACACCAGTGTGAACCATGGTACACCAGTGTGAACCATGGTACACCAGTGAGAACCATGGTACACCAGTCTGAACCATGGTACACCAGTGTGAACCATGGTACACCAGTGTGAACCATGGTACACCAGTGTGAACCATGGTACACCAGTGTGAAACATTGGTACACCAGTGTGAACCATGGTACACCAGTGTGAACCATGGTACAACAGTGTGAACCATGGCACACCAGTGAGAACCATGGTACACCAGTGTGAATCATGGTACACCAGTGTGAACCATGGTACACCAGTGTGAACCATGGTACACCAGTGTGAACCATGGTACACCAGTGTGAACCATGGTACACCAGTGTGAACCATGGTACACCAGTGTGAACCATGGTACACCGGTGTGAACCATGGTACACCGGTGTGAACTATGGTACACAAGTGTGAACCATGGTAAACCAGTGTGAACCATAGTACACCGGTGTGAACCATGGTCCATCGGAGTGAACCATGGTACACCAGTGTGAACCATGGTACACCGGAGTGAACCATGGTACACCAGTGTGAACCATGGTACACAAGTGTGAACCATGGTACACCAGTGTGAACCATGGTACACCGGTGTGAACCATGGTACACCAGTGTGAACCATGGTACACCAGTGTGAACCATTGTACACCAGTGTGAACCATGGTACACCAGTGTGAACCATGGTACACCAGTGTGAACCATGGTACACCGGTGTGAACCACGGTACACCAGTGTGAACCATGGTACACCAGTGTGAACCATGGTACACCAGTGTGAACCATGGTACACCAGTGTGAACCATGGTACACCAGTGTGAACTATGGTGCACCAGTGTGAACCATGGTACACCAGTGTGAACCATGGTACACCAGTGTGAACTATGGTACACCAGTGTGAACCATGGTACACCGGTGCGAACCATGGTACACCAGTGTGAGCCATGGTACACCAGTGTGAACCATGGTACACCAGTGTGAACCATGGTACACCGGTGTGAACCATGGTACACCGGTGTGAACCATGGTACACCAGTGTGAACCACGGAACACCAGTGTGAACCATGCTACACCGGTATGAACCATGCTACACCGGTGTGAACCATGGTACACCAGTGTGAACCATGGTACACCAGTGAGAACCATGGTACACAAGTGTTAACCATGGTACACCAGTGTGAACCATGGTACACCGGTGTGAACCACGGTACACCAGTGTGAACCATGGTACACCAGTGTGAACCATGGTACACCAGTAAGAACCATGGTACACCAGTTTGAACCATGGTACACCAGTGTGAACCATGGTACACCGGTGTGAACCATGGTACACCAGTTTGAACCATGGTACAACCGTGTGAACCATGGTGCACCGGTGTGAACCATGGTTCACCGGTGTGAACCATGGAACACCAGTGTAAACCATGGAACACCAGTGTGAACCATGGTACATTTGATACACCAGTGTGAACCATGGTACATCTGGTACACCAGTGTGAACCATGGTACATCTGGTTCACCAGTGTGAACCATGGTATATCTGGTACACCAGTGTGAACCATGGTACATCTGGTACATCAGTGTGAACCATGGTACATCTGGTACATCAGTGTGAACCATGGTACATCTGGTACACCAGTGTGAACCACGGTACATCTGGTACAATAGTGTGAACCATGGTACATCTGGTACACCAGTGTGAACCATGGTACATCTGGTACACCAGTTTGAACCATGGTACATCTGGTACACCAGTGTGAACCATGGTGCATCTGGTACACCAGTGTGAACCATGGTACACCTGTTATACCAGTGTGAACCATGGTACATCTGGTACACCAGTGTGAACCATGGTACATCTGGTACACCAGTGTGAACCATGGTACATCTGGTACACCAGTGTGAATCGTGGTACATCTGGTACACCAGTGTGAACCATGGTACATCTGGAACACCAGTGTGAACCATGGTACATCTGGTACACCATTGTGAACCATGGTACATCTGGTACACCAGTGTGAACCATGGTACATCTGGAACACCAGTGTGAACCATGGTACATCTGGTACACCATTGTGAACCATGGTACATGTGGTACACCAGTGTGAACCATGGCACATCTGGTACACCAGTGTGAACCATGATACATCTGGTACACCAGTGTGAACCATGGTACATCTGGTACACCATTGTGAACCATGGTAAGTCTGGTACACCAGTGTGAACCATGGTACATCTGGTACACCAGTTTGAACCATGGTACATCTGGTACATCAGTGTGAACCATGGTACATCTGGTACACCAGTGTGAACCATGGTACATCTGGTACACCAGTGTGAACCATGGTACATCCGGTACACCAGTGTGAACCATGGTACATCTGGTACACCAGTGTGAACCATGGTACATCCGGTACACCAGTGTGAACCATGGTACATCTGGTACACCAGTGTGAACCATGGTACATCCGGTACACCAGTGTGAACCATGGTACATCGGTACACCAGTGTGAACCATGGTACATCCGGTACAACCAGTGTGAACCATGGTACATCTGGTACACCAGTGTGAACCATGGTACATCTGGTACACCAGTGTGAACCATGGTACATCTGGTACACCAGTGTGAACCATGGTACATCTGGTACACCAGTGTGAACCATGGTACATCCGGTACACCACTGTGAACCATGGTACATCCGGTACACCACTGTGAACCATGGTATATCCGGTACACCAGTGTGAACCATGGTACATCCGGTACACCAGTGTGAACCATGGTACATCTGGTACACCAGTGTGAACCATGGTACATCCGGTAAAACCATGTGAACCATGGTACATCTGGTACACCAGTGTGAACCATGGTACATCAGGTACACCAGTGTGAACCATGGTACATCTGGTACACCAGTGTGAACCATGGTACATCTGGTACACCAGTGTGAACCATGGTACATCAGGTACACCAGTGTGAACCATGGTACATCTGGTACACCAGTGTGAACCATGGTACATCAGGTACACCAGTGTGAACCATGGTACATCTGGTACACCAGTGTGAACCATGGTACATCTGGTACACCAGTGTGAACCATGGTACATCAGGTACACCAGTGTGAACCATGGTACATCTGGTACACCAGTGTGAACCATGGTACATCTGGTACACCAGTGTGAACCATGGTACATCAGGTACACCAGTGTGAACCATGGTACATCCGGTACACCAGTGTGAACCATGGTACATCTGGTACACCAGTGTGAACCATGGTACATCAGGTACACCAGTGTGAACCATGGTACATCTGGTACACCAGTGTGAACCATGGTACATCAAGATTCGTGAAAGAATATCCGATAAGCTTTAGGGAAAGATAATGACAGAATAAATAAGTAAAAAAAGAAACAATTCCGTGACTGGAACGATACACTACTACCACCACCACTACTACTACTACCACTACTACCACCACCTCCACTACTACTACTACTACCACTACTACCACCACCTCCACTACTACTACTACTACCACTACTACCACTACCACTACCTCTTCCTGCCTATATATACCCGTCCTGCTCTACTTCTCGTTAGAGTGACTTTGTAAATGGTCCAAGTCGGACCGAAACGTCGTTGTAAGTAAGCTCCCCTCTTTTATGTGAGGGTTATTTGTATATGAGAGAATAAAGATAGATAGATAGAGAGAGAGAGAGAGAGAGAGAGGCTGTGCTCTCGCTGCCACCGGAAGGGGCACACCGCCAACAACTGCCTGCTAGATACCCGGTGCAATTACCTCTACAAGAAAGGACATCAGGAGGGCCAATGTCGGAAGAAAAGGGAACTTGACAGACAGGACCACCTGTTTAGAGACCTGTTCTCAGAACAAACCAGCAGGATCTCTGAATTGGTGAACACTCTCACACGTCACCGACTCAGCCACTCCTATCTCAGCCCAGCAGATGGTATTGTGCCTTATACAAGACCGCAGACCTACATCCCTGCAGCTGCCTCAGTACCCCACCTCTCTCAAGGGCAGGCACCTTACATGCCTTACACACCCACCACCTCAAGCTGACCACATTATGAGGAGCCAGTCTATCAGCATCCTGTCGGCCAGCATTAGAGGTTTCATTACTAATGTTGGAGAGCTCACACATAGTTTTGTGAACACTCGACGTCATGATAGCTGTTGTTGAAACATTTTTGGATGGCAGGACTCAGAAAATTTTGCAAGAATTGCTGGCTACACCTCATGGATGAGAAGAGACAGACAAGGGCAAGGAGGTGGTGTTGCAATGTTCTTCTCTAAAAGTGTTCATGCCCAGCACATTGATGTTGCCATCCCTACACATATTGAAATGATGTTCTTCAAGCTCTGCATAAACACTAGTACCTCTGTACTACCATGTGCAATGTACAGACCACAGTGGCAACATGCAGACCCCATCAACTTCCTAATGGAAAATATTGACTCCCTTCTGCTACAACACAACTGTCAACATATCATAATTGTTAGTGACCTCAACCAGCACCTTATATAGAGGGACTTTGATGACCTTCTTGCAGTATTTGACATGAGAAACTTTGTTGATTTCCCTACTCACATCTCTGGCTCCTCCCTTGACCCAGTAGTGAGTGATCTGGCAGAGGGCATAGTCACTTGTCAACCCCTCGGCTTCGTTGGATCGTCTGACCACAAGGCTGTTTTTACCACACTTAAGATCCCGACAGAACGAGGTGAGGAGTCCACACGCACAACCTGGCTATGGGAAAGAGGTAATTGGCCAACCCTTTGCTCTGAGCTCGCCACCACCGATTGGAATGCTCTTCTCCAAGGGGATGTTGACAACCAAGTGAAAGCCTTCACACTGGACACATCCTTAATCTACAACAAGAACACATTCCTCACCGGCAATATGTGACGAAGCCTACAGATCAGCCTTGGTTTGGCTTTTGTTGTAGAGAGGCGCTACTGCTAATACAAAGCAAGGCGAAGGTATAAGAGACATCCTAACCATCTATAACAGGAACTTGCACAGGCAAGCCTGTAGGCATATGGGTGACGTTCAAAAGTGGGCCATTGCTAAAGGGGAGGTGGGCCTAAAAGAAAGCTAGCATCAGGTAGGGTAGGCTCCAAAATCTGGTGGTCCCTGGTCAAGGCCCAGACTAGGTTATCTGCCTGATGAACTCATTCCACCTCTAAATCGACGGGATGGACCACCTCTACAGAGTCAAGAGAAGGCGGACCTCTGTGCGAACACTTTGCTACCAAAATGCAATTTCCCTGATCCAACAAGGGACCCTCCTTGGCTAGCTGCAAGAACTGTGTCAAAACTGTCAGTGGTGACAATAAGGCGGAGGAGATGCATTTCCTACTTAAATCGTTTGACCAAAAAAAAAAAAGGCTGTGGGCCCAGACAAGTTGAGCCCAAGATTGCTGAGAAATGTGCAGACCAGCTAGCAGCACCCAAACTCGCATCTTTCAGCACTGTCTAGTACAGTGTAAATGGGCCCCTCTCTGTGGAAAGAGGCAAATGTAGTCCCTGTTCAAAAAAAGAAGAGCAGAGCAGAAATCACAACTACAGACCAGTGTCACTCCTGTCAATCACTGGCAAGATCCTTGAGACAATAATCTCAAGACAAATGACAGAGTTTTTTGACTACCACTCACTACTTTGTGATCGTCAATATGGCTTCAGGAAAGGTTACTCTGCTGCTGATCTGTTGTTAAACCTCTCCACAAGTGGCACCCAGTCACTGGATGAATCCAAAGTCAGCGTGTGGTAGCACTGGACATTGCTGGCGCTTCCGACCGGGTGTGGCACCAGGGCCTCTTAGCAAAACTTAAAGAAATGGAATTGAAAGGCTCTACGCAATGTCTCCTCAGTGATTACCTTCATGGTAGATCTCTAAGTGTAGTCCTCAATGGAACGGAATCAGCAAGGCATCCTTTTGGGGCAAGTGTTCCACTAGGAAGCGTGCAGGGACCATTGTTATGGAATGTCTACTTCAACGACCTTCTTCATCTCATCCCAGAATCACATGTATATGCAAACGACTGTACACTGACATTCACTTATCCAAGAGAAGAAATGCCAGCTGCTCTAAGCTACATCAATCACCAGCTAAGAGCTATATCAGCTTGGGGAAATAGATGGCAAGTAACATTTGCACCTGAGAAAAACGCAAAGGGATGATAGTCTCTAGGCACCATGATGGTAATGCGGGTGCAGTAGTAAGGATGAAGGGGAGGGTGTTGGCACCTGGAGAAGAAGTTGATATCCTTGGGGTGAAATTTGACTCCAAACAACCATGAAGAACCATGTTGTAAATCTAGCAAACAAACAAACCCGGAAGCTTACAACACTTCGCCGTAAACTCGCATCTGCTGACAGTAGGGGTTGCAAGATCCTTACGAGGCACAAGTACGCTCACACCTTGAGTATGCTCCACTTTCTTGGGTTTGCCTGCCACCCCTTCTCATCGCGACTGCTTTACAGAGTGGAGAACAGAGCAAGACGTCTCATCTCTCCGCCTGGACCCTCCTGGATAGATCTTCATATCAGCAGAGCCTTCAACACAGGAGGATGTGGTTGGCCTTTTTGTTATGTACAAGGCCAATAAATTTTCAAAGTACCACACTTGGATCCACTTCGAGGGGCAGCATGAAACAAGCTTTTATGCCACCCAAACGGGCAGAAAGCAGCAACTTCACTCTGGCTGTACCCTTTCTCCAGAACATCACTCCATCTGAGATCAATATACCCAGGATGACTCGAGTATGGAACACATTCGTACAGCATAATGATGTCAACGAGATAACGTCAGTTGAAACAAATGAAAATACTGGCCCACAGATGGCTCCAACTTCATCCTGTTCCCTACTTGTATGTCTCATAACAATAAAAATGCTTTCAAATGAGCTGATGTAGGTAACAGCTCTTAGCTTGCCAATAAAGTCAGGAATCCTTAACCTGTAAATAGCTTGTCAATAAAGCTAGGGATCCTTAACCTTGTCTAACCCTGTGTAAAAGAGAGAGAGAAAAGAGAGAGAGAGAGAGGGGAGAGGAGAGAGAGAGAGAGAGAGAGAGAGAGAGAGAATTCTTTGCTCTGAAATATTCCACGAGTGTTGCCTTTGATCTCTGCCCAAAGATTCTTCCCTTGTCTGTGCTGATGTGTTCAACACTATTAAAGACACACGCACACACACACACACACACACACAAAACACACACACGCACACACACACACGCACGCCACACACACACACACACACACCACACACACACACCCCACACCCCACACAAAACACACACACACACACACACCACACACATACACACACACACGCACACACACTCGTGGAGGAGTCACGCGGTTTGAGCTCGTGTTTTGGTGATAATTTCTGACTGTGCCATAAGGGATAGAGTGTGGGATATAGGCGTGTGCACGCTTGAGAGTGCATATGATCACTTAAGCCCCGAAAAATGGAAATATAATATATACAGAAATGAAAACAAAGGAAATAGTTGCTGAGTGTTTAGTAGGGGCCGTTGGAAGGGTGAACGGTTGTGTCAGGCCTAAATAGTGTTGCCATAATAACGCAGTGGGGTATTTTGAAGAATAAGTGCGACTCAAGACCAGGGAGATAAGAGATATGTATAGATGTGTCAGTAAATACAGTGAGTGAGTGAAAAAAATTAGAAGAGCTAGAGACTATAGTGCATACAGGAAGTTAGTGGAAAAATTACCGAGAAGCATCAAACTTCTTCAACTTCTGGGACAGGACAGACCCGCAACGTTCCTTCACTGCCAGCCGCAAGTAATATTCACCTAGTTTGAGTTGCAAAGGGGTCAATAGTACCTCTCAGCTGGAATTGGGGGGCACTCTCCTCGAGCTTTTCAGAATTAGAATAAGCAGCATTTACTGGCATTTAATAGAATTTAGAGGTAGCGGCTTATAGGCGAAGCCTAGTGTATTTATTTTTGAACGTAATTTTAAACGCATAAGAGTACAGTGGGAACCAAGAGATCGGGTACATATACAATACATATGTAGTACATATGTGGGAAATAAGGACTGTTTACATAAACATATGCACGCACACTTGGGGAGAACAGCACTGTTGTTAGGCACTTGAAAAGCTGTAGCACACACACACACACACACACACACACACACACACACACACACACACACACACACATATGCACACACACACACACACACACACACTGCAGGAAGGCCTTTGACACAGTTCCCCACAAGAGATTAGTGCAGAAGCTGGATGATCAGGCACACGTAAAAGGAAGGGCACTGCAATGGATAAGGGAATACCTGACAGGGAGGCAGCAACGAGTCATGGTACGTGAAGAGGTATCACAGTGGGCGCCTGTTACGAGCGGGGTCCCACAAGGGTCAGTTCTAGGACCAGTGCTATTTTTGATATATGTGAACGACATGATGGAAGGAATAGACTCTGAAGTGTCCCTGTTCGCAGATGACGTGAAGTTGATGAGAAGAATTAAATCGGACGAGGATGAGGCAGGACTGCAAAGAGACCTGGAGAGGCTGGACATGTGGTCCAGTAACTGGCTTCTCGAATTCAATCCAGCCAAATGCAAAGTCATGAAGATTGGGGAGGGGCAAAGAAGACCGCAGACAGAGTATAGGCTAGGTGGACAAAGACTACAGACCTCACTCAGGGAGAAAGACCTTGGGTGACCATAACACCGAGCACATCACCGGAGGCACACATCAACCAAATAACCGCTGCAGCATACGGGCGCCTGGCAAACCTGAGAATAGCGTTCCGATACCTTAATAAGGAATCGTTCAAGACACTGTACACTGTGAAATGTTAGGCCCATACTGGAGTATGCAGCACCAGTCTGGAACCCACACCTGGTCAAGCACGTCAAGAAGTTAGAGAAAGAAACAAAGGTTTGCAACAAGGCTAGCCCCAGAGCTCAAGGAATGTCGTACGAGGAAAGGTTAAGGGAAATCGGACTGACGACACGGGAGGACAAAAGGGGTCAGGGAGACATGATAACGACATACAAGATACTGCGGGAATAGACAAGGTGGACAGATAGGATGTTCCAGAGAGGGGACACAGGGACAAGGGGTCACAACTGGAAGCTGAAGACTCAGACGAGTCACAGGGACGTTAGGAAGTATTTCTTCAGTCATAGAGTTGTCAGCAAGTGGAATAGCCTAGCAAGTGAAGTAGTGGAGGCAGGAACCATACATAGTTTTAAGAAGAGGTAAGACAAAGCTCAGGAAGCAGAGAGAGAGAGGATCCAGCAGCGATCAGCGAAGAGGCAGGGCCAGGAGCTGAGTCTCGACCCCTGCAACCACAATTAGGTGAGTACAATTAGGTGAGTACACACACACACACACATATATAGACACACACACACGGTGGGTGCAGACGTGGGTACACAAGGCTCCGAGAACCTTCGTGTTTTTGAGGCGTGCAATAACCCCTAGCAGTAATCAGTGGTAGTGATAAAGTCAGTGAACAAACCTACGAGTGATAACTATAGTTATTAGTTGAAAAAATTCGAGGGGAAACCTAAATTCAGTATTTTCTTTTAAAAATGCCAAACCGTTGTGGATCTACTAGGCACTGTTGCCACACAGATACAAACATAAAAAGATCAAAGTGAGTGTGGAAAACGAGTGATCAAGAAATTACCAGCGTTTTGTTATCAAGTGAAATGTGGGGCACCGCTAATTGAGAGTGAAAAAGTTTATAAGCAAAGGAGAAGAAAAAATAAAATATACAACAAGAGGGAAGGTGGCAGTAGGCCTACTGAAAGCAGTGATGTCACAAACCAGTTTGTATGCCATTATACATATAAAGTGTTACACCGAATGTGAAGTGTATTCTGTAATAAGTGTAATAAGTGAAAACACTTGAGGGAAGCGGGCATGCATGAGCATTTTTGGTTATAAACATCACGGGTGAAGGAGTTACAAAATAGTGATAGAAGGCCTATGTAACGACGATACGTCATCAGCTTCGGCTACTTGTCATCACCGCTGTCAGCGCAAGTATTTCACCCATGTTGAGGTTGCATTTCGCAAGGTTGAGTCTGGTCCTGCATCACTGTTAGATACTGGTCACTCACTCCTTCAAGCCATACCAGAATAGAGTAGAAATAGCATAGAGGAGAGTGCAAGGAGTAAAGCGGTCAGTGAGGGATAACGTCACACAACTTAAGCTGACACAAGCTAAATTTTACAACCTAGCTACTTTCTGAATTTTATAAGTAGATCGATAAGTGTTTACAAGTATTGGTAAGCTTAGATTTACTGGTATCTACCGGTATTTATTAGTTGTATGAATACTTAGAAGTGGGGGCACACACACACACACACCCACAAACCACACACACACACAACACTCACCACACCACACACACACACACACACACACACACCAAAAAACATACACTCACACATACAAACACATACATACCACACACAGGAGCTAGGACTAGTACACCTGCAACCACAAATAGGTGAGTCAAATAGTTGGTACACCACCCACACACACCACACACACACATACACAACACATACACACACACACACATACAACCACACACACACATACACATTACACCATACACATACAACAACACACACACACCACACACCACACACTCACACACACACACACACACACAACACACACACACACCCACAGGAACAAGCACTTGTAAGCTGTATACACACGCCAAACACACAATACACAGGATTTCACACCGTCCTGTTGTAAAATAGTCTGACCCATTGAACCTTGCTCCTTCACCCCTCTTCCTATCCTAGGTAGAGACTATCTCTACCTTTCACACTCTTTAAACCTATACTCTCTCTCTCTACCTATCACTCTCTACCTATCCCTCTCTCTCTTCTATTCCCTCCCCATCTCTCCACTTCTAAACATTCTTACCCTAACACCTTCCCCCCTTTAACATCTCCCCCTCTAACATCTCTCCCCTCCCATTACTCTCCCCTCTCCCTTCCCCATCTCTCTCCCCTCACTCCCCTCCCTCTCCCCCTGCCTCTCTCCCCCCTCTTGCTCTTCCATCTCCCCCTCTATCCCCCTTCTCCCCCTCTCTCTCCCTTCTCTCTCTCTCTCTCACTCTCTCTCTCTCTCTCATCTCTCTCTCTCTCTCTCTCTCTCTCTCTCTCTCCCCCTCTCTCTCTCTCTCTCTCTCTTTTTCTTGCTCTCTCTCTTCCCATTTTACCCTTCTAAACTCTCCCCCTCTCATTCCCTTCCCTTCACTCTTCCCTCCCCCTCTCTTCTCACTTTCCCTCCCTCTCTCCCTCCTCTCTCACTCTCTCCATCTCTCCTCTCTCCCTCTCTCCCTCTCTCCCTCTCTCCCTCTCTCTCTCGCTCTCTCTCTTCCCCACATTCCCTTCTAACTCTCCCCCTCTCCTACCCTTACCCTCATCTCTCTCCCCCTCTCTCTCTCTCTCCTCACTATCTTCCGATTTTTCCTTATCACTCATCCCCCTCTCTCTACCTTCCCTTCTCTTTCTCTCTATCTCTCTCTCTCTATCTCTCTCTCTCTCCTCTCTCTCCCCCCCTTTCCCTTCTCACTCTTCCCCTCTCTCTCTCCTTTCTACCTTTCCCTGCTCTCTTCTCTCACCAAAAAAAAAAAAAAAAAAAAAAAAAGGGCTGGGACTCGTGAACAGGGATCAGATGAGAATGGTTTCTGGTAGGGAGAGGAGTGGATGGTGGAGCAGTGGAAAAGGATGGAACAGAGTGGGAGAGTAAATTGGAAGAGCTTTCTGGAAAAAAATGGAGTAAGAGTCTCTGGTGAAATTGGAAAGGAGGATGGAGAAGGGGGAAGACAAAGAATTGGGAGGCACAAGTCGAAACTGAATAGCATGATAAGGGGCCTTGAAGTTGAGTTTATAATAGGCTGAAGGAGTTACAGGCGAGTGGACCAGAGAAGACACAGCATATGAAGCTGCGGCCGAAAAGGACGGAAGGAATTATGAATTATGCTAAGGTCATTTCAGCCTGCCAAGGAGGACCAAGGTGTGAAAGGGGAAGAATACAGCTGGTTGCCGATGGAGAGGGGGATAGTGTCGATTGCTGAGGCACAACAGGCTATCAAAGCAGGAAAAATCAAGGGAGAAATGACCACATACAGGCAGGATCCTGGTACAGAGGGTGAGGCAATGGGAGGAAGAAAGGGCAAAATCTGTGATTTACCAATGGGCTTCAGGAGAGAGAGGAAGGACACACACTGAAAGGCAGCAGGAAGAAAGGACAGTGAGATTGAGTAAATCATCATGGAAATAGGTGAGAGATGGTCGAGATTGTAAATTTTCAGAGGGATTAGGGGGGTACTCGAAGGGGAGATTATACCGACCAATCAAGCTGTTTCTCAGGATGGAAACAGAGCGGAACAGGATCTCAGAAGAAAACCACGTTGAAATACTCGGTAGGGAGTACAGAGGGTGTTCTAGACAGAGGACAGAAACAAATTCAGAATGACAGCAGCTGAGGGAGAGGACAAAAAAGCGAAAGGAGCTCAGGAAAAGATCAAGGAAAGGGGAACCAGCAGAGGTCAGTCAGAGCAGAACATGAACAGCAAGGGCAAAGCACACACTCAAACTATTCTCAGAAACCATACAACCTATCACACCCATCCAAACACACAACTACAAACTCACACCATACCCCCAGCCTCCACCCCAACACTGGCTATGAATCCACAGTATGCCAACCTAGGTCTCCCACCTCACAGGCCCCCCAAACCACAGTGTTGGAAAGGAAAACTGAAGGTTGGTAACAAAACGCTGATGGAATAACAAATAATATGGGTAGGAGTGGCAATGAATGAGTCAAAGAAAGCATCACGGACATATCATTGCTCTCACAGAAACCAAGCTTTACAGGTATGATAACAGATGCAATCTTTCCACGGGATACCCAAAATCCTGAGGAAAGACTGAGGGAGCAGGTCGGGGGGAGGAGTGGCGTTGCTGGATCAAAAATCGCTGGAATCTATGAGTGGGGAGTGGAGAAAGCGGAGAACTATGTGATTACATAGTGGGAACACTTCACTCTGGAGGGCCAAAGGTGTGAATAGCAGTGATGTATAACCCACACAGAACCAGCAGGAGGCCAAGGCCAAGAGTACGGACGAGGCAATTAGAGCGATGTTGATACCACTGGCTAGTGTGCGCCAGATGTGCTAATGCTTGCAGGGCAAAAGTCCTGATCATGGGTGTCTTTTACACAAGGAGAACGATGGGGAACTTGGACCCACATGGGGGCAAAGATCTTGGAGGGCTAAGATGATGGAGGGTGGTACTGAAAACTTCATGTGCCAACACGTAAGGGACACTACAAGAGAGAGAGGGAGGAGGTTGTGAACCAGCATGGGGGACTTAGTATTCACTTGAGTAGGGCAGTATTCGAGGAACTCACATACGAAAGACCCCTTGGGACAGTGACCATGTGGTTTAAGCTTCGAATACACAGTAGAGCTACAAGGTGGAGGGAGAGCAGGGGGGCCAGGACGAATGAAGCCAAACTACAAGAAGGGGACTAAACAGAAATGAGGAAATACCTGAACGGGGTTCAGTGGGACAGAGAATGGCAGGGGAAGCAGTTAATTGAGGATGATGGAAATGTAGCCAACAATATGCAAGGTAGGCGGGGAGAGGTTTGTACCCAAGGGTAACAGGATAATGAAAAAGCCAGGATGAGCCATGGTTTATCTAAGGTGCAGGGAGACTAAAAACCATGTGTGCTAGGGAATGGAAGAATAGAGAAGGCAAGGTCCCAGGAGAATAAGGAGACAGTCGTAGAGCACAGAATCGAATATGCCACAGATTAAGAAGGGAGGCCCAAAGACAATATGAAAATGAATAGGCTGCGAAATGCCAAATCTGACCCAAAACTGTTGTACAGCCACATCTGGAAGGAAAAAAACAGTCAAGGTCAGGTAATCAGCCTACGGAAGGATGTAGGAGATCAACAAAGAAATGACCGTGAAGTATGTGAAGAACTTAACAAGGAGATTCAAAGAAGTGTTCACAGAGGAGACAGAAGGGACTCCAGAAAGACGGAGAGGTGGGGCACACCACCAAGTGCTGGACACAGTGCACACCACCGAGGAAGAAGTGAAGAGGCTTCTGAGTGAGCTAGATACCTCAAAGGCAATGGGGCCAGATAACATCTCCCCATGGGTATTGAGAGAGGGAGCAGAGGTGCTATGTGTACCCCTAACAACAATATTCAATACATCTATCGAAACAGGGAGATTGCCTGAGGCATGGAAGACAGCAAATGTAGTCCCAATCTTTAAAAATGGAGAAGATTATCAGGAGAAGAGTCGTGGAACACCTAGAAAGAAACGATCTCATCAACAGCAGCCAACATGGTTTCAGGGACGGGAAATCCTGTGTCACAAACCTACAGGAGTTCTATGACATGGTGACAGCAGTAAGACAAGAGAGAGAGGGGTGGGTGGATTGCATTTTCTTGGACTGTAAGAAGGCGTTTGACACAGATCCACACAAGAGATTGGTGCAAAAACTGGAGGACCAAGCAGGGATAACAGGGAAGGCACTACAATGGATCAGGGAATACTTGTCAGGAAGACAGCAGCGAGTCATGGTACGTGGCGAGGTGTCAGAGTGGGCACCTGTGACCAGCGGGGTCCCGCAGGGGTCAGTCCTAGGACCAGTGCTGTTTCTGGTATTTGTGAACGACATGACGAAAGGAATAGACTCTGAGGTGTCCCTGTTTGCAGATGACGTGAAGTTGATGAGAAGAATTCACTCGATCGAAGACCAGGCAGAACTACAAAGGGATCTGGACAGGCTCAGACCTGGTCCAGCAATTGGCTCCTGGAGTTCAATCACACCAAGGTGCAAAGTCATGAAGATTGGGGAAGGGCAAAGAAGACCGCAGACGGAGTACAGTCTAGGGGCCATAGACTACAAACCCACTCAAGGAAAAAGATCTTGGGGTGAGTATAACACCAGGCACATCTCCTGAAGCGCACATCAACCAAATAACTGCTGCAGCATATGGGCGCCTGGCAAACCTCAGAACAGCATTCCGACATCTTAATAAGGAATCATTCAGGACCCTGTACACCGTGTACGTTAGGCCCATATTGGAGTATGCGGCACCAGTTTGGAACCCACACCTAGCCAAGCACGTGAAGAAACTAGAGAAAGTGCAAAGGTTTGCAACAAGACTAGTCCCAGAGCTAAGAGGTATGTCCTACGAGGAGAGGTTAAGGGAAATCAACCTGACGACACTGGAGGACAGAATAGATAGGGGGGACATGATAACGACATACAAAATACTGAGAGGAATTGACAAGGTGGACAAAGACAGGATGTTCCAGAGATTGGACACAGTAAAGGGGACACAGTTGGAAGCTGAAGACACAGATGAATCACAGGGATGTTAGGAAGTATTTCTTCAGCCACAGAGTAGTCAGTAAGTGGAATAGTTTGGGAAGCGATGTAGTGGAGGCAGGATCCATACATAGCTTTAAGCAGAGGTATGATAAAGCTCACGGCTCAGGGAGAGTGACCTAGTAGCGATCAGTGAAGAGGCGGGGCCAGGAGCTCGGACTCGACCCCCGCAACCTCAACTAGGTGAGTACACACACACATATACAGGATTTTACACCTTCCTGTGAAGTGACCCTATAACCCTTCCTTCCCCCCCCCATCTCTCTCCCTCTCCTCTCCTCTCTCTTCCTCTCTCTCTCTCTCTCTCTCTCTCTCTCTCTCTCTCTCTCTCTCTCTCTCTCTCTTTTTTTTTTTTTTTTTTACACAGGGTTTGACAAGGTTAAGGATCCCTAGCTTTATTGACAGCTATTTACAGGTTAAGGATTCCTAACTTTATTTTTAAGTTAAGAGCTGTTACCTACATCTGCTCATTTGAAAGCATTTTTATTGTTATGAGACATACAAGTAGGGAACAGGATGAATTTGGAGCCATCTGTGGGCCAGCATTTTCATTTGATAAACTGCTTTATCTCTTTGCATCATTTCTGTACAAGTTTTCCATACTCGATCATCCTGGGTTGTATATCCAGATGGAGTGATTTTTGGAGGGGGTACCCCAGGTGAATTGCTGCTTTCTCCCCTCTTGCGGCATAAAGCTGTTTCACGCTGTCTCAAAGGGGTCCAAGTATGGTTTTTTGACAATAGGCCCTTTGTAAAAACAGAAAGGCCCCCCCCACATCCCCCTAGTTGAAGGCTCTGCTGAAATGACATCTATCCAGGATGGGTCCAGGCGGAGTGAACTCTTGCTCTTTTCTCTACCTGTAACCCGTCGCAGATGAGGGGGGGGGGAGGCAAACCAAAGAAGGGAGCATACCAAGGGTAGCGTACTTTCCTTGTCAGGATCTTAAACCCCCTACTGTCAAGCGTGCGAGTACGGCGAAGTGCTGTAGTTCCTGGTTTCCCTTTTTTTGCAAGATTTACAACATGGTTCTTCATGGTTAGTTGAATGTCAAATTTCACCCCAAAGGGATATCAACTTCTTTCCAAGGTCCCAACACCCTCCCATTCTCCTTACTACGCCCCACATTACCATCAGGGTGCCTAGAGACGACTCATTGCGTTTTCTCAGGGGGAAAATTTACTTGCCATCTTTTTTCCCCAAGCGAATAGCTCTCAGCTGGTGATTGATGTAGCTTAGAGCAGCTGGTATTTTTTTCTTTTGGGATGTAATTCAGTGTACGTCTCTGCATATGCGTGATTCGGGGATGGAGAAAAGGTTTTGGGGAAACTTCCATAACAATGGCCCCAGCCGCTTTCCTTGGGGAAAACATTTGCCCCAATAGGTCTTGCATGAAGGTAACCCTGGGAGACTTTGCATAGAGCCTGCTTTCCCAGTGCTTGAATTTTTCCCTAAAGGGGCCCGGTTTGCCCCCCCGGTCGAAAAGCGCCAGCAAGTCCAGTGCACACACAGGGGATTTGGATTTCACCCAGTGACTGGTGCCACTTAGTGGAGGGGTTTAACAACAGATCGCAGCAGAGTAACCTTTCCTAAAGCCATTTTGCGATCACAAAGTAGTGAGTGGTGTAAAAAAAACTCTGTCTTTTGTTTTTGGATTATTGTCTCAAGGCCCTTCCCGTGATTGAAGCAGTGAAAGGTCTGTTTTGCGTTTTCTGCTCTGCTCTTCTTTTTGTGAAAGGGACTACATTTGCCTCTTTCCATAGAGGGGCCTTTACGCTGTACAGGCGTGTGAAAGATGCATTTAGAGGTGTGCAGGGTCTCCCATCTTTCAAAAATTTTTGGGACTAAACTTGTCTGGCCCACAGCCTTTTCTTGGAAAGCGTTTTAAGTGGGAAAAATGCCCTCCCCCTGCCTTTTTGTCCCCATTGACATTTTTGACACGTTCTTGCAGCTGCAAGGAGGGCCCTTGCTGGATCGGGAAACTTGCTTTTGTAGCAAAGTGTTAGCAAAGAGGTCTCCCTTTTCCTTGCACTAGTGGGGTGGTCCCTTCTGTGATTTGAGGGGGAATAAGTTCATCGGCAGATAACCCTATCTTCCTTGACCAGGGCCCCGGGTTTTTGGACCCCTACCCTACCTGATGCTATTTTTCTTTTAGTGTCCACCTCCCATTTGCAAGGGCCCACTTTTGAACACCCCCCTATGCCTACAGGTTTTATGTGCAAGTTCTGTTTGGGGGTAGGATGTCTCTTATACTCGCCATGTTTGCACTTGCTAGCCCTCTCTACAACGAAACCCAAAACCCAAGGCGATCTGTGGGCTTCGCCCACATATTGCCGGTGGGGAATGTGTTTTTTTTTTGTAGATTAAGGATGTGCCCCATGAAGGCTTTAATTTGGGTTGTCAACATCCCTTTGGAGAAGAGCTTTTTTCCATCAGGGGTGGCGGCCCAGGCAAAGGGTGGCCAATTACCTTTTTCCCTAGCCGGGTTTGTGGTGGGACTCCTCCTCGTTCTTTGGGATCTTAAGTGTCAAAAAAAAAACCCCTTTGTGGTCAGACGACCAAACATAGCCGGGGGTTTGACAAGTGACTATCCCTTTCGCCAGATCACTCCTACTGGGTCAAGGGAGGGCCAAGATATGAGTAGGGAAATAACAAAGTTTCTCAGTCAAACACTGCAAAAAGGTCATAAAAGTCCCTTGTATAAGGGCTGGTTGGGGTCCCCAAAAATTATAAATGTTGACGTTGTGTGGTAGCGAAGGGAGTCAATATTTCCATGGGAAGTGATGGGTCTGCATGTTCCCACTGAGGTCGTAATTGACTGCTAGTCAGAGGTACTTTGTTTTACAGAGCTTGAAAACTTTAATTTAAAAGATGTGTAGGGGTGGCAACATCAATGTGCTGGGCATGAACACTTTTGAAAAGCACACGCAACCCCCTCCTCCCCCTTGTTGCCTTCTCACCTGAGGTGTAGCCGCAATTCTTCAAAATTTTCGGAGTCCTGCATCCAAAAATGTTTCAACAACACTTCATGTCGGGACGTCGAGGTTCACAAAACTATGGTGGCTCTCCAACTTAGAAAATAAACCTCTAATTTTGGGCCCGACGGGATGCGTAGACGGTCGTCATGTGAAGTGTCATTGAGGGGTGGGGTGTGGGGAATGTAAGGTGCCTGCCCTGGGAGGTAGGGACGGGGGCAGCTGAGGGATGTAAGTCTTGGTCTTGTAAAAGGCAAAACCCCATGCTGGGCTGGGATAGGATTTGAAAAATGGTGATTGGAGAGTGTTCCCAAATTTCAGAGATCCTCTTGTTTGTTTGAAAACGGGTCTCTAAACAGGTGGCCCTGTCTGTCAAGTTCCTTTTTTTTCCCGACACTGGTTTCCCCCTTATGTCCTTTCTTGTGCAGTAATTACACCTAGTATCTCGCAGGCAGTTGTTGGCAGGGGCCCTTCCGGTGACAGTGAGAGCCACCCCGGGTGCCTGGGAGGGGACTAGGTTTTGTTGCCCCTCCTGTGTTTTGCAGATTTGCCTCAGTTTGCCAGGGAACTGTGTTAGTGGGGGGTAAGAGCGTGATGTCTTCCTCCTCCAGTCCCCCTCCAGGGCCTCCCCCCGTCCTCTACAGTTCTGAAGATGTGCCCGCTGTTCGTATTGGGCGAGTAGGTGTGGTGCAGTGTAGTTCCCTGATCTTAACTGCTCTTCTTCTCTCCCCTCTCTCTCTCTCTTTTCCCCCTTCCTCTCTCTCTCTCTCTCTTCTTTCTCCTCTCTCTTCCTCTTCTTCTCCTCTCTTTCTCCCCCCCCCCTTTTCTCTCTCCTCTCTCTCACCTCCTCTCACCCCCTCTCTCTTCCTTCTCTTCCTTTCACTCTTTCTCTCTTTTCTCCTTTTCTCCCTCTCCCCCCCCTCTCTCTCTCCCTTTCCTCCTTCTCTCACTTTCCTCTTCTTTTCTCTCTCTCTCTTCCCCTTGTCACTCCCCATCTCTCTTCCCTTTTCCCTCTCTCACTTTCCCCTTTTTTCCCTTTTTTCCCCTCCTCTAGGCTCCCCTTCTCTTTTTCCCTATTTCACTCCCTCCCCCTTTTTCTTTTTCTCTTGCCTCTTTCTTTAAAAAAAAAAAAAAAAAAAAAAAAAAGGGGGGTTGGGACTGCAGGAATCGGGGATCGATGACAATGGTACTGGTAGGAAAATGGATGGAGGAACGTGGAAAAAGGTAGAGAAAGAATGGGAGAGAAAATTAGGAGAGTTTCTAAAAAAAATGGAGAAAGAGTCTCGTGAAATGGGAAAAGAAGGGGAAAAGGGAAACGAAAAATTGGGGGAAAAAAAAAAAAAAAGTCGAAACTGCAGTAAGGGTAAGGTCCTAGAATTTGAGGTAAAAAGGCTAAAGCAGTTCAGGGGTAGTGACCGAGAAGACAAACCATCGATGATGAGGGGTGAACGGAAGGAAGGGATTGAATTATTCTAAGGTCTATCCCCTGCAAAAAAGGGGCCCAGGGAGTGGAAGGGAAGAGCAGTTGGTGCGATGGAGAGGGAGATAGGTCGAATGCTAAAGCACAACCATGCTCCCAAGAGCCACTAAAAAAAAAAAAGGGAAAAAAGACCACTACAACAGGAACCAGAGTCACAGAGGAAGAGGCAATGGGGGGAGGAAAGGGCAAAATCATGTTTTATCCATTGGCTTCTGGATAAAGGGAAAGGACAACACTAAAAGCGGCAGGAAGAAAGAAAGGAATTAAAAAAAATCATCACGGAAATGGGGGGAGAAACATGGAGAGATTGAAAATTTTCAGGAAAATGGGGGGTTTTGAAGGGGAGAAACCGACCGAAAAGGATTCTCGGGACAAAAACAGTGGGAACGGTCCCCAAGGAAAGCACGGTTGAAAAGTTCGGAAGAGTACAAAAAGGTGTTCCTAGACGAGACAGAACAAAAACAAGAGAAAGCGCTGAGGGAGAGGACAAAAAGCGAAAGGAGTAGGAAAGGGGAGACAAGGATGGAACAGAGGGTCAGCAGAACAAAACGAGCAGCAAGGGAAGCCAAAACCAACTATCCTCAGAACCCCAAACCATCACACCCTCCCAAACACAATACAATCCATACCCACAGCTTCCACCCAACCCCCAACCAAGAATAACGAAGCCCCCAGGTTTTCCCACCCAAAGGGGCCCCCCCAAACCCAGGTTGGAAAAGAAACTGAAGGCATGGTACACAAATGTTTTGATGGAATAAAAAACAAGGGGGAGGAAGTGGCACAAAAAGGTCAAAGAGGTTCCCCCAACATCTAGCGATCACAGAAACCAAGTTACATATGATAACAGATGCCTTTTTCCAGGGGGGATACCAGATCCGAGAAAAAGAAAGAAAAAACGGGGGGGGTGGAGGAGTGGCTTTGCTATCAAACCCAAGGGAATTTTGATAGTGGAGAGGGGAGACAGGGAGAAGAAAGTGTTTCATACCCGGAACGGTTCACTCGGGTGGTCCAAGGTGATAATTTTGCAGTATGTATAACCCCCACAGAACAGCAGGGGGCCAAGGCAAGGTTGACGAGAGCAATTGAGCGATGGTTGACACACTGCTGCAGTGGCCGAAAGAAATGCTCGGGGCAAAGCTCCTGATCATGGGCGATTTTAACAACAAGGAGATCGAATGGGAGAATTGGAGCCTCAGGGGGGCCCAAATACATGGAGGGCTAAGTGAGGAGGTGGTTGGAAAATTCGTGTCCAACACGAAGGGACACTAAGAAGAGGGAGAGGTAAACCAGCAAGACGGATTAGTATTCACCTTGAGTAGTGCAAATATTGAGGACATCACATATGAAAGACCCCTTGGGGCCCCCGCGACATGGGGTTTTTGAGCTTCGAATACAAGTGAGCAAAAAAAAGGAAGGTGAAGCGGGAAGGCAGGACAAATGAAACCAAACTACGGGAAAAAGGGGACTACACAGGAATGGGGAATTTCCCTGAATGGGGTTCAGGGGACAGAAAATGGCAGGGAAGCCAGTTAATGAAATGAGGGAAATAGTAGCAACAATGTGCAAGGGGGTGGGGGGGTTTGTCCCCAAGGGTAACAGGAATAATGAAAAAGCGGGTTTTTCCCGAAAAAGCAAGGAGGCAAAACCAAGGTGCTAGGGAAGGAAAAATTTTAGAAGGCAAAGTACCCAGGAAATAAGGAGACAGTCGTAGACCCAAAACGAATATGAAAAGATAAGAAGGGAGGCCCAACGTCAATTGAAAACGACATAGCACAAAAGCCAAATTAAAACTGGGCTGTTGTACACCCACATAGGAAGAAAAAAACCGTTAAGGCCAGGTAATCGGGTAAGGAAGGAAGAGGAGAGACAACAAGAAAGACCGTGAAGTATGGGGGAAATCAAAAAGGTTTAAAAGAAGTGTTCACAGAGGAGACAAAGGGGTCCAAAAAAGACAGAGAGGGGGGGGTACCCACCATGTGGGGGCACGTACCCCAAAACCCGGGAAGAAGTAAAGAGGCTTTGAGTGGCTAGTTTCCCTCAAAGGAAATGGGGCCAGATAACATCTCCCCATGGGTCCTGAGAGAGGGGAAAGGGGCGTTGTGACCCCTAACAACAATATTCAATTCATCTATCGAAAACGGGGAGTTTCCTGGGCAGGGAAAGACAGCAAATTGGTCCCATTCTTTAAAAAAGGAAAACGACATAAAGCAAAAAAACTCGCCAGTGTCATGACTGTATAGCATGCAAAATCTGGAAAAGTTTGTCGGAGAAGAAGGTGGAACATTGACAGGAATGATCTCATCACCAGAGCCAACATGGTTTCAAGTGGAAATCCGTGTAAAAAACCCTCTGGGTTCTATGACTGGGACAGCGTAAGAAAAGAGAGAGAGGGGGTGGGTGGTTTCCATTTTCGGGGCTGCAAAAAGGGTTTTGACACAGTACCACAAAGAGATTGGTGAAAAAAAACTGGAGGCCCAAGCAGGGATAACAGGGAAGGCACGCATGGATCAGGATCTTGTCGGAAGACAAGAGAGTAATGGTACGTGGCAGGGTCGAGTGGGACCTGTGCCCAGCAGGGCCCCACAGGGTCGTCCAGGCCCAGGCTGTTTCTGGTATTTGGAACGACATGGGGGAAAGGAATAAAACCGAGGGTCCCTTTTTGCAGATGAGTAAAGTTGATGAGAAGAGTTCTTTCGATCGATGCCAGGCGAAATAAAAAGGGTCGGGGACAGGTGCGACCGGGTCCACAACTGGCCCGGGGATTTTCAATCCCACAAGGCAAAGTCATGAGGTTTGGGGAAAGGGGAAAAGAAGAGAGACGGAGTACATCTAGGGGGCCGAGACTACAAAATATCAAGGAAAAAGATCTTGGGGGGAGTAAAACCCCAGGCACATCCCCTAAAGGCACATCCCCCAAATAACGCGCAGAAAATTTGGGCGGTGGAAAACCCCTCAGACAGCATTCCGCATCTAATAAGGAACGTTCAAACCCCTGTACACGGGGGCTTAGGCCCAAAGGTTGCGGCACCAGTTTGAACCCACACCTTCCCAAATGAAAAAAAATAGAGAAGGGGAAAGGTTTGAAAACAAGACTAGTCCCAGAGTTAAGATTTTGCCTATGAAGAGGTTAAGGAAAATCAACCGACGACACTGGAGGAAGGGAGATAAAAGGGGGGACATGAGAAGACTTCCCAAATGCTGGAGGAATTGACAAGGTGGACAAAGACAGGTGTTCCGGGGAACTGGCCGCAACAGGGGAAAGTTGGAAGCTGAAACACAGAGAATCAAAAAGGGGTGTTAGGAAAATATTTCTTCAGCCACAGGTTCGGAAGTGGAATAGTTTGGGGGAAGGGTGTAGTGGAGGGAGGGTCCAAAATAGTTTTAAGCAGAGGTCATAAAGCTCATGGTTCAGGGGAGTGACCTAGTGCGTCCAGTGAAGAGGCGTGGGCCCGAGCTTGGACTCGACCCCTGCAACCTCAATAGGTGAGAACTAGGTGATTACACACACACCACACCCATGGAAATTCGAGAAAAGGGGGGATCGGCAGGGAAAGGGACTACATGTAGGTCCCCCAGTCGGGGGCCCAAGGTGGTCTTGCAGTGATTAAAAATCCACCACAGAGCGCAGGAGGCCATGGGGAATATGAAGAGAGCAAAAAAGCATTGGTGGGCACACTTGCTGAGGGGGGCAAGAAAGCCCTCAGCAGAGAAAAGTGCTGGTTTTGGGGTTTCAACGACAGGGAGATTCACTGGGGGAAAACCCGGGCCACAGGGGGTCCCAAAATGGAAGCCAAGTGTGATGTGGTGGTGGAAAACCTCATTCACCCCAACATGGGTTAAAAACACTACCCGAGTGAGAGGGGAGGATGAACCCCGAAAAATTGGAACTTTGTTTTCCCCGGGCAGTTCAGACATTTAGGCATCACGTATGAGAGTCCCCCAGGAGCTAGTGACCACGTGGTTTTGTGTTTGAACCCTAGTAGGTTGCAGTGGGAAGAGTAACAGGAGTTGAATGGGGAAAGCCTGACTTAAAAAAAGGGGACTACAAAGGGTGGGAACTCCTGCAGAAGGTTCCGTGCCCGAGTGGAGGGAAAAATTTTTAAAAGAAGGGGGTACCCAGGGGATATGTAAAAAATAGTTTCATTGCCCGCACTTGTTAAGGTAGGGTAAGTCAACTCCGCTATTTCCCCCCTTTTTCCCCCCCCCCCCAAAGTGAAATTTCATTGCCCGGTCTTTTAAGGGAGGGTAATAAGTCCCCCGCTATTCCGCCTTTTTCCCCACCCCCAAGTGTTTGTTTGATGCCCGGTGCTTGTTAAGGTAGGGTCAGTCTACTCCTGCTATCTCTAACCCTCCTTCTTCCCCCCCCCCCAAAAGGGGAGGGGGGGCTCCGGTCCAAAAAGTAACACAACTCACAGCCCCAGCACTACTGTAAGAAAGCCTGCCTTGTATTCTAGTGGATTTATTTTTTGAAAGCTTCACTTTTGCCCCATAAATAACTTAGTCCTTTCAGCTTGCCTAAGTTTGACTGTTTTAATAAACCCACATCTTTTTTGGGATTTTACTTTCAGGGGAGTGTTTCTTAAGCAGTGGGGGAAACCCGTCTATCTTTCCCGCTTGGATGACGAGAGGGCCCCGCCAAAAACGGGAAAATGATGGAGATGGACAACGCCAAAAATTCCCCTTTTTGGATTTAATTTTCCTGTGCACCCGTATGAAATTGCGGACGTAACCCTTCATCTTGTTGGAAAGAACCGCTTTCCTGTCATCGGATTAATAATCAGGCTATACTGTGAAAAATAGCCTGGGTCGTAACCCCCACCTGCGCCCCCCCCCCCCATCATCAGCAACGGGACGATTTCAACAACCAATGTCACCAACACCGAACCCTATAATAAGGTTGAATTATTAACATTTATATTTTTCATTTTTCTTTTTTTTAATGTAGGTTAAAATTTTATATTTTTAATGTTTTTTATTTTATATTTTCTATATAATAAAGTGTTTATGTTTGTCTGTTTTTATTTCTTTTTCTGTTTATTAATTTTCCTGGGAGGGGGCAGCCTTGGTAATACGTCTAGTTGTTACAGAGCTAGTAAGCCTTAAAGAGAACTGGTAGGAAAACCAGTAAAAAAAAATGGGAAAATGAACAACAAAAAGCAAGGAGGGTTTTGGAAAGGTTTATTCCAAGTGCAACAGAAACAATGGGAAGCCGAACGAGCCCCCCGGTTTACCCCACGGGTAAGGGTGTAAAAACAAGTGCAATAGAGAATGGAAAAAAGTACAGAAAACGAGAACATGAAATGGGGAGATCAGTCGCAGGCCCGGAAAAGGGTATGCCCCCGGTAAGGGGGAGGCCCAGGACGTATGAAAATAAAAATACACGAAAATCAAGACTGACCCCAAACTGTTGTATGCCATACAGGGGAAGACAAAAACAAAGACCAGGTGATCAGACGAGGACAGAAAATGGAGAATCAAAGAAATGAAGGAGGTATGTAGGAGCTAAACGGAGATTTTTAAAGGGAATTTTTTCAGTAGAGACAGGAAGGGGGCGGGAAAACAGCCGGAAGGGAACTCAAGAGGGGTATCCAAAACCCTACCACGGGTGGGGTTTTTAACCCCCGATAAGAGTCTCAAAACTCCGACCGTGGTTTGCCCTGGACAGTAGCTTCCTAAGATTCTCCAAACTAGGTATATTTCTAAACTAGGAAGGTTTGACGCCATCACGATTTTGTGGGTCTGTTTCGGCAGTGGGGGACTTTAGCTAGAGTTTATCCGACCACATAAAAGGGGTTGTCTGTAAAAACTTTTCATTTGTGGCACAGTGTGCCTTTTGCTAACCCCTTCCTTTTGGGGTTGAAATTACCCAGTTGGAGTTTTATTGTGGCTCGGTCCAGTGGCTAAGCGACGGCTGGGGGTTTTTGAGACTCTTGCCCCGGGGTTTTTAAAACCACCCGTGGTTTTTTTGTTTTTAACGGGTTTTTCGTTTCGTGAAAACACGGAAAACATTTTTGTGAAAAATTTTGCTTTTTGGGGTTTGGGGCGCCCCGTGAATTTGTTTAGTTTGGGGGTTTATTCAGTTTTTTTTGGGGGTTTTTAAGGGGTTTTTTTTGGGTTATTTAAAATGTTTTTTTGTGTTTTTTGTGTTTTTTCGTGTTTTTTGTGATTTTTGGGTTTTTTGGTTTTTCCGTGGGTTTTTTATGTTTTTTTTCCGTGTTTTAAGGGGATTTAGTGTTTTTTATGTGGGTTTTTTGTGGGGGTTTTTTTAAAGGTTTTCCGGTTTTTAGTGTTTATACAGTGTTTATTAAGTGTTTTTTAGGTTATTTTGGGGGTTTATTATGTTTTTTTTTAGTGTTTATTTTAGTTTTATCACAAAGGTTTATTATGTGTTTATTTAGTGTTTATCACAGTTTTATCACAGTGTTTTTATTTGTTTATTATAGTTTTTTCACGTGTTTATTTTAAAATGTTTTATTATAGGTTTATCACAGTGTTTTTATAGTGTTTTTATAGGTTTTTTTAGTGTTTATCACAGTGTTTTTATAGTGTTTAATTTTAGTGTTTTTTTTAGTGTTTTCACAGTGTTTATTTATGTTTTTTAAGTGTTTATCACAGTGTTTATTATAGGGTTTTTTAAGTGTTTTTTAGTGTTTATTATAGGTTTTTCACAGTGTTTATCACAGGTTTATCACAGTGTTTTAAAAAATGTTTATTATAGTGTTTTTTTATAGTTTTATTAAAATGTTTATTATGTGTTTATTATAGTGTTTATTATGTGTTTTTTTAGTGTTTTTTAAAGGGTTTTTTATAGGTTTATTTAGTGTTTATCACAGTGTTTTTTTTAGTGTTTTTAAGTGTTTATTAAGGGTTTTCACAGTGTTTATTTAAAAGTTTATTAAAGTGGGTTTTTTTTTGTGTTTTTAAAGTGTTTTTTTAGGTTTTTTATAGGTTATTTTAGTGTTTTTTTTTAGTGTTTTCACAGTGTTTTTTTAGTGTTTATTATATGTTTATTTTGTTTTATCACATGTTTTTATAGGTTTTTTTAAGTGTTTTTTAGTGTTATTTAGTGTTTATTTAGTGTTATTTAGTGTTTTTATGGTTTTCACAGTGTTTATTATGTGTTTATTATAGTGTTATTATAGTGTTTATCACAGGTTTATTATAGTGTTTTTTTATGTTTATTTAGTGTTTTTTATAGTGTTATTATAGTGTTATTTTAGTGTTTATTTTAAAAGTTTTTTTTAATTTTTCATAGGTTTATTATAGTGTTTATTTTTTTTTTTTATAGTGTTTTTATAGTGTTTATCACGTGTTTTTTATAGTGTTTTTTAGTGTTTTTTTATGGTTTTTTTTAGTTTTATATAGGTTTATCACAGTGTTTTATTATGGTTTATTGGTTTATTAAGTTTATTATATGTTTATTATAGTGTTTTTCACAGTGTTTTTTATAGTGTTTATTATAGTGTTTATTTAGTGTTTATCCATGTTTATTTAGTGTTTATTATTGTTTATTTTATGTTTATTAAGTGTTTATCACGTGTTTTTTATTGTGTTTATATGTGTTTATCACAGTGTTTTTTTACAGTGTTTATTTAGTGTTTATTTTAGTTTTTTTAAGTGTTTATTTTTTTTGTTTTATTATAGTGTTTATTATAGTTTTATCACAGTGTTTTTTAAAGTGTTTATTATAGTGTTTAATAAATGTTTTTCACAGTGTTTATTATAGGTTTATTTAGTGTTTTTATAGTGTTTATCCAAGGTTTATTATGTGTTTATTTGTGTTTATTATAGGGTTTTTTTACAGGTTTAATATGTTTACACAGTGTTTATTAAAAGGTTTATACAGTGTTTATCACAGTGTTTTTATAGTGTTTATCACAGTGTTTTTTAGTGTTATTTTAGGTTTATACAGTGTTTTTTACAGTGTTTTATTACGTGTTTATATAGTGTTTTTTCACAGTGTTTAATTTTAAATGTTTATCACAGTGTTACACAGTGTTTTTTTGTGTTTAAACACCGTGTTTATTAAGGTTTATCCAGTGTTTTTTAGTGTTTATCAGTGTTTTTTTACGTTTTTTTCAGTGTTTAATTTTAGGTTTACACAGTGTTTATTATAGTGTTTATCACAGTGTCTACACGGTTTTTTAAATTTTTTTATCACATGTTTATTATAGTGTTTATCACAGGTCTATCCAAAAGTTTTACAGTGTTTATTACTGTTTATCAGTGTTTACACAGTGTTTATACAGTGTTTATTACAGTGTTGATCATGTTTACAAGTGTTTATCAAGGATTAACAAGCGTTAGTTATGTTTTTGATAATTCAGAAAAAAATTTGAGTTAGAAGAAATCTTTTTGGAACCTGTTTTTGTACTGAAGCTATGACGAGAAACCACCCAAAAACAACAACAAAAACAAAACAAACAACAAATACAACAAAAACAACAAAAACAAACAAAACAACAACAACCAAAAAAACAACAACAACAAACAAAAACAAAACTACAAAAAAACAACAACAACAAAACTACAAAAACAACAAAAACAACAAAACTACAAAAACAACAACAACAACAACAACCCCCAAAACAAAACAACAACAAACAACAACAACAACTACAAAAACAACAACAACCAACAACTACAACAACAACAACAACAACAAAACAAACAACTACAACAACAACAACCCAACAAACACAAAAAAACAACAACAAAACTACAACAAAAACAACAACAACAACAACAACAACAACTCAACAACAACAACAAAAGCAAAAACTACAACAACAACAACAAAAAACAACAACAACAACAAAAACAATACAACAACAACAAAAAACAACAACAAAAACAATAATAATAAAAATAATAAAAATAATAATAATAACAGTAAATAATAAAATAATAAAAATATTTAAAAAATAATATTAAAAAAAAATAATAATAAAAATAAAAATAATAATAATAATAATAAAAAAATAAAAAAAATAATAATAAAAATATTAAAAATAATAAAATAATAATAATTAATAATAATAATTTAATAAATAATAAATAATAATAATAATAATAAAAATGATTATAATATAATAATAATTAAATAATAATAATAATAAACTAATAATAATAATAATAATAAACTAACATTAACATGGGAGTGTTTACTGAACTAGACAGTGTTGTAGACTAATATTAACATGGGTGTGTTGACTGTACTAGACATAGTGTTGTAAACTAACATTAACATGGGAGTGTTGACTGAACTAGACAGTGTTGTAAACTAATATTAACGTGGGAGTGTTGACTGAGACACATATAGTGTTGTAAACTAATATTAACATGGGAGTGTTGACTGTACTAGACAGTGTTGTAGACTAATATTAACATGGGAGTGTTGACTCTACTAGACAGTGTTGTAGACTAATATTAACATGGGTGTGTTGACTGAACTAGACATAGTGTTGTAAACTAACATTAACATGGGAGTGTTGACTGAACTAGACAGTGTTGTAAACTAATATTAACGTGGGAGTGTTGACTGAGACACATATAGTGTTGTAAACTAATATTAACATGGGAGTGTTAATTGTACTAGACAGTGTTGCAGACTAATATTAACATGGGAGTATTGACTGTACTAGACAGTGTTGTAGACTAATATTAACATGGGAGTGTTGACTGTACTAGACAGTGTTGTAGACTAATATTAACATGGGAGTGTTGACTGTACTAGACAGTGTTGTAGACTAATATTAACATGGGAGTGTTGACTGTACTAGACAGTGTTGTAGACTAATATTAACATGGGAGTGTTGACTGTACTGGACAGTATTGCAGACTAATATTAACATGGGGGTGTTGACTGAGACACTCATAGTGTTGTAGACTAATATTAACATGGGAGTGTTGACTGAGACACACATAGTGTTGTAAACTAATATTAACATGGGAGTATTGACTGAGACACACATAGTGTTGTACACTGATATTTACATGGGAGTGTTGACTGAGACACACATAGTGTTGTAGACTAATATTAACATGGGAGTGTTGACTGAACTAGACAGTGTTGTAGACTAATATTAACATGGAAGTGTTGACTGTACTAGACAGTGTTGTAGACTAATATTAACATGGGAGTGTTCACTGTACTAGACATTGTAGACTAATATTAACATGGGAGTGTTGACTGTACTAGATAGTGTTGTAGATTAATATTAATATGGGAGTGTTGACTGAACTAGACAGTGTTGTAGACTAATATTAACATGGGAGTGTTGACTGTACTAGACAGTGTTGTAGACTAATATTAACATGGGAGTGTTGACTGTACTAGACAGTGTTGTAGACTAACATTAACATGGGAGTGTTGACTGTACTAGACAGTGTTGCAGACTAATATTAACATGGGAGTGTTGACTGTACTAGGCAGTGTTGTAAACTAAAATTAACATGGGAGTGTTGACTGAGACACACATAGTGTTGAAAACTAATATTAACATGGGTGTGTTGACTGAGACACACATAGTGTTGTAGGCTAATATTAACATGGGAGTGTTGACTGAGGCACATAATGTTGTAAACTAATAATAACATGGGAGTGTTGACTGAACTAGACAGTGTTGTAAACTAATATTAACATTTGAGTGTTGACTGAGACACACATAGTGTTGAAAACTAATATTAACATGGGTGTGTTGACTGAGACACACATAGTGTTGTAGGCTAATATTAACATGGGAGTGTTGACTGAGACACATAATGTTGTAAACTAATAATAACATGGGAGTGTTGACTGAACTAGACAGTGTTGTAAACTAATATTAACATGGGTGTGTTGACTGAGACACACATAGTGTTGTAGGCTAATATTAACATGGGTGTGTTGACTGAGGCTCAATGTTGTAAACTAATATTAGCATTAGAGTGTTAACTGAACTAGACAGTGTTGTAAACTAATATTAACATGGGAGTGTTGACTGAGACACACATAGTGTCGTAAACTAATATTAACATGGGAGTGTTGACTGAGACACACATAGTGTTGTAGACTAATATTAACATGGGGTGTTGACTGAGACACACATAGTCTTGTAAACTAATATTAACATGGGAGTGTTGACTGAGACACACATAGTGTTGTTGACTAATATTAACATGGGAGTGTTGACTGAGGCATAATGTTGTGAACTAATATTAACATGGGAGTGTTGACTGAGACACACATAGTGTTGTAGGCTAATATTAACATGGGAGTGTTGACTGAGTCACACATAGTGTTGTAGGCTAATATTAACAAGGGAGTGTTGACTGAGTCACACATAGTGTTGTAGACTAATGTTAACATGGGAGTGTTGGTTGAGTCACACATAGTGTTGTAAACTAATAGTAACATGGGAGTGTTGACTGACTTACACATAGTGTTGTAAACTAATATTAACATGGGAGTGTTGACTGAGTTACACATAGTGTTGTAAACTAATATTAACATGGGAGTGTTGACTGAGTTACACATAGTGTTGTAAACTAATATTAACATGGGAGTGTTGACTGAGTTACACATAGTGTTGTATACTAATATTAACATGGGAGTGTTAACTGAGTTACACATAGTGTTGTAAACTAATATTAACATGGGAGTGTTGACTGAGTTACACATAGTGTTGTAAACTAATATTAACATGGAGTGTTGACTGAGTTACACATAGTGTTGTAAACTAATATTAACATGGGAGTGTTGACTGAGTTACACATAGTGTTGTAAACTAATATTAACATGGGAGTGTTGTCTGAGTTACACATAGTGTTGTAAACTTATATTAACATGGGAGTGTTGACTGAGTTACACATAGTGTTGTAAACTAATATTAACATGGGAGTGTTGCCTGAGTTACACAGAGTGTTGTAAACTAATATTAACATGGGAGTGTTGACTGAGTTACACAGAGTGTTGTAAACTAATATTAACATGGGAGTGTTGACTGAGTTTACACAGAGTGTTGTAAACTAATATTAAACATGGGAGTGTTGACTGAGTTACACAGAGTGTTGTAAACTAATATAACAATGGGAGTGTTGACTGAGTTACACAGAGTGTTGTAAACTAATATTAACATGGGAATGTTGACTGAGTTACACAGAGTGTTGTAAACTAATATTAACATGGGAGTGTTGACTGAGTTACACAGAGTGTTGTAAACTAATATTAACATGGGAGTGTTGACTGAGTTACACAGAGTGTTTGTAAACTAATATTAACATGGGAGTGTTGACTGAGTTACACAGAGTGTTGTAAACTAATATTAACATGGGAGTGTTGACTGAGTTACACATTTTTGTTGTAAACTAATATTAACATGGGAGTGTTGACTGAGTTACACAGAGTGTTGTAAACTAATATTAACATGGGAGTGTTGACTGAGTTACACATAGTGTTGTAAACTAATATTAACATGGGAGTGTTGACTGAGTTACACATATTGTTGTAAACTAATATTAACATGGGAGTGTTGCCTGAGTTACACATAGTGTTGTAAACTAATATTAACATGGAGTGTTTTACTGAGTTACACGGAGTGTTGTAAACTAATATTAACATGGGAGTGTTGACTGAGTTACACATAGTGTTGTAAACTAATATTAACATGGGAGTGTTGACTGAGTTACACAGAGTGTTGTAAACTAATATTAACATGGGAGTGTTGACTGAGTTACACAGAGTGTTGTAAACTAATATTAACATGGGAGTGTTGACTGAGTTACACAGAGTGTTGTAAACTAACATTAACATGGGAGTGTCGACTGAGTTACACAGAGTGTTGTAAACTAATATTAACATGGGAGTGTTGACTGAGTTACACATAGTGTTGTAAACTAACATTAACATGGGAGTGTTGACTGAGTTACACAGAGTGTTGTAAACTAACATTAACATGGGAGTGTCGACTGAGTTACACAGAGTGTTGTAAACTAATATTAAAATGGGAGTGTTGACTGAGTTACACATAGTGTTGTAAACTAACATTAACATGGGAGTGTTGACTGAGTTACACAGAGTGTTGTAAACTAATATTAACATGGGAGTGTTGACTGAGTTACACAGAGTGTTGTAAACTAACATTAACATGGGAGTGTTGACTGAGTTACACAGAGTGTTGTAAACTAATATTAATATGGGAGTGTTGACTGAGTTACACATTGTGTTGTAAACTAATATCAACATGGGAGTGTTGACTGAGTTACACAGAGTGTTGTAAACTAATATTAACATGGGAGTGTTGACTGAGTTACACACAGTGTTGTAAAGCGCTGACCGAACACAAGAAAAATTAACGCCTCACAATTACATGTCGTGTACACAGGAAAACAGAGACCATTTTATCTTCACGTAAACAGTTTACTATAGGTGAGGTCTGAGACCTCCACCTTCCTCGTAATTAATGACCTCGCTAACAGCAGGATGCCCAGTGATGCATACCATTAGAGGCCAGAGAGGCCCCACTGAGACCAATATTTTAAAACTTGGGTAAGTGAGGGCAGCAACTACGTCGTACCCGCCTGTGTAGGTGATCGTTAGGGACGGGGGTATGTCCTGTGTGGTTGATAAATACCCCGGGTAACAACCTGCTCAATACTGGAACAATACACGAATAATCCCCTAGAGGGACTAGTACCGACCGTGCACACGAAAATCACTCACTACGAAAGCAAAATACTTGGCAGACGATGCAACGTCCCCCTAGTGAAAAGCAGGGGTGTTACTAGCACGTTAAGAGACAATACAATAAGTGTCAGGGGCCCGAGACTGTTCAACTGCCTCCAAGTATACATAATGAGGATTACCAACAGACCCCTGGCAGTCTTCAAGCTGGCACTGGACAAGCACCTAAAGTCGGTACCTGACCAGCCGGGCTGTGGTTCGTACGTTGGATTGCGTGCAGCCAGCAGTAACAGCCTAGTTGATCAGGCTCTGATCCACCAGGAGGCCTGGTCACAGACCGGGCCGCGGGGGCGTTAACCCCCGGAACTCTCTCCAGGTAAACTCCAGGTAATAGGAGAGAGGAGCTTATGACAGACCAGTACGTCGTAGCGAGCTTCTCTCTTCTACGTTCATGGTATTGTAAGTAATGTTGTGTATGTTTGTGCACTGTTGTACATCCTTAGGTAACAACATATGTATACTTGTATATACTCGCCTATATGTGATCGCAGGGGTCGAGTCTCCGCTCGTCTTCGCTACCTGCTCAGCTGGTTCACTCTCGCCTGGCTTCTACAGTCTTGTCGTACCGTTTCTGAAAGCTTCGCATATATGTTACGCCACTGTCCAGGTAGCTGCACTTCTTAACTAAGGTTGAATAAATACATCCCTGTGACTAGTCATTATTTTCAACTTTAATGTCTGCACTCGTGGTCCACTTCCCCTTTTATAGCAGTCTGTCCCCCCTCCATCCTATCAAGTCTTCACAGTCACGTACTGATCACGTACGGTTCATGATGTGTGCAGATAAGAACTGTCCAGTCATAGAAGTTGGCCAAATTTTTTGTCTGGACAGAAGTTGGCCAAATGTTTTGGTCATAATAACAAATTTAGTTATAATTATTGGATTATCGTGAACTAAAATAGGTAGGACATTCCTAATATGGTCCATTAGCGGCCTAATTAACCACAATTAACTATTTACAATCATTAATATCAGATAATGGGCTCAGAGTCAAGCAATGTTAGGAGGCTCATTGTGTCTTGAACTTCTGGTTGATATTTTTACTCTTGTTGGACAAAATTAAATCCCAATAGTTTCTCAAGAGCAAATTGTGCAGGATGATACAGGAAACCTTCCTGTTTTTGTTTACCATATTTTTGTCACCAAATATGAGAGAGAGAGAGATAGATAGACAGATAGAGAGAGAGGAGAGAGAGAGGGAAAGAGAGAGAGCTTGTCAATAAAGCTAGGGATCCTTAACCTAACCTTGTCAATCCCTGTGTAAAGAGAGAGAGAGAGAGAGAGAGAGAGAGAGAGAGAGAGAGAGAGAGAGAGAGAGAGAGAGAGAGAGAGAAACTGTTTTATCCAAAGCGTAAGCACTAAGCTGAAGACAGCTTTTATTCCCCTTTATATTAAAACAGAGATCTCAGTCATTTTACAGCCTTTCTTTGTATGTTCAACTAATTTACTGTTTCCTCAGTTAATTTACTGTGTGTCCTCAGCTAACTAACTGTGTAGCCTCAGTTAATCACTGTGTATCCACAGCTAATTTCCTGTGTACTCAGCTAGCTAACTCTGCATCCTCGGCTAATTAACTATGTATCTTCAGATAATTTACTGTGTGTCCTCAGCTAACTAACTGTGTATCCTCACTTAATTTAGTGTGTTGCCCAAGCTAATTTATTATGATTTCTCAGCTAATTTACTGTGCCCTTAGCGTAGCCTTATCTGATTTCCTGTGTATCCTCAGCTAACTTGTCTAGTTAGAGTGACCAGAGTCATCTTCTCAGAGAAGTGCTGTTCCCTTTAAGATATGTAAGATTAATGGCACTCTTGACCCACTCACCCACATATTATCACACATACACTCACACACACACCGTGTGTGTGAAGTGAAGAGGAGGAGCCAGGAGCTATGACGCAACCCATTCGACCATAATTAGGTGAGTACAGTTAGGTTAGTACACGCACAGGAGTGGTGAAGCACATAGAAAGGAATGAGCTTATATACGACAGCCAGTACGGTTTCAAGGACGGGAAATCCTGTGTCCAGGAGCAGCTTGAGAAAATTCACCACTGTTTGGAAAAATCTCCCAACTCCTGCCCCAAACATCTAACTACTAGGAGATTTCAACCTGAGACACTAAAATGGAGTAGTATAGCAAAAAATGTTTTAGCAGAGATAACCCTGGGAGGCAACTCAGATGAAAATTCACACACACACCAACTATTAAATCTCTGCAATAAATTCACCTTAAACCAGCAAATATTAGATCCTACAAGACTAGAAAATACGCTGGACCTCATCTTCACTAACAATGACGATCTGATACGTAATATAACTGTATCAAAGACAATTCACTCAGATCACAACATAACAGAGGTACAGACATGTATGCACAGGTCTCCGGACCAACAAAATGTGATCAGTCATGAAGGTCTCTTCACGAAATTCAATATCAATAAAAAAAACATTCAATGGGATCAAGAAAACCATGTCCTAAATGAAACAAGCTGGGAAGATATCCTAAATAACACGAATCCGAACATTTGCCTTGAAAAAATTAATTCTGTGGTTTCTGAGAACTGCTCAAGACACATTCCATTAAGAAAAAGAAAGAGAAGATGTAAACTAGAAAGAGAAAGACGTTCCCTATACAGATGAAGGCGAAGAGTCACAGAGCTGCTGAGTGGGGCCAATATATCTGAAACACGAAGAGAGGCACTAGTCAATGAAATTGCAAATATCGAACTTAGGCTGAAGGAATCTTATAGGAGACAAGAATCACAGGAAGAACTAAAAGCCATAAAGGAAATTGAAAAAAAAATCAAAATACTTCTTCTCTTATGCCAAATCTAAGGGAAAAACAACATCCAGGATTGGACCCCTGCTTAGGCGGGATAGGACATACACAGATGACAGACAAGAAATGAGTGAGATACTAAAGTTCCAATATGACTCAGTGTTCAGCGAGCCGCTGCCCAGACTAAGGGTGGGCAATCCAAATGAATTCTTTAAGAACAAAACCCAAAATTTGGTCATCCCAAAAATCTCGGATATTTTTCTAACTCCACAAGACTTTGAAGAGACAATTAATGACATGCCCATGCACTCTGCCCCAGGCCCAGATTCCTGGAACTCCGTGTTCACCAAGAACTGCAAGAAGCCCCTATTGCGTGCCTTCAGCATTTTATGGAGAGGGAACATGGACACAGGGGTCATCCCACACACACTAAACACATCAGACATAGCCCCACTCCACAAAGGTGGCAGTAAAGCAATTGTAAAGAACTACAGACCGATAACACTAACATCCCAAATCATAAAAATCTTTGAGAGGGCTCTAAGAAACAAGATCGCCAGCCACCTAGATACCCATCAATTACACAACCCAAGGCAACACGGGTTTAGAACAGGTCGCTTCTACCTGTCCCAGATACTGGACCACTATGAAAAGGTCCTGGATGCTGTAGAGGATAAACAAAATATAGATGTAGTATACACAGACTTTGCAAAAGCTTTAGACAAGTGTGACCATGGTGTAATAGCACACAAAATGCAGGATAAAGTTGATAGATGGATCTACAACTTCCTGACAAATAGAACACAAAGAGTAATAGTAAACAGAGTAAAGTCCCAGGCAGCCACGGTAAAAGGTCTGTTCCACAAGGCACAGTACTCGCTCCCATTCTATTCCTCATCCTCTTTTCTGATATAGACAGAAATGTAAGCCATAGCTCCGTGTCTTCCTTTGCGGATGACACCCGGATTACCATGGCAGTGACCTCCATCGAAGACACCGAGAGACTCCAAGCGGACATCAACCAAATCTTCGAATTGGCCGCTGACAGCAATATGAAGTTCAACGAGGAGAAATTTCAACTACTCAGATATGGAAAACTTGAAGAAATTAAAAATGTGTCAGGGTATACCACAAATTCTAACCATACAATAGAGCGGAAAAGTAATGTGAAGGACTTGGGGGTGATAATGTCAGAGGATCTCGCCTTCAAAGACCACAACAATGTATCTACCTCATCAGCTAGGAAAATGATAGGATGGATAATAAGAACCTTTAAAACTAGGAATGCCAAGCCCATGATGATTGTCTTCAAATCGCTTGTGCTCTCTAGGCTGGAATACTGCTGTACAGTACGGCCCCCTTCAAGGCTGGCGACATTGCAGACCTGGAGAGTGTATAAAGAACTTTCATGGCACACGTAAGTGCTATAAGGCACCTAAACTACTGGGAATGGTTGAAGGTCCTTGATCTGTATTCCCTCGAACACAGGCGAGAGAGATACATGATAATATGCACTTGGAAGGTCCTAGAGGGATTGGAACCAAACCTGCACACGAAAATCACTCCATATGACTCGGCAGGAGATGCAACATTCCCCCGATGAAAAGCAGGGGCGCCACGAGTACACTGAGAGACAACACAATTAGTGTCCGGGGCCCAAGACTGTTCAACTACCTCCCAACATGCATAAGGGGGATTACCAATAGACACCTGGATGTCTTCAAGAAGGCACTAAACAGGCACCTAAAGTCAGTCCCTGACCGACCGGGCTGTGGTTTGTACGTCAGCTTACGTGCGGCCAGCAGTAACAGCCTGGTTGATCAGACCCTGATCCACCATGAGGCCTGGTCTCAGAGAGGGGGGCGGGGGCGTTGACCCCTGAAACCCTCTCCAGGTAAACTCCAGGTACTGGAGTTTTATGACATGGTGACAGAAGTGAGACAAGAGAGAGAGAGAGAGAGAGAGAGGGAGAGAGGTGGGTATATTGCATTTTCTTGGACTGAAAGAACGCTTTCGACACAGTTTCACATGAGAGATCAGTGCAAAAGTTAGAGAATCAGGCAGGAATAACAGGAACGTTACTGCAATGAATACCTGACAGGAAGGAAACAGTAAGTGATGATAAGTCTTAGTGTCAGAGTGGAGCCACTCTGACGAGCGGGATTCCACAGGGTTCACTCCTAGAGCTGGTGATTTTTCTGGTATATATGTATGACATGATGGAAGGGATATATTCAGAGGTGTCCCTGTTTGCAGACGACGTGAAGCTGATGCGGAGAATTCGAGCGGATGAGGACCGGGTAGTATTACAAGAGGATCTGAACAGGTTGCAAGACTGGTCCAACAACTGGCTCCGTGAGTTTAACCCCACCAAATGCAAAGTCATGAAGATTGGGGAAGGTCAGAGAAGACCGCAGATGGAGTACAGGCTAGGAGGACAAAGGCTACAAACCTAACTCAAGGAAAAGGCTCTTGGGGTGAGTATTATAACGAGCACATCTCCTGAGGGGCATATCAACCAAATAATTGTTGCAACATAGGGGCACCTGGAAAGCCTAAGAATATCGTTTCGACACCCGAGTAACGCGTCATTCAAAACTGTTCACCGTGTACGTCAGGTCCATATTGGAGTATGCAGCACCAGTATAGAACCCACACCTGGTCAAGAAAGTCAAGAAATTGGTGAAAGTGTAAAGGTTTGCAACAGGACTAGTCCCGAAGCTAAGGGGTTTGCATACGAGGAGAGTTCGAGGATATCGAGATGAAAACACTGGAGTACAGGAGGGATAGGGGAATATGACAACGACATATAAAATACTGAGAGAAGATATCAAGATGAGTGGGAGATGAGACATAGCAACAACGGGTCACAGCTGGAAGCTGAAGACTCAGATGAGTCATAGGGATGTTAGGAAGCATTTCTTCAGTCATAGAGTTGTCAGGAAGTGGAACAATCTGGAGAGTGATGTAGTGGAGTCAGGATTCATACATAGCTTTAAGAAGAGATACGATAAGGCTCATGGAGCAGGGAGAGAGAGGAACTAGTAGCGACCAGCGAAGAGGCGGGGCCAGGAGCTGTGACTTGACCCCTTCAATCACAAATAGGTGAGTACACACACACAACACACACACACATATACACACACACACACACAAACACACACACACAAACACACACACACACACACACACACACACACACACACACACACACACACACACACACACACACACACACACACACACACACACATACACACACACACACACACACACACATACACACACACACATACAAACACACACACACATACACACACACAAACACACACACACACACACACACACACACACACACACACACACACACACACACACGACAAGAATCTTGGAGCCAAGGAAAAGTGGACCTAGTAGTGACCAGCAAAGAGGCAGGTCCAGGAATTGTAACTCGACCCCTAAAACCCCACATATAGGTAAGTACACACTCTAGGTTAGTACACACACACGAGTGGCATGCCAAGACTATGTTACACTATATTCGGCGTATGTACACACTCCCATATAGTCTTCCTCCCAACCAGCGAACCGAGTGCTAGGGGTTTAACGTTCTTTAGGAGCTCCATCGTTAAATTAGTACCCCGGTTCATTAACCAATCACAGACGAGCCTGCCAAGTGCTGAGACGATGTGGTGTCACTCGTGGTCAACATTTGCCAGAATGGCCTCGAGCTGGTTGAAGCACAGTACTCTCCGGCTGCTGTCTCTGCCTCTGTCATTCTCGTACACAGTGTACATAAGTGTGCATAATATATATAATTGGTGAAGGAAAATACAAGTTAAATACTACTGCTGTGTTTATTTTCGCTCCAAATTTTTAAGACCGGGTCAACAGGCCATTAAATATTACCGGTTCATTAACCAAATCTATCAGATGTGCCTGCCAGTAGTTTGTAGGACGAAATTGGGTCACGTCAGTTTAATATTATCATAATGACTATTAGCTGGTTAAGACTATGTTATTTATCGGTTGTTGTTGTTGCCTCTGGTATGTTGTTTTTGTTATTTTGTTGCTATATGTTATACCCTTTCAGCTCACATACAAGTTAAATATTACTGTGAAATTTTATTTTCCTCCAAATTATTAAGACATTCTCTGGTCACAGGTTTTAAAATAATAACATCTTCGTAACACTGAAATATATCAGGATGTAATTTCTCAGTTTTTGTTTTGGTCGCTGTTTTAATTTCAAAAACCCGGATTTGAGGTTGAAGTATTATTAATAATTTTATTATTAATTAGATTATAAATTAAAATTATAAAAAGGGTATTGTCCTTTGGGGTTTGAGGTTGTTGGACTGTGTTGAGAGTTGGTATTGTTGGTAGGGGTTTTGTTGTTATTGTTTTGTTCTGCCCCTAGTCAAGCTACCCAATATTCCTCAAAGAACGGAGATGAAACATCTCAACTTCACAAAGGGTTTATTTTCTGCCTTCATAGTGCAGTTAAACATTCCATGACCCGCTAATGATGATAGATGTAGGATAATAAATCTGTTCATATGACAGCTCGGTGGATATGAATATCAACTTACAGAGCCATTTTCTTCAGCTTCTTTGGGCATTATGGTCCAGTTGTTAATTTCAAAGAAGGACTTTGGGTTGAAGGTAGAGTTAATTTCTAGCACAAATTCAACTTTAATTCAAGATATATAGGAGGACGGTGACATTTGTAGTACAAAGACTAATCCATCCCTGGTCAGCATGGGGTGGCCCAGTAGGTAGAATCTGACTCATCCATACTGTACACAACTCCATGTTATGAGGTTCATGGTTTGGACACTACGGTCTAATCTTGATTCCTAGAGTTCATGGGTGATTGACACTACACCCATTCCACCTCACTAACTCCTAGTGAAAGGTCGGCAGCATGTGTACACTGACTCATGCTCAACGTTTCCACAACCTGGTTTACCCGAGCGTTCAGTGGGTGTTGACGCTGACGTCTATCCCAACCACCACCATTATATGAGGTCATGAGTGACATGACAAATAAACTATTATATGAGGTACGTGGGAGTGAGAAGGTAGATCTTATTTGCAACTTACAGGTAGTCCACAACACAGACATCAGGTTCACGGGTTAACAAGGTAACAGACACCAGGATATTAACAGCAGGTTCCGGAGTAGAGGTCAACTCTTACAACACATTTAACTTGGATCAAAATTCAACTACAGGTAGTGAGACAGGTAATCCGTGGGACAAACGCTAACCAATCAACCGCCAACCAAGTCAAACTGGTATCCACGGGGTTCAGACAGGATCCGAGTCACCAACATCCATAATCCATAGTATAGACAGTTCATGAGGTGTCAATGAGCACTGACTCAATACAACATTTTCCACATATCCAAGTATAACGAGGTTAACAAGGTGTTGCATGACTCATTCACACATACAAACTACATTATCAGATCATGGTAGTAGACAAGGATCATACCTTAAACATTACAACCCATATAATGAAGGTTACAGAGTGTATGACAATGGACTCCATCCACACTCCAAACTCCATTAACAGAGGTTCATGTGTTGAACTGATCCATCCACACTCACAAACTCATTATATGAGGTTCATGGGAGTTGACACGGGATCCATCCAGACTCCACAACTCCAATATGAGTTCATGGTGTTGACACAGACTCCATATCACACACTACCACAACTCCAATATGGGGTTCATGAGGTTGAAAACTGACTCCATACCACACTCACAACTCATTATATGAGTTCATGGGTGTTGACACTGACTCAACACACTCCACAACTCAAGTATATGAGGTGGGGTTGAAAGGTGTATCACAACTTCCAACCTCACAAGCTATCCATTAAAGGTATCAACAAGGTATCAACAAGGTATCAACAAGGCATCAACACAGGTATCAACAAGTATCAACACAGGTATCAACACAATGTATCAACACAGGTATAACACAGGTATCAACACAAGCATCAACACAAGGTATCAACACAGGTATCAACAGAGGTATCAACAAAGGTTCAACAAGGTATCAACACATATATCAACAAAGGTTCAACCAAGCATCAACACACAGTATCAACACAGTATCAACACAGGTATCAACACAGGTATCAACAGGGTATCAACACAAGTATCAAACATAGGTATCAACACAGGTATCCAACACAGGTATCAACACGGGTTATCAACACAGGTATCAACACAGTATCAACAATGTATCAACAAAGGTATCAACAAGGTATCAACACAGGTATCAACACAGGTATCAACACAGTATCAACAAAGTATCAACACAGGTATCAACACAGGTATCAACACAAGGTATCAACAGCACAGGTATCAACACAGGTATCAACAATGGTATCAACAAGGTACACAGGTATCAACACAGGTATCAACACAGGTATCAACACAGGTATCAACAAAGGTATCAACAAAGGTATCAACACAGGTATCAACACAGGTATCAACACAGGTATCAACAAGTTATCAACAAAAAGTATCAACACAGGTATCAACACAGGTATCAACACAGGTATCAACACAGGTATCAACACAGTTATCAACAAATGTATCAACACAGGTATCAACACAGGTATCAACACAGGTATCAACACAGGTATCAACACAGGTATCAACACAGGTATCAACACAGGTATCAACAAAGGTATCAACAAAGGTATCAACAAAGGTATCAACAAAGGTATCAACACAGGTATCAACAAAGGTATCAACAAAGTATCAACAAAGGTATCAACACAGGTATCAACACAGGTATCAAAAAAGGTATCAATACAGGTATCAACACAGGTATCAACACAGGTATCAACACAGGTAACAACAAAGGTATCAACACAGGTAATCAATAAAGGTATCAACACAGGTATCAACACAGGTATCAACACAGGTATCAACAAAGGTATCAACAAAGGTAACAACAAAGGTATCAACAAAGGTATCAACACAGGTATCAACAAAGGTATCAACACAGGTATCAACACAGGTATCAACACAGGTATCAACACAGGTATCAACAAAGGTATCAATACAGGAATCAACACAGGTATCAACACATGGTATCAAAAAGTTCAACAAGTAACAACAAAGGTATCAACACAGGTATCAACAGGTATCAACAAGGTATCAACAAAGGTATCAACAAAGGTATCAACACAGGTATCAACAAGGTATCAACACAGGTATCAACACAGGTATCAACACAGGTATCAACAAAGGTATCAACACAGGTATCAACAAGGTATCAACAAAGATAACAGTATCAACAAAGGTATCAACACAGGTATCAACATAACAACAAGGTAATCAACACAGTATCAACACAGGTATCAACAAAGGTATCAACAAAGGTATCAACAAAGGTATCAAAGATCAACAAAGGTATCAACACAGGTATCAACAAAGGTATCAACACAGGTATCAACACAGGTAACAACAAAGGTATTAACAAAGGTATCAACACAGGTATCAACAAAGGTATCAACTCAGGTATCAACACAGGTATCAACACAGGTATCAACACAGGTATCAACACAGGTATACACAAAGGTATCAACAAAGGTATCAACAGGTATCAACAAAGGTATCAACAAAGGTATCAACACATGTATCAACACAGGTAACAACAAAGGTATCAACACAGGTATCAACACATGTATCAACACAGGTATCAACACATGTATCAACACAGGTATCAACACATGTATCAACACAGGTATCAACAAAGGTAAGGTTTATACCAACAACAAAGGTATTGTAATAAAGTTGGTAGAATTACCGACAATATGTAAAGTAAAAGGATCACAAGTGCAACTAATGTGACATTTTATTGTGGCAACGTTTCGCTCTCCAGGAGCTTTATCAAGCCATTACTTGATAAAGCTCCTGGAGAGCGAAACGTTGCCACAATAAAAGGTCACATTAGTTTCACTTGTGTCCTTTTACTTAACAAAGGTATTAACACAGGTATTAACACAGGTGTCGACACAGGTATCAACATAGGTATCAACACAGGTATCAACACAGGTACCAACACATGTATCAACACATGCATTAACAGAGGTATCAACATAGGTATCAACACAAGTATTAATCTAACATATTTTTAAAACTACCCAACGTTTTAGCCTCTATAACTGTACTCGAGAGTTTGTTCCACTCATCCACAACTGTATTTGTCAAACCAGTGCTTCCGTATATCCTTCCTGAATCTGAAATTTTCCAGCTTAAAAACATTGCTGCGAGTCCTGTCTAGGCTAGATATTTTCAGCACACTATTTACATCCCCTTTATTTATTCCTGTCTTCCATTTATACACCTCAATCATATCCCCCGTAGTTCTACGCCTTTCTAGAGAGTGCAGATTCAGGGGCCTCAGTCTGTTCTCATAGGGAATATTTTTGATACATGGGATCATCTTTGTCATCCTCCTCTGTATGTTTTCCAGAGCATTTATATCCATTCTGTAATACGGTTACCAAAACTGTGCAGCATAATCTAAATGAGGCCTAACCAAGGATATACAGAGTTGAAGAACAACCTGAGGATTCCAATTATTTATACTTCTTGATATAAAGCCAAGGATTCTGTTAGCTTTATTACGAACACTAATGCACTGTTGTCTTAGTTTTATATTACTGCTAACCAGAATTCCAAAATTCTTTTTGCAATCAGTAATATTAAGATCTACATTGTTTAGTTGATATGTGGCATGGTTATTTTCCTGTCTAATGTTATAACTTTGCATTTGTCTATATTAAACTGCATCTGCCACTTCTCTTACCACTGCATCAGTCTATTCAAATCATCCTGGAGCGCTCTATGTCCTCGTCAGAATGAATTAGACGACCTATTTTGGTGTCATCAGCAAACTTGCTTATGTCGCTATTTATTCCCTCATCAATGTCGTTTATGTAGATTGTGAACAACAAGGGACCCAACACTGACCCCTGTGGAACACCTCTCGTGACGCTTCCCCATTCTGATTTCTCCCCAGTTATGCAAACTCTCTGTTGCCTGACTCACGAAATCGTAATGACACGATTGCAAACAAACCATACCCCGGCTGGGATTGAACCCGCGGTCAGAGAGTCTCAAAACTCCAGCCCGTCGCGTTAGCCACTAGACTAGTGGCTAACATCGACTCAAGGTTGAGGGACTGATTACCTCATTCTCCACCTGTTCTTCAAGTTTCTCCTACGTTTGGACTGATGAAGCCACTATGTGGCGAAACGTTTCCTCAATAAAGATACCCAAGAGTTGCACATGTGTCTAATTTATCAACATGTCGGTTCTCTGAACCATTCATCTACAAACCTGTCAGACACTGCAACTTCTTGGGATCTTAATACTTAGGAATTCTTCGCTTGCCTAATTCTTGGGCACGACCTACTTCCACATTGAACAAATGTGACACGACCTATGACTGCTGCACCTCTCCTGCCATACGGTTTATAAGCTGCTTCTCCGCTGATATGCCGTATTCTATTCAAGATTGATGGACTGAACACATCGACTCAAGGTTGAGGGACTGATTACCTCATTCTCCTCCTGTTCTTCAAGTTTCTCCTACGTTTGGACTGATGAAGCCACTGTGTGGCGAAACGTTTCCTCAATAAAGATACCCAAGAGTTGAACATTAAAATGGTATAAAATACCGACAGGTTGTTAGGTAAGACACATATGCAACAGTTAGGTATCTTTATTTCGAAACGTTTCGCAAACACAGTAGGCTTCTTCAGTCGAGTACAGAAAAGTTGATAGAAGCAGAAGATACTTGAAGACGATGTAATCAGTCCATCACCCTTAAAGTTTTGAGGTGGTCAGTCCCTCAGTCTGGAGAAGAGCATTGTTCCATAGTATGAAACAATATGGAGATGAAGTGACAGGATGGAGCCTAATATAGCGCCAAGAGGTGAGACGTAGGTCACTAGAAGAGGTAAGAACTCAGATGTTGGGAGGTCAGGTCCCACTAACAAACATTTGACCAACCCAATTTTCAATGCCACCCAAGAAACAAGCTCCGATGTGCAAGTCCCTCTCAAATCCAACCCCTCCCACTCATGTACTTATCCAACCTAAATTTGAAACTACCCAAAGTCCTAGCCTCAATAACCCAACTAGGTAGACTGTTCCACTCATCTACTACCCTATTTCCAAACCAATACTTTCCAATGTCCTTTCTAAATCTAAACTTATCTAATCTTATCTAATCCATTACTGCGGGTTCTCTCTTGGAGAGATATCATCAAGACCTTGTTAATATCCCCTTTATTAATACCTATCTTCCACTTATACACTTCGATCAGGTCTTCCCTCATTCTTCGTCTAACAAGTGAATGTAACTTAAGAGTCTTCAATCTTTCTTCATAAGGAAGATTTCTAATGCTATGTATTAATTTAGTCATCCTACGCTGAATGTTTTTTAACGAATTTATGTCCATTCTGTAATATGGAGACCAGAATTGAGCTTCATAATCTAGGTGAGGCCTTACTAATGATGTATAAAGCTGCAGTATGACCAACCTAAATCTGAAACTACCCAAGGTTTCAGCTTCGATTACCCTATTAGGCAGACTGTTCCACTTATCAGCTACCCTATTGGGACAATATTACCTTTTTCGGTGTTATAGTGTGTCCCGAGGAATCTCCTTCAGTGACCTTCACCACGTTCCTCTCATCACAGTGACCTTCACCACGTTCCTTTCATCACAGTGACCTTCACCACGTTCCTTTCATCACAGTGACATTCACCACGTTCCTTTCATCACAGTGACCTTCACGTTTCTTTCATCATAGTGACCTTCACCACGTTTCTTTCATCACAGTGACCTTCACCACGTTCCTTTCATCACAGTGACCTTCACCACGTTTCTTTCATCACAGAACAGAACAGCAAGGGCAAGCACACACACAACTATTCTCAGAACCATACAACCTATCACACCATCCCAACACACACTACAATCCATACCCACAGCCTCCACCCAACACCAAGCAATAGAATCCCACAGTATGCCACCAGGTCTCCCACCCTCACAGGCCCCACAAACAGTGGAAAGCAAACTGAAGGTATGGTACACAAACGCTGATGGTATAACAAATAAGTGGGAGGAGTGGCATGAAAGATTCAAAGAAGCATCACCGGACATCATAGCTCTCACAGAAACCAAGCTTACAGGTATGATAACAGATGCCATCTTTCCAATGGGATACCAAATCCTGAGGAAAGACAGAGGGAACAGGGGGGGGGTGGAGGAGTGGCATTGCTGATCAAAAATCGCTGGAATTTTGATGAGCTGGAGAGGAGATAGCGGAGAAGAAAGTGATTACATAGCGGGAACGCTTCACTCAGAAGGTCCCAAGGTGGTAATAGCAGAGATGTATAACCCACCACAGAACAGCAGGAGGCCAAGGCAAGAGTACGACGAGAGCAATAGAGCGATGGTTGACACACTGGCTAGAGTGGCCAGAAGAGCTCATGCATGCAGGGCAAAGCTCCTGATCATGGGTGACTTTAACCACAAGGAGATCGATTGGGAGAACTTGGACCTGCATGGGGGCCAAGATACATGGAGGGCTAAGATGATGGAGGTGGTACTGGAAAACTTCATGTACCAACACGTAAGGGACACTACAAGAGAGAGAGGAGGGGATGAACCAGCAAGGCTAGATTAGTATTCACCTTGAGTTTGTGCAGATATCGAGGACATCACATATGAAAGACCCCTTGGGGCCAGTGACCATGTGGTTTTAAAGCTTCGAATACACAGTAGAGCTACAAGTGGAGGGAGAAGCAGGAAGGCCAGGACGAATGAAGCCAAACTACAAGAAAGGGGACTACACAGGAATGAGGAACTTCCTGAACGGGGTTCAGTGGGACAGAGAACTGGCAGGGAAGCCAGTTAATGAGATGATGGAATATGTAGCAACAAAATGCAAGGGGCTGAGGAGAGGTTTGTACCCAAGGGTAACAGAATAATGAAAACAGCCAGGATGAGCCCATGGTTTACCCAAAGGTGCAGGGAGGCAAAAACCAAGTGTGCTAGGGAATGGAAGAAATATAGAAGGCAAAGGACCCAGGAGAATAAGGAGAGCAGTCGTAGAGCCAGAAACGAATATGCACAGATAAGAAGGGAGGCCCAAACACAATATGAAAATGACATAGCAGCGAAAGCCAAATCTGACCCGAAACTGTTGTACAGCCACATTAGGAGGAAAACAACAGTCAAGGACCAGGTAATCAGGCTAAGGAAGGAAGGAGGAGAGACAACAAGAAATGACCGTGAAGTATGTGAGGAACTCAACAAGAGATTCAAAGAAGTGTTCACAGAGGAGACAGAAGGGGCTCCAGAAAGACGGAGAGGTGGGGCACACCAACATGTGCTGGATATAGTGCACACAACCGAGGAAGAAGTGAAGAGGCTTCTGAGTGAGCTAGATACCTCAAAGGCAATGGGGCCAGATAACATCTCCCCATGGGTATTGAGAGAGGGAGCAGAGGCGCTATGTGTACCCCTAACAACAATATTCAATACATCTATTGAAACAGGGAGATTGCCTGAGGCATGGAAGACAGCAAATGTACCCCAATTTTTTAAAAAAGGAGACAGCAGAAGCTTAAACTACAGACATGTCACTGACATGTATAGTATGCAAAATCGGAGAAGTTTATCAGGAGAAGAGGGTGGAACACCTAAAAAGGAAGATCTCATCAACAGCGCCAACAGGGTTTTTCAGGGACGGGAAATCTGTGTCAAAAACCCTAGGGATTCTATGACTTGGTGAAGCAGTAAGACAAGAGAGAGGGGGGGGGTGGATTGCATTTTTTGGGACTGCAAGAAGGCGTTTGACACAGTTCCAACAAGAGATTGGTGCAAAAAAGGGGGGACAAGCGGGAAAACAGGGAAGGCACTACAAGGATCAGGAATAATTAGGAAGACAGCAGGAGTCATGGTACGTGGGAGGTGTCAGAGTGGGCCTTGTGACCAGCGGGGGCCCCCAAAGGGGGTCACCCTAGGCCCATGCTGTTTCTGGTATTTGTGAACGACCCCGGGGAAAGGAAAGCTCTGGGGTCCTTTTTGAGATGACGTGAAGTTGATGAGAAGAATTCACTCGATCAAGACCAAAACTACAAGGGATTGGACGGGCTGCAGACCTTCCAGAAATTGGCTCCTAGGTTTAAAACCCCATAAATCAAAATCATGAGATTGGGGAAGGGCAAAAAAGACCCAGAGGCCGTCTAGGGGGCCAGAGATAACGACCTCACTAAGGAAAAAGTTTGGGGTAGTAAAAACACCAGGAACATTCCTGAAGCGCACTCAACCAAAAAACTGCGGGCAGCATATGGGCGCCTAGCAAACCCTCAGAGCAGCTTCCGACATCTTAAAAAGGGAAATATTCAGGACCCTGTACACCGTGTACTTGGCCCATATTGGAGTAGCGGCACCCCATTTGGAACCCAACCCCAAACCCAAGCACGTAAAGAAATAGAGAAAGTGCAAAGGTTTGCAACAAGACTACCCCCCGAGAAGAGGTAGTCCTCGAGGAGAGGTTAAAGGGAAATAACCCTGACGACAGGGGGAGGGGAGGATAAAAGGGGAAAAGTAACGACAAAAAAATACTGGAGGAAAATTGACGGTGGCAAAGCCGGGAAAGTTCCAGGTTTGGGACACAAAAACAAGGGGACAATTTGGAAGTTGAAGACCAGATGAATCACAGGGATTTAGGAAGTATTTCTTAGCCAAGAGTGTCGGGAGTGGAATTGGGGGGAAAGCATGTAGTGGAGGCGGGATCCATACATGCTTTAAGCAGAGGTATGAAAAAGCTCACGGTTCAGAGGGAGTGACCTGTAGGATCAGTAAGAGGGGGGGGCCAGGGCTGGGACTCCCCCCCGAAACCCTCAATGGGTGTGTACAGTGACCTTCACGTTTCTTTCATCAATTGACCTTCACGTTCCTTTATACAGTGACCTTCACCCGTTTTTTTCTACAGTGACCTTCACCACTTTCCTTTCATCCGCGCCCTTCACCAGTTTCCTTTCATCACAGTGACCTCACCACTTTCCCCTTTAATCAAGTGCCCTTCACCAGTTCCTTTCATAAAGTGACCTTCACCACGTTTTTCTTCACAGTGACCTTCACCACGTTCCTTTCACCCAGTGACCTTCACCCCCGCCCTTTTCATCCGTGCCCTTCCCACTTTCCTTTCATCACATGCCCTTTCACCACGTTCCTCTCATCACAGTGCCTTCACCACTTTTCTTTCATACAGTACCTTCCCCACGTTTCTCTCATCACAGTGACCTTCCCCATTTCCCTTTCTCACAGTGCCTTCACCCGTTCCTTTCATCACTGACCTTCACCATTTTTCCTTTATCACGTGACCTTCACCCGTTTTTCATCGGGTGCCCTTCGTCCGTTCCTTTCTCAGATGCCCCTTCCTTTTCTTTTATAACAGTGACCTTCACCACTTCTTTTCATCACAGTGACCTTCACCACTTTCCCTTTTCATCACAGGCCCTTCCCCACTTCCCTTCATCACGTGACCTTCACCACTTCCTTTCATCACAGTGACCTTACCACGTTTTTTCATCAGAGTGCCCTTCGTCCTTTCCCTTTTAAAATAGAATGACCTTCACGTTCTTTTCTCACAGTGACCTTCCCCAGTTCTTTTCATCACGGACCTTCACCACGTTCCTTTCATCACAGGCCTTCCCCATTTCCTTTATCACAGTGACCTTCACCAGTTCCTTTCATAAACAGTGCCCTTCCCCACTTTCCTTTCTCAAGTGACCTTCTCACGTTCCTTTCATCACGTGCCCTTTCAGTTTCTTTCATTACAGTGCCCTTCATCACGTTACCTTTCCCCGTTCCCCAGTTCACACGTTCACCTATGTTCACCACGTTACCACGTTCACCATTTTCACCACGTTCACCATGTTCACCCGTTAACTAGTTCCCCCACTTTCCCAGTTCACCATGTTCACCACGTTCACCTTTTTTTCACCACGTTCACCACTTTCCTATATTCACCACGTTACCATGTTCACCATTTTCACCACGTTCCCACGTTCACCACGTTCACCTGTTCACACGTTCACCATGTTCACCACGTTCCCCATTTTTCTCCGTTCACCTGTTCACACGTTCACAATGTTCCCCAGCCACCGTTCACCATCCACCTGTTTACCACGTTCCCATGTTATACGTTCACTTGTTATCCGTTCACCACGTTCACCACGTTCACAATGTACACCATTCAAAACGTTCCAGTTCCCCACGTTCCCCTCCCCACGTTCACCATGTACACGTTCCCAGTTCCCATGTTCCCATGTTCCCACTTTCCCACGTTCCCCATGTTCACCCCAAATTTCACCATGTTACCATGTTCGCTTTTTCCCCCCGTTCCCCTTTTTCACCACGTTCACCATGTTCACCGTTCACCCACGTTCCCCGTTCACACGTTCCCCCACGTTCACCACGTTCCCACGTTACATTTTCACCACGTTCACCTTTCATCACGTTTCCCGTTCCCCCAACGTTCACCATGTTCACCACTTCACCATGTTCACCACGTTCACCATGTTCACGTTCCCATGTTACCACGTTCACCACGTTCCCATGTTCACCACGTTCCCCATGTTCACTACGTTCACCATGTTCCCCCCTTTCACCAGTTTACCACGTTCACCATGTTCTAAGTTCACCATTTTCCCCCACGTTCCCCAGGTTAAACCACGTCACCTGTTCACCACGTCCACCATGTCACCATTTTCCCATGTTTCCCCTTCCCATGTTCATACGTTCATAGTTATCACGTTTCCCACGTTCACCCGTTAAAATGAACCCGTTCACCACCCCCCCCCCCATGTTCACCATTTCACCGGTTTACCACGTTACCAGTTCTTTCGTTCATATGTTTCACTTTCCCCATTTTCCCCACGTTCACAATGTACACCACGTTCACCCGTTCCCCATGTTCACCACGTTCACCACGTTCCCACGTTCCCATGTACACGTTCACCAGTTCCCATTTCACCTTTTTACCACGTTCACCGTTACCATGTTCACCCCATTCCCCATGTTCACCAGTTCACATTTTACCCCGGTTCACCTTTTCACCAGTTCCCCATTTTCACCAGTTCACCCGTTCACCACGTCCCCAGTTCATCATTTTCCCCACTTTCACCATGTTTTTCCGTTCACCTGTTCACCAACGTTCCCCATTTCACCACGTTCAAAAATGTTCACGTTCACCTGTTCCCCACGTTCCCCCACGTTCCCCCAGGGTTCCCCACGTTCACCATGTTACTACGTTCCCATGTGCACCAGTTCCCCATGTCCCCACGTTCAACCCATGTTCACTACGTTACCATTTTCACCACTTTTACCCATTTTACCACGTTCACCATTTTTCACCACGTTCCCCATGTTCATCACGTTCACCATGCCCGCCATTTTCACCATGTTCACACGTTACCATGTTCACCACGTCCACCATGCACACCACGTTACCATTTTTTCCACGTTCACCTTTTTTTCATCGTTCACTTGTTTTTCACTTTCACCACGTTCACCACGTTCACCTGTACACTTCACCTTTTTCACCTGCACCACGTTCACCCGTTCACCATGCTCCCCCCCGTTCACCATGTTCACCATGTTCAGAATGTTTCCCCCGTTACCATGTTACCACGTTCCCATGTTCCCCATGTTCCCCACTTTCACCAGTTCACCACTTCCCCACGTTACCACTTTCATCATGTTAAACCCACGTTCCCCATGTTCATCCCCCTTCCCCCATGTTCACCACGTTAACCTTTCCGTTCACCATGTTCCCACGTTCACCACGTTCACCATGTTCACCCGTTCCCCTGTTCCACGTTACATTTTCACCATTCACCATTTTTTACCACTTCCCCATTTCACCACGTTCATCACTTTCACCAGTTCACCCCTTTCCCATGTTCACCACTTTCACCATGTTAACCCGTTCACCATGTTCCCCACGTTTCATGTTACCAGTTCACCACTTTCACCATGTTCACCACGTTCACCATGTTCCCCACGTTCCCCATTTATCAGTTCACCATTTTCCCACGTTCAAAAGTTCACCACCCCCCCCCTGTTCACACGTCCCCCATTTTTACCACGTTCACCAGTTCATACGTTCACTTGTTCTCACGTTCCCCCAAGTTCCACGTTCAAAAATGTCACCCGTTCCCACTTTCACCAGTTCACCACGTTCACACGTTCACCACGTTAAACATGTAAGTTCCCATGTTCACCATGTTCACCATGTTCCCCACGTTCACCCGTTCACCATGTTCCCCCCTTTCACCCATGTTACCGTTCAGCATTTTTTCCCCGTTCCCATGTTCACCCTTCACCATGTTCACCATGTTCCCCAAATTTTCCCCACGTTAACCACTTCACCACTTTCCCCCGTTCACCTGTTCTCCGTTCCCATTTTCACCAGTTCACCAGTTCACCACGTTCCCCATGAAAAGTTCACCAGTTCCCCCACCGTTCCCCTTCACCATGTTCACCACGTTCCCCTGTTCATACGTTCCCAGTTACCACGTTCACCGTTTCCCACTTTTCACCATGTTCCCCCCACGTTCACCATGTTCATCAGTTCACCATTTTCCCCACGTTAAACCCATGTTTCACCACGTTCACCTGTTCACCACGTCCACCATGTACCCCGTTCACCTGTTTCCCACGTTCACAAGTTCATACGGTCACATGTTCCCGTTCACCACGTTCCCCACGTTCACAATGTACACCACGTTCACCCGTTCACATGTTCACCACGTTCACCATGTTTCCACTTTTCCCATGTTCATACTTTTCCTAGTTCATCACGTTCACCACGTTACCACGTTCACAATTTTACACCACTTCACCACGTTCACCATTTTCCCACGTTCACACGTTCACCACGTTCCCCATGTACACTTCCCTTTTTCACCATGTTCCCCCTGTTCACCAGTTCACCACGTTCACCTGTTACCCCACTCCCATGTTCCCATGTTCGCATGTTTCCCCCGTTTCCCCCAAGTTCCCCACTTCACCATGTTCACCATGTTCCCCACGTTCCCCCACGTTCACCACGTTATCATGTTCACCCGTTACCATGTTCATCACGTTCCCATGTTACCACTTTCACCATGTTCACCACGTTCACAATGTTCACTTTCACATGTTCCCCCGTTCACCATTTCACCATGTTCACCAGCACCATGTTCACTACTTCCCCAAGTTCACCCGTTCACCATTTCACCCGTTCCCATGTTCACTACGTTCACCATTTTCCCCACGTTCCCCATGTTTACCACGTTCACCATGTTTCCCCACGTTACCATGTTCATCACGTTCACCTGTTCGCCCACGTTCACCCATGTTCCCCCACGTTCACCATGTTCACCACGCCCACCATGCACCCCCACGTTCACCGTTTCCACGTTCACCATGTTCATACGTTCCTTTGTTCATCATTTTTCACACGCACCACGTTCACAATGTAACCACGTTTCCCCAGTTCACCATGTTCCCACGTTCACCACGTTCACCCGTTCCCTGTACCTTCACCATTTTCCCATGTTCCCCATGTTCACCACGTTCACCACGCACCATGCTCACCCGTTAAAACCATTTCACCATGTTCACCATTTCGCATGTTTACCCCGTTCCCATTTTCCCCTTCCCATGTTCCCGTTCACCACGTTCCCCACGTTCACCCTTTCACCACGTTCATCATTTTCCCACCGTCCCCCATGTTCTCATTTTACCATTTTTCACCCGTTCACCTGTTACTTCCCCATGTTCACCCGTTCACCACTTTCCCATGTTCACCACGTTCACCTTTTTCCACCCGTTCCCTGTTCACCACTTTCACCATGTTTCCCACTTTCCCCAATGTTCACCAGTTCATCACGTTCACCATGTTCCCCCGTTCCCCCAATGTTCACCCGTTCCCATGTTAAACCCCCGTTCCCATGCACCACTTCTCATGTTCAATTTTCCCACCACGTTCACCATGTTAAACACGTTCACCTTGTTCACCTTTCACCACGTTCACCAGTTCACCTCGTTCACAATGTTCCCATGTTCACCACTTTCCCCCTCGTTCCCGTGTTCGCTATGTTAATCAGGTTCACCCGTTCCCCACGTTCAAAGTACACCACGGCCATGTTCACCATGTTCACCACTTTCACACGTTCACCATTTTTTACCCGTTCACCATGTTCCCCACTTCACCTGTTCCCAAGTTCTCACGTTCCCCCTTTTCCCCACTTTCACCTCGTTACCATTTTCCCCCACGTTCACCACGTTCCCATGTTCCCCATGTTCCCCATGTTCCCCGTTCACCATGTTACCACGTTCACAATGTTCCCACGTTACAATGTTCCCCGTTCCCACGTCCCCCATGTTCACCATGTTCACGTTTCACCACGTTCACCTGTTACCTGTTCCCCATGTTCACCATGTTCCCACTTTTTACCACGCTCCCATTTTCACCATGTTCACCACTTCACCATGTTCACCTTTTCACCATGTTCCCCGTTCACCCCCTTTCACCCGTTCACCATTTTCACCTTGTTCACCACGTTCACCATGTTCACACGTTCACCAGTAAACCCTTTCCCCCAAGTTCACCTTTTTCACCTGTTCACCACGTTCACCATTTTCACCACGTTCATCACGTTCCCCATGTTCACCCTTTTCACCACGTTCATCCGTTCACCCAGTTCACCTTGTTACCATGTCACCACGTTACCACGTTCACCTGTCATAATGTTCCCTGTTCCAAGTTCCCCACGTTCACCATGTTCACCACGTTCACACTTTCACCATGTTAAAACCGTTCACCATTCCCCCGTTCCCCAGTTCACCACGTTCCCCATGTTCACCCGTTCACCTGTTCCCACGTTCACCATGTTCACCCGTTCACCCGTTCCCATTTTCCCCGTTCCCCCTTTCACCACGTTCACCATTTTCACCACGTTCACCGGGGCCCCATTTTCACCATTTTTCCCCCAGTTTCACCACACTAAACATGTGCAGTTGCCGAGTGTTACTTATTCACAAAAGTTAAATTTTTCCCCCGTAATTGGTGTAACCCGGCCATTTATTTTAAATTCGGTTTTCCCATTTATATTATTCGGTATTGCCATTTTTTTATTCTGGTTTGCTTTTTATATTATTCTGGTTTTTGCCATTTTTATCTTTCCTTGTTGCCTTTATATTATTCTTGTATTGCCTTTTATATTTTTCTTGTTTTGCCATTTATATTATTTTGTATTGCCATTTATTTTATTCTTGTATTCCCTTTATTTTATTGGTATTGCCTTTTTAATTTTCTGGGTATTGCCTTTTAATTATTTTGTATTGCCATTTGTATTATTTGGTATTGCTTTATTTTTTCGGTTTTGCCTTTATTCACTTGTTGCCATTTAATTATTCTTGTATTGCCTTTTTATATTATTCTTGTATTCCCTTTTATATTATTTTTGTATTCCCTTTTATATTATTCTTGTTTTGCCTTTATATTATTCTGGTATTGCCTTTTAAAATTTTTCTGGTATTGCCATTTATTTTTTCTGGTTTTCCCATTTTATTATTCGGTATTGCCATTTATATTTTTCTTTATTCCCATTTTATTTTTTGGGAAAATTGCCTTATTTATTTGGTTTTGCCATTTATATATTTGGTATTGCCATTTATTTATTTTGTCTTGCCATTTATATTATTCTTGTCTTTCCCATTTATTTAATTGTCTTGCCATTTATATGTAGAATAATGTGTAAGATACAGACAAAATATTTTCTTTAATAAAATGAACTTTAAAAAACCAACTTATCGAACAAATACAAGTTTTTTGTAGATTTTTTTGTTTCTTTATGAAAAAACAATTTTTTTTTGTTGAAATCAAAGAAAAAAATTAGAAATAATTTTTTTTTACGTAGAACTCAATATTTTTTTCATTTTAAAAATAGCTTTTTTTATTAAAATCAAATATTTTTTACAAAATAATTTTCTTATAAATCAATAATTTTCTTAGAAATCAATAATTTTCTTAGAAATTAAATTTTTTCTTAGAAATCAATAATTTTCTTAGAAATTAAATTTTTTCTTAGAAATCAATAATTTTCTTAGAAATTTAAAATTTTTTTTAAGAAATCAATAATTTTCAAAAAATTTAAAAATTTTCTTAGAAATCAAAATATTTTGAAGAAATCAACTTTTTTTTTTTTTGGCCGAAAAGCACACCTTTCTTTTTTTTTTTTTTTTTAAAATTTTTAGTTTTGTAGGATTAATTTTTTTTGTGAGTCGAAAAGGCGATGGTTTTCAAAGAGAGAAAAGCGGGGTTGGGTCCACCTGCCTTTTCCCATGCACATTATTCCCCCCTATTTAGACACATCAAGTGTTTCGAACCTCGGGCAAGATCGTCCTCGGGAGCTTGACTCGACCCCCACAACCCCAATAGGTGAGTTTTGCACAGTTTATACAGAAGGGTACAAAATATACCCGGGGGGGGTTGAACCTGCGATCAAAAGTGTAAAACTCCAACGACGCTTTGCCCCTGGACCCTAGCTTCAGTAAGATTCACCCAACTAGGTATATTTAGCCACTGGACCAGCTAGCTTCAGTAAGATTCACCCAACTAGGTATATTTAGCCACTGGACCAGCTAGCTTCAGTAAATTTTACCCAAAAAGTATATTTGCCATACCCGCTGCTTCGTAAGATCACCCAAAATAGGTATATTTACCACTGGACCCGCTACTTAGTAAAAAGTCACCCAAGGGATATTTAGCCACTGACCAGCTAGTTCAGTAAGATTCACCCAAATAGGTTATTTTTCCTGGACCGCTAGCTTCAGTAAGATTCACCCAATAGGTTATTTAGCCATGGACCCTAGCTTCGTAGATTCACCCAACTGGGATATTTACCACGGGGGCCGCTAGCTTCGTAAAATTCACCCCCAGGTATATTTTGCCACGGACCCGCTAGCTTCATTAGAGTCACCCCAATAGGGTTTTTTAGCCACTGGACCCGCTAGCTTCGTAAAGACACCCAAACTAGGTATTTTGCCCTGGGCCCCGCTAGTTCATAAAATTCACCAACTAGGTTAAATTTAGCCACTGGACCCGCTACTTCAGTAAGATTACCCAAAAAGGTATATTTAGCCCGGCCAGCTAAACTTAGTAAGTTCACCCAATGGTATATTTAGCCACTGGAACTCTTCAGTAAAGGGCACCAAAATAGGGATTTTAGCCACTGGACCACTGCTTCAGTAAGATTTTACCCAACTAGGTATATTTTTCCACTGGACCACTAGCTTCAGTAAGATTCACCCAACAAAGGTTATTTTCCACCCGGACCAGCTGCTTCGTAAGATTCACCCAATAGGATATTTCCACTGGCCGCTAGCTTCAGTAAGATTCACCCAATAGGTATATTTAGCCCGGACCCGCTATTCATTAAGGTCACCCAAAAAGGTAATTTAGCCACTGGCAGCTAGCTTTGTAAGAGTCACCCAATGGTATATTTTGCCATGGGCCAGCTAGCTTCAGTAAATTCGCCCAACTAGGGATATTTAGCCCCTGGACCACTAGCTTCAGTGTTCACCCAACGAGGTATATTTGCCACTGGACACTAGCTTCAGTAAGATTCACCCCCTAGGTATATTTAGCCATGGCCAGCTAGCTTATTAAAAGTCACCCAATAGGGTTTTTTAGCCACTGGCCCCTAGCTTAGTAAAAATTCACCCAACTAGGTAATTTGCCACTGGACCAGCTACTTTAAAATTTAACCAAAGGGTATATTTAGCACTGGACCAGCTGCTTTAGTAAGATTACCCAACTAGGTTATTTTTCCCTGGACCACTAGTTCATAAGATTTACCCAATTGGGATATTTAGCCCACAAAAAGTAGCTTCAGTAAGATTCACCCAACTAGGTATATTTAGCCACTGGACCAGCTAGCTTCAGTAAGATTCACCCAACTAGGTATATTTAGCCACTGGACCAGCTAGCTTCAGTAAATTCACCAATAGGTATATTTAGCCCTGGGCCCCGCTAGCTTTGTAAGATTCATAATAGGGATATTTAGCCACTGGACCAGCTAGCTTCAGTAAGATTCACCCAACTAGGTATATTTAGCCACTGGACCAGCTAGCTTCAGTAAGATTCACCCAACTAGGTATATTTAGCCACTGGACCAGCTAGCTTCAGTAAGATTCACCCAACTAGGTATATTTAGCCACTGGACCAGCTAGCTTCAGTAAGATTCACCCAACTAGGTATATTTAGCCACTGGACCAGCTAGCTTCAGTAAGATTCACCCAACTAGGTATATTTAGCCACTGGGCCGCTAAATTCAGTAAGATTCACCCAACTAGGTATATTTAGCCACTGGACCAGCTAGCTTCAGTAAGAGTCACCCAACTAGGTATATTTAGCCACTGGACCAGCTAGCTTCAGTAAGATTCACCCAACTGGTAATTTAGCCACTGGACCCAAACTTCAGTAAAAGTCCCCAAAAGGTATATTTAGCCATGGCCAGCAGCTCAATAAGAGTCAACCCCCCCCTAGGTATATTTAGCCACTGGACCGCAGCTTCAGTAAGAGTCCCCAACTGGTATATTTAAAACCCAAGGCCCCGCTGCTTCAGTAAGATTCACCCACTAGGGATTTTTGCCCTGGACCAGTATTCATAAATTCACCCAATAGGTATATTTTTACATCAATTAAAGTTGCATGGGAAAAACTGGACCATGATGGGGTTTGGACTCTCTGACCCCCGGGTTTTAACCCCATCCTGGTGCTCGTCCCCCCCAATCGTGTCATTACGGTTTGTGAGTCGTAGGGACATTGGGTTACAAAAATAATAATGAATTTACACTACAGATACATGGAGAAAGTCGAAATACACCCCTACATAAAGGTATACACGTTTTATGGATAAATACATATGGTTTTTTAGCAAGGACTTGTGATTATAGGGGAATAGGTTTAATTAAAATGGGAGAGACAGTCGCCAAGGCTCGCCACCTGTAACCAACGCGCGCGCGCGCGAGAACAACCCCCGGAGATGGATATATCTAAGTTGGCCAGGGAAGTACCACAACAACAAAATAACATCTAGAAAACTTTGGGAATTTTTTCTTTGAGGTTCAACAACAGTCATAATGGTAACACAACGTCATAGTTTAGCAGTAATTATGTTCTCCCTTAATTCTCCGTGTGTTCTCCCCTCATACACCATCTGTCCTCCCTTGTTTGATCAACTTTCCTTACGTCGTTCCCCTTCCCTAACCACCACCCCGTACCCCCTCCCTAACCAACCCCGTGCCCCCTCCCTCACCAACCCCGTGCCCCCTCCCTCACCAACCCTGTGCCCCCTCCCTCACCAACCCCGTGCCCCCTCCCTCACCAACCCCGTGCCCCCTCCCTCACCAACCCTGTGCCCCCTCCCTCACCAACCCTGTGCCCCCTCCCTCACCAACCCTGTGCCCCCTCCCTCACCAACCCCGTGCCCCCTCCCCTCACCAACCCTGTGCCCCCTCCCTCACCAACCCTGTGCCCCTCCCTCACCAACCCTGTGCCCCCTCCCTCTCACCAACCCCGTGCCCCCTCCCTCACCAACCCTGTGCCCCCTCCCTCACCAACCCTGTGCCCCCTCCCTCACCAACCCTGTGCCCCCTCCCTCACCAACCCTGTGCCCCCTCCCTCACCAACCCTGTGCCCCCTCCCTCACCAACCCTGTGCCCCTCCCTCACCAACCCTGTGCCCCCTCCCTCACCAACCCTGTGCCCCCTCCCTCACCAACCCTGTGCCCCCTCCCTCACCACCCCGTGCCCCCTCCCTCACCAACCCCGTGCCCCCTCCCTCACCAACCCCGTGCCCCCTCCCTCACCAACCCTGTGCCCCCTCCCTCACCTACCTTGTGTGAAGCTACGGTCAGACCAGGTGACCACAGTCACCAGGATCACCCACTGCAGCATCTTGCCTGCGAGATCTCTTCGTCTGCAGTGCTGGGATGATGCTGCTGGTGCTGGGATGATGCTGCTGGTGCTGGGATGATGCTGCTGGTGCTGGGATGATGATGCTGGTGCTGGTAATGATGCTGCTGGTGCTGGTATGATGCTGCTGGTGCCGGGATGATGCTGCTGGTGCCGGGATGATGCTGCTGGTGCCGGGATGACACTGTCTCACAGCATCCAGCTCCTCACACCATGATTCACTGTTATCTGTTTTTCAATTGTTCTTTTTATTAAGAAACATATCTTATTATTTTCTACTTTTTTTTACATCTTCACTATCTTCTGATTTATTTCGTTACAAACTCCGCTACGCCTTCACTATCTTCTGATTTATTTTGTTACAAACTCCGCTACGCCTTCACTATCTTCTGATTTATTTCGTTACAAACTCCGCTACGCCTTCCTATTTCTGATTTATTTCGTTACAAACTCCCTCCCTTCACATCTTCTGTTACTCACAAACTCCCACCCCTTCATATCTTTGTTATCACAAACCCCCGCTACGCCTTCACACTTTGATTTATTTTGTTACAAACTCGCAGCCTTCACTTCTTCTATTTATTTCGTTACAAACCCCGCTACCCCCCTTCACTATCTTCATTTATTACGTCACAAACCCCCGTAAGCCTTCACTATTTTTTTGATTTATTCGTTCAAACTCCGCTACGCCTTCATATCTTTAAAATTTATTTCGTTACAAACTCCGCAAAGGGCCTTAAACTATTTTCTTTACTCAAAAAACTCCGCAAAACCCCTTTACTTTTTCTGATTTTTCTCCCATTTTTTAAAACATATTTTTTTTCTCCTATTATACACCCCCCGAAAAAATTGTAATAAATTTTTGTATTTTAAAGTCCCAATAATTTGTTCGTCTTCCCCATTAAAAAATTACATTTTTCCACGGAAATGGAAAAATTAATTAACATTTTCACTTTAAGTTAACAAGGCACTGAAATGACCAAGACACACACACACATAATAAAAACATGGTAGCACGCCTACTGCGCATTATCACCAGCACGCCACTGACTAAACCCCTCCCAACAACAACTGAGTACACAACCCCCCTCCCACCGACCACCGCGCGTGCCACGAACCAGTACATCTCTTGTCTCTCCCCCAGGCCTCACTATTTTTGGGTCTTGCAGCGCAGGCGCACTTGCCCACCCCACCGTAAACTTTGTACCTGTGTCAAAAACATGGTTGCCCTCCATTTAACCATTTCGGTGTCACAACAGGGCCCTCCCCTCCATGAAACCCCATTTCTGGTCAAAACAGGGGCCTGCCCCCCCATTAACCATTTCGTGTCACAAAGTGGCCTGCCCTCCATGTAACCTTTTCTGTGCCCATAACAGGCTTGCCCCCATGTAACATTTCTGTGCAAAACAGGGGCCGCCCTCCATTAACCATTTCTGTGCACAACAGTGGCCTCCCCTCCATGTAACCATTTCTGTGTCACAACGGGGCCGCCCCCCATGAACCCATTTTGTCACAACAGGGGCCCTCCCTCCAGTAACCATTTCTGTGTCACAACATGGCCGCCCTCCATGTACCATTTTGTTGTCAAACAGTGGCCTGCCCTCCATGAAACCATTTCTGTGTCCACATCCCCTCCCCCTCCATGTAACCACCTCTGGAGTACAACATCCCCCGCTCTTAGTAAACCACCTCTTTGATCCCCAAAAGGGGCCTGCCCTCATAACCACCTTGTGAGTCACAACAGGGGCCTCCCTTTTTAACCACCTCTGTAATGGCCCCGTGGCTATGCGTCGGTCTGGAGTTTTATGATTCTCGAAGGGGGTTTTTCTATCCCTGCGGTGGTATATCAAAGTCAATATTATTGTCACCATTGGGTCAGCAAATGAAGAGAATCAAAACACAAATGCATGGACACACAACGGAAAAACAGGGGTCATAGTTTAATGTCCCAGGTTTTTAATTGTTGCGTTAGCTCAAAGTTTTTTAAGTAACAACGGAATTCAATGCCGTGAACGAGCACTTCCCTTAACAAAGCTGCGTTAACAGTTTAAAAAAAGTAAAAAAAGGGTACAAAAGTCACTAGGCCAGACCCCACGCAAAGGGGAAACCCACAACAAACAGAGACTAAACGAACACTGTTTAAAAAAAACACCTCCCCCAAACAGAAAGCAGCCTCTCCCACTACTCCTCACATAAGAAAACAACCAAAAAAAACAGTCAGAGAAATTTCACAAAAAACTCACCTTACAAGAAAACAATAACAAGACCATACTACATCCCTAAAAAATTTCACAACAACACCACCCACCCGCAACAACACTCCTACACCTGCAACAACACCAAACCCCCTGCAACAACACTCATCCACCCAACAACACCACTACCACCTGCAACAACACCAAACCACCTGCAACAACATTCACTACCCCCTGCAACAACACCACTACCACCAACAAAAACACTCACTACCACCTGCAAAAACACACACCACCAACAACAACACTCACTCCACCCGAACAACATCACTACCCCCTTAAAAACACTCACTACCACCTGCAACAAAACTCACTACCCCCGGGAACAAACCATACCCCCGCAACAAACTCACTACCACCGCAACAACATCCTACCCCCCTGCAACACATCACTACCATCTCAACAACACTCACTACCACCTGCAAAACACCCTACCCCCCTCAACAACACCACTACCACCCGTAACAACACTCATACCCCTGCCAAACTCACTACCACTGAAAAACACTACCCCCCGCAACAAAAATACTACCACCTCAACAAAACTCACTACCCCAACAACAACACTCATACCACCAAAAAACAACACTCACTACCCCCCAGCAACAAACTCACCTAAACAACACTCACTCCCACCTGCAACAACACTCACTACCCCCTCAAAACACCACTCCCACCTGCAAAAAACACTCACTACCACCTCAACAACACTCCTACCACCTGCAACAACACTCACTACCCCCTGCAACAAAAACTCACACCACCTGCAACAACACTCACACCACCTGCAAAAACACTCAAACCACCTGAAACAACATTCACTACCCCCTCAACAACACCACTACCACCAACAACAACACTCACTACCCCTGCAACAACACTCACTACCACCAAAACAAACTCACTACCACCAACAAAAACCTACTACCCCCACAAAAACACCACTACCACCGCAACAACACTCACTACCACCTCAACAACCTCACTACCACCTGCTGTGTGGCAGCGCTACTCCACATATCCCTCGTTAGCAATACCTGGGTATCTCGTTATTGCGGAGTATCGGTACTAGAAGTTCCTGTCACAGCCCCACGGATAAGCTAAACACAAACGGTTTTAAAATCGCCCGCTGCCTGCGCCATGCTGTGAAAATTAACGCCAAAAAACAACGCCGGGGGCAGCAGCAGCCACGTTATCAAAACTCAAAGGTTAGAACGAAAAAAGTAGCTCACCGAAAAACACAGAGGGGTGCAAAGCACAACCGCACTCTACCCGGGGTCAGGCAGCAAATTTTAAAGGGGAAAATTTATGGGGGGATTGGGGGGAACTGCTTTTATGGGGGCTATCAATTTTTTGGGTTGAGGGTTTTAGGGATTTACTGAAGTTAGGGGTCCGGGGGGCTATTTTCCCGATAAGGCAGGTAAAAGGGGTTAAAAGTGAGGAAGAGAATAAATAGTACTGAGACATAAGCTCTTTGCTGGGATGAGCGGGGTTTGTTGGAACGAACAAGTTCTTAAATTTAAATCTTTAATTATTAATTGAAAAAGGACGACGATTCGAAATGTGAGGGAATATTAAAATCTAAACAAATTATTTGGGTGGTAAAAGAAATGACAAGTGGGTGCCTGTGTGAATGCAAATATATATAACACATGAAGTATTGCGTGGGAGAAGGTTCAGTTTTTTTTATCGACGGGAAGGTTTATGCACGTTATTTTTGTGCAACAACTTTTCATCTTAATAGTGGTTTTTTAAAGATATGGTGAAATATTTTTAGAAAGCTTTACTTAACCGTTTTCTTAATACATAATGTTTTTTCATGGAGCCTATAGAGCAGAGGTTTAGGTTACCATTGAATGATATAATTTTAGGGGAAATTTATGGATGACATAGGTTTGGTTTTTTTTAGTTTCAAAATGATTTTTTTGAAAATGTATTAACATTGTATAATTTAAACCCTTCCCCGAGAAAATGATATATTTGTGATCTATAATATACGTTTTTCATGATCAGTAGAATTGATTTCTATTTATCTCAATACATTTTAGTGATACGAACGTATCATTGTTCAATAAGGTTTAAATGCAAGCTTTCATACAAAAATTTCAGTTTCAGTAAAAAGTTTTCGGCAGGGGGATTGCACGAAAAAAAAGGGGGGGGGGAGTTTTTCAGAATGTAAGGGGAACATTCCGTGGCAGGGTGTACATTAAAGGGGTACATCCATGGCAGGGTGACAAAAAATTAGAGTACTTGCCAAGGAGTCTTTTGGGTTTGATTTAGTTTCCCGGCATAAAGTCATTACCCAAGGATTGGAATGGTCATTGTTTACTGTACAGATTTGTGTATTTCAGAGTCAGATAGCGCAGCAGCGCCCTTTATGATTCTCCCTTCTTGCATCAGTCGTCTGTTACTTGTCCCGTGGACCTCCCCCTCCACCGCTTGCATCAAGACTTCTTATCACACTGCACAAACCGCAAATCCTGTTTCCCCGCCCTGATCCACAGAACCCAAGAAAAGATCTGACTCCCAACCTTCCCAATACCTTTTAAACAAAGGGTAACGGGGCTTCCACATCGCTATACTCGCATTCGGGTGTTTTTCCTTTCCAACACCCGACGGTTCATGAAGGTTGTCCCCCCCCTCGTCACACCTGCTGACTCCATCTCCCCGTCTCTCAACCTCCCACTCCAGGGCCCCCCTTGTGTAGGCAAAGTCACATAAGGGAAAACTTGCTCCTCACCCTTTTCTACCTTTTATGTCGTTGCCCTTGTTTCCCTGTTCCACGCCCTTCCCCACAGAGCTGCTAGGGTGATCATAAGACCCAACAACCGACATTTCCCGGCGTTGCCCCCTATTTCACAAAACCTGGGCAAATTCTGGCAGCACTACGTACGACGGGAAAAGGGTAACGTACGTCTCTTCACAGAATCGTTTCCTTTGGGTATCCCCGCTATGGCCCATACCCACTTCCCAAAAAGGGGCCCTATGTACTATACCCTATTCCCCTCCAAGACGGGGTTTAGAAACATCTGCCTCGAAAGCACATTTCTAATCTTAACCCATTGTAAGTCAGAAACTCGTGAAGCACACGGTCCACTGGGGGTTAACTGTCAAATAACCTCCTGGTACTTCCCCACCGCCTCATACACACTTCCAAAATTTAAAATTGACAAAGATCCCGTTGTGCCATTCAGTGCTCCCCATATCCCTCGTTACAAACCATATGTATCTCAAAAGATTGCAGTAGTGCAGCCCCCAAAAAGTTCCTGTCACAGCCCCTATGGGTAAGCTCAAACAAAGATTGTGTTTATGGGCCCGGCTGGGCCGCGCCATGCTGGAAAATATAACTGCCACTAATCAACGCCAGGGGCAGCAGAGCGCACGTTCTCACTACTAAGGGGTTTAGGACAAAATGAGGTAGTCCCTGAAAACAGCAGGAGGGCAGGCAAACCGCACTCACCGTGGGCAGGCACCAAGGTGCCACCCTCACTACCACACAATCACAACTGCCCCTACAACCAAACAACCCCAACAACAACTTTACTACCACGACAAACACAACCCCCACTACAAAACCCAACAATACAACCACCAGGGCCTACCCCCGACAATCACAACCCAACTATCACTACCACGACAAACACAACACCACTATCACTATCAGACAATCACAACCCAATTATTACTACCACACAATCACAAAACCCCCACTATCCACCACACAATCACAATCACCGCTAATATACCACGACAATTCAACCACCCTTTCACACACGACAATCACAACCGCCACTACACGACAATCAAAACCACAAATATTACTACCAAAGACAAACCAACTACCACTACACTACCCCCGACAGTCACAATCACAACTATTACTACCCCCAACAATCACAAAACCCTCACATACTACCCAAAAAAAAGCAACCATCATTCACGCACGACAATCACAACCCCCATTTTCTACCACGACAATAGTAACCACCCTGCACACCCCGACAATCACAACTACCACTATCATACCACGACAATCACAAACACCGCACACTACCACGACAATCACAACCCCAATTATTTCACCACACAAACACAACCACCACTATCGCTACCACACAACACAATCACCGCATCACTACCACGCAATCACCACCCCTATCATACCCACAATCCAACACAAAATTCTACCACGACAACACTACCACCACATCACTAAACCCGACAATCACAACCACAAATATTCTCCCCCACAAACAAACCGACACTATCACTACCAGGACAATCACAATCACCGCTATCAAACCACGGCAATCACAACCACCGCTATCACTTCATGACAACACAACCACCACTACACATCAGACAATCACAACCGCCACTATCACATCAACAATCACAACCACAACTATTACTACCACGACAATAACAACCCCCACTATTTCCCACACCACGAGCACCACTATCACACCACGACAAACACAACCACCATTACACAAAATACAAAAATCACAACCACAACTATTACTACCACGACAACACAACACCCTATCACTACCACGACGTCATAACCACACTATTACTACCACGACAATCCAAAACCCCCACATCACACCACGACAATAAAACCACCCTGTCACACCACGACAATCACAACACCACACACTACCACAACAAACACAATCCCCTATCACTACCCAGACAAACACAAAATCACCGCTACACACCACGACAATCACAACCCCAACTATTACACCACGACAAACCAACCACCACATCACTACCAAGACAAACACAATCACCGCTACACTACCACGGCAATCACAACCACAACTTTAACCACGACAATCACAAACCCCAACAATTAACCACATAATCACAACCCCACTATCACTACCACGACAATAAATCACCGCTATCACTACCACCCAATCACAACCACAACTATTTCTACCACGACAATCCAACCCACACTACATAAAAAAAAAAGGACAACCAACACTGCTATCACTACCACGGGAATCACAAACCCCCAATATCACAAACCCCGCAAACACAACCCCCACTATCACTTCATGACAAAAACAACCGCCACTACCCACCCCGACCCTCAGAGTCACCACTATCACACCACGACAATCAAAACCGCCAATCACTTACCAAAACAATCACAACCACCACGTCATTACCCCGACAATCACAACACCACATTACACAACGACAACACCCCCCAACTATTACTAAACCCGACAAACAAACCCCAAAATTCACGTAGGGGAAAAATTCAATAAATGATTCGAAGGGGATATGTAACAATAGTTCATTGCCGGCTACTTGTTAAGTAGGTAAATTCACTCCACTATCCCCCCCCCTTTTTCCCCCTCCCCGAAATGAAGTTTGATTGCCGGCGCTTGTTAAGGTAGGGTCAGTCTATCCCTTCCCCCCTTTCCCCCCCCCGAAAGGGAGTGTGGGGCCCGGCCAAAAATAATCACTAGACTCACACTCCCAGCCTACCTTGGATGACGAGAGGGTCACCCGCTAAACAACAAGTAGAATTATGGAGATGGGCTAACGTCCTGAGACTTCCCCCTTTTTTGGATTTAATTCCTTTTGGGCCCGTAAATAAGGATATAACCCCCCTCAGCGTGGGAAAAACCTGCTTCCTTCATCTGGGCGGGTTATTGACGGCTAAAAATCGTGAAGAATGACCGGTGGGTTGTCATCAAAACCTGCGCCCCATCCCCTCACAACTGCAAAGACTATATTTTCAACAACACGCAGTGCATCAACCAAAACACCCAATTTTTTTATTACGTTGAAATTCAGTTATTTAATTTTTCCTTTTTCATTTTCTTTAAAGTAGGATCAATATTTCATATTTAAGTGTTTTATATTTTATATTTTCTAAATAATAAAGTGTTTATGGTTTGCATTTTTTTTCTTTTTCTATACATTTAATTTTCCTGAGGAGGAGCCAGCGCGTTGTGTAATACTTCTGAAGTTGTTACGGGCTGAGTAACCTTCACAAGTGGCGACCTTGCCATGAACAACTCTACTGAATCAAGATTCAATTCCACTCGAATCTTCCAGTTGGACCTGTCAATTCCGCATACCACAGACGGTTACCACAGCCATGTATTAATGCATTTCTTGGTAGGACTACGGTACAAGGAATTTAAAAGATTTTTGTTGATTGTAATATAGTCTTCAATTTATTGTAAGTCAGCCAGGTAGGAAGATATAACATTAATTCTGCACCTTTGTTTGTTCGAGCTGGAAACACTTTGGAGGATTAGACACTAAGGGATCCGATATTTTCCAGTGACAAATTGGTTTTCATTGAGCTTCATTATTTTTAATCAAGGTAACTGTCGCAGGACACTCATGATTTGTTAGGTGAAAGATTGATTGTCAAGTGACCCCATTCCACTTACTCGTTTGCTCGTGAAGCCGGCAATAGAACCTTTCGTTTTTCATTAATACATATTGTTTAACTGAAGTAAGGGTCGAAGCCCCTGGTTTATTTACAGTTTTGAGCGGTGCAGGAATTGAACATCCGCCGTTTTCTTTAATGCCCGTTTCATTTCCCCTATAGTTCAAGTTATTCTTGCAGATGGAGAGATACCAGTTTTGGATGAACGCTGGAAGTAGTTAGGAATAAACATAGAAAATTTAGAATCTTTTCATTAGTGCTAAGTATGCCATTAAAGACATGAAAGAGAGAGAATGGAGAGAAGAGAGGACAGTTAGAAAAGGGAAAGAGAAGAAGAAAAGGAGAGAGCGAAGAATTAAAGAGAATAGAAAAAGGAGAAAGATGAACCTTGAAAAGCAGGAGAAAAAGGAGAGAGAGAGAATTGAGAGAGAAATCCAAGAAAGACGTTTTAGAAAGAGAAAGAGAAGACAAAAAGGAGCGAGATAGACTAGAATCGTTGAAGAAAGAGCTAGAGAAACGTGAGGAAAAGGCTATAATACGTGAGGAACAGGCTAAAAATACGGGAACTTGAGGAAAAGCAAAGGATATAGAATATGGAGTTAAGGGAGAGAGAAAAGGATCGCGAGCTCGAACAAGCTCATCTTGAATTATAGAATAAAAAGTTAACTTTACGACTAAAACAACAACAATTAGATGAAGGAGTAATGGGAACAACGTGCAGCCTAGTGCACATATTCCAGACACATAATTTACCTCCCTCACAGAGGGGGAAGACATAACTTCATACATAATAAGGGTTTGAAAATTCCGCTACCCTCTGTGAATGGCCTGCTGAACCTGGGCAACCAGGTAGGAATTTATTTTCTGGTACAAGCTGTATCTTTGAATATCAATTCAACTTTGTCGCAGGGTTAACAAATGTAATTAAAACCTACTGAAGAAGAGCAATCCTTAAAGCATATCAAAAAAACCACTAATTCTACAGTAAAGATATCAGGAATGCCACCATACAGCCTGGCCAAACTCTTTTCACAGTACAGTGTAACACTACTCTCATTTCGTTTCTTTCGAGACTTTTGGATAGAGATTTCATGAATTGATCGCAGTTATGAATCTCGTCGAGACTTCATGTGTTGCTGACCAGTTCCTGACAGCTTCCTTCCTCACCAGATACGAAACATTCATCAGAGAAACGTACCTTATTAAAGCTGATGAAGTTGCTGAGGCTGCCTGACCTGTATGCTTGAGGCTCACAATTTCCTAAAAGACCTAAAGGGATCGAACCCTAAGGCAAGGCGCATCAGACTTAAGAAAGTCAAAGCCTCTATGGAAAAGTAAAATGACTTCTTTTATTCCTGTTTGTGCATTTGGTGGTGTTAAGGACATGATAATTCCCAGATTGTCTTCTAAGAAGGTCCAAAATGTTATGGAAATGTTTTAAAAAGACTGTAATGACCAGCACCCTTCTGTTCAGAACAGTTAATTGGACTTAATGTAACTAACCATATTACGAACACTGATGCACATTGTATAAGGCCATTTCTATAAGCTGTTCCCTAATCATTAAAGAATACTCTTCCTCTTCTATACTTTTCAACTACTTGGCGACTACATCTTTTCCTACCATCCGTTTGTTACTTAGTCAAATGGATCACAGGTTGGTCTGAGCCGTACTATCTCCCATCACTTTCCCGCTCCGTACTAATAGTTAAAATGTAAAAGGTGCCCATTCTTTCTTTCTCTTCTGAGGATAGACCTTCAATCACCAAGAGATTGGACATAAGCTTTTCAGATCTTCATCCTGGAATCAGAGAAAAGCCCCGTCGAAAGTCAGATGAACAATGTCTCCGCAGAGATTCATGTGGGATTAAAAACCAGTTGATGCAACTCTCGAAAGCGAGGTAGTAGATCAACCGGATCACTTGTTAGATGAAAGTGAAGATATCACCTCTGATAACCATAAATGTCTGACTAGGTCTGGCAGACCCAAAGCCCAGCTCTCCTACTGAATCCATCCTTTGTTTTTTTCCTGACTTAAGTCCTTTAGATATATCGAATGACTCCTTTGTCAATTTACAACGACTAATTGCCCTTCTCTCATAATTGCCATAAGCCGCTAAACAAAAACAAGTTATCCAAAGGAAAATACATTCATATAATTTGAATATATAAAAGGTATCTGCACAAGTCAGTATTCAAATTAAATTCAGGATTAGATAGACTATTCCATCATAGTTTGTTCCAAGTCAATGCAGGGATAACTGTTCTTAAAAATGTTTCCATAGACCTCCAGTGTCCGGCTTTTCTCGCATCGTAAAATCTTAAATAAAATAGGGAAACCTATTTTTTGGCTCTAAAATGTCCTCACATTTCCACTACCTATTGCAGATCGTTTAAAGATTTGCCAACTGTGCATCCTCCCGAGGTACCAGGCGATTCTTATGGTCAAAATGCCAGTCTTTTACGGTACCCTTTGAAAGAGTAGCTATTGACAACGGTTGTCCTTATCTCCACTTTCATCAGGGGGACTAGAATATATTAACATTAGTTATAATGCTTCGTAGTTTCCCTGAAGCCGTTTCCCTTAAAGCCTCATAACACTACAGAAGGTGGTCTGAAACCCATTTGTCCATCTTTCTCCAGAGTGGGCATCCCTAGATAAATTTTGTCTGACACGTGGGACAACAGTCACATTTGACTTAAGGGCTAACAACTATAACCAACTTCTGATGTGAAGCCTCTCTTCACACACCCTATAATCCCAGCTGTAGTGGGAGGATTGAGGCGCCAGCATGTCGATTCTCAAGTCCATTTTATGGAAACTTTGCCTCCTTAAACCAAAGGTGTGGCATGTTATCTACCCTGGTGCTTTGTTTGCCATGAAGAATTCCCAGTGACTCTTTGTGGGTTTTCACCTTTTGAACCACTCGTATGGAAGACAGGCCAGAGGTTCACGTGCCCCATCCTTCAGACTTATGACCTAAAGAGGTGGAGAGTTACGCTGAGGTTCAGTCTCTTATCTATCATTTTCCCTTGACTTTCGATTCCAAACCTTTAGGAACCTCTGATCAAAATTTCGAAAAACCAAAGCTTGTCAATGGGACCAGACAAAACCTATTTGATTCCAAAAGTCAGAGAAGTTTTAAAAGTATGGATGAAGTTTCTGGTACTTTTGCCTAATCAAGTCAGAATAAATTATTAGTAGCATGGAAAGGTCCATATAAAGTATTAAAAATTTGTTGGAAAGTTGTCTACCTCATAGAAGTCAAGGGAAACCTAAGCTTTATCATATCAACATCCTTAAGAAATATTACCGAAGAAATTCGGTTAACTGCCTTAATAACTTTGACTTAGTTTTTCCACACGAACTTGATAAGACAACTGAAGAATGTAAAGTGTGCGTAATTGACACCTCTAACTTAGACTATGATGAAGAACTACATGACTTGGTGACTCTTGACCACTCGGGCGCAACCAACATTAATATTAATGAATCTTTGGATGACCATAAGAGACATGAACTACTTCAATGTGTGAGTAACTTTTCAGACGTCTTTACTGATATTCCAGGTGTTACCTCCACGGTAGTCCATAAGATTGACTTAGTGACGGACAATCCTATCAAACGAAATTATACCCAGTTCCATTCACCTTAGGGATGCATTTGACCGAGAGGTAGACAAATTATTAAAACTAAAGATCATTGAACCTTCAGTATCTTCATATTGCTCACCAGTAGTCATGGTTAAGAAGGAGGATAATTCATATAGACTTGCTATTGACTTCAGAGGCCTTAATGCTATAACTCGGTGGGATGCTGAGCCTATGCCCTTAATAGATAGCGATCTACACAAATTTTATGACCTTCCTTCTTTTCAGAGATTGATATTGCGCAGGCATATCATCAAGTAATGTTAGATCCTTCTTCTAAGCAGTACACCGCTTTTCCTACACACCAAGGACTGATGCAATATAGAACTATGCCCTTCGGTTTGGTAACTGCCTGTGCTACCTACGTGAGACTGATGAGAAAGGTCTTGGGTAATATGCCAAATGTTTCAGTTTATTTTGATAACATTTACGTAATGACATCCACGTGGGGCGAACATATCCAAACATTAACATCAGTTTTGCGTAGGTTACGCTCACATGGCCTCACTGCCAAGCCGAAGAAATGCTTCCTTGGTATAACAAGATTAGATATCTTGGACTGATACTTTCTAATAACTCTCTGCAGCCTCTCCCCAGTAAGATCAAAGCTTTATTAGAATTTAAATTCCCCAAAACCAAGAAGCTCATGCGTAGCTTTCTTGGTTCTGTAAATTTTTATGCACGGTTTATCCCGAACCTTACTGATCTTACAGGCATCTTATCTGACTTCCTTAAAAAGTCTGTGAAGGAACCTCTTGAACTTTCCGACGTAGCTCGGAAAAGTTTAATGAGATTAAAAGTATCTTTTCGAAAGACCCTATACTTAAGATTCCAGATATTAATAAAACATTTTGTTTAAGAACTGATGCCTCCAATACTGGCTTAGGTGCGGTGTTACTACAATACCATGATGGTACTCCCTTCCCTGTATGCTTCCTAAGCCGGAAACTCCTTCCCGCAGAAACGAGATACTCCACCATAGAAAAGGAATGTTTGGCCCTTGTGTGGGGTATCTCCAAACTTAAATTTTATTTGCTGGGAAAAGAATTCATTTTAGAAACGGACCACAAACCTTTGATATACCTAGAAACTTTTAAGGGAACCAACAGTCGCCTCTTGAGGTGGACATTGGCACTCCAGGCTTTTAAGTTCCATATTGTGTATATCAATGGTTCATCCAATTATTTCTCTGACTGGTTAAGTCGTGACAGTCAGTAGAAGATTTGTTGCCTTACGCGACTTCCACATGTTAGAACTTTTTCCTCGCCTATTCTTCTTATACTCCTTGACTATAAGTCTTGGTATGGGGGAGTGTGAGGGAAAAGTTCAATAGATAGGAGTAGCGAGGGATATAGTAACAATAGTTTCATTGCCGGCTACTTGTTAAGGTAGGGTAAGTCAG
>NC_069466.1:2669214-2728764 GCF_026875155.1 Cherax quadricarinatus
TGGAAGCCCGTTTGTTTGACTGACCACAGACAACACACAGCTTCATAATGATTGAATGGTTGATTTACTGCAATTCTACTAGCAACCTCTTGAATATTCTATTAATAACCTCATTAAATGAAGCTCTAGCTATTTGTATTTCTGTTTCTAACTGTTTTTGTATATTTTACAGCTTACCGTGCACGTTCCTGATTTATATTTAATGTTTGTGTTTATAAGGGCGCCTACAACCCCATCCGTTTACAGTCTGCTTTATTGTCCAACGAAACCGTTTGAAACCAGTCAAGGGTTCGGACCAGTCAAGTGAACTATAGTTATGTAGTTATAAATCCATATGTATTCCTGTTAACCGTATGGGACCTAGTTCCTGGGCCTTTTGTGTATCCATATGCTCTTTTTTTTTCTTATTCGCCAGTACTCTCCTGGCCCGGGTCTTTTCCAAGTAGTGGTGACCCGGCCTTGGCTCCATATCTGGGGAGTATCTCGAGACCTAAGTCTCCCATGGGAGGAGGTACAAGTACCCCCTCATCTTTGGGACCAACTGTCCCCAGGCCTAGCCACAGTCCCTGCCCTCACGGGGCTCGTAGGGAGAAGCTAGGCCTCTGGTCTGCCATCTGCTCTTGCGCTACCGTCCACAGGATGGATATGGGGTGCACAATAAACTTGCTTATTGTCCTCATCGCTCTCAGGCCGTGTAGACCTACTGCGCAGACGCTCCTCAGTGACCTGGCTGCAGTGGTGTGAGGTGGTGCTGTTGTGCCTCTGCTGACAATATAGGAGTACTGCTGTTGTCAAAATGGCAGTTAGACTCAGACGCCGGATTAATACTGTCAGCATAGAGCTACTTTGAGGAACAATTATGCCTAGTTCTGCACAAGTCTTATTACCCAAGATCATCCGGGAGATGTATGGCATAGAAGATGGTGAATTATATGGGGCTGCATTAAATGGAGCCCAAAGAATTTCCGTAAAACTGCTAACGGCGAATGTCTATGAATCGTTGGTCACCCAGTTTCAGGATGTGAGTCTTAGCATCACACCAGCTGTCTGTGTGAGAATGATTGATGTTTCATGGCATTATACATGGATCAAGTTATGCAACGTTCCCTTTGAGGCGGACGAGGCAGATATCAGAAAAGTTTTTGAGAAGTATGGAATGGTTCATTTTGCTCAGCATGGTACGTGGGTGGCAGGCGCCTATGCTGGTCTGCCAGAGGGTACTTTCAACCTCAAAATGACTTTGAGACACCCAATATCGTCCTATGTTTATCTACAAGAATTCAGGACGCAGGTCATGGTTATGTATCCAGGGTAACGTGCCACCTTTGTGGTGAGTATGATCACATAGTGGCAACTTGTGACAAGCGGAGACGTGTGACTGGACCTGTGGTGGACGTCGCAGCCCATGCTTCAAAGGTGGCAGGTGTGGAACAACCATCGGATGGAGGGTGTGGTGTTTTGTGGAGTGAGATAGTGGATCAGGCACACAGGACTGGAGGTGGGTTGGAGTCCCTCACCCAGTTGCCTGACCCAGTGTCTCCTCCTGTGGATAAGGAGGAGCAGCAACTACAAGAGCAGGTTATTGAGATTGAGGAGGAATTGGTGGAGGTTTTGAAGACTTTGTCACCACCTGAGGGGGACATTACATCTGAGAGAGGCGTCATTGGAGAGTCGTCGCTTTCAGTAAGTCGGGGACGCGATATTTTGGGAAGTGATTTTGTGTTGGAGTCGTCCCTAGAATCAATAAATCATTGTCAGGTGGAGGTGGAGGTTCATCGTGCGGCAGCACCGGATCAAGATATGTGTAACGTGACTGTCACGAGAAAGAGGGCAGCTACGTCAGATTCTGATGACGTTTTGTTGCCAGCGAAAAGGTTTGGGAAAACGGGGCTGAGGGGAGTGTAAAGTTAGTGGTGTGGGGTGGGGGTTTAAGCCAGGATAGGAGGCCCCGGAGAAGGGTGGGGAAAAAAAAGGCCCCTTCGAAGGTGTCAAACATAAATTCAAGCTCGGGGTTTTGTAAAGGTGGGGAGGGAGGGCAGGGGGGGGGAAATTTTTAAAAGGGCCCTTAGGTGTATAAATGTAAATGTTAATGGTTTATGTAGCAGTTTAAAAGAGAGTTTGGGTTTGGGTATTTTCCCTTGTATAAAATTTAGGGTTTTTTGTTGTGTTCCTGCAGGGAAATAATTTTAAGAGGGTGGGGGTTTTGGGGAGGGGAAGGGTTTTCCCGGGGTTTTTCCTGGAAAAGAGTTGGGGGTCAACCCCCCCCCCCCGGGGCCCCGGTCTGGGACCAGGCCCCCTGGGGGGATCGGGGTTTGATCAACCGGGGCTGTTGGGGTGGCTGCCCCAAAACCAACATACGAGCAAACACCCCGGGTTGATCAGGAATGTTTTTTAGGTGTTGTCCTTTGCCGCTTGAAGACTGCAGGGGGTTTTTGGGTAACCCCCCTTATGTGTGCTGGGAGGCATTTGGAACAGTCTGGGGCCCCCTGACACTTATTGTATGGTCTCTTAAACGTGTAGGCCCCCCTCCCTTTTTAATTGGGGGGTTTGGTGCATCGTCTCCCAAAGTCTTTTGCTTTCGTAATGAGGGGATTTTCGTGTGCAAGTTCGGTATTTGTCCCTCTGGATTTTCCGGGTTTGTATATAATCTTGTATCTCTCCCTCCTGCTTTAAAGGGATACGGGGTTTTGGGAAACCCTAAAGCGCTCCCAAAAATTTGAGGTGTTTTTCTCCTTTATGGGGCGCCGTAAAAAGTTCTTTTGTAAAATTTTTTTGGTGGGGAAATTTTCACCTCCCTTTGAAGGTGCTGTTAGTGTGCAGCAATTTTCCAGCCTAGTTTAGAAAAAAGTGCCCTAAAGGTGTCATCAGGGGGCTTGGCCCTCCCTAGTTTTGAAGGTTCCATTATCCACCCTGTCATTTTTCTAGCAGATGCGATTGTTTACAATGTTATGGTCCTTGAAGGTGGATCCCCGACGGGATCACTCCCAGGTCTTTGACGTTGGTGTTTCGCTTTTTTTGGGGCCCGGAATTTGTTTTGTACTCGGGATGCGTTTTAAATTTCCTCATTTTTAAACCTTATTGGTAATTAAAATTTCTCACTTTGAACTTCATATTGTTTTCTGAAACCCCACTGAAAGTTTTGGGGTTGATTCTGCCTGGGTTTTGCATTTGTCGGGCAATGGAAGACACTGTCATGCAGTTTCGGGGTGTCATCTCCCAAGGAAGCCCGGGTGCTTGGGCTGACCCCTTGTCTATGTCGGATAAAAAGGAGAGGAAAAATTTGGGGGCAAATTTCGGTCCCTTGGGGGAACAGAGTTTTTTCACCGTAGCTGCCTCGGACTTTATTTCTGTTGAGGGCCCCTACTCTCTGTGTTTTGTTAGTGAGGAAATTATAGATCCACCCGACCACTTTTCCTGTTATTCCTTTAGCACGCATTTTGTGGCTATTCCCGGCCATGGTCCACTTGTCAAAGGGCTTTTCCCAATGTCTGTTTAAAATTTACATTGCATTTTTTTTGTCTTTAGTGTTTTGGGGGACCTTGTCGTAGTGGCCCCAATAGTTTAGACAGCAGGAGCGTCTGTTCTAAAACCCATGTTTGCCCCTGGGTTGTGTAATGTGGGTTTCTAGATGCGGGGGTGATCTTGTTCTTGGACCCTTTAAAAGATTTTTAGAAATGGGATGTTAGGCTATTGGTCTGTAGTTTTTTTGGTTGCTTTACTCCCCCCTTTTGGGGGAAAGTGGGGCTATTTTCTGTTGTTTTTAGTAACTGTGGGACGCCCCCTGTTTCCATGCTCCCTCTCCATGGGAAAGGGAAAAACCCTCGTGATAGGGGCTTTCTTGCAGTTTTTTGAGGGAACACAGATTTAAAGGTTCTGGGGGGGGCGGGTTTTGCATGGGCATGTCATTTATCGCCTGTTCGAATTTTTTTGGGGGCCGTCAGGATAACATCGGATAGGCTTGTGTTAATCAATTTTTTGTGGCTCCCCCTCATAAAAATTTTCATTTTGATCTTCGATTTCTCAGTCTGGTTGCGGTTGCAAAAAAAACGAGTCATATTGGGATTTGGGAGTAGCTCATAAATTTCCTTGCCTGTCTTCTGTGAAAGGAAACCCCATCTTGTTTAAGTGGGGGGCCCAATACTGGCGTTTTTTTCTCGATTTTGTTTTGGCATAGGGGGAAAAATTACTTTGGGTTTTTTTTCGTTTTTCTTTTATGGCTTTTAGTTTTTCCCGCGATTTCCTGACTCCAAAAAGGATTTTTTGGGTTTTAAGTTCGATGCTTGCTATTTTTTCCCTGCCCAGTGTCTCCCTGCGCTTTTAAAGTTAATTGACCTCTTTTTCCCGTCTTTTAAATCTTTTCCGTCGCCTGTAAAGGGGGGGCCCCTGGTCTCTTTCTATTTTACATCTACTCCCCCCTTTTTCTTAGAGGAAAAAGGGCCTTTTTGAATGTCATCGAGTGCCCCCGAGTTAAACTGTTCTAGGCTTAAGTTTGGGTTTTTGTGTTTGCTTGTATATCTTCCCGCTTTATCGGTTGGGAAATTGGTTTACTTGGTCCCATTTTATGTTTTTGTTATTAAATTTGGGTTTTGGGGTAATGCTCCCTCGTGACTGTTAAATTTTGTCGGTTGGGGCTCCACGCATACATGTTTAAACCTCAATTATGTTGTGATCTGGTATATTTTTTTTTGAAATGGTGACATTTCTTTTTTGTTTCTTTCTTTAGTAAATATGAGGTCTAGGTATTTCCTGTTAGTAGGTCTATTTTTTGGGGTTTTTTAAATTGAATTTTGTGCAGGTTTTAAAAAAGCTCTTTGTGAGTGTGGGTTTTCATCGGGAGCTGCCTCTGGTGTTATTTCGGCAAAAAATTTATTATTTCCTTATTCCTCCATTTTGGTGCCTTAAGTTGAAATCCCCCAGGAGAAAGATTTTTGGGTGGGGGAGCTGGAAAGATTTTCCGGGGAAAGTGGTAAATTTTTTAAACAGCTGTTCCTGGAATTGTGGGAAGTTGCATCCGGGGGCTTTTTAGACTCCCAAAAAATGACTAGGTTTTGGTTTTTCGCCCTTTTTACTGCAAAAACTTCCACAACCCATTTGGGGCATTAAGAGTTTGTGCAAACAATTTGACTCTGCAATGTACGGGGAAAACCCCCCCCCTTTTGGCCTGTTTCACTTGTAAAATCTGTATAGGTTGAAACCTGGGATCCATTTTTCGTTGTCCAAGGGGATCCTTTTGGGGTTCAGTAAAAAAGGCGCGAACTTTGCCTTTGCCTGCAACCCAGCCCAAACGGTTTGAAAGGTTTTTTTGTTGTTTGTTGCGGCTTTAGACCCTGTAATTTCCCAAAGAAGAAGGTTATGGACTGGTGGTATTGTTGGAAAGGGGGGGGGAATTTTTTCCCCCGGGCATTAGTATCTGTATCTTTTGGGTTTTTGGAAAGTGGAGGCCATGATTTGGGGTTTCCCAAACCCGGAAGACTGGTTTTTGGTTTTTACGTTTTTCTCCCAATTTCCTGCCAGTTTTTTTTTCCTTCCCTGGCACAAAAAAAAACCTCTCCCCTTGAGTGGCTGTGGTACCCGGGGTTTTCCCCAAATCCCCGGATGTTTTGAAATCTTTTTTGCCCCTTTAGATGGTATGCCGGGCCCAATTTAAGTTTTAGCACGGGTTTTTTCCTGTAAAAAGGGGTTTACACTTTTTCGGGGGTTAAAAAAAGCTTACAGGAAGGGATTTTTGCATTTTCCCCTGTTGTAACATGGAATGACATTTTCTAGGGGGGTTTTTTTGTTGCATGCCCCCATCTGTTTTTCCAGTTTCCCCATCCCAGCAGATACCAAGTAAATAGTTTGTCCCACAGGCTTGGTTTCCTTTTTGCCTTGGGTCTCGGGTGACTGTTTTCCCCTGTTGGTGCAGGTTTTTTTTGTCTTTTTCCCTTTTCCCCCCTTGCCCCCAAAAAATGGGCCCCCACCGGGTTTTTTTGGGAAAAATTTATCCCCCACAATTGCTATTGGAGTCCTCTTTGTTTGCTATTTCCTGCGGTTTTTTCTAGTTTCCCAATATTTGGTTTTATCTTATCTTTGATACCTTGTTTCCCTACTAGGGCTCCTTTTCCTTCTAGGGGTCTTTTATATGTTTTTCCTTCCTGCGTTTTTTCCCGATTCCTGGACTAAAAATCTCCGGTTCCCCTTTTACTGTCCCCCAGGCGTATCTCCAGTTCTCCATTTTGTCCCCCAGGACCCCCACCTCCAGCTTACCATTACTGTCCCCCAGGACAGAACTATCAGCCCCCTTTTAACTGTTTTACCAGGACATCACCTCCAGCCTTACAGTTTGTGATTAAGGGGCCAGAAATCAAGGGCGTACCTTTAAGCCAGACTTTTTTTTTTCCCCATCTTTTGTAAAAAAAGTTTCCCAGGTTTTCTATAAAAAGCAGCTTTGATGTTGTTCCTTTTTAATACCCTTGTGTTTTTTAGTCCACGGGTTTTTCCTCTTTTTGGGCATCCCCAAAAAAAACACTTTTTCTTTTTTTAATACTGCTTGTAGCTATTTCGGGGGAAAATATTTTGACAAGGGCGTGACACCAATTTCCAAAAAAAAATGAAAAATTTAAACCCCATGGGGAAAACCCCGTTTTTTTGGGGAATGAAAAAGGGAACCCCACAGCTTCATAATGATGTGAATGGTTGTTTTAACTGAAATTTACTAGAAAACCTCTTAAATATTATTTTAAAAAACCTTTAAAAATGAAGCTTCTTATTTGTATTTTTTTTTCTAACTCTTTTTGTATATTGGACAGTTTTTCCGCCCACTTTCCCTGTTTTTTAAATTTTTTTGTGTTTAAAAGGGCCCCCTAAAAACCCAAATGTTTACATTTTCTGCTTTTTTGGCCCAAAACAAAAACTTTTGGGAAACCAGCCCCGGGTTGGGGCCCAGTGGGGGTTTTGGGAACCTGTCGTTCTGCTCTGACCCCAGGGGTAATTTTTTAAAAAAATACTGGTCGGTGATTTGAGCAAAACACATGAAGGATCTATGGAAATTATCAAACCCAAAGAAATTATGTGATTTGGAAATGATAAAAAAGTTAAACTTGCGTGTTAAAGGGCCCGGGTGATATCTGGCAGTCCTAAAGGGAACGTAAGTCGCCTTTCTTTGTTTATCAATCCGCTGTATCTGGCTTTTTTTTTTTTTTGTTTTTTTCCTCTCCCCCAATAATGCTATATTACCCACATAGTTGACTGGTGAAAAATTTTGGGGGAAAAGGAAAACGCTTTTTCTTTTGTAATAATTGCTTCTTTTGGAACCCCCGTCCCGGTAACTACGGTTATATGAAATTCACAGAAACGTCTGGTATTTCAAGAAAAGAAAATTTGGGAAAGTCATCCACTCCAAAGTCCCTTTATAATACGGGTTAAGTTGTATTTACAACCTGAAATTTCTGCTTTTTCCACTGGTATAAATTTGATTATATGCGAGTCCCACTGGGCAACCCAGGAAGTTTTATTAAAACACCCTGCCCTGTGGAAAAGTTTCTGGCGATTTTGGGGCCCTCCCCTTTTATGGTTTTATCCCCTTTCATTTACAAATTCCCCTGTTTTCAAATGCACTTTAGCCTTTATAAACCAATATACTGGGGGCCCAAACTGTAGTATAAAACATACCCCTATGTAAACTCAATGCTTTCGGGGACTTTTTTCCCTCTGACACAAAGTTCAATTTTTATTTTTTTTTTTTTTTCACACGGGAAACGGGGCCTATGTTTCCCCCTTTCGGGCCCAGAAAACTTGCTGGGGTAATGCACATTAATTCTCCTTTTTTGACTCGTATATAATTTTTTTCCGCCCAAAAATTGGGTTTCCCCAGGCGTAGGGGGATTTTATCGTTTTGGTTGAGGGACAAAAAATTTTTAAAGTTCTAGCACGAAAGAGCGCCGTGAAAACACCAGAAAAACCGGGACCCAAACGAGGCCCCTTGCCCCACCCCTCCCATTCCCCTGTTTTAAAAGGGGGTTTTGGGGTTTTTTAAAAAGGGGAGAGGGCCCCGTTTGTTTTGCAGAAAGCGAGGAGGGGAGGGGGGGTTTGTTGCATGGGGAAATGGGTGGTGGTTTGGGTAAAAATTGCGTTTTTGGGTGTGTTTGTGCCCAAAAAATTAACTTTTAAAAGGGTAAAGAATGATTTTGTGTGGGGAGGATCTTGTTTTTTTTTTCGTGCACCCCAGGGTGGAATAGTTGGGGGGGGAATTGGAATTGTGTAATCAGGGTGGCTGAATGGCCCCAAAAGGGGTGGATATAGTCTTTTGGCTCTTTGGGGGAATTTTTAAAGGGGATGTCGGGGTTATGTGTTTCCCATTTGGGGGGGGGGTTGGGGAAAACTGAATACGTTTTTTAGGATTGCATATGCTGAAAGGGGCTGGGTAGAGTGTACCTTTCTAGGGAGTGGAGTGAAATCTTTCATTTACTTTTTGGGTACTATGTCAGACATAGGCGTGGTGGGGGGGTTTGGGTGGGGGGCACTCACAGAAAGTACAGAAGTTTTTGGGAAAACTAAAATAAGTGGGTTAGGTGAAGGGGGGGGGGTTGGAGGGTTTTTCAGCCCTAGGGAAGGAGCTTAGTGTGGAAAGAAAGGGGGGGGGGAAACGAAAATCGTGACATGGTGGGTTTGTGTTGCAAAGGAAAAGGATTAAAAAATTTTTAAATTTGGGGGAGGGGAAAAAAGGGATTAAAATTTTAAAAATTTAGGGGGTGGCTAATTTTAGAGGTTTTTTTAAAAAAGGGTTGGGCTTTGGGCTGGGGGTGGGTGGGAATAATTTTTCCTATGGTTTGAAAATAGTTGAAAATAAAAGGGGGTTTGAGGGTGTTCCAAAATAAAAGGGTTTTTCAATTTTGAAAGGGTGCGGCGGGGTTAAAAAGGATTTTTTTTGGGGGCGCCCAACCCGTCTGCGTTTTGTTTTTTTGGCATAAAAAGAAAAAGGAGGCGGGGGTACAGCATCCCGAGTTTAGGGGTTAATGGAGAGGGTTGGGGGGACTTATGAGAGGGCAGAAATAAAAACCCACGAAGGGGTTTGTGTGCATTGGAAGGCTTGGTAGGGGAAAAGTATGGACAAGTGGGGGGGGGTTTGCCGTGGCTTTTTGGGAAAAGGGGGTTGTATTTTATGTGATTTGGAAATTTTTGGGAAAATAGCGAAAAGAAAGGCTTTAGGTGGGTTTATTAAGGAAAAGGGAAATAGAGAATGTTTTTTAAGGGGAATGAGGAAGGGGGGAAAGCTCCGGGTATTAAACGGGTTTTCCAAAGTGGGTTTTTTAAAATTTAAAACATTGGATTTTAAAATTTAGGGGGATTTAAGTTAGGTTATTTAATGGGTAGGGAAAGGAGAAGGGTAATTTGGGGGGAAAAGGAAGAAAGCATTGTAGTTTTGGGCCCCCGAAGGGCAAGGGGCACCCCAAATCCTAGGGGAGTACCGACCCCATATCGGTTTGTGTGCAGACTATGGGTTTTTTGGAAAAAATTTTTTAGGTAATAGGTTAAAAAATATGTTGTGGGGAGGGTGGTGTGGAAAATCTCAGTTTGGTTGCAGGGAAAGGTTTGTGATTGAAGGACATGGGATACTCCGAAGTTTTGTGGAAGCTAAAGGTGGGGGGTGGGGGGGGGGCCCTTTTTTGGGCCCCTTAGATTGGCAGGGACCCTATGATGAGTGGAAAGGGGGTTTTTGAGGTTATACTTGGGGAGACAGGGTATGGGGAGGAAAAATAGCCCGAGGGGAAAATACATTGTAAAAGGGGGGGCAAAAAATGAGGATACAGTTTAAAGGGGGTTTTTTTATGGGGTGGGGGAAGATTGCAAGGGGTTTTAGAGGCCTTAAAAACTGGGATGCCCCATTTTCCCAAAAATTGTTTGCATTTTTTTCCGGGGACCCTTTTATAAAAGGGTTTGGGCCCTTTACCCTTATTTACTAAAAGGTGGGGAAAGTGTGGGGGGGGGGGGAGGGCCGGGCTGGGTTTAAATTGGATATGTAGAGGGACCCCAGTTTTTCATTCGTGAAGGGATGTAAAGAAGATTGAGACACTTATGCGCATAGGGGGAATTTTTATTCGGGAAAACGTTTCGCTACACAGTGGCTTCACCAGTCCATTAAAATGGGGAAAGGCGAAAAGGAGAGGGGAGAATAAAGGTTAATCAGTCCTAAACCCGGGAGTCAGGGGGTTTAGTCCATCAATCTTGTAAAATGTACAGTTTGGGGGCCGTAAAAACGGGGCTTATTTCTGTAGTGGGGTGACGGGGAACCCGTTGGGGGGGGTCATAGTGGTACCACCCAAATAGTCAAAGTAGGTCTTGCCCAAAAGGGTTTTAAACAAGTGTTAAAGGGATTCTTTGTAAAAGGGACCCCATGATGCTCCCGTGTCTGACAGTTGTGATAAAATTGGTTTAAAAAAACCCGAAAAGTTGAAGTTTGAGCACTTTTTGCGCATAGGGGAATCTTTATTCGGGGAAAACGTTTCCCACACGTGGCTCCCCAGCCCCAATACAAAGGGGAAAAGGCCCGTAAGGAGAGGAGGAAAATGGGTAATCAGTCCCTCACCTGGAGTCGATGTGTTCAGTCCATAAATTCTTGTAGAATTTTACGATGGGGCCCGGGTAGATGGCTTATTTACTGAGTGAGGTGACGTGAAGCAGAGGAGGCGGGGTATAGTTTTCCATCACAAAATTTAAAGATTCCCATTTTGCTGCATAAGTTTTAAAATCTTAAAATTGTGGGTTTTTAAAAAACCATTCATCAAACTGTCAGACACGGAGACCCTTGGGGTTTGTTCCCAAAGAATTCTCAACCTTGTTCAACCTTTGGACAAAGCCCTCCCTTCGATTTGTGGGGGTCCCCACTATAAACCCGCCTCCATCTGCTTCCGTCACCTCATCCCAGTATTAACCCCGTCTACGGCCCTATGCTGTACATTCTAAAAAGTTTGAGGGAAACTAAACCCACTTTCGACTCCGGGTTTTGGGGGGATAAATTTCCTCTTTCTCCTCTCCCTTACGCCTTTCCTCTTTGTTTTGGGACTGGTAAAAAGCCACTGTGGGCCAAAAACGTTTCCTAAATTTAATAAATTCCCTTATGCTGCTTAAGTGTCTCAACCCTTTCAACTTGTGGGTTTTTTCAAACCTTCATCACAACTTTTTAGAAACGGCGCATCTTTGGGGTCTTGTTACAAAAAATTCTTCAACACTTGTTAAAAAAATTTTGGGAGGGAAGACCTACTTCAAATGTGGGGGGGGGTTACCACTATGACCCCGCCAAAAATCTGCTTCACGCCCACCCCCACTCCCAGTTTTAAAACCCACGTCTACGGCCCTTTGCTGTACTTTTACAAAAGTTTTGATGGACCTGAAACATCGACCCCGGGTTGAGGACTGATTACCTCATTTTTCCTCCCCCTCCTTAGGGCCTTCCCTTTGTATTGGACTGGTGAACCCCACTGTGTGGCCAAAAACGTTTCCTGAATAAGATTCCATTTTGCTGCAAAAGGTGTCTCAATCTTCAACTTGTGGGTTTTTTTTCAAACCTTTCCCAACCCCAAAAGGGGATGTAAATGGGGTTTTGGACGGGGTTTGGCCCAATTTTTTTGGAAGGGGCCAGGGGGAAAAAGGAAAATAGTGGAAGCCCGGGTGCAGGGGGTTGGTTTTTGGGTGGGGGGGTGGGGGGGAGATGTTAAAGTTTTTTAAAAAAATGGGCATTTGTTTTTAAAAGTTTTTGGGGGTTTATTATTTATAGGGATGCCCGGGGGTTTTGCGGCGCGGGGGGAAAAAATTTGGATAGGTTTTTGGAAAGGTTGGGGGGCGTCTGGGTTTGAGCCCCCCGGGCACCAAATCTTATACCCGAGGAATAGTAGAAACTTTTTTATTGTTTAGTAAGGTTTGGAAATGTCGCAGCTTTTCTTCCCAATTACGGGACAGCGATTGCGGGGATTTAAGAAGGTTTTTACAAATTTTTTGTGGGGTTTTCACGTTGTGATTGGTTAATAAGGGAAAAAGTTGAAAGTTTTGTACGCGGGTGGGTTGGGGGTTGATGGATTTGAGATGAAGGGGCCAAAAATTGTGTTTTTTAAAAAGGGGAAAGGTTTTGCGTGGGGGTTTTGGGGAACCCCAGGGCTTTTGGGGAAAGGAAATACATGACAGGCTGGGTATGTGATACCCAAGGGCTGGATTAAGAAGTTTCTCCGGGCCCTAGGTATTCAGATTGGGGGGGGCCCCTTTGAGTTAGGGTAAGCAAAAGCGCCCCCTTTCCCAGTTTGGGGGGTTTGGGGGGGGCCTTGGGGTTTTTGTGAGCCTGTTCAAGGTCAAATTAAATACATTTGGCTTTTTTGATTAAATTTAATGGGAAATTACATAAAGGGCCCCCCCCCCCCCCCAAAACCTTTTAAAAAACAGCCATTATAATATCTTTTTAAAAATCTTCATTTTAAAGAGAATAAACTAAAGACACCCATAGTATTACTGGGTTTGGGGCTATTAAAGAAATTGACATCATGTCCCTATTATATTCAGCTTTCCACTCCCGCACTATTTTTCCCCTTTTTTAAACCCACTGCCATTTTTGTTACATTGCATCATGCAAAAGGGACTACCCAAATCACATAAACTAGAGAAAAATTGGAAGGGAAATTTCCCCCAATACTCCCCCCTTTAGCGGGAAAACACAGCTGTTTGATGTAAAAAAAGGGGCGTTTTTGGAGTGTTGCCATCTATGGTTAGGTTTTTTTTTTTTTTATTTCTTTTATTTATTTTTTTTTTGGATTAATTTTTAAAAACAATTTTTCTCTCCCAAAAACCTTGAATTTTTAGGTTTGGGACCCCTTTGCACTTTCCCAATTTTGCGCCCCGTTTGATGAGGGCCCCCGAACCCCCTTTGGGCCGTGGGGCCCCCAAAAAAGCGCGGGGCCCAGGCAAATGCCCAGTTTGCCTATGCGGTATTCCCGGCCCCGGTGTATAAGGAAGGGAGTTTAGGGGAAAGTGGGAAAACGTTTTTAGGGCTGGGGAAGGCTTACTCAGCCCTTTTTAACAATTTTAGACAGTATTTTCCCAAGGGTGGCTCCTTTTCAGGAAAAAATTTGTTTAATAGAAAAAGAAATAATAACAGACAAACAAACACTTTATTATATAGGAAAATATAAAACACTTTTAAAATGGGGAAAATTAATCCTATTTCCCAAAAATGAAAAAATGAAAAAATTTTTTATTTATAAACCCAATTTTAAAGCTAATATATATTGGGGGTTGGTGTTGGTGGGCCCTGCTTTTTTGTTTTAAAATTTATGCCATTGCCCGATGTTGGGGGGGGGGTCGCAGGGGGGGAGGGCAACCCCCCCGGCTGTTCTTCACAGAGTCTATCCGTTTAAAAACTCAGTTAGATGATAGGAAAAACCCAAATTTTTTTTTCCCTGAATTTATGAGGGGTTTTATCCCCGCTACTTCATTTCAGGTTGTACAGGTTAAATTTAATTTCCCAAAAAAAGGGGAAGGGCTCAGGACGTTAGTCCCTCTCCCTCAGTTGGCCCCTTTGTTTGGGGAGGTGACCCTGGGCTGCATCCCAAGGGGTAGTTTTGGGGCTGTGAGTTGGGGATTCTGTTTGGACCGGAGCCCCCCACGTCAAACCCTTTTTGGGGGGGGGGGAAAAAGGGGGGGGGTAAAGGGGAAAAGCAGGGGCTAGACTGAACCCCCCCCCTTAACAAGCAGCCCGGGAGCCCAAACCCATCACTTTCGGGGTGGGGGAAAAAGGCGGGAATAGCGGGGGCTTGACCCTTTCCCCTTCTTAAAAAAGTAGGGAGAATGAAAACTATTTTTACTAATTTATCCCTTTGCTACTTCCTATCTTTTAAAATTTTTTTTCCCCCACGGGCCGTGATTTTGGTTAAGGGAATTTAGAAAGGTTTTGCATTAAAGGGGTTTTTTGTTGGGTTGCTTGTAGGGTTTGGTGCGTTGTCCCAGTTGAGGGCTTGTTCCCCATGTATGCGTGGAAGGTATTTGGTTTAGGGTTTTGTAAGATGAAGTTTTTAAAACTCGGGGGCCCTGAGGTGTGTTCGTTTTCCCGCAGGGAATTCCCTTTCCCTCTGGACTTTGGGGGGTGTGTTTTTTTTGTGGAGGGGGGGCGAAACTGTGTTCAAAATAGTATATTTTTTTTTGAAGGGTTAGAAGGGGTCCCATGTGTCGTAAAGTGAAATTTTATGGGAGGAAAGGGGGGTCAGGTTTTTTCAGGAGGGGTATTTGAATGCTAACGTTAGGAATTCTGTGGGAAACTGTGGGAAGATTATGGTGAGTGAAAGGGGGTTTTCATGGGGGTTTAAAAGGTAGCAGGGGGTAAAGGCCCGGGGTCGCCTTTTGGGGGGGGGGGGGGGGCGTGAGGTTGTGAAAAAGGGGGGTTGGGGTTTGGGTTTTTTTTGGTTTTCATTGAGGCTTTTCTGCATTAACCTTTTTGGTTATCTTTCCAAGTGTGGATTGTAGGTTGAGGATCGTTTTTGATCTAAAGTTTAAAATTTTTTCCCGGAATTTTAAAGGTTTCAATCTCGAAGTTTTTTTTTTTGTATTTTTGGATTTGTTTCAATCTTTTTATGACACGTTCTTGAGTAATATTTTTTCTTTGCGATATGAAGTTTTTGTTTTTGTTTGTGTTTAGTTTCGTGCTGGGGGTTTTTTATTTTTGAGAATTTTCTTATTTTACTGTTTTGTTTTGGGATACAGGGCATCTGATTTGATTTTTAGAAACATTTTTTTTTGGTTTTTTGTGTGTGTATTTTATCTCTTTCTTTTTTAAAGGCCTTTGTCATAGGTGGGGTTTATGTAAAACTTTATATATGTTTCGATTCATTTTAAAATTTATTTTTTAAAGGGGCATTTTTTTTTATTCGCCGGGTATTCTCCCCGGGGTACCCTGTTCCCGGTTTTTTTTTCATTTCTTGTTCTTGATGTAAGTTATTGCTGTATGGTATACAGACATATCTAAACCAGGGTTTTTGACGCAGTACTTTTGTGTTGGGGATTTTGTATTTCTGGTTTATTTTTTTTTTTTTTTTTTAAAACTGTATTACAAGATTAATATAAAAAATACCCCTGAAATGGGAATATTATGAAAAGGGAAAATTCCCCAAAAAGTTTCTTGAACAGCCCTGAGTGAAAAAATACATACAATGTTACCTTTAAAATTGCCTAACCAAAATTCAATTTTACCTAGAAAAAAAGTTTTTGCATAACCAAAAGTTCCTTTTTTAAAACCTAATGCTTAAACCCCTGCTTCCCAACCCCCTCCACAACCCCCCCCCGCCCCTCTACAAGTTTAAACCCTGGTCCCTCTCACGTGGTGCCCAAAACCATAACAATAAGTTTAAAAATTTAAAAAAATTACCTTGCCAACTCAGTGGTTAAAAAACATTTTCAATGTTAAACATTAACAGTTAAAAATCCCAGCCCCTCATGTGATTTTTTTTTTTTTTTTTTTTTATTTAAAAGCAAAAGGATATAGTAACTTTTAAAATAAACCCAAAATTTAAAGTGTTCCCAAAAAATGGAACATTTACAAAGAAAAAGAAATTTCTTATAATTTACTAAATTAACAAAATCCAAAACATCAAAAATTACTACCATCCTAAACCCTACTTTCAAAGCCTGTAACCCCATTGGGCTTATTTTCAAAAAATTTTTCTATGGTACTAAGGGTTTAGCCTCTCAATTTTAAAATTGTAATATTAGCCCTTTAATACAACCAAAAAAATTATGAAGTATTCATTTCCCCAATTTTTTTATTTTGCATTTTTTTAAAACCCCCCGTTAGTTAGTTAGGTTAAAAAATTAGCCCCGGTAAATTTTCCGGCCCGGGGGGCCCTTTTCCCCAAATGGTGGCCCGGCCTTGGCTCCCTCTTTTTTTGGGGTGATGAGCCGAAGTCTTCCATGGGAGGAGGCCCCCAAGCCTCCCCATCTTTTGGGGTCAACCCCGTCCCCGGCCTACCACCCAAATAGGCCCCCTCTGGTCTGCCATCCCCCCCCCAAGGGGGGCAAATGGGAAAGAGAGTTTTTGGCTAAAGGCTCCGGCTCTGGCAAACCCACCCTACCCCTTTGAAGGGGTTTTTCATGGTGTTTGATCCCAAAACCCCCCCCGTATAAAAAATTTACCCTTGTATATCATACACGAGTGACGCAAAATTTACAAAAAACCAAGACATTATAAGTGTTACAACATCCGCCCCCCCCTCACTAAACAAAAAAACCCCTTTCCCAAAAATTTTTTTTTTTTTTTTTTTAAAACCCGTCCAAAAGGGTAATATATAAATTTTAAAATTTTTTAGCAAATAATTTTATAAATTTTCATTGTTTAAAAACTTTGCCGCAAATTTTTCGGGCCGGCACCCTAAACCCCCCCCCCCCTTTTTCCCCTTTTTTCAATGCTATTATTCCGGGGCGGGGTTTTCCCTGGGAAAAAAAAATTTTACCATGCAATACAGTAGAAAAAAATAAAAAATTTACTTTCAAGTTCGTACCCGTTCCATCCTTTTTGTTTTCCCCAATAACACCCTTGGGAAAAAAACGTTAACAATTCACAGAAACCCCAAATTTAAAGGGCCCTCGCACAATAAAAATTTTCCACTCCTAACCCAATTTTTTCACTTTTCTTATTAAAATTCATATTTTCATTACTTATACATGTTAGGTACATAGAAAAAGATGTCATTATATGTGATTATTAAAAATTTACTAAGCCAAAGTCTTTATTTTCCCTAATATAATAAAAAAGAGAGTTTTTTTTACCACAAAGCAACTGTGCAGGGGCCACAGCACTTCACAAAAAATAAGTTATACCAAAAAGATTTTAAATTAACTTGTGTGCTATCTTAAAATCATTCTGCTCTAAAACCCCAGATCCCGGGTTTTGTCTCATGGTTTTTTAAAGGTTTTTCCCGTATGCAAATTTTTTTGAAAACCCTAGATTCCCAAAACCTCATTATTCCCTTCCACTCGATTTTATAACCCCCCCCACCAAAACCCCACTACAAAAGAAGCCTAAAACCCAAACCCCCCCTTTCATCCCCCGGGAGGAGACCAACCCTTTGCCGCCCCCCGGGTTTTATGAGGAGGGAGGCCCCACAGTGGGATTCCCGGTAAAACCCCCGAAAAGCCCAACTACCCACCTCTTCCCATAGACTTGCCCTTTTTCCCCACAATTTGTTCTATAAAAAACTCGCTGCTAACGCCTTTTTCCTCAAACCCCCCCCTTTAACCCCCCTTCCCCAAGTTTAAAGTAAATAATTTTCCCTTTATAACATTTCATTAAGGCTTACCCACATCACCCGGGCCCCCCCGGTTACATCCAACCCCCCCTTTAAAGGGCCCTTTGGAATGGCCCCTTGCCCCCCCCCCAAAATGTTTGTTTAAAAACTCCCATCCCTAACCTCACCCCCCCCAAAGAGGGGACAAAAAAAAATACCGCATGGAAAAAACCGTTTCGTTTTCCCCACAATGCAGCCCTGAGTTTCTCACCAAAACCCCATTTTTTTTCAAAATATTCCCTTTGAGTTTACCGGAGTTTTTCCGGGGAGAGAGTTCCGGGGGGGCAAAGCCCCCGGGGGCCCCGGGCTTTAGGGCCAGGCCCCCTTTTGGGGGAAAGGCCTGATCTCCCCGGCTGTTGCTGCGGCTGCAAGGGAAACCAAAAATACGAGCCACAGCCCCGGGTTTATCCCGGAAAGACTTTAAAGGGGCTTGTTTCCCGTTTCCCGTTTTTTAAAACTGCCAGGGGTTGTTGGTAATCCCCCTTATTTTGTGCTGGGAGGGGAGTTGAAAAAAATTCGGGCCCCCGAAAAATTATTTAGGTCTCTTAAAAAAGGGGTAGTTTACAAAACCCCCGCTTTTATTGGGGGGTTTGGTGCATCGTCTGCCCCAAATCTTTTTCTTTCGTAATGAGTGTTTTCGGTGCAAATTCCGGTTCTAGTCCCCTTTTTGGGTTTTCCCGGGTTGGGATATAAAACATGTATCTCTCCTCCCGCGTTCCAGGGAAAAACGGTTTAGGAACCCCAAACGCTCCCAATAATTTGGGTGTTTTATCTCCCTTTTTGCCGCGCCGTTTAAAGTTCTCTGTTTCATTTTCTAGGTCGGCAAATTTTACGGGCCCTTTAAAGGTGCCTTTTTAGTGTGCCCGCAATATTCCAGCCTAGATAGAACAAGTGCCTGATGAGTGTCTTTATGGGCTTGGCCTCCCCAGTTTTGAAAAATTTCAATTCCATCCTGTTTATTTTTCTAGCAGATGCCCATTGATTTCAAAGTTTTGGTCCCGAAGGGTTTAGGGTCCTCCGACATGATCACCCGGGCTTTGACGTTGGGGGTTTTTTCCCCTATTTTTTTGGCCCGAATTTGTTTTTTACCTGATGAAGATTTTTTAAATTTTTCTTTTTTACCATATCTGAGTAATTGAAAAATTTTATCGTTGAAACTTCCTTTTTGTTTTCTGCAGGCCCCCTGAAAGATTTTGGGTTTATTTTGCCTGGAAGCTTTGCAGTTTTGCAATTTGGGAAAACACTGTCATGCAGTTTTGGGGGTTCTCTGCAAAGGAAAAACACGGTTTCTTTTGGCTGACATCCTTGTCTATGTCGGGGGTATAAGGTTTAGGAACAAAATGGGAGCGAGTTTCTTTGCCCTTTTGGAAAAAGAGTAGAGGCCCAAAATTCCCTTTAGAAACCCAAAATCTAACCCGTCCCTTTTGGTATTCTAAGGGAAGCCAAAACCCCCCCCCATTTGCTTATCCCGTCATTTTGTTGGATATACAGCAAAACCCCTGTAAGAACCCCCCTTGCCCACCACGCACCCACCATTCGTTTGGAAACCTTTTTAAAGTGGACACCCGTTTAAAAATGTAATAAAAACCCCCAAAAATTTTCCTCACAATACCTCCCAAAACCCTTCCACACCCCCTTTTTCGTGCATCCTCCATTTTCCCTTTCCCACCCCGATCCTTGTTCCCCCAGTCCCCGGGTATATTCAAATTTTAAAATTTAAATTCAAAAATTTATTCCCCTATAAGGATTACCCAAAGCTGAATTTACAAAAAAATTTGGTTTTTGGTTTTGGTTTTTCATGTTAAATAAAATTCGATTACAGAGTGTACCCCCCTAGAAAACTTTGCATGGCTAGGCCCTTTCGGCCATTCTTAGTTTTATTCTTAATTTTTAAAAAAATTTTTCTTTGTTTAAATTTATAAAGCCCTTTCTCTATGAAACCAAAGACATCAGGCCAAGGGCCCCCCCGTTTTCCCCTCCCTCATCACCAAAGTCCTTGCTCAAACCCTGCCCCCCCAAAAAACCCCCACCTTTCCTTAGAACCTTCCTCTGGATTTCTGCAAAATCCCTTTTTCTCTTTTAAAAGGGAAAACCCCCCCACTCCCCACACCTTACTGTAAAAACCCCGAGAGTTGGCCACTAAAAAATCTCGCTGTAATGTTAAATCCCCAGCCCCTTTAAACCTCCTAGCCTACCCAAAAACCCCGCTCGTAACTAATTCCCAATTTTTTTTCCTACTTCCTGCAATTCCGCCATTTTACCATATTCCCACAAAACCTTTTAATTTTTGCCCCTACTGACCATTTCCCAAAACCCCCCCCTCAAGCTCCCTCCCCAACCCCCAAACCCCCAAACCCCTTTAAAAGTCTCGATTCATTAAATTACTTCATACCGTAGCGTCCCCAAAAAATTGGGAATTTATTCCACCAAAATTTTTAGATTTTTCCCCATGCCTTACCAGCAAGTAGTATCATCTACGTAAACCCCCCAATCCCCCCCCCCCCCCAACCCCCCCTAATCCCGTGTTTATTCATCACCATCACCACCCCCCATAAAATGGATTTTTGTACGCAGGCAAAAAAATAACTTTAGGGGGTGGACAGGGCCCCGCCCCAAACCCCCTCTCCCTCAGTAGGGTCCCCCCCCTTACCCTTAACCGGTACCCTAATAACTGCTCCCCCATACAAGGTTTTTCCCCCCTTTCACCACCTTTTTCCCCCCCAACCCCAAAAGTTCCAAACAAAATTTTAAAGGAAACCCCATTTACACAATCCTACGCATTTAAGGCCAATCTAAAAACCAAAATATTTCCCCCCGACTTTTCAAAAACCCTTTGACAAGGGGTGACCATTCGTTAAAAAGCGCACAAAAAAGCGGCTAAAAGGGAATTTAAAAGGAAAAAATCGGTCGTTGGATCTATAAATTTTCCCCCAAAAAGAACACGGATTTGTCGTCCAAAAAAGAGTAAGGTTCCCCCAGGAGCTAGGTGAAAAGCTCTGTTCCACCAAACCCCCCCCCCCCTCACATCTTGTTCCCCCATCCTTTTATCGACCCTTGACAAGGATTTTCGCCCCAGAAACCCTGTCTTCCTTTGCAGTGCAACCCCAATCTGCATGACAGTGTCTTCCCATTGCAGACACTGGGAAAGCTCCCGGCAGACATTTAACCAAATTTTTTTTGGGCTGAAAAAACAAATGAAGTTCAACGTGAGAAAAATTTTAAAATTTTCCGGGTTGGTTAAAATGAGGGAAAATTAAAATTTTTCATCAGAGTACAAAAAAAAATTTTTTGGCCCCAAAATAGAGCGAAACACCAAAAGTCCCAAAGACCCGGGAGTTTATCATGTCGGGGGTTCCACTTCAAGGCCATTAAAAATTTTTATCAATCGCCCTTCCGCCCCCCAGAAAAATGACAGGATGGATAATGGAACCCTTTAAAAATAGGGAGGGGCCCAAACCCATTTATGACCAAATCTTCAGGTCACTTGTTCTATCTAGGGTGGGAAAAATTGCTGGCACACTAAAAGCACCTTTCAAGGCAGGTAAATTGCCGGAAAATAGAAAATTTTAAAAGGAACTTTCCGGCCCCGATAACAGGAAAAAACCTAATTTCTGGGGCGTTGGGTTTTCCCAAAATGTATTCCCCGGAATTTAGGAGGGAGAGGTAAATGATTATTTTACCCTGGAAAATTTTTAGAGGGGGCTAGTACCGAAATTGCACAAAAAATCTCACTTTCGAAAGCAAAAGACTTTGGGAGACGGAATTTTCCCCCATCCCCCACAATGAAAAGCAGGGGTGCACTAGGACGTTAAGAGCCATTTCAATACGGGTCAGGGGGCCCCAGGGCTGTTCAACTGCCTCCCAGCACACATAAGGGGGATTACCCCAAAAGAAACCCCGGGGGTTCTTAAACTGGGGGATGGACAAGCACCTTTAAATCAGTTTCCCGGGGCAGCCGGGGGTGGGCTGTATGTTTGGGTTTTCGTGCAGCCAGGCCCGCAACGCTGGTTGAAAAGGCTTGAACCCCCAGGAGGCCCGGTCTCGACCGGGGCCCCGGGGGGTGTTTTTTACCCCCCCCGGGAAACCTTTTCCCCGGGAAATCCAGGGAAACTCCCCCGGGGCCCCCCTCTCAATAAAATCCCTTTTGTGACTATGCTCGTCCCCCCATTCTTTCTTCCCGGAATTTCCAAACTTTTTCCCCCTTTTTTCCCCCTGATCCTAGAACCTTTTCAGTTTTATTGCCCAGAAATTTTTGGGATAAATTTTATAATCTGCACACATTTAAAAAGGGGAAATTTCTCTAAAAATCATCTCAATTTCTTTCCCAAACCTTCTTTTTTCGGCACCAAACAACGTTCCCCGTTTTCTGGGTTTCCCATCCCCCCACTGCTCCAATTGATTAAGGGCTTCCAATATATGGGGTTTTTTGTGCCCAGTAAGGGGCCTTTGGTTTTGGATCTAAAGTGTTTTTTTTTTCTGTTTTTTTCGTATTTTTGGGATATGTAAAGTTGTATTTTTTTAGGGAAATTTTTATGTTTGAGTTTAGTAAAAATTTTTTGATTTTAGGTTTTGGTTTATTGATTAATCGAAGGGTGGATTAATTGATACAATTTTTTTTTATTTATCCTTTTCTATTGATTGAGCCTTGGTCATATGACATGTATATGTAAATTTCTATATATGTAAAGGTTTTTTTAGTTAAAGATTTGCCGGTAAATTTTCCCGGGGCCCCGGGGCCCTTTTCCAAGTGGTTTGGGCCGGGGCCCTTTACTCCCCCTTTTGGGAGTGTCTGAGACCGAAAAATTTCCAGGGGGAGGCACAAAATACCTTTCCCCTTTTTTTTGGGATAACTGTCCCCCGGCCTAGCCACAAAACTAGGGCCCCTTTTGGTCTGCCATCCCCGGCCCCCGGGGGCCAAAAAAAGGGGAATGACAGTCTTAGGGGCTAAAGGTGGCTCCCGGCAAAATACCCTGCCCCCCAGAAGGGTTAGGGCATGGTGTTCGATCTGTAAGGTTTTTAATCCCTGAATTTTGTTATATTTCAGTTCAAACCCCCCTGTTTTCTGTGTTTATTGGTAGCTAAGTTCTTTGCCGTAAGTTTTTGTTTTTATTTAAAAGCAATTTTTTGGGGAGTATATTCAAATTTTAAATTCAAAGTTTTTTTCTCTATAAGGTTTACAAAAGGGTGAGTTTTCAGAAAATTTGGGGTTTTTGTGTGGTTTAATGTAGGTTTAAAAAAATAAATTTAAAAGGGTACCCCTAGAACACCTAGGATGATAGGGGATTTCGGGCAGACTTAATTTTAATTCTTTTAATTTTTTTAAAAAATTACAATATTAAAGAGGTAAGTTGGGGATTAGGCTAAGTGGGCTAAAATTTGTTTGTGAAATTTTTGCAGTGGGGGAAAATTTTGGGTTTTTGGAACAAGTTCTAGTTTTCAGTTTTGGAGTATCACAGGATTCATTAATTTTTTTAAAATTTAGATTAAAATTTTGTTTTTTGGTCAAATGGGGGTGAGTGTAAGTGTGAACCACCAGGGGGGTATTGTTTTAGTTTTGTGCAATCCCTTTTTGTGGGCAGTTAATTTGTTTTCGGGTTTTTTGTTTTGTTTTGGGACCTTCAGGACTGGATCCATACTATTTCCTTTTTTTTTAGGTTTAGGTTAGGTAAAGGTTTGTAGGAAACAGGGCAAATGTTTCCTGACGCGGTTTCTTTTTTTAAAATGATGACCCCCCCCTTTTGGAAACTTTTGGGTTTATTGGGCCGAGGCCCCCCCGCTGGCTTACTGGTTTCCCCTCCCTTTAAAAAAAAAAATTTTGGTATTTTTAACCCGTCTGTCTATATACCCTTTTTGGTTTTTAAAAAAAAATAAAAAAAAAAAATTAAACTAGCCACTTCCCCGGGGGTAAAAATTTTAAATTAATTGATTTTTTTGATTGTAAATTTAAGGCGCTTTTATTTAGGGAAGACTTTTACTTTGTAAACACCATTTAAAAATTTCATTAAAAATTGTTAAGTAGAGCTGTTGGGGGATATATTATGTTTAAATTATAAAGCATTGAAAGTTTATTCTTCAATATTTTTTTGTCCCTCCTTTTAAATTGCACCAAAATTTTGGGGAAAAATCTAAAGGTTAACTTTTTTTATTTTTTTAATTCTCAAGATAATATATATTTAATTTTTTAATTAAAACTTTTTCAAAATTTTTTTCACAATCTTTTAAGTTTATTCGTAAAAACTTAAAATGCTTTCTAAGGGAAATTTAAAAAAAAAAATTTCCGCCCCTTATATATTTTGGGTTTAAAATTTTCATAAATCTTTGGAAGTTATATTTTTTTCTTTTTAAATTTTTTTCTGGAGGGTTTGGAAAACACATTTTATCCAAAGTTAGTTGACTGTTGTTATTTTTTTAAAGGGCCTCAATTTTTATTTTAGGCATTAATAGGGATTAATATAATATATAAAAGTTTCCCAAAATTAAGTCAGTTGGAGACATTTTTAAAGGGGGAAATTTTAAATTTTTTAGTAGTACTTTCCAATATAACAATGATTATCTGGTAATGTTTTGGTGTAGTAGGATCAAAAAAAAATTATTTTTTTTTTCAATTATTTAAAGTGCTGAAAAGCCCCTTTTGGGTTTGCGCTTTTTTTTTGATTATAATAATAATCAATATTTATGTACAACTTTTACATTACTATTATGTATGGATGAATGTGAGATGTTTACCCGGGCCCTAAAATTTCTTTTGTATATGTTGTACGTTTGGATTGTTAAGGGGCGAAATAAAATTTAGTAAATTTACTCCCGATAATGGGACACATAAAAAACAGTTACATTTAAAAAACCATACAAGCAGAAAATGTGTAAATTACCACCCGCTAAGGGAACTCTGCTGTGTCCAAAACCCTGTTATAGACAGACGATATTCTGCTGTTGACTCTCGCCCGGCGGGCATAGCGCCCTCCTTTCTTGACAGTCTCCCCAAATCCCCGTTGGGGAAAGGGGAAACCCCTTTCCATCTCACGTGTTCATCGTGTGAGAAATTTAAACCCCAGGGCTGCTGTCGTGATGACGCCAAAGAAGCTTGAGCTTGCAGCTTCTCTCAAAACTTATCTGCACGCAAAGTTTTTCCAAGATCATGTCACTGAAAGGGGGGCTTTCCTCGTCATTTTCTCGTGTTACTGAAGCTGATAAAGTGCTTTTCACCTAATGCCATGAAGACCTTAGAAGACCGAGGCCCTTTTCCCTCTCCACTCACCATACATGCTTGCCAAAAAGTTCAGGGGTTTTTTGAAAAGTCTTGACAAGTGATCACGAAAAATGACCCTCCCCGGAAATTTTTACGGGCAATTGAAGACTAAAAACCTGGGCCAAAAATTTACACTGTAGTGAAGTTTCCCCAAAAGCTTCCTCGATGCTCAAAGGGCACATTCCTGGACGTTAACATGGCGACCCCGAGCCCTTTTTTGATGGGCCCGGCCATCTCTTACATTTCATCAACCCTCGACGATTTTAACCTGAACGCTTTACGGCATAAAACCCCTTGCTGGACATGTTTCTGCACCCTTTTGCACGTGAAGAATAAGAAGATTGTTCCAACCCGTGGGTTTGCAGGATACCCTTTTTGTTTTTTGCCCCTTCAATGTGCCTCCACTTGCTTTTAACTGTAAGAGTGTCACCCTTTCTCTTGCAGCCCAAATGTTTCCAAATGCGAAAAGGGCCCACCCTCATCCCCCCCCTGATGATATTTCCCCAAATTTTATTACTGAATGTGTTTGCCCAATGCAAAATGCTGAAAAACCCTGGCTCTTTAAACACAACTTCAAGAACTTCTTGCACTCAAAAACTCCCCATCTTTTAACCCCTGCAAGCCCACCAAGCTGAAATTTTAAAAAATAATCCCAAAGTCGTAGTTTTGAAGCCCCAGTGACTTAAAGGGAATTAATAATTGACAAGCGACGACCCTTTTTTTTAAATTCCTCCAATAAAACGTTCCCCTGCAACTCCAAAGTCAGCATACGCCTTCTATTCGTCGATCGCCTCCTACTCGTCGTTGGCTCGTCGTGGCGGGTACCTCCTTCACCCCATCCCCTACTCATATGGACCAATCAAAAAAAGCCACGATTCTACCACAGTTTTACACCTCTCTAGCAGGGACCCCAAAACATTGAAAGAACCTTCAATGTGCAACCCCCAACAAAAACCCTCCCCAAACCCATCACTCGACGAAATTTTAATACAGAAGACCAACATCGAGATCATACCTCACGGGAAAGATTAACTTTTTTACACTACGACCAAAAACCCCCCCCATGAATTCGACACTTTGTAGAGAAAATACACGACAGAACAGTCAAGTTTACGATCGAAAAGGATCCCACTGCTCCTTTCACTACACTAAAAGACCCTTGCCGTTAAAGCCGACCCACATTTCGCCCCAAGATTAAAGATTATTTATTTATTTATTTATTTAAAATTTTGTGCGCACTCAGAGGTAAAAAAAAATACGAAAAGAGCATTGCCAAACCACTTTACTATGCATAGCATTACGGGCTGGTTTAAAAATTATTAAGTGAAAAAAGCAAGATGAAATCGGGAAAAAAACTTTAATGAAAACTTTCTAAAAAGCACAAGTGAGATTACAAAGACAGGTCTATGGTTGTATGCATTGTTGTACATTCGTAGAATGGAGATTTGTTAGGTATGTATTTAAAAAATAATAAAGTTAGATTGGGTTTTGGGTTTAACATTTATGTGAAAAAATTGTGGAAAATTTTTTAGATTAAAAATTTAAAAGGGTTTCAGTTATTCTTTTTATTTGGTTTTGGTGGGTAAGTGACTTTGAGAAGAGATTGAAAATTTTAAACAGGTATGTTTCTTTTTATTTACGGTAATGGTTCCAGATTTTTTGGGCCTTTTATTATGAGTTTTTTCATAGTGTGAGATGGAACGGGAAAATAAGAGTGATCTGTGCCCTTTTGTTATGGTTGTGTTCTGTTGAGGTTTGGGAAGGAGATGTTTGAGGGGAGGGGTTTAAAATCAGAGTTAAGTGTTCTATGTATGTAAAGGGGCAGTAATAAGTATAAAGTTTTGTATGGTGAGTAGTTGAGTGTTTTTTAATATTTGGTGGGTGTGTTGCCTGTGTGAGAATTTGTTATCATTCAACTGCAGCCCTTTTGTTGGGTAATTAGTGGTCTAGTGGTTAATTGTTGTTGGCCCCATGCACAAAACCATAGGGGAGTAGGGGTAAATAGAAGTGTATGGGCCAGGAGGGCTGCTGTGGAGCATAGTACCGTATCTTTGATGTATCCTCAGTCTTTGGAAATTTTCTTAAAAATTTTTTATTTGTGTATGAAATTTTAGTCTATTATCAAGGTGGATTTCCCAAGAATTTTCCCTTGTTAGTTTGTATAGGTGATCGTTACATTATGTTAAAGGGGACTTTGCTCTGTTTTCCAAACTGAATGAAGTGGTTTTTGTCAATGTTTGTTTTTAAGTTTGTTGTCCTCATCCGGTAGATATTTTTGTAATTTTGTATTTACAGTGTTGGCTTAGCGTGACTGGGTCGGGGGGAGAAACGTATGTTTGTATCTGAAATAGGTGGGTTTGAGTAAAATTTCGAAGCATTTGGTAGGTCATTTATGTATAAAAGAGAAGAGGGCCCAGGACCTTTTTGGGGGGGAAAATGTAATGGTTTGCAAAAGTTTATTTGCTACAAATTTTGGGCCCTTTGTTTGGGGTATGTTTGGGATTAGGGGGTGTTTAAACCCTTTGAAATTTTTAGTGGAGAAGATGGTTAATGTATCGCTTTAGTATCAAAAAACCCCTGGGACTTTTTTTTTATTCGGGGAATAGTTCTAGATTGTTAAAGATTTATATTTTTAAATTTTGGCCTAATAAATGGGCGGGGGTTATATGTTTTTGGGGATAATAGGGTAGATTCGTTTATGTTTTTTTTAATTTTTTTAAATTTTTTTTTATATTGGTTATTATTAACTTTTTGGTTTTTTTATTATTTTTTTTGGTTTCTTTTTTTTTTTTTTTTTTTTGATTTAATTTTTTTAACCCTTTTTAATTTTTTGTTTAAAAAGGGTTTTTGGGTTTTAAAATTTTTGTTTTTTATTTTGTAATCTTTTTTTAGTGGGAGTAGGAACAGTGTTTTGGGGTATTTCCCCGTGAGGTGTATTTGGTGGGGTTCGAGTTTGGGGATTTTATTGAAGGGTTTTTGTCCTTAGGGGGAGAAGAAGTCATTGAGTCGTTTGCTGTTTCTTTTTGGTGGGATTTGGGGTTCATTGTTTTTTGTTAATTTTATTCGCTTTTTCGTGATATTTTTTTTGTTCTAGAATTTCGGATAGGGTTTTCCAGGTTTTTTTTTCCCCTCAAAGTTGGAAATCTGTTTCATAATACATTTTTTTGCCCTTTTATTAGGCTGGTTAGGATTGAGAGTAAGTTTTGTTTGGTCTCTGGTTATGTGACCCATTCTGTACTGTTTTTTTTTGGGTGTTTTGTTTTTATGGTTTTGAGAATGCTGGGTTTTAAACCCAGGGATTTTCAGTTCTTAGCTGTCATTGTTTGTTTTTTTAGGGCATGCTTGTTATAGAGGTATTGGGTCTTTTTTAAAAATTTTAATCATTCGTCAATATTGTATGATTCTACCTCGTGTCCCAGTCAAGTTTGCTACTGCTTTTGTGAAGTTTTTAGGGCTGCCTCATTTGAAGTCGGGAAGGTGACTTAGAGTGTTTTGGGGTAATTTACCAAGGTTGTTATGAGAAATTTAGGGTGGGGTCTGTGGTTTTATCTTAATTATGCCTGATTTAAAGGGGATATGGTGTTGGTCCAGATGGGGTCAAGTGGGAAAACTTCCTGTAACTCTTGTGGGTTTTTTTTATTTTTGGGTAGCAACTCAGTTATCATTGTGTTTTAAATTCAGAAAAGTGTGGGTCCGGGGTCTTGCAGGATTTTTTTGAATCCCTGAGAGTAGTAAGTGATCTTTTTTCATGCGTGCATCAGTTATATACTTCCTGGGTTTTGACTAAATTGGCTAATGTTTGACTGTGGAACTCTGAAAATGTTTATCAATGTGGGGGTTTTTGTAGGTATTTGGATTTAAATTTGGGTATTTTTTTCCCCCATGTTCATCCCTTGGCAGTATTATGATACATTCTATTGGTCTGAGTAGTATATGGCTGGCCCCCCTTTTTGTCTGGCCCTAAAGTTGTTATGGCGTGTAACCAGGAATGGCATAGACTCTGTATATCAGGCTTTAGCCCGGTTTCAGTTAGTGTAATGATGGCATTTGGCATGTAAGGAATTTGTAAAGCTTGAGGTCATCGTAATCTTGTTAAAGATTGATATTTTATTAAAAAAAGTTTGTTTTTTGTTGGCACTGAGAAGTGCCTTTGTTGTTCTAGTGTAGTAATTTCAGTTTCTGTTTTAATATTTAAGTCATTAAAAAAGAGGTTGGTATCAGGGTAATGCTTTAATCATAAGATTTGTAGTGAAACTATAGTTAGAATTAAGTATAAAAAAAAAAGTAAATAGTCTTGCTAAAAAAATAGCACTGAAATTATTAAAAAATGTAAAATAAGGCTAAGGTAGTTTTGGAATATAATGGCAAAGTTGTGAATTATTTACTTTACACCCGGAATAGCACCCCTTTATTTTTTAAAATTGTGAAAGTATAAAACTAGGGTAGTTATATAAAGTAAAATAAAAGGGGAAAAAATATAAAGGGGCTAAAAATTTGTAATGGTAAACAAAGTTAAATGGACAGATGGTCACTATGAAAAAATATTGGGTTTTGGGTAAGACTGATTTGTAAAATTAATAAATTTAGCAGTTTTTGACAGTAAAAGTAAAAAAAAGAGGTATTGGTACTACTAGCAAAAGATAGTTTTGGGACTTGTAAAAAAGAAATTTGGAAAATTCATAATTTTACAAATAAAAAGGACTAAAAAAAAAAGTAGTATAAATAAATTAAAAGGACAGGGAAAATAATGAATATTATTAATTTGGAGTAAGATTTTACTTGTATTTAAAATTTGAGCAAATTTTTATATAAGAAAGAAGTATAGAGTTTGGGGGTTTTCATTAGCTAGTGATAAAATAATAAAAATAATTTGCACAAATAAAAGTAACGTACACTATAGCACCACACGTATATATGTATTAAAGGGACTTATTATTGTTACAAAATGTCAGCTTTTTTAAGGAATAGAGAATCATGTTTATCTTTCCTTTCCAACAACTGCACAAAATATGAAATCCCCCCAAAACTGAAAAATGAAGTAACTCCTGATCACACTTTAAGAACCTGGCAATCAAGAAGCTAGCCCCCTTGACCACGCCTCCCGCTTTTGCCCGCCCCAATCAAAATCAAAAATGCACAATCTTCCACCAGGAGCTGCAGTCGCACCCGCAGGTTCCCGCTGTTTCTTTTTGTCCTTTTGTTGTTTTTCCCGGTTCAGTTGGGTCTGTCCTGATTTCTCTATTCGCTCAAAACTTCCTCTCACCTTATTCTTTGCACTGTCCCCCCTTGCCCCCTCGCCCCCCCGTACTCCCTAGTTTTTTTCACCCCAGTTGAGGTTGCGGGGGCGAGTCCGAGTCCGGCCCGCCTCTTCACTGATGCTATAGGTCACTTCCCTGAGCCCTGAGCTTTATCATACCTCGCTTAAAGTATGATGGATCCTGCCTCCATACATCCCTTCCCCAAAATATTCCCCTTACTGAACTTTTGGGGTGAAAGAAAACTTTCCCAACATCCTGTGAAAATCTGTGCTTCACTTCCAATGGTCCCCTTGTTCTGTGTCCAATCTCTGGAACATCCCGTCTTTTTCCACCTTTTAATTCCTCTCAGTATTTTTTATGTCTTATCTGTCCCCCCTATCTCTTTTGTTCCCGGTCGAGGTTTATTTTCCCTTTTTCCCCCTTTTCGTAGGAATACCTTTAGTCTGGATAGTCTTTTTGAAACCTTTTCATTTTTCAGTTTCTTTAGTGCTTGGCTAGGTGGGGTTCCAAAATGGTCCTCATACTCCCAAAATGGGCCTAAAAGTACACGGTTGTACAGGGTCCCGAAAAAATTCCCTTTTTAAGGTCGGAATGCTGTTTGAGGTTTGCAGGGGCCATTCTCGCAGTTATTGTTGATGTGCGCTTCAGGAGATGTGCCTAGTGTTATACTCACCCCAAGATCTTTTTCCTTGAGTGAGGTTTGTAGTCTCTGACCCCCTAGGACTGTACTCCGTCTGCGGCCTTCTTTGCCTTCCCCAATCTTCATGACTTTGCACTTGGTGGGATTGAACTCCAGGAGCCAATTGCTGGACCAGGTCTGCAGCCTGTCCAGATCCCTTTGTAGTTCTGCCTGGTCTTCGATCGAGTGAATTCTTCTCATCAACTTCACGTCATCTGCAAACAGGGACACCTCAGAGTCTATTCCTTCCGTCATGTCGTTCACAAATACCAGAAACAGCACTGGTCCTAGGACTGACCCCTGCGGGACCCCGCTGGTCACAGGTGCCCACTCTGACACCTCGCCACGTACCATGACTCGCTGCTGTCTTCCTGACAAGTATTCCCTGATCCATTGTAGTGCCTTCCCTGTTATCCCTGCTTGGTCCTCCAGTTTTTGCACCAATCTCTTGTGTGGAAACTGTGTCAAACGCCTTCTTGCAGTCCAAGAAAATGCAATCCACCCACCCTCTCTCTCTCTTGTCTTACTGCTGTCACCATGTCATAGAAACTCCAGTAGGTTTTGTGACACAGGATTTCCGTCCACTGAAACCATGTTGGCTGCTGTTGATGAGATCGTTCCTTTCTAGGTGTTCCCCCACTCTTCTCCTGATAATCTTCTCCATGATTTTTGCATATTATACATGTCAGTGGACACTGGTCTGTAGTTTAATGCTTCATGTCTGTCTCCTTTTTTAAAGATTGGGACTACATTTGCTGTCTTCCATGCCTCAGGCAATCTCCCTGTTTCGATAGATGTATTGAATATTGTTGTTAGGGGTACACATAGCGCCTCTGCTCCCTCTCTCAATACCCATGGGGAGATGTTATCTGGCCCCATTGCCTTTGAGGTATCTAGCTCACTCAGAAGCCTCTTCACTTCTTCCTCGGTTGTGTGCACTTGTCCAGCACTTGGTGGTGTGCCCCACCTCTCCGTCTTTCTGGAGTCCCTTCTGTCTCCTCTGTGAACACTTCTTTGAATCTCTTGTTGAGTTCTTCACATACTTCACGGTCATTTCTTGTTGTCTCTCCTCCTTCCTTCCTTGGCCTGATTACCTGGTCCTTGACTGTTGTTTTCCTCCTGATGTGGCTGTACAACAGTTTCGGGTCAGATTTGGCTTTCGCTGCTATGTCATTTTCATATTGTCTTTGCACCTCCCTTCTTATCTGTGCATATTCGTTTCTGGCTCTACGACTGTTCTCCTTATTCTCCTGGGTCCTTTGCCTTCTATATTTCTTCCATTCCCTAGCACACTTGGTTTTTGCCTCCCTGCACCTTTGGGTAAACCATGGGCTCATCCTGGCTTTTTCATTAATCCTGTTACCCTTGGGTACAAACCTCTCCTCAGCCTCCTTGCATTTTGTTGCTACATATTCCATCATCTCATTAACTGGCTTCCCTGCCAGTTCTCTGTCCCACTGAACCCCGTTCAGGTAGTTCCTCATTCCTGTGTAGTCCCCTTTCTTGTAGTTTGGCTTCATTCGTCCTGGCCTTCCTGCTTCTCCCTCCACTTGTAGCTCTACTGTGTATTCGAAGCTTAAAACCACATGGTCACTGGCCCCAAGGGGTCTTTCATATGTGATGTCCTCGATATCTGCACTACTCAAGGTGAATACTAAGTCCAGCCTTGCTGGTTCATCCTCTCCTCTCTCTCTTGTAGTGTCCCTTACGTGTTGGCACATGAAGTTTTCCAGTACCACCTCCATCATCTTAGCCCTCCATGTATCTTGGCCCCCATGTGGGTCCAAGTTCTCCCAATCGATCTCCTTGTGGTTAAAGTCACCCATGATCAGGAGCTTTGCCCTGCATGCATGAGCTCTTCTGGCCACTCTAGCCAGTGTGTCAACCATCACTCTATTGCTCTCGTCGTACTCTTGCCTTGGCCTCCTGCTGTTCTGTGGTGGGTTATACATCACTGCTATTACCACCTTGGGACCTCCAGAGTGAAGTGTTCCCGCTATGTAATCACTTTCTTCTCCGCTGTCTCCTCTCTCCAGCTCATCAAAATTCCAGCGATTTTTGATCAGCAACGCCACTCCTCCACCCCCCCCTGTTCCCTCTGTCTTTCCTCAGGATTTGGTATCCCATTGGAAAGATGGCATCTGTTATCATACCTGTAAGCTTGGTTTCTGTGAGAGCTATGATGTCCGGTGATGCTTCTTTGACTCTTTCATGCCACTCCTCCCAATTATTTGTTATTCCATCAGCGTTTGTATACCATACCTTCAGTTTCCTTTCCAACACTGTGGTTTGGGGGGCCTGTGAGGGTGGGAGACCTGGTGGCATACTGTGGGATTCTATAGCTCGGTGTTGGGTGGAGGCTGTGGGTATGGATTGTAGTGTGTGTTGGGATGGTGTGATAGGTTGTATGGTTCTGAGAATAGTTGTGTGTGTGCTTGCCCTTGCTATTCTGTTCTGCTCTGACTGACCTCTGCTGGTTCCCTCCTTGTCTCTTTTCCTAGCTCCTTTCGCTTTTTTGTCCTCTCCCTCAGCTGCTGTCGTTCTGATTTTGTTCTGTCTCTGTCTAGGAGACAAAACAAAATCAGAACGACAGCAGCTGAGGGTCCTTACCTGTGAGTCCTTGATTGATTGATTGATCACCATGTTATAACATATACTACATACTAGGAACAAATAAACTGGCTTATTTACATTGATGTTAAAGAGAGGATCAGATTACAGTAATAGCTATTTGTATGTTACAGTAATAGTTACATGTATGTTACAGTAATAGTTATTTGTATGTTACAGTAATAGTTACATGTATGTTACAGTAATAGTTATTTGTATGTTACAGTAATAGTTACATGTATGTTACAGTAATAGTTATTTGTATGTTACAGTAATAGTTACATGTTGTTCAGTAATAGTTATTGTATGTTACAGTAATAGTTACATGTATGTTACAGTAATAGTTATTTGTATGTTACCCGTAATAGTTACATGTATGTTACAGTAAAAGTTTTCATGTATGTTACGGTAATAGTTACATGTATTGTTTCAGTAATAGTTACATGTATGTTACAGTAATAGTTATTTGTATGTTACAGTAATAGTTACATGTATGTTACAGTAATAGTTACATGTATGTTACAGTAATAGTTATTTGTATGTTACAGTAATAGTTACATGTATGTTACAGTAATAGTTATTTGTATGTTACAGTAATAGTTACATGTATGTTACAGTAATAGTTATTTGTATGTTACAGTAATAGTTACATGTATGTTACAGTAATAGTTACATGTATGTTACAATAATAGTAACATGTATGTTACAGTAATAGTTATTTGTATGTTACAGTAATAGTTACATGTATGTTACAGTAATAGTTACATGTATGTTACAGTAATAGTTACTTGTATGTTACAGTAATAGTTACTTGTATGTTACAGTAATAGTTACATGTATGTTACAGTAATAGTTATTTGTATGTTACAGTAATAGTTACATGTATGTTACAGTAATAGTTACTTGTATGTTACAGTAATAGTTATTTCTATGTTACAGTAATAGTTATTTGTATGTTACAGTAATAGTTACCTGTATGTTACAGTAATAGTTACATGTATGTTACAGTAATAGTTACATGTATGTTACAATAATAGTTACATGTATGTTACAGTAATAGTTACATGTATGTTACAGTAATAGTTACAAAGTATTTTTACAATTTAAAAGTTACATGTATGTTACAGTAATAGTTACATGTATGTTACAGTAATAGTTACTTGTATGTTACAGTAATAGTTACTTGTATGTTACAGTAATAGTTACATGTATGTTACAGTAATAGTTACATGTATGTTACAATAATAGTTACATGTATGTTACAGTAATAGTTACATGTATGTTACAATAATAGTTACATGTATGTTACAGCAATAGTTACATGTATGTTACAGTAATAGTTACATGTATGTTACAGTAATAGCTACCTGTATGTTACAGTAATAGTTACTTGTATGTTACAGTAATAGTTACATGTATGTTACAGTAATAGTTACATGTATGTTACAGTAATAGTTACATGTATGTTACAGTAATAGTTACATGTATGTTACAGTAATAGTTATTTGTATGTTACACTAATAGTTACTGTATGTGTACAGTAATAGGTTAAATGTTATGCTTACAGTAAAAGTTACATGTATGTAACAGTAATAGTTACTTTATGATTACAGCATAGTAACATGTATGTTACAAGGAATAGTTAAATGTATGTTAAAGAAAAAGTTAATGTATGTTACAGTATAGTTACTTGTATGTTACAGTAATAGTTACTTGTATGTTACAGTAATAGTTTATATTGAATGTTACAGTAATAGTTACATGTATGTTACAGTAATAGTTACTTGTATGTTTCTAGTATTAGTTTCCTTGTATGTTTCAGATAATAGTTACATGTATTGTTACCTGTAATTGTTACTTGTAATATACAGTAATTTGCTATCTTTTGATGTTAAGTAATAGTTACTTGATGTCTATACTGTATAATAGTTCATTATTGCTATGTTATCATAGTAATAGTTACTTTGTATGTTACAGTTGTTACTTGCATGTTCAGTAATAGTTACTATGTATGTTACTGTAATAGTATACTTGTATGTTACAGTATTATAAGTTACTTGTATGTTACAGTTTTATAGTTTCATGATATGTTACTGTTATTAGATTCAGTCATGTATGTTACAGTTAATAGTTAAATGTATGTTAAAGTAACTAGTTACATTGTATGGTACAGTAATAGTTTACATGTTGTTACACAGTAATTGTTACATGTAGTGTTACAATATAGTTACATGTATGTTACAGTAATTGTTACATGTAGGTTACAGTAACAGTTACTTTGGATGTTACGGTAATAGTTAAATGTATGTATACAGTAATTAGTTACATGTAATGTTACAACTAATAGTTATGTATGTTACAGTAATAGTTACATGTATGTTACAATAATTAGTTACATGTATGTTACAGGAATTGTTAAAGGTATGTTTCAGTAATAGATTACATGTATGTTTACAGTATAGTTACTGTTGGTGTCTGTAATATTGTAGTACTTGTATGTTACAGTAATAATTACATTATGTCTACAGTTTATAGTTTCTAGGTTTGTATACAGTATCGGTTACATGTATGTTACAGATAATAGTTATTGTTATTGTTACAGTTATAGTTAATGCTATGTTACCAAGCTTTTTTGATTAATTCATGTTCACATATGAAATTAATCATATGTTTGAGAATTCGTTAACATAGTTATTGGTACTGTAATTGTGTCAATGTTTGGTGTACTGTAATTAGGTGGATGGCGTCAGGGGATCTGGTTATAGTTTGATGATTTTAAGTGGTCGTATAGGGCACAAAAACTTTTATGACGTTCGGGTTTCTTTCGTTTTATTGTAGGTTTTTCAGTGTTAGTGTTAATTTGTTATAAGGCGGAGTACTATAAGAAACCTCTATTGGTCATGTCTTTATGACGGCAGGGTACGAGACGGTATTAGTTCGTGTATGCTTTAGGATCTTGTCTTGGGTCATCTATATAATTAGTAATAGTTACAGGTATCTTTCCCCCACGTATTTGTAGTTCACTTGTATGTGATATTCAGTGATTGTATTACATGTACTGTTACAGAAAAAATTTCTTACATGTATGTTACAGTAATAGTTACTGGTATGTTTACAGTAATAGTTACCTGTTATGTTTAGTAAATAGTTATTGTATTTTTACGTTATAGTACTTGTATGTTTCAGTTATAGCTACATGTAGGTTACAGTATTAGTTTCTTGTATGTTACAGAATAATAGTTACAGTATGTTACAGTAATTGTTCTTGTATGTTACAGTAATAGTTACAATGTAGTTACAGTAATTGTTACATGAATGTTACTGTAATAGTTACTTGTATGCTTCCAGTAATTGTTATCATGTTGTTAGAGTAACAGTTACTTGTTGTTACAGTATTATTCATGTTTGTGACAGCAATAGTTACATGGTAATGTTACTGTAATAGGTTGACTTGTATGTTACCAACCCAGAGTAACAGTTACTTGTGTGTTACGTAATAGTTACTTGTAGGTTACAGTAAGAGTTACTTGTATGTTACCAGTAAAGTTCTTGTATGTTACTGTATATTGTTACTTGTATGTTACAGTAACAGGTACTTGATATTGTTACAGCAATTATTTAACTTCTACGTTACAGTAATAGTTAAATGTATGGTAAAGTAATAGTTAAATGTATTTGTCAGTAATCAGTTCTGGTATGTTACTTGTTTTGTTTACATGTTTTTTGTGTGTATGGTTGGGGTAGACAAAGAAGTTGAGCTTGCATGTGGTATTATTGGGTAAGATTAAGGGGAGTGTACTGGTGATTTTTGTGTGTGTTAAGTGCGTGGATGATGGGTGAGTTGGTATATGGTAGGTTGGCCTTCATTGTAATAGGGGTATGTAAATGGTTGGGGAGGTAGGATGTGTCTAATTGGTGGGTCTGGCAGTAGGTGGTATATTTCGCTTTTTTCAGCCTTAGAGGTATCCATTGCGGGTGTGGTATTGTGTTTGTGTTTGTGCGAGTAACTCCCCCAAACATAATGTGATAACTCAGTCGGTTCAGGTGGCGTGTAGATGGGACGTTTGGAGAGAAAAGAGAGGCTGGATGGTATTTTGAGGTATTCGGACTTAAACTAAGTTTATTGATCTTCCCTTGTGTTTTTTAACTACGTACCTATACACGGTTATAATTTCAGGTTCTAGTTTGAAAGTGCACTTTAGACTTACAAGGTTCTGGATGTGGTTGCAGCAATCACAGGTTCTGGAGTGTTAACATCCAAGGTTTTGGAGTGTTTGTCACCATCACAAAGGTTCTGCAAGTGATTAACATCATAGCGATTCTGAGTGGTGTTACACATACAAGGTTCTCTGGAGTGTTGCACATAACAGAAGGTTCTGGAGCGTTACCAAATACACAAGGTTTTCTGGAGTTTTACGTATCACAAGGTTTGGGAGTGTTATGCTGATCCACAAGTGTTGCTGGAGTGTTTACGCATCTTCAAGGTTCAGGATCGTGTGTTACGCATCACATAGGTTCTGGAGTTGTTAAGCATCACAGGTTCAGGATGTGTTTACCATCACAAGGTCGAGAGTGTTACGCAATCACAACGTTAAGGAGTTGGTATGCATCACAAGGTTTGTGGCGTAGTTGATTACACTCATCACAATGTTCTGGGAGTGTTTACACATCTCAAGTGAGATGTTCTGGAGAGTGTTACACATCACAAGGTTCAACAAGAGTATTTACATCACATAGGTTCTTGAGTGAGTTAATCACATGTCCATCAACATGGTTGCTGGACGTCTTTCAGTGTTTACACAATCACAAGGTTCTGAGAGTGTTACACATCAACCAGGTTGCAATGAGTGTTACGCCACATCACAAGGGTTCATGGAGTGTTAAGAACATCAACAAGGTTCTGGGAGTGTTACACATCACAAGGTTCAGGATGTGTTACGCACATCACAGGAGGTTTCAGGAAGGCAGTGTTAACAAGTATCACAAAGGTTGCTGGAGTTGTTTTTCACATCCCAAGTGTTCTAGGAGTGTTAATCATCACTAGGGTTCAGCGAGTGTTACACATCAAAGGTGCAGCGGAATAGTTACACTCATCACAAGGCTCAGGAGTGTTACACATCACAAGGTTCAGGAGTGTTACACATCACAAGGTACTGGAGTGTTACACATTACAAGGTTCAAGAGTATTACACATCACAAGGTTCTGGAGTGTTACACATCACAAGGTTCAGGAGTGTTACACATCACTAGGTTATGGTAGTGATACCACATCACAAGATTCAGGTGTGATTTTTTTCACATCATCAAGGCGCTTCAGGAGTGTTTTACACATCAGTCAATGGTTCAGAGAGATGGTGTTTACAGATAATCACAATGGTACTGGTAGTGTTTACACATGTTACAAAAGTTTCAGGAGTGTGTAAACAAACACTCAAGGTTTCTTGTGTCGTTAGACACATCACAAGGTTCGAGGGAGATGTTACCACAGATCAAAAAGAGTTTCAGGAGTTTACACAGCAGCTAGGTGCTGGAGTGGTACAACAAATTCACAAGGAGTCTGGAGTGTTAGACACGTTCACAAGGTTCCTGGGAGGTGTTACACATAACAAAGTGTTCAAAAGAGATGTTTACAATCACATGGTTCTGGAGTGATTACACATCACAAGGTTTCTGGAGTAGTTACATCATCAGACAAAGCCTTACAGGAGTGTTTACTCACATCATCAAGGTTCAGGAGTAGTTTACAGATCACAAGGGTACTCGGGAGTGGTTACACATTACAAGAAGTTCAGGAAGTGTCTACGACAAACACATGTTTATGGAGATGTTACACATGCACATGGTTCAGGGTGTTACACATCACAACGTTAAGGTGTGTTATGCATCGAAACAAGTTATGGAGTGTTTACTAATTCAACAAAGCTTCTGGAGTGTTACATTCACATGGTTCTTGGGGTGTTACACCATCACAAGGTATCATGAGTATTACACATCACAAGGGTCTGGAGCTGTTACACATCACAAAGGTTCTGGAGTGTTACACATTCACAAGGTCAGGTTAGTTGTTACACATCACAAGGTCAAAGAGTGTTACACATTCACAAGGTTCTGAGTGGTTACACTTGTCACAAGGTTCTGGGTGTTACACCATCACTGTAGGTTCAGGAGTGTTACTAATTCAAAAGGTGACTGGTGGTTACAACATCACATGGTTCTGGAGTGTTACAAATCACAAGGTTCAGGAGTGTTGAACAAAGATCTCTAGGTTCAGGATAGTGATTATACATCTCAACGGTTAAGGAATGTTACACATTAACAGTTCAGGGTGTTAACACATCACTAGGTTCAGGAGTGTTACACATCAGCAAGGTAACTGGAGTGTTACCATTACAAGGTGTCAAAAGTATTACACATCACAATGTGTTTATTGAGATGTTTTACACAATCAATCATAAGGTTGCAGGGGTGTGTTAACACGCATCAATAGGTTCTGGAGTTGTTACACATGCACAAGGTTCAGGAGTAGTTACGCATCTCAAGGTCAGGAAGGTGTTACACATCAAGCAAGGTTTTCAGGAGTGTACACACATCATCAAGAGCGTATGGGAGAGTGTTACACATTACAAGGTTCAGGAGTGTTACCAGCAAACACACAGGGTGTCTGGAGTGTTACAATCACAAGTGTTAGGAGTGTTACACTTTCAAAAGGTTCAGGAGTGTTACACATCACAAGTTTCAGGAGTTGTTACTACATCACAAGGTTTGGAGGTGTACACATCACAAGGATCTGGAGTGTTACACATCACAAGGTTCTGGAGTGTTACACATCAAGGTTCAGGATAGTGTTACACATCACAAGTATTTGTGTGAGTAGATGTTAATACATCACAAGGTTCTGGCCATAGTGTTTACACATCTCGAGGATACTGGAGTGTTACAGACATCAGCAAGTTTTTGGAGTGTTCTACACGCGATCACAAGGTTCAAGCGAGTGTTACACCAACGAGGTTCCAGGAAGTGTTACACGCATCAAAGGATTTCTGGAGTGGTTACACATCAACACTAGGCTTCAGGGTGTGTTTATCACATAACAGGGTTCTGGAGTGTTTACACTATCATCCTAGGTTCTGGAGTGTTACGCGATCACAAGGGTCTGGCAGTGTTACACATCACCAATAGGTTCAGGAGTGTACGTATCACAAGGTTCTGGAGTGTTATGCATCACTAAGGTTCTGGTGTGTTACGCATCAAACTAGGTTCAGGACAGTTGTAAGACATCACAAGGTTCTGGACGTGTTACACATCACCAAGGTTCTGGAGTGTTAAGTACATCGGTTGAGCAGTGGTTCTGGAGTGTTACACATCACGACAAGGTTAAGAAGTTGTTACACATTAAATCACGTTCAGGAGGTTTAATTTTTTTTTGCCATCAAAAGGTTCTGGAGTGTTACACATCACAAGGTTTGTGGAGTGTTTACACATCCAAGGTTTTGAGTGTTACACGCATCAGGTTCTGTGAGCCTGATATACACAATCACAAGGTGTTCAGGAGTGTTACGAAAATCACAACGGTTGATGGAGTGTTGCATACAACAGCAAGGATCAGGAGGTGTTAAACTTCATCAAGGTTCCTGGAGTGATTAACACATCACAAGGTTCTGGAGTGTAACACATCACAAGGTTCTGGAGTGTTACACTATCATCAGGTTCTGGATGTTGCAACATCACAAGAGTTTCTGGAGTGTATAAATAATTCGCACACAGGTTTGGTAGTTGTACGACACATCATCAAGGCTTAAGGAGTGTTACACATACGACAACGGTTCTTGAGATGTTTCACATCACTATATCGGTTCTGGAGTGTTTGCAACATCAAAGGTTAATGGTGTGTTACACATCAGATGGATTCTTGAGGTAACACATCTCAAGGTTCAGGAGTGTTTACTACATTCACAAGGTTCCTGGAGTGTTGCCACATCACAGGTCTCACGAGCTTTTTACAGAAATCACAAGTGTTCTTGGAGAGATGTTGCACATCACAAAGGTTCTGGAGTGTTACACCATAATAAGGTTCATTAGTCGCTTAACACATAACAAGTTATCTGGTAGTGTGTGACATCACAGGTATGCAGAGAGTGTTACACATCAAATGGTTCTGGAGTGTAACACATAACAAGGGTTCATGGAGTGTTGCACATCACAGGGGTTCTGGGTAGTGAGTTACAGACATCATACAAGGCGGTTCTGGGGGGGGATTGTGGTTGCTCATCAACCAAGGTTCTGAGAAGTGGTTTACACATCAAAAGTTCTGATGAGTGAGTAGGAACGATCACCATGGTTCAGGGTGTTTACTCACATCACAAGGTTTGGAGTGTGCACATCAACAAGGTGTCTGTGAGCTGTTACACATCAAGGTATTATGGGCAGTGTTATTATCACATCACAAGGTTTGGAGCTGTTGCACATCACATGGTTTGGGAGTGTTAACACATCACAAGGTTCTGGGTTGGTTGGTCTACCCAATCACGAAGGTTCTGGGATTGTTTGCAAATAACAAGGTCATTTACCCTTGGAGCGTTTACACATCACAAGAGTTCTGGAAGGGTTGCAGCATCAGCAAGGTTCTGGCTTGTTACACATCACGAAAAGGTTGTATGGGAGTGTAGATGCACATCACAAGGTCTGAAGTGTTACACATATCATGGTTTCTGGAGTGTTACTAACCCAAGGTTTTGAGTGTTGCCACATCAACTCACAAGGTTCTGGCGAGCGTTATACACATCGTCACAAAGGTTCTGGAGTGATGCACCTCTGTCGAAACGGATTCTGGGAGTGTTGCCATCACGAGCGTTCTGCGAGCTGTTACACATCACAACGGTTATGGGCAGTGTTACACATCACAGGTTCCAGGAGTGTTACACATCAGTGTAGGTGATTGGAGTGTTCCACCTACAAGGTCTCTGGAGTGTTACATCATCAATGGTTAAGGAGTGTTACCCCACATCAACTATAAGGTTGCTGATTGTTACATCATCACAAGGTTATGGAGTGTCTTACACAATCACAGGTTCTGGAGTGTTACTCATCATCAAGGTTCTGGAGTGTTAAAACATAACAAGGTTATGGAGTGTTACACATCACAAGGTTTCTGGAGTGTTACACATCGTGACCAAGGTTCTGACAGTGCGCTACAGCTTGCACGTAGTGGTTCTCGGAGTGTTACAACATCACTGTAGGTTCTGGAGTGATTCATGCGATTCACAAGTTCTGGAGTGTTACACATTGTATGTACAGTATATAGTTACTTGTATGTTCTGTAATAGTACATGTATGTTACAGTAATAGTTACTTGTATATTACAAGTAATACTACTTGTATGTTAAGTAATGTTTACTTGTTGTTCCAGTATAATAGTTACATGTATGTTACAGTAATAGTTACTTGTATGTTACAGATGTTACTTGCATGTTACAGTAATAGTACATGAATGTTACAAAATGTGTAATAGATTACTTGTATGTAACAGTATAATAGTTAAATGTATGTACAGTATAAATGTTTATGTTGTTCAGTAATAGATACTTGTTATGTTACAGTAATAGTTACTTGAATGTTACAGGTTAATAGTTACATGTTATGTTACAGTAATAGTTACGGATGTTACAGGTAATATTTACTTGTATGTTACAGAATGACACACTTTTTTTTAACTTACTTGTATGTTACTGTTAATAGTTACATGTATGTTACATTAATAGTTACTTGTATGTTACAGTAATAGTTACTTGTTTGTTTACAGTAATAGTTACTTTGTATGTTACAGTAATAGAACTTGTATCTTACAGTATAGTTACTTGTATCTTACAGTAATAGTTACTTGTTTGTTACAGTAATAGTTACATGTATGTTATCTGTAATAGGTTAGCATGTATGTTTCAGTAATACTTACTTGTATGTTTACTGTAATTAGTTTATTTTGTATGTTACAGTAATAGATACATGTATGTTCCTACTTACATTTTCATTTACTTTACTGTAAATAGTTATTTTGTATGTTACAGCTATAGTTACTTGTATGTTGCAGTAATAGTTACATTTCTTGTTACAGTAATAGTTTTTTGTATGTTACAGTAATAGTTACCATGTTGTTACAGTAATAGTTACATGTGTTTGTTACAATAATAGTAACATTGATGTTACAGTTAATGTTATTTTTGTGTTACGTGAATAGTTACATGTAGGTTACTGTATTAGTTTACATGTATGTTTACTGTACTAGTTACATTGTTTGTTACAGTTAGAATAGTTACTTGATGTTTACTGTAATAGTTAAAAGTACGTTTCAGTTATAGTTATTTGTAATGTTACCAGTTAATAGTTTCACTGTATGTTTTCTGGATAATAGCTTATCATATGTATGTTACAGTATTTGCATAGCTTATTTCTATGTTACAGTAATAGTTATTTGTATGTTACAGTAATGTTAACGTATTGTTACAGTAATAGTTCATGATATGATACAGTAATAGTTTACATGTATGTTACAATAATAGTTACATGTATGTTACAGTTATAGTTAATGTTATGTTACAGTAATAGTTACATGTATATTCAATAAATAGTTACATGTATGTTAACAGTAATAGTCTACATGTATGTTACAGTAATAGTTACCTTGTATGTTCAGTAATAGTTATTGTATTTACTTGTATAGGTACATGTAGTTACAGTAATTAGTTACATGTATGTTACAATAATAGTTACATGTATGTTACAGTAATAGTTAAATGTAAGTTACAAAATAGTTACATGTTGTTACCAGCAATAGCTTACATGTATATGTTACAGTATAGTTACATGTATGTTCTGAATAGCTTACCAGTATGTTACAGTAATTGTTACTTGTATGTTACAGTAATATTTACATGTTTGTTACAGTAATAGTTACTTGTATGTTACTACAGTTACATGTATGTTCACTGTAATAGTTATTGTAATGTTACAGTAAATAGTTTACATGTATGTTACAGTAATAGTTAAATGTATGCTATCGGTAATAGTTGTAAATGTTTGTTACTCAGTAATATTTTCATTGTATGTTACAGTAAATTTAGGTTTTGCATGTATGTTTACAATAATTGTTACTGTGTATGTTGCAGTATTAGTTACATGGATATTACAGTATAATAGTTACATGTATGTTACAGTAATAGTCACATGTGTGTTACAGTAATAGTTACATGTATGTTAACTGTATATTACTTGAATGTTGCAGTAATAGTTATCATCTATGTTACAGTAATAGTTACTTTTATGTCTACAGTATTATTACATGTTTGTTTACAGAAATTAGTTACTTGTATGTTACAGAATAGTCACTTGTATGTTACAGTTATAGTTTACATGTATGTTACAGTATTAGTTAACTTGTATGTTACAAGTAATTGTTACATGTATGCTTCAGAATTAGTTACATGTATGTTACAGTAATAGTTACTTGTATGTTACTGTTACATAGTTACAATGTATGTTCTATACAGTAATAGTTACTTGTATGTTACAGTAATTGTTAATTGTATGTTACAGTAATAGGATAATGTATGTTACAGTACAATAGTTCTTGGTATGTTACAGAATAATGTTACATGTATGTTCAGTAATAGTTACTTGTATGTTACAGTAAATGGATACATGTATGTAACAGTAATAGTTACATGTATGTTACAGTAATGTTACTCATGTATGTTTCAGTAATAGTTCATGTTTGGTTTGAGTAACAGTTTCTTGGTATGTACACAGTAATTGTTACATGTATGTTACAGAATTAGTTACATGTATGTTACAGCAGTAGTTACTTGTATGTTACAGTATACAGTTACTTGTGTGGTTCAGTAATGTTACTGGTATGTTACGTAAGAGTTACTTGAATGTTACAAGCTAAATAGTTTCATGTTATATGTACGTAATAGATTACTTGTTGTTACAGTAACAGTTTACATGTATGTTACAGCACATATTTAACTTCTACGTTACAGTAATAGTTACATGTATGTTACAGTAATAGTTACATGTATTTTACAGTAATTAGTTATCATAGTATGTTACAGTAATAGTTACACTATGGTACGTTACAGTAATAGTTACATGCTTGTACAGTAATTGTGTACAATGAATGTTACTGTAATTAGTTCATGTACGTTACAGTATCTTGTTACATGCATGTTTCAGTAATAGTTACATGCATTTTACAGATAATAGTTAAATGTATGTTACAGTATAGTTCATGTATGTTACAGTAATAGTTACATGTATGTTTACAGTATTAGTAACTTGTATGTTACACTCAAAATAGCTTACATGTATTGTTACTGTAGAATAGTTACATGTTATGCACAGTTAAAAAAAGTTACATGTAGGTTACAGTATTGTGAGTTGCTTGTTGTTTACAGCTTAGTAACATGTATGTTACAAGTAATAGTTAATGTTGTTAAAGAAATAGTTATCAATGTATGTCTTACAGCAATAGTATATTGTTATGTTACAGTAATAGTTACTTGTATGTTACAGTAATTGTTTGACTTGCATTGTTTACTGTAATAGTTACAGTGTATGTTACAGTAATAGTTACTTGTATGTGTACACAGTATAGGTGTCTTGTTTGTTAAGTAATTAGTTTACATTGTATGTTACAGTAATAGTTACTTGTATATTACAGTAATAGCTACTTGTATGTTACAGTAATAGTTACTTGTATGTTACAGTATAATAGTTTCATGTATGTTACAGTAATAGTTACTTGTATGTTACAGATGTTACTTGCATGTTACAGTAATAGTTACATGTATGTTACAGTAATAGTTACTTGTATGTTACAGTATAATAGTTACATGTATGTTACAGTATAATAGTTACATGTATGTTACAGTAATAGATACATGTATGTTACAGTAATAGTTACTTGTCATGTTACAGGTAATAGTGTAAATGACTTGTACTGTAATAGTTACTGGTTTGTTTCAGTTTTAGTTATTGTATGTTACAGTAATAGTTACAGTATGTTACAGTAATAGTTACTGTATGTTTAGTAATAGTACTTGTATGTTACATAATAGTACTTGTATGTTTCAGTAATAGTTACTTGTATGTTACAGTAATAGTTACTTGCATGTTACAGTAGAGTTACATCGTATGTTTTCAGTAATAGTTACTTGTTATGTTACAGTAATAGTTACTTGTATGTTTACAGTAATTAGCTAACTTGTATGTTACAGTTTATAGTTACTTGTATGATACAGTATAATGAGTTACTTGTATGTTACAGTAATAGTACTTGTATGATTACCGATGTTACTTGCATGTTCCAGTATATTCAGTTACATGTATGTTACAGATAGATTGTTTGACTTGCTATGTTACAGTAAAATAGTTACATGTATGTTACAGTATAATAGTTACATGTATGTTTACCGTAATAGATACATGTTAGTTCTGTAATAGTTACTTGTATGTTACAGGAATAAAGTTACAGTATGTTACAGTAATAGTTAATGGTATGTTACAGTATAATTGATTACTTGTATGTTACAGTAATAGTTACAATGTATGTTACAGTAATAGTTACTTTGTATGTTACAGTAATAGTTACTTGTATGTTAACGCAATAATAGTTACTTGTATGTTACAGTAATTGTTAATGTATGTTACAGTAATAGTTTACTTGTATGTTACAGTAATAGTTACATGTATGTTACAGTAATAGTTACTTGTATATTACAGTAATAACTACTTGTATGTTACAGTAATAGTTACTTGTATGTTCCAGTATAATAGTTACATGTATGTTACAGTAATAGTTACTTGTATGTTACAGATGTTACTTGGCATGTTACTCAGTAATAGTTACAATGTTGTTACACGTAATAGTTACTTGTATGTAACGTATAATAGTTACATGTCGTAGACAGTATAATAGTTACTGTAATGTTTTACGTAATAGTTTGACATGTATGTTACAGTAATAGTTACTTGTATGTTACAGGATAATAGTTACATGTATGTTACAGTAATAGTTACTGGTATGTTACAGTAATATTTACTTGTATGTTACAGTAATAGTTACATGTATGTTACAGTAATAGTTACATGTATGTTTTCAGTAATAGTACTTTATGTTACAGTAAAATAGTTACTTGTATGTTACAGTAATAGTTACTTGTATGTTACAGTAATAGTTACTTGTATCTTACAGTAATAGTTACTTGTATCTTACAGTAATAGTTACTTGTATGTTACAGTAATAGTACATGTTATGTTTACAGTAATATTACTGTATGTTACAGTATAATACTTATTGTATGTTACAGTAATTAGATATTTGTATGTTACAGTAATGTTACATGTATGTACAAAGTAATAGTTATTGTATGTTACAGCATGTAACTTGTATGTTGCAGATAATAGTTACATGTATGTTACCTGTTAATTAGTTTTTTGTATGTTACAGTAATAGTTTACATGTATGTTACTGTATAGTTACATGTATGTTACTATAATTGTAACATGTATGTTACAGTAATGTTATTTTTTATGTTACAGTAAAAGTATACATGTATGTTACAGTTTTAGTAGTTACTTGTTATGTTACAGTATTAGTTACTTGTATGTTACAGTAATAGTTACAATGTACGTTACAGTAATTGTTATTGTATGTTAAGTAATAGTTACGCATGGTATGTTACGTAATAGTGACTTGTATGTTACAGTAATAGATATATTTCTATGTTACAGTAATAGTTTTTTGTATGTTACTAGTAATAGTTACCTGTATGTTACCAGATTAATAGATTACATGTATGTTACAGTAATAGTTACATGTATGTTACAATAATAGTTACTATGTTATGTTACAGTAATAGTTTCATGTATGTTACAGTAATGTTACAATGTGGTGTGGTGTGTGACATATTAGTTACATGTATGGTGAACAGTAAATAGTTACCTGTCGATGTTCAGTAAATTAGTTGTACTTGTATGTTACAGTAATAGTTTTAATTGTATGTTACAGTAATTGTTTCATGAGATGCGTTAACTGTTAATAGTTACATGTATAGTTACAATAATAGTTAACTGTATGTTACAGTAATTAGTTACATGTATGTTTACAATAATAGTTCATGTATGTTACAGCAATAGTTAAATGTATGTTACAGGTAATAGATACATGTATGAGATACAGTAATTGCTAAATTGTTATGTTACAGTATTAGTTTTTGTATGTTACTGTAATAGATTACATGTATGATTACAGTATTTGTTACATGTATGTTACACTAAACAAGTTACATGTATGTACAAGATAATTAGTTAGTTGTATGTTACAGTACTTGTTACCATGTATAGTTACTCAGTAATTGGTACATGTATCATTACTGTATTGTTACTTGTATCTTACATAGTCCATAGTTACTTGTATGTTAAAGTTTTAGTTTACATGTATGTTACCAGTTATAGTTTCATGTATGTTACAGTAATACTTACTTGTAGTTACAGTAATAGTTATTGGTTTGTTACAAAGTAATAGTTTAATGTCTGCTTACAGTAAATAGTTAATTATGAATGTTACGCAATAGTTACTTGTATGTTGCAGTAATTAGTTACATGTATGTTACTGTAATAGTTTTTGTATGTTACAGTAATAGTTACATGTTTGTTACAGTAATAGTTTACATGTATGTTCCAATAATAGTAACATGTAGTTACAGACTTGTTAGTTTTATGTTCTGTAATAGTTACATGTATGTCTACAGTAATAGTTAACTTGTATGTTACAGTAATAGTTCTTGTATGTTACAGGTAATAGGTACAGTTCGTTACTGTAATTGTTATTTGTATGTTACAGTAATGTTACATGTATGTTAACAGTAATCAGTTACTTTGTATGTTACAAGTAATAGTTATTTCTATGTTACAGTAATTGTTATTTGTATGTTAAGTTATTGTTACCTGTATGTTACAGTAATAGTTAAATGTATGTTACTGTTAATAGTTACATGTTTGTTACAAAATAATAGTTAATGTATGTTTACTGTAATAGTTACATGTATGTTTCACAGTAATATGTTAAATCGTAATGTTATACTATAATAGTCTATCAGTTTATGTTACAGTAATAGTTACATGTATGTTACAGTATATTACTTGTATGTTACAGTAATTAGTTTCTTGTATGATACAGTAAATAGTTACTATGTATTGTTTCAGTAAATTGTTAATGTATGTTACAATATAGTTAAACATGTATGTTACTCTCAACTAATAGTTACATGAATGTACTAATAGTTACATGTATGTTACAGCAATAGTTACATGTATGTTAAGGTAATAGTTTCATGTATGTTTTGACAGGTAATTTGCGAAATGTATGTTTACAGTAATAGTTACTTGTATGTTACAGTAATAGTTCTTGTATGTTACAGTAATAGTTACATGTATGTTCAACTAACAGTTACATGTATGTTACAGTAGTAATACGTTATTTGTATCGTTTCAGTACTAGTTACATGTATGTTACAGTATAGTTACATAGGTATGCTACAGTAATAAGTTACATTGTATGTTACAGTAAGATTTACTCATTCGTATGTTACAGTAATAGTTGCATGTTTGTTACAAAAAATAGTTACTTGTTATGTTGCAGTATTAGTTAATGTATATTACAGTATATAGTTTACATGTATGTTACCAGTAATTAGTTAAAATGTGTGTTACAGTAATAGTTACATGTATTTACTGCTGAATAGTTACTTGAATGTTGCAGTAATAGTTACATCTATGTTACAGTAATAGTTACTTTTATGTTACAGTAATAGTTACATGTATGTTACAGCAATAGTTACTTGTATGTTACAGAAATAGTCACTTGTATGTTTCAGTAATAGTTAACATGTATGTTCAGTAATTAGTTAATTGTATGTTACAGTTAATAGTTACATGTATGCTACAGAAATAGTTACATGTATGTTAAAGTATTAGTTACTTGTATGTTACAGTAATAGTTTACATGTATGTTACAGTTATAGTTCACTCGGTATGTTACGTAATAGTTACTTGTATTTTCAGTAATGCTACATGTATGTTACAGTAATAGTTTCTTTGTATGTTACAGAATAATGTTACATGTATGATACAGTAATAGTTACTTGTACTGTTAAAGGTAATAGTTCATGTATGTAACAGTAATAGTTTCATGTATGTAACAGTAATAGTACATGTTGTTACAGTAATAGTAACATGTATGTTAGAGTAAAGTTACCTTGTATTTGTTACAGTTAATAGTATTACATGTATGTTTACAGTAGTAGTTTCATGTATGATACAGAAATAGTTATCTTGGTATGTTACCCCTGTAACAGTTACTTGTGTGTTACAGTAATAGTTAATTGTATGTTACAGTAAGAGTTACTTGTATGTTACAGTAATAGTTTCAAGTATGTTACTGTATTAGATAATTGTATGTTTCAGTAACAGTTACATGTATGTTACAGCATATTATTTACTTCTACGCGTATACAGTAATAGGTTACTTGTATGTTAACAGTTATAGTTACAATTGTATTTCTACAGTAATAGTTACATGTATGTTACAAGTAATAGTTAAATAGTACTTTACAGTAATAGTTACATGCACATTTACAGTAATAGTTTATTGAGTATGTTACAGTAAATAGTTCACCTGTACGTTACAGGTTATAGTTACATTGCATGTTACAGTATTAGGTTACTTGCATGTTACTGATATAGTTAAATGTATGTTACAGTAATAGTTACATGTATGTTACAGTATAGTTACATGTATGTTACAGTAATAGATTATTTGTATGTTACACTAATAGTTACTGTATGTGTACAGTAATAGGTTAAATGTTATGCTTACAGTAAAAGTTACATGTATGTAACAGTAATAGTTACTTTATGATTACAGCATAGTAACATGTATGTTACAAGGAATAGTTAAATGTATGTTAAAGAAAAAGTTAATGTATGTTACAGTATAGTTACTTGTATGTTACAGTAATAGTTACTTGTATGTTACAGTAATAGTTTATATTGAATGTTACAGTAATAGTTACATGTATGTTACAGTAATAGTTACTTGTATGTTTCTAGTATTAGTTTCCTTGTATGTTTCAGATAATAGTTACATGTATTGTTACCTGTAATTGTTACTTGTAATATACAGTAATTTGCTATCTTTTGATGTTAAGTAATAGTTACTTGATGTCTATACTGTATAATAGTTCATTATTGCTATGTTATCATAGTAATAGTTACTTTGTATGTTACAGTTGTTACTTGCATGTTCAGTAATAGTTACTATGTATGTTACTGTAATAGTATACTTGTATGTTACAGTATTATAAGTTACTTGTATGTTACAGTTTTATAGTTTCATGATATGTTACTGTTATTAGATTCAGTCATGTATGTTACAGTTAATAGTTAAATGTATGTTAAAGTAACTAGTTACATTGTATGGTACAGTAATAGTTTACATGTTGTTACACAGTAATTGTTACATGTAGTGTTACAATATAGTTACATGTATGTTACAGTAATTGTTACATGTAGGTTACAGTAACAGTTACTTTGGATGTTACGGTAATAGTTAAATGTATGTATACAGTAATTAGTTACATGTAATGTTACAACTAATAGTTATGTATGTTACAGTAATAGTTACATGTATGTTACAATAATTAGTTACATGTATGTTACAGGAATTGTTAAAGGTATGTTTCAGTAATAGATTACATGTATGTTTACAGTATAGTTACTGTTGGTGTCTGTAATATTGTAGTACTTGTATGTTACAGTAATAATTACATTATGTCTACAGTTTATAGTTTCTAGGTTTGTATACAGTATCGGTTACATGTATGTTACAGATAATAGTTATTGTTATTGTTACAGTTATAGTTAATGCTATGTTACCAAGCTTTTTTGATTAATTCATGTTCACATATGAAATTAATCATATGTTTGAGAATTCGTTAACATAGTTATTGGTACTGTAATTGTGTCAATGTTTGGTGTACTGTAATTAGGTGGATGGCGTCAGGGGATCTGGTTATAGTTTGATGATTTTAAGTGGTCGTATAGGGCACAAAAACTTTTATGACGTTCGGGTTTCTTTCGTTTTATTGTAGGTTTTTCAGTGTTAGTGTTAATTTGTTATAAGGCGGAGTACTATAAGAAACCTCTATTGGTCATGTCTTTATGACGGCAGGGTACGAGACGGTATTAGTTCGTGTATGCTTTAGGATCTTGTCTTGGGTCATCTATATAATTAGTAATAGTTACAGGTATCTTTCCCCCACGTATTTGTAGTTCACTTGTATGTGATATTCAGTGATTGTATTACATGTACTGTTACAGAAAAAATTTCTTACATGTATGTTACAGTAATAGTTACTGGTATGTTTACAGTAATAGTTACCTGTTATGTTTAGTAAATAGTTATTGTATTTTTACGTTATAGTACTTGTATGTTTCAGTTATAGCTACATGTAGGTTACAGTATTAGTTTCTTGTATGTTACAGAATAATAGTTACAGTATGTTACAGTAATTGTTCTTGTATGTTACAGTAATAGTTACAATGTAGTTACAGTAATTGTTACATGAATGTTACTGTAATAGTTACTTGTATGCTTCCAGTAATTGTTATCATGTTGTTAGAGTAACAGTTACTTGTTGTTACAGTATTATTCATGTTTGTGACAGCAATAGTTACATGGTAATGTTACTGTAATAGGTTGACTTGTATGTTACCAACCCAGAGTAACAGTTACTTGTGTGTTACGTAATAGTTACTTGTAGGTTACAGTAAGAGTTACTTGTATGTTACCAGTAAAGTTCTTGTATGTTACTGTATATTGTTACTTGTATGTTACAGTAACAGGTACTTGATATTGTTACAGCAATTATTTAACTTCTACGTTACAGTAATAGTTAAATGTATGGTAAAGTAATAGTTAAATGTATTTGTCAGTAATCAGTTCTGGTATGTTACTTGTTTTGTTTACATGTTTTTTGTGTGTATGGTTGGGGTAGACAAAGAAGTTGAGCTTGCATGTGGTATTATTGGGTAAGATTAAGGGGAGTGTACTGGTGATTTTTGTGTGTGTTAAGTGCGTGGATGATGGGTGAGTTGGTATATGGTAGGTTGGCCTTCATTGTAATAGGGGTATGTAAATGGTTGGGGAGGTAGGATGTGTCTAATTGGTGGGTCTGGCAGTAGGTGGTATATTTCGCTTTTTTCAGCCTTAGAGGTATCCATTGCGGGTGTGGTATTGTGTTTGTGTTTGTGCGAGTAACTCCCCCAAACATAATGTGATAACTCAGTCGGTTCAGGTGGCGTGTAGATGGGACGTTTGGAGAGAAAAGAGAGGCTGGATGGTATTTTGAGGTATTCGGACTTAAACTAAGTTTATTGATCTTCCCTTGTGTTTTTTAACTACGTACCTATACACGGTTATAATTTCAGGTTCTAGTTTGAAAGTGCACTTTAGACTTACAAGGTTCTGGATGTGGTTGCAGCAATCACAGGTTCTGGAGTGTTAACATCCAAGGTTTTGGAGTGTTTGTCACCATCACAAAGGTTCTGCAAGTGATTAACATCATAGCGATTCTGAGTGGTGTTACACATACAAGGTTCTCTGGAGTGTTGCACATAACAGAAGGTTCTGGAGCGTTACCAAATACACAAGGTTTTCTGGAGTTTTACGTATCACAAGGTTTGGGAGTGTTATGCTGATCCACAAGTGTTGCTGGAGTGTTTACGCATCTTCAAGGTTCAGGATCGTGTGTTACGCATCACATAGGTTCTGGAGTTGTTAAGCATCACAGGTTCAGGATGTGTTTACCATCACAAGGTCGAGAGTGTTACGCAATCACAACGTTAAGGAGTTGGTATGCATCACAAGGTTTGTGGCGTAGTTGATTACACTCATCACAATGTTCTGGGAGTGTTTACACATCTCAAGTGAGATGTTCTGGAGAGTGTTACACATCACAAGGTTCAACAAGAGTATTTACATCACATAGGTTCTTGAGTGAGTTAATCACATGTCCATCAACATGGTTGCTGGACGTCTTTCAGTGTTTACACAATCACAAGGTTCTGAGAGTGTTACACATCAACCAGGTTGCAATGAGTGTTACGCCACATCACAAGGGTTCATGGAGTGTTAAGAACATCAACAAGGTTCTGGGAGTGTTACACATCACAAGGTTCAGGATGTGTTACGCACATCACAGGAGGTTTCAGGAAGGCAGTGTTAACAAGTATCACAAAGGTTGCTGGAGTTGTTTTTCACATCCCAAGTGTTCTAGGAGTGTTAATCATCACTAGGGTTCAGCGAGTGTTACACATCAAAGGTGCAGCGGAATAGTTACACTCATCACAAGGCTCAGGAGTGTTACACATCACAAGGTTCAGGAGTGTTACACATCACAAGGTACTGGAGTGTTACACATTACAAGGTTCAAGAGTATTACACATCACAAGGTTCTGGAGTGTTACACATCACAAGGTTCAGGAGTGTTACACATCACTAGGTTATGGTAGTGATACCACATCACAAGATTCAGGTGTGATTTTTTTCACATCATCAAGGCGCTTCAGGAGTGTTTTACACATCAGTCAATGGTTCAGAGAGATGGTGTTTACAGATAATCACAATGGTACTGGTAGTGTTTACACATGTTACAAAAGTTTCAGGAGTGTGTAAACAAACACTCAAGGTTTCTTGTGTCGTTAGACACATCACAAGGTTCGAGGGAGATGTTACCACAGATCAAAAAGAGTTTCAGGAGTTTACACAGCAGCTAGGTGCTGGAGTGGTACAACAAATTCACAAGGAGTCTGGAGTGTTAGACACGTTCACAAGGTTCCTGGGAGGTGTTACACATAACAAAGTGTTCAAAAGAGATGTTTACAATCACATGGTTCTGGAGTGATTACACATCACAAGGTTTCTGGAGTAGTTACATCATCAGACAAAGCCTTACAGGAGTGTTTACTCACATCATCAAGGTTCAGGAGTAGTTTACAGATCACAAGGGTACTCGGGAGTGGTTACACATTACAAGAAGTTCAGGAAGTGTCTACGACAAACACATGTTTATGGAGATGTTACACATGCACATGGTTCAGGGTGTTACACATCACAACGTTAAGGTGTGTTATGCATCGAAACAAGTTATGGAGTGTTTACTAATTCAACAAAGCTTCTGGAGTGTTACATTCACATGGTTCTTGGGGTGTTACACCATCACAAGGTATCATGAGTATTACACATCACAAGGGTCTGGAGCTGTTACACATCACAAAGGTTCTGGAGTGTTACACATTCACAAGGTCAGGTTAGTTGTTACACATCACAAGGTCAAAGAGTGTTACACATTCACAAGGTTCTGAGTGGTTACACTTGTCACAAGGTTCTGGGTGTTACACCATCACTGTAGGTTCAGGAGTGTTACTAATTCAAAAGGTGACTGGTGGTTACAACATCACATGGTTCTGGAGTGTTACAAATCACAAGGTTCAGGAGTGTTGAACAAAGATCTCTAGGTTCAGGATAGTGATTATACATCTCAACGGTTAAGGAATGTTACACATTAACAGTTCAGGGTGTTAACACATCACTAGGTTCAGGAGTGTTACACATCAGCAAGGTAACTGGAGTGTTACCATTACAAGGTGTCAAAAGTATTACACATCACAATGTGTTTATTGAGATGTTTTACACAATCAATCATAAGGTTGCAGGGGTGTGTTAACACGCATCAATAGGTTCTGGAGTTGTTACACATGCACAAGGTTCAGGAGTAGTTACGCATCTCAAGGTCAGGAAGGTGTTACACATCAAGCAAGGTTTTCAGGAGTGTACACACATCATCAAGAGCGTATGGGAGAGTGTTACACATTACAAGGTTCAGGAGTGTTACCAGCAAACACACAGGGTGTCTGGAGTGTTACAATCACAAGTGTTAGGAGTGTTACACTTTCAAAAGGTTCAGGAGTGTTACACATCACAAGTTTCAGGAGTTGTTACTACATCACAAGGTTTGGAGGTGTACACATCACAAGGATCTGGAGTGTTACACATCACAAGGTTCTGGAGTGTTACACATCAAGGTTCAGGATAGTGTTACACATCACAAGTATTTGTGTGAGTAGATGTTAATACATCACAAGGTTCTGGCCATAGTGTTTACACATCTCGAGGATACTGGAGTGTTACAGACATCAGCAAGTTTTTGGAGTGTTCTACACGCGATCACAAGGTTCAAGCGAGTGTTACACCAACGAGGTTCCAGGAAGTGTTACACGCATCAAAGGATTTCTGGAGTGGTTACACATCAACACTAGGCTTCAGGGTGTGTTTATCACATAACAGGGTTCTGGAGTGTTTACACTATCATCCTAGGTTCTGGAGTGTTACGCGATCACAAGGGTCTGGCAGTGTTACACATCACCAATAGGTTCAGGAGTGTACGTATCACAAGGTTCTGGAGTGTTATGCATCACTAAGGTTCTGGTGTGTTACGCATCAAACTAGGTTCAGGACAGTTGTAAGACATCACAAGGTTCTGGACGTGTTACACATCACCAAGGTTCTGGAGTGTTAAGTACATCGGTTGAGCAGTGGTTCTGGAGTGTTACACATCACGACAAGGTTAAGAAGTTGTTACACATTAAATCACGTTCAGGAGGTTTAATTTTTTTTTGCCATCAAAAGGTTCTGGAGTGTTACACATCACAAGGTTTGTGGAGTGTTTACACATCCAAGGTTTTGAGTGTTACACGCATCAGGTTCTGTGAGCCTGATATACACAATCACAAGGTGTTCAGGAGTGTTACGAAAATCACAACGGTTGATGGAGTGTTGCATACAACAGCAAGGATCAGGAGGTGTTAAACTTCATCAAGGTTCCTATCACAAGGTTCTGGAGTGTTACAACACAAGATCGGAGTGTTTACCATCACAAGGTTCTGGAGTGTTACACATCACAAGGTTCTGGAGTGTTACACATCACAAGGTTCTGGAGTGTTACACATCACAAGGTTCTGGAGTGTTACGCATCACAAGGTTCTGGAGTGTTACACATCACAAGGTTCTGGAGTGTTACACATCACAAGGTTCAGGAGTGTTACACATCACAAGGTTCTGGAGTGTTACACATCACAAGGTTCTGGAGTGTTACACATCACAAGGTTCTGGAGTGTTACACATCACAAGGTTCTGGAGTGTTACACATCACAAGGTTCAGGAGTGTTACACATCACAAGGTTCTGGAGTGTTGCACATCACAAGGTTCAGGAGTGTTACACATCACAAGGTTCTGGAGTGTTACACATCACAAGGTTCTGGAGTGTAACACATCACAAGGTTCTGGAGTGTTACACATCACAAGGTTCTGGAGTGTTGCACATCACAAGGTTCTGGAGTGTTACACATCACAAGGTTCTGGAGTGTTACACATCACAAGGTTCAGGAGTGTTACACATCACAAGGTTCTGGAGTGTTACACATCACAAGGTTCTGGAGTGTTGCACATCACAAGGTTCTGGAGTGTTACACATCACAAGGTTCTTGAGTGTAACACATCACAAGGTTCAGGAGTGTTACACATCACAAGGTTCTGGAGTGTTGCACATCACAAGGTTCTGGAGTGTTACACATCACAAGGTTCTGGAGTGTTACACATCACAAGGTTCTGGAGTGTTACACATCACAAGGTTCAGGAGTGTTACACATCACAAGGTTCTGGAGTGTTGCACATCACAAGGTTCAGGAGTGTTACACATCACAAGGTTCAGGAGTGTTACACATCACAAGGTTCTGGAGTGTTACACATCACAAGGTTCAGGAGTGTTACACATCACAAGGTTCAGGAGTGTTACACATCACAAGGTTCTGGAGTGTTACATCACAAGGTTTGGTTTACACATCACAGGTTCTGGAGTGTACTAAGTTGACAACATCACAAGGTTCTGGAGTGTTACACATCACAAGGTTCTGGAGTGTACAATCACAAGGTTGGAGTGTTCACATCACAAGGTTCAGGAGTGTTACACATCACAAGGTTCTGGAGTGTTACACATCACAAGGTTCTGGAGTGTTGCACATCACAAGGTTCTGGAGTGTTACACATCACAAGGTTCTGGAGTGTTACACATCACAAGGTTCTGGAGTGTTGCACATCACAAGGTTCTGGAGCGTTACACATCACAAGGTTCTGGAGTGTTGCACATCACAAGGTTCTGGAGTGTTACACATCACAAGGTTCTGGAGTGTTACACATCACAAGGTTCTGGAGTGTTACACATCACAAGGTTCTGGAGTGTTACACATCACAAGGTTCTGGAGTGTTGCACATCACAAGGTTCTGGAGTGTTACACATCACAAGGTTCTGGAGTGTTACACATCACAAGGTTCTGGAGTGTTACACATCACAAGGTTCTGGAGTGTTACACATCACAAGGTTCAGGAGTGTTACACATCACAAGGTTCTGGAGTGTTGCACACGCATCACAAGGTTCTGGAGTGTTACCACATCAAGGTTCTGAGAGTGTTAACAATCACAAGGTTCTGGAGTGTACACATCAACAAGGTTCTGGAGTGTTACACATCACAAGGTTTCTGGAGTGTTACACATCACAAGGTCTGGAGTGTTACACATCACAAGGTTCTGAGTGTTAACACATCACAAGGTTCTGGAGTGTTACACATCACAAGGTTCTGGAGTGTTACACATCACAAGGTTCTGGAGTGTTACACATCACAAGGTTCAGGAGTGTTACACATCACAAGGCTCAGGAGTGTTACACATCACAAGGTTCAGGAGTGTTACACATCACAAGGTACTGGAGTGTTACACATTACAAGGTTCAGGAGTGTTACACATCACAAGGTTCTGGAGTGTTACACATCAAAAGGGGTTCGGAGTGTTACACATCACAAGGTTCAGGAGTGTTACACATCACAAGTTTCAGGAGTGTTACACATCACAAGGTTCTGGAGTGTTACACATCACAAGGATCTGGAGTGTTACACATCACAAGGTTCTGGAGTGTTACACATCACAAGGTTCAGGAGTGTTACACATCACAAGGTTTCAGGAGTGTTACACATCACAATTTCGGGAGTTTACACATCACAAGGTTCTGGAGTGTTACACATCACAAGGTTCTGGAGTTTTAAACACATCAAAAGGGTTCAGGAGTTTTTACACATCACAAGGTTCGGGTGTTACACACCCAAGGTTCAATGTTAACATCCAGGTTCTGGAGTGTTACAACACAAGGTTCGGGAGTTTTAAACCCTCAAAGGGTTTTGGAGGTTAGATCACAAGGTTCTGGAGTGTTACACATCCAGGTTTTTGGGTGAGTGGGTT
>NC_069466.1:2729264-2783479 GCF_026875155.1 Cherax quadricarinatus
TACACACAAAAGTTCAGGGTTTTAACACATAAAAGGGTTCGGAGTTTACACATCACAAGGTTCGGAGTTTTACACATCACAAGGTTCGAGTTTACACATAAAAGGGTTTCGGAGTTTACACATCAAAGGGTTCAGGAGGGGTAACAAAAAACCTCAAAAGGTTCGGAGTGTTACAACCACAAGGTTGGAGTGTTCACAAAAAGGTTCGGAGTTTACACATCCAAGGGTTTTTGGAGTTTTACACATCAAAGGGTTTCGGAGTTTTACACATCACAAGGTTCGGAGTTTAACATCACGGGTTCGGGAGTGTTACACACAAAAGTTCGGATTTTTTTACACTCCAAGGTCGGAGTGTTCACACACAAGGTTCGGAGGTTACCATCAAAAGGTTTTCGGAGTGAAAAAATTTTTGGGCCATCACAAGGTTCTGGAGGGTTACCTCAAAAGGTTGGAGTGTTTAACATCACAAGGTTCGGGTTTCACACAAAGGTTCAGGAGTGTTACACATCAAAAGGGCGGATGTTACAACACAAGTTCTGGGATTGTTCACAACAATTTTCGGAGTGTTACACATCACAAGGTTCTGGAGTTTTTCCATCACAAGGTTCGGATGTTACACATCCAAGGTTCAGGAGTGTTCCCAATCACGGGTTTGGAGTTTCACATCACAAGGGGTTCGGAGTGTTCCATCAAAAACAAATTTGGGAGTGTTACCATCAAAAGGGTTGTAGTGTTCACATCCAAAGGTTCGGAGGTTACACATCACAATTTTAAGTTTACATCACAAGGTTCGGAGGTTCACAAACAAGGTTCGGGAGTTTACACATCCAAGGTTCTGGAGTGTTCACATCAAAGGTTCGGAGTTTTAACATCAAAAGGGTTTCGGAGTGTTCACATCACAAGGTTCGGGAGTGTTCACACCAAGGTCGGAGTGTTAACATCAAAAGGTTCTGGATGTTCACTCACAAGGTTCTGAGGAAAACCATCACAAGGTTCGGGGAGTGTTCACACCCAAAAGGGTTCGGAGTTTTCACATCACAAGGTTCTGGAGGTTACACACAAAAGGTTCGGGGAGTTTTTACACATCAAAAGGTTTTTTTCAGGAGTGTTCAATCACAAGGTTCGGAGGTTACACATCAAAAGGGTTTCGGAGTGTTTTCACATCCAAGGTTCGGGAGGTTAAATCACGGGTTTCGGGAGTTTTACCCTACAAGGTTGGGGAGTGTTCACATCAAAGGGTTTCGAGTTTTACAAACAAAAGGGTTCTGAGTTTACCATCAAAAGGTCGGAGTGTTACCATCACAAGTTCGGAGTGTTCCATCACAAGGCTGGAGTTTTACAAACTTCAAACCCCAAAGGTTCGGAGTGTTACACATCAAAAGGGTTTCCCGGAGTTTAAACACCCTTTTTCACAAGGTTTGAGTGTTAACACCAAGGTTCGGGAGTGTTACACACACAAGGCGGGAGGTTACACATAAAAAGGTCTGGAGTGTTAACATCACAAGGGTTCGGAGGTTACACATCAAAGGTTTTTGGGAGTGTCACATCACGGGTCGGAGTGTTACACATCAAAAGGGTTCGGGAGTGTTACACTCACAAGGTTCGGAGTGTAAACATCAAAAGGTTCGGAGTGTTACACTCACAAGGTCTGGAGTGTTACTCAAAAGGGTTTGGGAGTTTACACATCACAAGGTTCTGGAGTGTACACACACAAGGTTCGGAGTTTACACACAAAGGTTCGGATGTTACACATCACAAGGTTTTGGAGTTTTTTCACAACCAAAATTTTTGGGTGTTACCATCACAAGGTTCTGGTTTTCACATCAAAAGGTTCAAAGGTTTTACACATACAAGGTTCGAGTGTTCACATAAAGGTTCGGAGTTTTAAACCCCAACACAAGGTCAGTGGTTTTCACACACGGGTTAAGTTTTAACAACAATTTTTCTGGAGGTTACACCCAAGGTTCGGAGTGTTCACATCACAAGTTTAAAATTTTAGTTTTAACACAAAAGGTTCGGATTTCACATCACAAGTTCGGAGTTTTACAATCACAGGTTCGGAGTTTCCTCACAAGGTTCGGAGTGTTCACATCACAAGGTCGGATTTTTACACATAAAAGGGTTTCGGGGGTTTTACACATCACAATTTCGGGATGTTAACATAAAATTCGAGTTTACAATCACAAGGTTGGAGTGTTCAAAACAAAAGGGTTCGGAGTGTTCACATCAAAATTTTCAGGTTTACACTCACAAGGTTCGGAGTTTACACATCCCCGGCGGATGTCCATAAAAGGTTCGGAGGTTAACACAAAAGGTTTCTGGATTTTTCAAAACACAAGGTTCGGATTTTTAAACACAACAATTTTCCAGGTTTGGGTTACATCACAAGGTTCGGATTTTACCATCACAATTTCGGAGTGTTCACATCAAAATTTTCGGAGGTTACACATCACAAGTTCTGGAGGTTCACACCCAAAGGCGGAGTGTTCACAAAAGTTCGGGGTTACCATCACAAGGTTTGGAGTGTTAACATCACAAGGTTCAGGAGTGTTACACATCACAAGGTTCTGGAGTGTTACACATCACAAGGTTCTGGAGAGTTACACATCAAAAGGTTCTGGAGTGTTACACATCACAAGGTTCTGGAGTGTTACACATCACAAGGTTTTGGGAGTGTTACACATCACAAGGTTCTGGAGTGTTAACATCACAAGGTTCTGGAGTGTTTACACATCACAAGGTTTGGAGTGTTACACATCACAAGGTTCTGGAGTGTTACACATCAAAAGGGTTCTGGAGTGTTACACATCACAAGGTTCTGGAGTTTACACAACACAAGGTTGGAGTGTTACACATCAAAAGGTTCTGGAGTGTTACACACACAAGGTTCTGGAGTGTTACACATCACAAGGTTAGGAGTTTACACATCACAAGGTTCTGGAGTTTTACACATCACAAGGTTCTGGAGTGTTACACTCAAAAGGTTCGGAGTGTTACACATCACAAGGTTCTGGAGTGTTACACATCACAAGGTTCTGGAGTGTTACACATCACAAGGTTCAGGAGTGTTACACATCACAAGTTTCTGGAGTGTTGCAACATCAAAAGGGATCGGAGTGTTTACACATCACAAGGTTCGGAGTGTTACACATCACAAGGTTCGGAGTGTAACACATCACAAGGTTCTGGAGTGTTACACATCACAAGGTTCTGGAGTGTTACACATCACAAGGTTCTGGAGTGTTACACATCACAAGGTTCTGGAGTGTTACACATCACAAGGTTCGGAGTTTTTACACATCACAAGGTTCGGGGAGTGTTACACACACAAGGTTCTGGAGTGTTGCACATCACAAGGTTCTGGAGTGTTACACATCACAAGGTTCGAGTGTTACACATCAAAGCCATCACAGGTTTCGGGAGGTTTATCACAAGGTTTGGATGTTACACAAAAGGTTTGAGTGTTCGCATCCAATTTTCAAGTTTTACACACACAAGGATTTGGAGTGTTACACATCACAAGGTCGGAGTTTTAGCTAAAAGGTTTTCGGAGTGTTACACATCACAAGTTCGGATTTTAAACATCACAATTCGGGAGTTTACACATCACAAGGGTTCCCGGAGTGTTAAATAAAAGGGTTCAGGATGTTTACCACCCAAAAAAGGTTCGGGGGTTTTAACACCCCAAAAGGGGTTTTGGAGTTTTAAAACCCAAAAGTTCTGGATTTTACACCCCAAAAGGTTCTGGAGTGTACCATAAAAGGGTTCTGGATGTTTCCATAAAGGGGTCGGATGTACACAAATTTCTGGAGTGTTCCACAAAGTTTCTGGAGTGTAACCATCACAAGTTCGGAGTTTCAAAAAACGGGAAAAACCCAACAAGGTTCGGAGGTCCTCACAAGGTTCTGGAGTGTTTCCATCACAATTTTTAGTGTTACGCATAAAGGGTTCGGAGTGTTACACATCACAAGGTTCGGAGTGTGCTCCAAGGTTCGGAGTGTTAACATAAAGGGCTTTTTTTTTTTTTTTTTTTTTTTTTTTTTTTTTTTTTTTTTTTTTTTTTTTTTTTTTTTTTTTTAAAAAAAAAAAAAAAAAAAAAAAAAAAAAAAAAAAAAAAAAAAAAAAAATCAACAATTTGGTGTTTACACACACAATTCTGGAGGTACACATACAAGGTTCGGAGTGTTCACACACAGGTTCGGGTGTTAAAAAGGTTCGGGTGTTCCATCACAAGGTTGGAGGTTACACTCACAAGGTTTGGAGTGTTACCATCAAAGGTTCTGGAGTTTTCAATAAAGGTCTGAGTGTACAACAAGTTCTGGAGGTTTACATCAAAGGTTCGGAGTTTACCATCAAAGGTCTGAGTGTACACTCACAAGTCGGAGTGTTCCATCACAAGGTTTGGAGTGTACACACACAAGTTCTGATGTTCCATACAAGGTTCGAGTGACACTCAAGGTTAAGGTTAACTCACAAGGTTCGGAGGTTCCACAAGTTCGGAGTGTCACATCACAGTTTGGAGTGTTACATAAGGCCCCCCCCCCCCCCAATGTACCCCAAAAGGTTCTGGAGTGTACAATCAAGGTTCGGGTTGTTACACATCACAAGTTGAGTGTTACCATCAAATTTCAGAGTGTTACATCCAGTTCGGAAAAAAAAAAAAAAAAGTTGGTTTAACATCACAAGGTCAGGGGTGTTACCACCAAGTTTCAAGGTTACCATCCAAGTTTGGAGTGTACCATAAAGGTCGGAGTGTTAACATCAAGTTTGAGTGTTACCATCACAAGGTTCAGGATGTACACTCAAATTTCAGATGTTACAATCAAGGTTCTGGAGTGTACACATCACAGGTTCGAGTGTTACATCAAAGGTTCGGATGTTAACATCAAGTTCGGAGTGTTACATCACAGGTTCGGGTGTTACACTAAAGGTTCAGGTGTTTACACATTCTATTAATGGTTCTGGAGTGTTACACACAGTCAGGAGTGTTCATACAAGGTTCGGAGTGTACACACACAGGTTCGGAGGTTACCATCCAAGTTCTGAGTGTTACACATCACAATGTTCAGGAGTGTACAACATCACAAGGTTCTGGAGTGTTTACGCACACAACGGTTCTGGAGTGTTACTCCACACAAAGGTTCATGAAGATGTTACACATCACAAGGTTCAGGAGTGTTACACATACACAAGGTTCAGGAGTGTTACACAGTCCCATGTTTTCCGGCGTGTTTACACATCACAAGGTTTCTGTGAGTGTTTATGCATCACAAGGTTTCTGTATTGTTATGCATCACAAGGTTCTGGAGTGGTTAGATCACACAATGTTCAGAGTGTTACACCATCACAAGGTTCTGTGTAGTGTTAACCATCACAAGGTTCATGAGTGTAATGGCCATCACAAGGAATTCTGGAGTTTACACATCAGCAAGGTTTCTGGAGTGTTACACATGCACAAGGTTTCTTAGTTTACCATCACAAGTTCTGGAGTGTTTTTACGCATCCACAAAGGTTCTTGAGTGTTACACTTCACAAGGTTCAGAGTGTTACACATCAACAAGGTTCAGGATGTTACAACATCACAAGGTTCTGGGAGTGATACGGCATCACACAGCGGTCCTGGATTTTTTTACACATCACAAGTTCAGGATTGTTACACATCACAAGGTTTATGATTGTTTACACTTCACAAGGTTCAGAAGTGTTAACAACAACATCAACAAGGTTCAGGAGTGTTACAGCATCACAAGGTTCAGGAGTTGTTTACACATCACAAGGTTTAGGAGTGTACACATCACAAGGTTCATGAGTGATACACATCACAAGGTTAAGGAGTGTTACACATCACAAGGTTCTGGAGTGTTATGTAATCACAAGGTTTCTGGAGTGGTTACACATCACAAGGTTCAGGAGTGTTACAACATCACAAGGTTCCATGAGTGTTACACTATCAAAGGTTCAGAGTGTTTAACACAATCACAAAGGTTCTGGAGTGTTAGACGCATCACAAGGTCTTGGAGTGTTTATGCATCACAAGGTTCTGGAGGTGTTACACATCACAAGGTCTGGAGTGTTACACATCACAAGGTTCTGAGTGTTACACATCAACAAGGTTTTCTGAGTGTTACAGCCGTCATTGGTGTTTAGTTTGCTTATCCATCACGGTCCACTGTCTCTCTCAGACTGATAGGTCTCAGTCTATTAAACTTTGATTGGAGCTCTGTCATTTAGACTTGATAGTGCTCTGTCTTTAGACTGATAGTGCTCTTGTCTTTTAGACTTGATATGTGCTCTGTCTTTAGACAAAATATAAATTTCCTTTGGTTTTTATATAAATTAGATCCATTTATAATTAATAGAATTGTGGAAAAATTTAATAATACACTGGGACAAATAATTTTTTAAATTTTCTTGGTAAATATTTTGTGGGGTGAGTTGTGCAAAGGAAATATCCAATTTGGGTCGGCGCGCGTCCATGTGTTTAACGTTGTGGGAATCTGATAGTGCGTGTTAGGTCAGACCCCTTAGTAATAGCTTCCTTGGATGCTTTGCTTTCATAGTTCCTTGATAATGTGAGTTAGTCACGAAAGCGCTTGGAATTTCTCTATTATTTCAGAGTGGTTTGTTTTGCAATAATCTGAAATCACCTTTTACTGATGATCTATTTCATAAATATAATATATATATATATATATATATATATTATATATATATAAATATATATATATATATATAGTATATATATATATAACACACACATATGCCATTCAACACTGAGGAGGATTTTCTTTTAATTGTCTCTCCCTCCAAACTTGAAATTTGGCTGGAGGTTAAATCACACGGAACAACTTTCTAGAGTCATGTTTCCAGTGCATCACATCCGCAGCATAAACCAGGCTGACTTGTTTGAGAACTACTTCCAGAAACTTAAACAAAGATTCTGGCAGAACATTTAAGACAGCAATGTATGAGGCAGCACATCATCAAGGACGCTGCAACATCATCAAGGACGCTGCATCATCATCAAGGACGCTGCAACATCATCAAGGATACTGCACCTGAATGGTATCCACAACTGTTGAAGAATTAACATACGAATGAGGTCTGTATCCAGACTAGTTCTATGAGGACATAAGAAAAAGGAGAGACATAATCACAACATAGAAGATTCAATGAAGTTTAGCTGAATAAAAGTGATATTTATGGAAACTTAAAAACTGAGCCACAGGGAAGGCAGGAAGTAATATTTGGATTCTTGGAATTACAAAAAAAAAAAATGATTTGCAAACTGCGGTGGAAAACAATGACCTGCACATTATCCAAGACAAAATATGATAGGTAGTTAGAAGTTAGAATGGACGCTTGTCCATTGTAAGCTGAGAAGCAAGGACGCTTGTCCATTGTAAGCTGAGAAGCAAGGACACTTGTCCATTGTAAGCTGAGAAGCAAGGACAGCTGCTGAGAATCAAGGCAGCTGCTGAGAATCAAGGACAGCTGCTGAGAATCAAGAACACCTCCTAAGCACTTATCCTAAACTAGATGAATAGAAATGTAAACAAGTCAAGACTGATCTACACACACACACACACACACACACACACACACACACACACACACACACACACACACAACAACAACAATATTCAATACATCTATCGAAAACAGGGAGATTGCCTGAGGCATGGAAGACAGCAAATGTAGTCCCAATCTTTAAAAAAGGAGACAGACATGAAGCATTAAACTACAGACCAGTGTCACTGACATGTATAGTATGCAAAATCATGGAGAAGATTATCAGGAGAAGAGTGGTGGAACACCTAGAAAGGAATGATCTCATCAACAGCAGCCAACATGGTTTCAGGGACGGGAAATCCTGTGTCACAAACCTACTGGAGTTCTATGACATGGTGACAGCAGTAAGACAAGAGAGAGGGGTGGGTGGATTGCATTTTCTTGGACTGCAAGAAGGCGTTTGACACAGTTCCACACAAGAGATTGGTGCAAAAACTGGAGAACCAAGCAGGGATAACAGGGAAGGCACTACAATGGATCAGGGAATACTTGTCAGGAAGACAGCAGCGAGTCATGGTACGTGGCGAGGTGTCAGAGTGGGCACCTGTGACCAGCGGGGTCCCGCAGGGGTCAGTCCTAGGACCAGTGCTGTTTCTGGTATTTGTGAACGACATGACGGAAGGAATAGACTCTGAGGTGTCCCTGTTTGCAGATGACGTGAAGTTGATGAGAAGAATACACTCGATCGAAGACCAGGCAGAACTACAAAGGGATCTGGACAGGCTGCAGACCTGGTCCAGCAATTGGCTCCTGGAGTTCAATCCCACCAAGTGCAAAGTCATGAAGATTGGGGAAGGGCAAAGAAGGCCGCAGACGGAGTACAGTCTAGGGGGTCAGAGACTACAAACCTCACTCAAGGAAAAAGATCTTGGGGTGAGTATAACACCAGGCACATCTCCTGAAGCGCACATCAACCAAATAACTGCTGCAGCATATGGGCGGCTGGCAAACCTCAGAACAGCATTCCGACATCTTAATAAGGAATCATTCAGGACCCTGTACACCGTGTATGTTAGGCCCATATTGGAATATGCGGCACCAGTTTGGAACCCACACCTAGCCAAGCACGTGAAGAAACTAGAGAAAGTGCAAAGGTTTGCTACAAGACTAGTCCCAGAGCTAAGAGGTAATGTCCTACGAGGAGAGGTTAAGGGAAATCAACCTGACGACACTGGAGGACAGGAGAGATAGGGGGGACATGATAACGACATACAAAATACTGAGAGGAATTGACAAGGTGAACAAAGACAGGATGTTCCAGAGATTGGACACAGTAACAAGGGGACACAGTTGGAAGCTGAAGACACAGATGAATCACAGGGATGTTAGGAAGTATTTCTTCAGCCACAGAGTAGTCAGTAAGTGGAATAGTTTGGGAAGCGATGTAGTGGAGGCAGGATCCATACATAGCTTTAAGCAGAGGTATGATAAAGCTCACGGCTCAGGGAGAGTGACCTAGTAGCGATCAGTGAAGAGGCGGGGCCAGGAGCTCGGACTCGACCCCCGCAACCTCAACTAGGTGAGTACAACTAGGTGAGTACACACACACTTGCCTCGCCTGAGTGTCTTAGTTAACATATAATATAATACACATGATTCTATATAATGTACAAAACTACAGTTGATTTAACGAGTGATACCAAGCTGAGAGAGAGAGAGAGAGAGAGAGAGAAGAGAGAGAGAGAGGGGAGAGAGAGAGAGGAGGAGAGAGAGAGAGAGAGAGGGGAGAGAGAGAGAGAGAGAGAGAGAGAGAGAGAGGAGAGGAGAGAGAAGAGAGAGAGAGAGAGAAAAGAGAGAGAGAGAGAGACAGAGAGAGAGAGACAGACAGACAGACAGACAGACAGACAGATACAGAATTATTCAGTTAAACACATATTCAGGAAGACAGACATTCAGACTGATAAACGGAAAATAAACGTATTGAAGTGTAACAGCCAACCATTGTAAGGAACATCAACGTTGATACAGACATGAGACAGACAGGTAGACAGAGATACAGACATAATGAAACAGAGTGGTAGACAGAGATACAGTCATAATGAAACACAGTGGTAAACAGAGATGCAGACATAATGAAACACAGTGGTAGACAGAGATACAGACATAATGAAAAACAGGGGAGGACAGAGATTCAGACATAATGAAACCGTGTAACAGAGAACAGACATAATGAAACACAGTGGTAGACAGAGATATAGACATAATGAAACAGAGTGGTAGACAGAGATTCAAACATAATGAAACAGAGTGGTAGACAGAGATACAGACATAATGATACACAGTGGTAGACAGAGATGCAGACATAATGAAATACAGTGGTAGACAGAGATATAGACATAATGAAACAGAGTGGTAGACAGATTCAAACATAATGAAACAGAGTGGTAGACAGAGATTCAGACATAATGAAACACAGTGGTAGACAGAGATATAGACATAATGAAACACAGTGGTAGACAGAGATATAGACATAATGAGACACAGTGGTAGACAGAGATGCAGACATAGTGAGACACAGAGGTGGACAGAGATGCAGAGATAATGAGACACAGAGGTGGACAGAGATGCAGACATAATGAGACACAGAGGTGGACAGAGATGCAGAGATAATGAGACACAGAGGTGGACAGAGATGCAGAGGTAATGAGACACAGAGGTGGACAGAGATGCAGACATAATGAGACACAGAGGTGGACAGAGATGCAGAGATAATGAGACACAGAGGTGGACAGAGATGCAGAGATAATGAGACACAGAGGTGGACAGAGATGCAGAGGTAATGAGACACAGAGGTGGACAGAGATGCAGACATAATGAGACACAGAGGTGGACAGAGATGCAGAGATAATGAGACACAGAGGTGGACAGAGATGCAGAGATAATGAGACACAGAGGTGAACAGAGATGCAGAGATAATGAGACACAGAGGTGAACAGAGATGCAGACATAATGAGACACAGTGGTAGACAGAGATGCAGAGATAATGAGGCACAGTGGTAGACAGATATTACAGACATAATGAGACACAGTGGTAGACAGAAATAGACATAATGAGACACAGAGGTAGACAGAGATACAGACATAATGAGACACAGAGGTAGACAGAGATACAGACATAATGAGACACAGTGGTAGACAGAGATACAGACATAATGAGACACAGAGGTGGACAGAGATGCAGACATAATGAGACACAGTGGTAGACAGATATTACATACATAATGAGACACAGAAATACGAGGAGCTACTTCTTAAATAATTGCAGCAATACACATATTTAATGTACAGAGACACACATACGTACATAAATACAGAGACATGTATACAGATGGTACAGAGGTACAGCGAAGCATATACATGACTACAGAGAGACACATACCAGAGGTACAGAGCTACAGCGAAGCATATACATGACTACAGAGAGACACATACCAGAGGTACAGAGATACAGCGAAGCATATACATGACTACAGAGAGACACATACCAGAGGTACAGAGATACAGAGGTAAACTCACTAGTATCCGTAGTGGCTATCCCGTAGTGTAGTGGGTCGTCCAACTGACTATCTGCAAGCAAAGATATAAGTTCATTATTCATCTATCATCTCAGAAGAGTATCAATAATTATTATTATAACACAGGTTATTATAAATGATAATGATACCTCAGCATAAAGGTTTACCAGATTATTAATTTATAAAAATAATTAATCTTCAGGCTGTGTGTTTAATCTAAATTAAGAGAAGAACGTCAATGTATTACTGCACCATACCGTCATCTTCTTTTTCATTACTGTGTTGAGTTCTCGGGTTCCTGGTACATGTAGACAGTAAGCTACTGCTATTTCTCATGGTCTTCCCTTGGAGTGAATTTGTTGTGGGCCTAGTACCCGTGAATGCCCGCCAGAGGGCACTGCCTCAGGTTAGTCATACGCAGCCATGCCCCGGCCTCACTCCTAGACCTGCTGCCTTTCATTTAACAAGCTCCCATCCCATACAGGTTTCGGCACACTTCACACTGCCAGCTGTAAGCCTCATTATCTCAATAAAGACGTGTATCTCACCTACCTCTACGCTACTTGGCAAGTTACTAGACCAGCAAAAGGACGGTTAAAACATACAGTACTCACCAGTATGTGGTTAGATCAAGATCAAGAATAGCGTTGGAAAGGAGTATCGACAGTCATAGAGAAAGTGCCTAGGCTTAACCCAGCAGCTAGGCGCTCGTGAGACAGATAGACGAGGGATAGCAGGCTCTGTTACAGCTGTCTTGTGGTAGTTGGAGGTCTTGAGTCTTGAGAAGCTGACAGCGGGCCAGGTCACAGGACAGGGGCAGGCAGATAGGAACATCAGGGTTAAGGAGGCAGGTTTCTAGAGGAGCTGTTTTCAAATTTTTTGAAGCTGCTTCTAGAGAGGTGGTATAGTTTAGTCTTATTTCCGAAGGCGAAGCGTAGAGGCTTGATGATATTCCAGAACTTGGGTAAGTGTGAAGTGAAGAGGTGACTCGCGAGCAAACTTGACAGCTCCAGCACCGTGGCATTTGTAGAGCTCAGTGCAGGTCATGGTGTCAGCGTTAGATGGAGAAGTGTAGAAGGTAAGGTTTTCCTATGAGGGTGTACCGTAGTCATCAACAACTTCTTCGGAAGTGTATTCAGTGGGTGAGTCTACAATGGTACTGGCAGGTGACGGTACGTCGGCAGGAGCAGTGGAGGTGTACTGGTGGTGTGTCAAAAGGCTGGGAGACGTGGGAGGCGGTGGTTGAGGCAGAATAATCAGCGTTGTCGGCAGTGGACGTGGTTGTAGAAGATTTAGGGACAGTTGCATGGGCAGGAGACAGGTCTGCAGATGCAGTAAAGTTCACGACTTTGGAAAGAATCTTGAGGATGTCGGCTGAAGGTGTGGAGGCCAGGAAAACAAAGGCAGGCATGTTGTTCGACGGAATAGTTCGTTTATAGTGGTGTTGAAAGTGTCGGGGTTTGCTGCATTTGCAAGGTGCGCATACACCATGCAGTACAGCACCTTGAAGGGAGCACCATCATGACCAGTAACTTTGTCCTACCCATTTGGACCCATCTGGCCACCTCTGCTACTGTATCCACTACTGCTCCATTGCTCTCATAATACTCTTGTCTTGGTCTCTTGCTGTTTAGTTGTGGGTTGCACATCACTGCTATCATCAACTTTGGACCCCAAGGCTGAATTATATTATTATAATCAGATAAAGAGCTAAACCGCCAAGGGTTATGCTGCCCAGGTGTGAAGTGTTCATACTATGAAGTCATTTGTTTTTCCTATATCCAATCATCCAGTTTCCTCAAAATTCCACTCATTTTTGATGTGCAGTGCGACTCCTCCTCCCTTTTCTGTTCCTTCTTTCCTCAGGATCTGATATCCTTCTGGGAAGATTGCATCTGTTATCATCCCCTTGAACTTTGTCTCCATGAGTGCTGTGATGTTCAGGGATGCCTCAATGATTCGTTCTTGCCACTCCTCAGTCTTATTTGTTATTCCATCAGCGATGATGTACCATACTTTCAGCTTCCTTTCCAATATTGTATTTTTGGAGGAGGGAGAGAGGAGCTGGAGTGGAATGGGGGTATTGAAGGCAGGTGAGATATTGTAAAAAGCTGCTGTGATGGGGAGGGGCTGTGGAGTGTGGTTTATTTCTGGTTATTGTGTTTGGTTGATATGGGGTAGTAGGTGTTGAGGGGTTCTGTAAGCATTTGCTTGGTATTCCTCCTGAAACTGAGCTTTCCTGTCTGTCGATGCCTACCCTGGCTCTTTCCTTTCACTGTTGTCTTCTTACTCTCACACTTAGATGTTTCTGCTCTCTTTGTGTTCTATTGTGGTTGAGGTGCACTCACTGATAATTTTAGGAGTTCTTTAACAGTAGTTTCTGTTTCAGTATCCTGTTCTGTACTACTTCTGTCTTGAATGTCTATTTGATTGGGTGATTTTTACCCTTGAATACCCCAAGTCTGTGAAAATTTGTTACTTGGGACAATTTCTTATTTCCTGTTATTGCGATGATGCTCTCAATCTCTTTTTCCTCACAATGTCTTCTTTTATCATAGGTCGTCACTTCTGCCTCTTAAAGACCATGAATAATTATTGACCTCTCCATCTCTTCTTCCTATTTCTTTTCCCTCCGTATCTCTGGATCCAATTTAAACATCTCCTTTGTTGTACCGTTTATCATCTCTCAGACACCCTGGTGGCCACATATTACTCCACAATGGACTTCTTAGCTCCATCCCCTCCTTTTGCTCCCTCATTGTACACTGACGTTTCTTTTTCTACCATCTTGCTCTTTCGGTCCTCGTTTTTATATCCTACTTCAGTGCTTTTAAGCCCTTCCTCCAGGCTCTGTATCTATGACTAAGCAACTACAGCTCAAACCATACCCCGGCCGGGATTGAACCCGCGGTCAGAGAATCTCAAAACTCCAGACCGTCGCGTTAGCCACTAGACCAGCTAGCCACAATAAGATTCGTCCAACTAGGTATATTTCTACACCATAGGAAGGTTAGCATAGGCACCACTGTGACCACAAATGCAAGTTTTTACAGACGAAATATACCTAGAAATACCTAGTTGGACTAATCTTATTGTAGCTAGCTGGTCTAGTGGCTAACGCGACGGTCTGGAGTTTTGAGACTCTCTGACCGCGAGTTCAATCCCGGCCGGGGTATGGTTTGTTTACAATCGTGTCATTACGATTTCGTGAGTCATGTTAACCTCAGTTTGTTGCTGGTTTAGTCTTTTTTTTCAATTCTTCTTCCATTTGGCTCTAGAATCTTCCTCTCCATTCTTCCCTTTCAGATCAGATATTCTTGGTTCCCATGCCTCTAAGTCCTCCCATCTGAGATCCCATTTTCATTTTATCCTGTTAGAATGCTCTAGTTTCTGCACTCTGAAAACTTTGTGTAGAGGAGTGTGTGTGTGCATGTGAGAGAGTGTGTGCGTGTGTCTCTGTGTGTATGCGTGTGTGTGTATGTGTAATCACCTAATGTACTCACCTAATTGTAGTTGTAGGGGTCGATTCATAGCTCCTAGCCCCACCTCTTCACTGGTCACCACCAGATCCACTCTCTCCCTCCTCCACCTCTTCTCGAAGCTATGTATGGTACCTGCCTCCACAACATCGCTTTCCAGACAATTTCACTTCCCGATAGGTCTATGACTGAAGACATAGACCGAATGTCCCTGTGACTCATCTGAGTCTTCAACTTCCAAATGTGACCTCTTACTGCTGTGTCACATCTTTGAAACATCCTGGCTCTGTCCACCTTGTCGATTCCTCTCAGTATTATATATATCGTTATCATATCTCCCTTGTCCCTCCTGTCCGCCATTGTCGTCAGATCGTGTTGCCTTAAATTCTCCTCGTAGGACATGCCCCTTAGCCCAGTGACTAGTTTCGTTGTAAACCTTTGCACTTTCTCTAGTTTCCTGACGTGCTTGGCCAGGTGTGGGTTCCAAACTGGTGCTGTATACTCCAATATGGGCCTGACATACACGGTGTACAGGGTTTGGAACGTCTTCTTACTGACATATCGGAATGCTGTTCTGAGGTTTGCTAGTCGCCCATATGCTGCAGCAATTGTTTGGTTGATGTGCGCCTTAGGAGATGTACCCGGTATTATATTCACCCCAAGATCCTTTTCCATGAGTGAGGTTTGTAGTATTTGGCCTCTCTAGACTGTACTCCGTTTGCGGTCTTCTTTGCCTTTCCCCGATCTTCATAACTTTGCACTTGGTGGGATTAAACTCCAGAAACCAGTTGTTGGACCAGGTTTGGAGCCTGACCAGATCCTTTGTAGTCCTTCCTGATCTTCATCCATTTGAATTCCCCTCATTAATTTCACATCATCTGCAAACAGGGGCATTTCTGAGTCTATCTCTTACATCTTGTCATTCTTGTTCACCAGAAACAGCACTAGGATTGACCCTAGTGTGTGTACTCACCTTGTTGTCGTTGCAGGGGTCGAGTCACAGCTCCTGGCCTGAGTGTGTGTGTGTGTGAGAAGGAAAGAGAGTGAGAGTGAAAGAGAAAGAAAGAGAGGAAGAGAGAGAGTGAGAGGGGAGAGAGGGGGGAGAGGAGAGGAGAAGAGAGAGAGAGAGAGAGGGGAGAGAGGGGAGAGGGAGAGGGGAGGAAAAGGGGGAGAGAGGAGAGAGAGGGGGAGAGAGAGGGGGAGAGGAGAGAGGGGAGAGAGAGAGAGAGAGAGAGAAAAGAGAGAAGAAAGAGAGAGAGAGAGAAAGGCGAAGAGAGAGGAAAGCGAGAGAGAGAGAGAGAGAGAGAGAAGAGAGAGAGGAGAGAGAGAGAGAGAGAGGAAGAGGAGAGAGAGGGGAGAGAGAGGGGAGAGGAGAGAGAGGGGAGAGAGAGAGGAGAGAGAGAGAGAGAGGAGAGGGGAGAGAGAAGAGAGAGGAAGAGAGAAAAAGGAGAGAGAGAAAGCGAGGGGAGAGAGGAAAGCGAGAGAGAGAAGAGAGAAGAGAGAGAGAGAGGGAGAGAGAGAGAGAGGGGAGAGAGAGAGAGAGAGAGAGGAGAGAGAGAGAGAAAAGAGACGAGAGAGGAGAGAGAGAGAGAGAGAGAGGGGAGAGAAGAGAGAGAAAGAAGAGAGAGGGGAAAGCGAGAGAGAGAGAGAAAGCGAGAGAGAGAGAGAGAGAGAGATGAGAGGGGGAGAGAGAAGAGAGAGGAGAGAGAAGAGAGAGAGAGGAGAGAAAAGAGAGAGAGAGAGAGAGAGGAGGGGGAGAGAGAGGGGGGAGAGAGAGAGAGAGAGAGAGAGAGAAAAGGGGAGAAGAGAGGGAAGAGAGAGAAAGAGAGAGAGAGAGGAAAGCGAGAGAGAGAGGAAAGCGAGGAGAGAGAGAGAGAGAGAGAGAGAGAGAGAGAGAGTGAGAGAGAGAGAGAGAGAGAGAGAGAACCATGTTGTAAATCTTGCAAACAGGCAGCCAGGAAGTTTTACAGCACTTCGCCGTATATCGCATCTGTTTGACAGTAGGGGTTGCAAGTACTGTACGAGGCACAAGTACGCTCACCACCTTGAGTATGCTCCACTTTCTTGGTTTCCCTGTCCCCCCTTCATCTGCGACTGCTTGACAGAGTAGAGAACAGAGCAGGCGTCTCATCTCTCGGCCTGGACCCATCCTGGATGGATCTGTCATTTCAGCAGAGCCTTCAACATAGGAGGGATGTGGGTGGCCTTACTGTTATGTACAAGGCCAATATTGTCAAAATACCACACTTGGATCCACTTCGAGGACAGCGCGAAACAAGCTTTTATGCCACAAGACGGGCAGAAAGCAGCAACTTCACTCTGGCTGTACCCTTCTCCAGAACATCACTCCATCTGAGATCATACATACCCAGGATGACTCGAGTATGGAACACATTCGTTCAGCATAATGATGTCAACGAGATAACGTCAGTTGATCAAATGAAAATGCTGGCCCACAGATGGCTCCAACTTCATCCTGTTCCCTACTTGTATGTCTCATAACAATAAAAATGCTTTCAAATGAGCTGATGTAGGTAACAGCTCTTAGCTTGTCAATAAAGTTAGGAATCCTTAACCTGTAAATAGCTTGTCAATAAAGCTAGGGATCCTTAACCTTGTCAAACCATGTGTAAAAAAAAAAAAAAAAAAAAAAAAAAAAAAAGAGAGAGAGAGAGAGAGAGAGAGAGAGAGAGAGAGAGAGAGAGAGAGAGAGAGAGAGAGAGAGAGAGGAACAGAGTAACCTTTCACAATAACTACGTAACATATTAATTATAATATTTTTAGAACATTAGAAATAGTAGCAATCAGAGAAATGGTGGAGCCAAGATCTATGACTCGACCCCTGCACCCACAAATAGGTGAGCACATATATATATATATATATATATATATATATATATATATATATATATATATATATATATTATATATATATATATATATATATTATATATATAATATATATTATATATATATATATATATATATATTATATATATATATACAAACACACATTCCATCAGACTCTGAAGTGTCTCCGTTTGCAAACGGTGTAAAGTTAACGAGGAGAATTCAGTTGGAGGAGGATCAGGCAGGACTACAGAGGCATCTGAACAGGCTGCAAGCCTGGTCCAACAACTGGATAGGCTGTAAGCCTGGTCCAGCAATTGGCTCCTGGAGTTCAATCCCATTAAATGCAAAGTCATGAAGATTGTGGAAGGGCAAAGAATACCGCAGACGGAGTACAGTCTAGGGGTCCAGAAACTACAAACCTCATAGAACACATCTCCTGAGGCGCCCTTCAATCAAATAACTGTTTCAGCATATGGGCGGCTGGCAAACCTAACAATAGCAGTCTGGCATCTCACTAAGAAGTCGTTCAGGATACTGTACACCGTGTACGTTAGGCCCATATTGAAGTATGCGACACCAGTTTGGAACCCACACCTAGCCAAGCACGTAAAGAAACTAGAGAAAGTGCAAAGGTTTGCAACAAGACTAGTCCCTGAGTTAAGGAGCATGTTTTACGAGGAGAGGTTAAGGGAACGCGACTGACGACACTGCAGGACACAAGGGATAGGGGGGACATGATAACGACATACAAAATACTGATAGGAATTTACAAGGTGGACAGAGACAGGATGTTCCAGAGATGGGACACAGCAACAAGGGGTCAAAGTTGAAAGATGAAGACTCAGATGAATCACAGGGATGTTAGGAAGCATTTCTTCAGCCACAGAGTAGTCAGTAAGTGGAACTGTCTGAGAAGTGATGTAGTAGAGGCAGGATCCATATCAATAGACTTTGAGAGAGTACCTAGGAATTCAGTAAGCTCTTGGAGCAGAGTGACTGACAATGAATTCAGTGAATAGCGGGGCACAGGAGCTGTGATACGTACAATGCAACCATCTACGTGAGTTGACCAAGGGAAATCTGGACTTAAGCAGTTGGTAAGGTTGTCTGTTACTTTTATCTTAATGCCGGTCGTGCTGTCTACATAGTTGACCTAGGAGCGGGGCTGCCCTCTCTTACTTTTGAGATAGAGGTTGACCCTAGGAGGCCCGCGGGTGCCTGCCCTCTCTTACCTTCGAGAGTTGACCCTAGGAGCGGGTGCCTGCCCTCTCTTACTTTTGAGAGTTGACCCTAGGAGCGGGTGCCTGCCCTCTCTTACTTTTGATAGTTGACCCTAGGAGCGGGTGCCTGCCCTCACTTACTTTTGAGAGTTGACCCTAGGAGCGGGTGCCTGCCCTCTCTTACTTTTGAGAGTTGACCCTAGGAGCGGGTGCCTGCCCTCTCTTACTTTTGAGAGCTGACCCTAAGAGCGAGTGCCTGCCTTCTCTTACCTTTGATAGTGAGTGTAACTTTACGGCTGATCTTAGGATCTGAGTTAACTTGACACTCGTAAACACCAGCGTCACGTTCGGTAGTGAACTTTATATGCAGCGTCCAGTCGTCTGAGTTTTCCGGGTGAAGAACCTGACGACAGAAGTTTTAATTAGTCGAAAATATTTAAACATAACATATTAATTAAGTGTTAAATATGTGGAATTTTGATCTTCTATCATCTGATTCCTATATAAACATTTTTGTTGAAGCTGCAGGTAGGATGTCGCACTTTCTGTCGACAGAAGCTTGACAGAGCTCCTGGAGAGCGAAACATTGCCTAAAAATGTCACATTAGTTGCAACAGTATCCTTTACCTGACATGTTGTGGGTAATTATGGCATAATTACCAAGGCTGACACAAACATATCACTGTGATAGACACAGTTGGGAGAGCAGTATCAAGAAGACTGGAACCAAATTACTTATCAAAGGCGTCTTATATCATAGATAATCAATCTTTCCAGTCAACTTGAAGAAAGTTGATTAGCAAGATTGACAGAAAATGCGATTAGCAAATAATTGATTCAGCTAATAACGAGGCGATATGCAAACCACACCCAGTGACTAAAGCGTAGGTCTGGAGTTTCCTGTCTCTGCCATGAGGATCTGCTAACACGTCCACTCCCAAATAGCTGAATACAATCACCTCCTCAACAATCTCTCCCTCCAGTATGATATCCAACCTTCCCTTACCTATTACTTACTTTTGATGATATAATCATATAGGTAAGCATTAAGAAAGATGATCACATGAAGAGTCAAAGATAAAATGACAGGCCAATGTTTTTCTTAATTGTAATTTATTTCATGAATGATTCCATTGGAGGGTCATGCAATATCTAGGGAATGGGAGGGTCATGCAATATCTAGGGGAATGGGAGGGTCATGCAATATCTAGGGAATGGGAGGGTCATGCAATATCTAGGGAATGGGAGGGTCATGCAATATCTAGGGAATGGGAGGGTCATGCAATATCTAGGGGAATGGGAGGGCATGAATTCTAGGGAATGGGAGGGTCATGCAATATCTAGGGGAATGGGAGGGTCATGCAATATCTAGGGGAATGGGAGGGTCATGCAATATCTAGGGGAATGGGAGGATCATGCAATATCTAGGGAATGGGAGGGTCATGCAATATCTAGGGGAATGGGAGGGTCATGCAATATCTAGGGGAATGGGAGGGTCATGCAATATCTAGGGGAATGGGAGGGTCATGCAATATCTAGGGAATGGGAGGGTTTATGCAATATCTAGGGGAATGGGAGGGTCATGCAATATCTAGGGGAATGGTTGGGTTATGCAATATCTAGGGGAATGGGAGGGTCATGCAATATCTAGGGGAATGGGAGGGTCATGCAATATCTAGGGGAATGGGAGGGTCATGCAATATCTAGGGGAATGGGAGGGTCATGCAATATCTAGGGAATGGGAGGGTCATGCAATATCTAGGGGAATGGGAGGGTCATGCAATATCTAGGGGAATGGGAGGATCATGCAATATCTAGGGGAATGGGAGGGTCATTGCAATATCTAGGGAATGGGAGGGTCATGCAATATCTAGGGGAATGGGAGGTCATGCAATATCTAGGGGAATGGGAGGGTCATGCAATATCTAGGGGAATGGGGGGGTCATGCCAATATCTAGGGGAATGGGAGGGTCATGCAATATCTAGGGGAATGGGAGGTCATGCAATATCTAGGGGAATGGGAGGGTCATCAATATCTAGGGAATGGGAGGGTCATGCAATATCTAGGGGAATGGGAGGGTCATGCAATATCTAGGGGAATGGGAGGGTCATGCAATATCTAGGGGAATGGGAGGGTCATGCAATATCTAGGGAAATGGGAGGGTCATGCAATATCTAGGGGAATGGGAGGGTCATGCAATATCTAGGGAAATGGGAGGGTCATGCAATATCTAGGGGAATGGGAGGATCATGCAATATCTAGGGGAATGGGAGGGTCATCCAATATCTAGGGGAATGGGAGGGTCGTGCAATATCTAGGGAAATGGGAGGGGTCATGCAATATCTAGGGGAATGGGAGGGTCATGCAATATCTAGAGGAATGGGAGGGTCATACACTATCTAGGGGAATGGGAGGGTCATGCAATATCTAGGGGAATGGGAGGGTCATGCAATATCTTGGGGAATGGGAGGGTCATGTAATATCTAGGGGAATGGGAGGGCCATGCAATATCTAGGGGAATGGGAGGGTCATGCAATATCTAGGGGAATGGGAGGGCCATGCAATATCTAGGGGAATGGGAGGGTCATGTAATATCTAGGGGAATGGGAGGGTCATGCAATATCTAGGGAATGGGAGGGTCATGCAATATCTAGGGAAATGGGAGGGTCATGCATATCTAGGGGAATGGGAGGGTCATGCAATATCTAGGGGAATGGGAGGGTCATGCAATATCTAGGGAATGGGAGGGTCATGCAATATCTAGGGGAATGGGAGGGTCATGCAATATCTAGGGGAATGGAGGGTCATGCAATATCTATGGGGATGGGAGGGTCATGCAATATCTAGGGGAATGGGGGTCATGTAATATCTAGGGGAAATGGGAGGGTATGCAATATCTAGGGAATGGGAGGGTCATGCAATATCTAGGGGAATTGGAGGGCCATGCAATATCTAGGGGAATGGAAGGGTCATGCAACATCTAGGGAATGGGAGGGTCATGCAATATCTAGGGGAATGGGAGGGTCATGCAATATCTAGGGGAATGGGAGGGTCATGCAACATCTAGGGGAATGGGAGGGTCATGCAACATCTAGGGGAATGGGAATGTCATGAAACATCTAGAGGAATGGGAGGGTCATGCAATATCTAGGGGAATGGGAGGGTCATGCAACATCTAGGGGAATGGGAGGGCCATGCAATATCTAGGGGAATGGGAAGGTCATGCAACATCTAGGGGAATGGGAGGGCCATGCAACATCTAGGGAAATGGGGGTCATGCAACATCTATGGGAATTGGAGGGGTCTTGCAACATTTTTCAGGAATGGGAAGGTCATGCAACATCTAGGGGAATGGGAGGGCCATGCAACATCTAGGGAAATGGGGGCCATGCAACATCTAGGGGAATGGGAGGGGCCTTGCAACATCTAGGGAAATGGGAGGGGCCATTTTCGATGGGAATCATCTACTAGGGGAATGGGAGGGTCATGCAACATCTAGGGGAATTGGAGGGTCTTGCAACATCTAGGGGAATGGGAGGGTCATGCAACATTTAAGGAAATGGGAGGGGTCTTGCAACATCTTGGGAAATGGGAGGGTCATGCAACATCTAGGGGAATCTGAGGGTCATGCAACATTTTTCAGGAATGTGAGGGTCACGCAACATCTAGGAGAATGGGAGGGGTCTTGCAACATCTAGGAGAATGGGAGGGGTCTTGCAACATCTAGGGAAATGGGAGGGGTCTTGCAACATTTTTCAGTAATGGGAGGGTCATGCAACATCAGGGGAATTGGAGGGTCTTGCAACATCTAGGGGAATGGGAGGGTCATGCAACATTTAGGGGAATGGGAGGGGTCTTGCAACATCTAAGGGAATGGTAAGGTCATGCAACGTCTAGGGAATGGGAGGGTCATGCAACATCTAGGGGAATGGGAGGGGTCTTGCAACATATAGGGGAATGGGAGGGGTCTTGCAACATCTAGGGAAATGGGAGGGTCATACAACATCTAGGGGAATGGGAGGGGCATGCAACATCTAGGGAAATGGGAGGGTCATGCAACATCTTAGAATGGGAGGGTCATGCAACATCTAGGGGAATGGGATTTGTCTTGCAACATCTAGGGGAATGGGAGGGTCATGCAACATCTAGGGGAATGGGAGGGCCATACAACATCTAGGGGAATGGGAGGGTCATGCAGCAACTAGGGGAATGGGAGGGTTATGCAACATCTAAGGAAATGGAAGGGGCCTTGCAACATCTAGGGGAATTGGAGGGTCTTGCAACATCTAGGGAAATGGGAGGGTCATGCAACATCTAGGGAAATGGGAGGGACCTTGCAACATCTTGGGGAATGGGAGGGTCATGCAACATCTAGGGGAATCTGAGGGTCATGCAACATTTTTCAGGAATGAGAGGGTCACGCAACATCTAGGAGAATGGGAGGGGTCTTGCAACATCTAGGGAAATGGGAGGGGTCTTGCAACATCTATAGGAATGGGAGGGTCATGCAACATCTAGGGGAATGGAAGGGGTCTTGCAACATCTAGGGGAATGGGAGGGTCATGCAACATCTATAGGAATGGGAGGGGTCAAGCAACATCTTGGAGAATGGGAGGGGTCTTGCACATCAGGGGAATGGGAGGGTCATGCAACATCTAGGGGAATGGGAGGGTCATGCAACATCTAGGGGAATGGGAGGGTCATGCAACATCTAGGGGGAATGGGAGGGGTCTTGCAACATCTAGGGGAATGGGAGGGTCATGCAACATCTAGGGGGAATGGGAGGGGTCTTGCAACATCTAGGGGAATGGGAGGGTCATCCAACATCTAGGGGAATGGGAGGGAATTAAATTTGATCCAAGGAGATGGACGGAAGCTTTATTTCTTTCCGTCGTACGCAGAGGTCAGTGATCACGTGTAGTCATACCTGTCCTAAGCTCTCTGAGATTAGTGTGGGGTGTTACCTAGCACCATGGCTTGTTGTAGTGTTTTAAAATCTCAGGTTTAAGTGGTTAAGAAGGAGATTCTACTTCTTCAGGAGGAAAATAGGAGGCTGAAGCTTCGTCTTGAGGGATTTGGGAGTGAGTGCGAGATGGTTGTAGCTGGTGAGGAGGAAAATGTTTCCAGCAGTGATTTGGAGAGTGGCAGCCGCTTTAAGTGGCAAGTGGATCACATTTCAGGAAGAAGGATGATAAAGAAGGTTAATAGAGAACATGTGAAGGTAGGAAATCGATTCTCTGCTCTCTAGGACGAGAGTACTTCAGTTTCTAATGAGGTTAAAGGTACCACTGATTCCCCTGCACATCAAGGTAAGAATATTCTAATTGTGGGAGATTCTCTGGTAAGATATATGGACCGTGCTTTTTGTAACAGAGATAGAAAAGTCAGATAGAGGGTGTGTCTCCCAGGAGTTGGAGTTGATGAGTCAGTAGGTTGGATAATATTGTCAGGAAATAGGAACAAACCCATTATCTAAGTACTGGTGGGAATGACATCGGGAATGGCAGGAGACAGGAGCTGCTGGATAAGTATAGGCCAGCCATAGATGTAGTCAGGTCTAAGGGAGGGATCCCAATTATATGTAGCATCTTGCCCAGAAAGGGAGTGGGCATTGAATGAATGTCTAGGGCAATTGGTATAAACAGCTGTCTAGACAGGTACTGCAAGGAACTTGCAAGTCCCTTTCATTAATAACTGGGACATATTCTATGGCAAACGTGATGTGTATGCAAGGGATGGGGTTCATCTCTCTGGGGCTGGAGTAGTTGCATTAGCCAATTCGATTTAGGGGGTTATTGGTGACTTGTCTAGGGCTTTAAACTGATAGATTATAGAAGTATGGGTGTTTGTGGGAAACAATCAGGCTGCAGCATTAGGGTTGAAAACAGCAGATATAACCAGGATACCTCAGGGATAAGTTTAAAAGACAATATTCAAAATAAAGTTGCTAGTAAAGGTAAATTAACTGATCAACAAACAAAGAGAGATAGTAGAGGGCAACGAGTGACTAGCTCACTTAAGGTTTACTATACAAATAGTAGGAGTCTAAGAAATAAGATAAATGAGCTAAGATTACTTGCAAGTGTAGGTGATATAGATATTACTGCTATAACAGAGACCTGGTTCAACTTGAAATATAGAGAAATGCCTTCTTAATGCAGCATACAGGGTTATAAACTATTACACACTGATAGAGTCAACAGGAAGGGTGGTGGAGAGGCGATGTACGTCAGAGATAATTTAAATTGTTGTGTTAGACGAGATATAAGTTTAGAAACATCGGACACAGAATCTGTTTGACTACAGTTTCTCGAGGGTCGTGAAAAGTTAATTTTGGGTGTGATTTATAGGCCCCCAAACCTTGATAGGGAGTGCAGTAGGCTGATATGGGACGAAATTCATAAGGCATCTAGATATGAAAATGTTGTGTTAATGGGAGATTTTAACTTTAGACAAATTGATTGGAACAATATGACAGGAAATCTTGAGTCTAGTGACTTTCTTGATACTGTTCAGGATTGCTTTTTAAAACAGGTTGTGACAGAACCAAGAAGAGGAAACAATCTGCTTGACTTGGTTCTTGCCAACAAAGAATCACTAGTTAATAATCTAGAGGTTAATGATGAGCTTGGGGAAAGTGACCACAAATCACTTAATTTCAATATATCATGGAGTTACCCGGATAACTGCAAAGAAATCTCTGTCCCAGACTTTCGCTTGGCCGATTTCATAGGACTGAAAAATTACCTGGGTGGGCTAAATTGGGATGACCTGACTATGGGTCAGGTAGGTGATCTTGGTTGCCAATATGACGTTTTTCAGAGCATAGTTCTAGCTGCCCAGACAACTCTTGTTCCGAGTAAGGAAATTAGATCTAACAAAAATGATCCCAAATGGATGAACAATAGATTAAAACATGTCATAAGTCAAAAGAGAGGCATATATACGCGTCAAAAGAGGGGATGGGCAGTTAAGAAATCAATATATTCAATTAAAGAGAGAAATAAAAAAGGAATAAGAAAAACAAAAAGGGATTATGAGGCTAAGGTCACAAGGGATTCAAAGACTAACACAGAAGGGTTCTTTCAGGTATACAGAAGTAAGATTAGGAACAAGATTGGCCCACTTAAGACAAATAGAGAAATTAAAACCTAACAAATTCACAGGCCTGATGAAATGTACACAAGGGTTCTAAAGGAATGTAAAGAGGAGCTTAGCAAACCTTTGGCTAATCTTTTCAACATATCACTACAAACTGGCATGGTGCCAGATAAGTGGAAAATGGTAAATGTGATACTTATTTTCAAAGCAGATGAGAGGTTCTTAGCTTCGAACTATAGACCAATAAGCCTAACCTCCATAGTGGGAAAATTTATGGAATCAATAATTGTCGAGGCAGTTCATAGCCACCTTGAAAAGCATAAATTAATTAATGAATCTCAGCATGGTTTTACAAAGGGTCGTTCCTGAATTACGAATTTATTAACTTTTTTCACTAAGGTATTTGAGGAGGTAGATCATGGTAATGAATATGATATTGTGTATATGGACTTCAGTAAGGCTTTTGACAGGGTCCCACATCAGAGACTATTGAGGAAAATTAAGGCACGTGGAATAGGAGGAGAAATTTTTTCCTGGATAGAGGCATGTTTGAAAAATAGGCAGCAGAGAGTTTGCATAAATGGGGAGAAATCAGAGTGGGGAAGCATCACGAGCGGTGTTCCACAGGGGTCAGTGTTGGGCCCCCTGTTGTTCACAATCTACATAAACGACATTGATGAGGGCATAAAATCGACTTAAGCAAGTTTGCCGATGACGCCAAAATAGGCCGTTGAATTCATTCTGACGAGAACATTAGAACACTCCAAGAAGTTTTGAATAGACTGACGCAGTGGTCGGAGAAGCGGCAGATGCAGTTTATTACAGAAAAATGCAAAGTTCTAAATGTTGGACAGGAAAATAACCATGCCACATATAAACTAAATAATGTAGATCTTAATATTACGGTTTGCAAAAAAGATTTAGGAGTTCTGGTTAGCAGTAATCTGAAACCAAGACAACAGTGCACAAGTGTTCACAATAAAGCGAACAGAATTCTTGGCTTCATATCTAGAAGTATAAATAATAGAAGTCCTCAGGTTGTTCTTCATCTCTATACATCCTTGGTTAGGCCTCATTTAGATTATGCTGCTCAGTTCTGGCCACCGTATTACAGAATGAATATAAATGCTCTGGAAAACGTACAAAGGAGGATGACAAAGTTGATCCCATGTATCAGAAATCTTCCCTATGAGGATGAATTGAGGGCCCTGAATCTGCACTCTCTAGAAAGGCATAGAATTAGGGAAGATATGACTGAGGTGTATAAATGGAAGACATGAATGAATAAAGAGGATGTAAATAACGTGCTGAAAATATCTAGCCTAGACAGGACTCGCAGCAATGGTTTTAATTTGGAAAAATTCAGATTCAAAAAGGATATAAGAAAGCACTGGTTTGGTAATAGGGTTGTGGATGAGTGGAACAAACTCTCGAGTACATATATAGAAGCTAAAACGTTGTGTAGTTTAAAAAATAGGTTAGATAAATACATGAGTGGGTGTAGGTGGGTGTGAGTTGGACCTGAATAGCTTGTGCTACTAGGTCAGTTGCCGTGTTCCTTCCTTAAGTGAATGTGACCTTACCTGACTAGGTTGGGCATTGACTTAAGCCAGTAGAAGACTTGGACCTGCCTCGCATGGGCCAGTAGGCCTGCTGCAGTGTTCCTTCTTTCTGATGTCCTACTTCATTCAGTTTGGTAACAGAGCTACAGATGTCCCTCTTAACATAATGATAAACGGATCACCTATCACAAAACTCACAAAGGGAAAATTCTTAGGAATCCACCTTGATAATAGACTCAAATTTCAAACACATATACAACAAATTTCCAAAAAAAAATTCCAAGACCGTAGGCATACTAACGAACATACGGTACTATGTTCCACAGTCAGCCCTCCTGGCCCTATATCACTCACTTATTTACCCCTATCTCACCTATGGAATTTGTGCATGGGCTCAACAACAATAAACCATCTCAGACCATTAATTACCCAACAAAAGGCTGCAGTCAGGATGATAACAAATTCCCACTACAGGCAGCACACTCCACCAATATTCAAAACACTAAACCTACTCACCATACAAAACATCCATGCTTATTACTGTACCTACTACATACATAGAACACTTAATTCTGATGTTAACCCTCCCCTCAAACATCTCCTTACCAACCTCAACAGAACACATGACCATAACACAAGGCACAGATCACTCTTTGATGTTCCTCGTGTCCATCTCACGCTATGCAAAAACTCAATGCACATAAAAGGCCCTAAAATCTGGAATTCATTATCTGTGAATATAAAAGAAACACTGTCTGTTTATAAATTCAAGTCTCTTCTCAAAAATCACTTACTAATCCACAACTAAATAAATACTGAATAATTGTATCCCATAAATTGTATCTCGTAAATGTTTCTCATTATTGTATCTCATAAATGTCTAACCTGTGACCCAATCAAACTTTATTTTTTAATTACTTTACCTAACAAAATACTCCATTCTACTGAATGCTCAACACACAGTAAATGAACATATGACCTGTCTTTGTAATACTCGTTTGTGCTAAATTGTTATATGTTTACAACAATGTTTTTACCACTGAATATATCATTGCTTAGTTAATCTTAGGTTAATTTTAAGCCTCCCCATAATGCTCTGCATACAAGGGGCTTTGGCATGTTACACTGTAATAACTTTGTACCTCACTGTATCATGTTCAAATGACGTGTCTGACCTCATTAGGTCAAGGCATTTGCTTAAGCCGGTGGGGAGAATTGGAGCTGCTTCACATAGACCAGTAGGCCTGTTGCAGAGTTCCTTCTTTCTTATGTTCTTATGAGGGCAAATATTCTATTAGTGGGATGGATCTGTGAAGGACCTGCCTAGTATGGGCCAAAAGGCCTGCTGCAGTGTTCCTGTGGCTAGCTGGTGGCTAACGCGACGGTCTGGAGTTTTGAGACTCTCTGACCTCGGGTTCAATCCCGCCCGTGGTATGGTTTGTTTGCAATCGTGTCATTACGATTTCGTGAGTCATGTTGACGGCAGTGAAGGGACTTGAGCTAGAGTTCGTCACGGCCACGCTAGCTGGAGATTCGTCTGTAAAAACTTGCATTTGTGGTCACAGTGGTGCCTGTGCTAACCTTCCTATTGTGTAGAAATATACCTAGTTGGATGAATCTTACTGTGGCTAGCTGGTCTAGTGGCTAACGCGACGGTCTGGAGTTTTGAGACTCTCTGACCGCGGGTTCAATCCCGCCTGTGGTATGGTTTCCTCCTGTCTTATGTTCTTATGTTCTTATGTTCTTATGTTCTTATGTTCTTACCTTGAAGGGAAAGACAAATATACAAGACTGTAGATTTAGATACATCAAGAGAGAAATATTGTGTTTAAACGCAGATATTGACACAGGTGTTACATGACACATATGATACATGAAACAGGTGTTACATGACACAGATGTTATATGACACAGGTGTTACATGACACAGGTGTTACATGACACAGGTGTTACATGACACAAGTGACACATGACACAGGTGTTACATGACACAGGTGTTACATGACACAGGTAATACATGACACAGGAGTTACATGACACAGGTGATACATGTCACAGGTGTTAGATGACACAGGTGATACATGACACAGGTGATACATGTCACAGGTGTTACATGACACAGGTGATACATGATACAGGAGTTACAGGACACAGGTGTTACATGACACAGATGATACATGTCACAGGTGTTACATGACACAGGTGATACATGACACAGGAGTTACAGGACACAGGTGTTACATGACACAGGTGATACATGGCACAGCTGATACATGGCACAGGTGATACATGGCACAGGTGTTACATGACACAGGTGTTACATGACACAGGTGATACATGACACAGGTGTTACATGACACAGGTGATACATGTCACAGGTGTTACATGACACAGGTGATACATGTCACAGGTGTTACATGACACAGGTGATACATGGCACAGGTGATACATGACACAGTGATACATGGCACAGGTGTTACATGACACAGTGATACATGCACAGGTGATACATGAACAGGTGATACATGACACAGGTGATTACATGACACAGGTGTTACATGACACAGGTGAACAGTGACAGTGATACATGTCACAGGTGTTACATGACACAGGTGATACATGTCACAGGTGTTACATGACACAGGTGATACATGGCACAGGTGATACATGACACAGGTGATACATGTCACAGGTGTTACATGACACATGATACATGAAACAGGTGATACATGACACAGGTGATACATGACACAGGTGATACATGGCACAGGTGATACATGACACAGGTGATACATGACACAGGTGATACATGGCACAGGTGATACATGACACAGGTGATACATGACACAGGTGTTACATGACACAGGTGATACATGTCACAGGTGTTACATGACACAGGTGATACATGTCACAGGTGTTACATGACACAGGTGATACATGGCACAGGTGATACATGACACAGGTGATACATGTCACAGGTGTTACATGACACATATGATACATGAAACAGGTGATACATGACACAGGTGATACATGACACAGGTGATACACGACACAGGTGATACACGACACAGGGGATACATGACACAGTAGATACATGGCAGAGGAGATACATGACACAGTAGATGCATGACACAGGAGATATATAACACTGAAGATACATGGAACAAGAGATACATACCCGGAATCTCTCATCAGCAGAGTATGTGTAGACATCAGCGGTGAGAATGTGTAGGTCTCTCTTCCTCATCCACGTCACCTGCCGGAGATATTCCTCATTATTTCTCACAAGTCGCTCAGTCATCCGTCACAATTTGTGTTACGGCTGGTTGCTCGTCTTGATTGATAAAACTACGGTTACCAGGGCGTAATGATACTGGTATCATGTGACGTAATGATACTGGTATCATGTGACGTAATGATACTGGTATCATGTGACGTAATGATACTGGTATCATGTGACGTAATGATACTGGTATCATGTGACGTAATGATACTGGAATCATGTGACGTAATGATACTGGTATCATGTGACGCAATGATACTGGTATCATGTGACGTAATATTACTGGTGTCATGTGACGTAATGATACTGGTACCATGTGACGTAATGATATTGGTATCATGTGACGTTATGATACTGGCATCATGTGACGTAATGATACTGGTGTACCAGAGGCAAGTGTTACTGCTATAGATGCACGTGCATACTTCACACCATTTGCTTACCTTCCATGGTAACTCTAGGACACTACTGACTACCATCGAGCATATTTAATTTAATGAGGGAAAATGGCTAAACACGTGATATATAGTTTTAGGATATAGGAGACAATTATATTGAATCCAAGAGGTGATATTATTGACTTCCAATGATAATGTTACTGGAAACGCGGAATGGTCTGGGAATCCAGAAGTGTTACCAGCAGGAGGCCATCACTGGGGATCTTGATTAAGGCAGAAGGAATCTAACAATAACTTTGCATTACTGGCTGAGGAGAATTAATTTGTAAAATGCTCATCTGAATTTTTGGTAAATTTTGTCGCTAGGGAGAAAACTTTCACTGGTATAGTAACGCAATAAAAATCACAGCTTCGAATCCGAGTGAGTTTGAGGAGCGTGTCCTGAATACTGAATGGGATTGACATCCACATCCCCAGCCTGGGAAGTCCTGATATACTACCAAGTGAGCTGATAAAATGTGTGGGAGGGAGAGTTGTCAATAGTGAGGAGAGTGCTGATGCAAGTGGTGGGTGATGACATTAGTGGAGTTGGTGCTAGTGTTGGCAGTGGTTGTGTTGTGACTGGTGTTGCCAGTTGCATTGATGTTGGTGTTGGTAAGGCGTTGTTGCAAGTGCTGGTACAGGTGGTGGTACTGGTATTGGTGGTACTTGGTGGAGGCTGTTGTTGCTGGTGTTAGAGCTGTTGTTAGGGCTACTTCAGACAGTTCTGACGACGGTGGTAGTGAGATGGTGGTGGATGGAATAGAGAAGTAACGATAATGAATGGGCAAGGAAAGTGAACGAGAGAAGAGTAGACGAGAGAGAAGGAGGAGAAGGAGGGGTAGAGGTGAGGAAAGAAGGAAAGGTGGGATGGGAGGAGGAAAAAAGCTTCATGGTAACCTGGAAGAGAGACTTCACAAAACATGGGAAGGTTAACACTATTCAATGTACTTGAAGATCCTCTCCCTGGAACACCATTCAAGGTAACTGACACTCTCCCTGGAACACCATTTAAGGTAACCGACACTCTCCCTGGAACACCATTCAAGGTATCTGACACTCTCCCTGGAACACCACTCAAAGTAACTGGCATTCTCCCTGGAACACCACTCAAGGAAACTGACACTCTCCCTGGAACATCACTCAAGGTAACTGACACTCTACCTGGAACACCATTCAAGGTAACTGACACTCTCCCTGGAACACCATTTAAGGTAACTGACACTCTCCCTGTAACACCATTCAAGGTAACTGACACTCTCCCTGGAACACCATTCAAGGTAACTAACTCTCTCCCTGGAACACCATTTAAGGTAACTGACACTCTCCCTGGAACACCATTCAAGGTAACTGACACTCTCCCTGGAACACCACTCAAGGTAACTGACACTCTCCCTGGAACACCACTCAAGGTAACTGACACTCTCCCTGGAACACCACTCAAGGTAACTGACACTCTCCCTGGAACACCACTCAAGGTAACTGACACTCTCCCTGGAACACCACTCAAGGTAACTGACACTCTCCCTGGAACACCACTCAGGGTAACTGACACTCTCCCTGGAACACCACTCAAGGTACCTGACACTCTCCCTGGAACACCGCTCAAGGTAACTGACACTCTCCCTGGAACACCACTCAAGGAAACTGACACTCTCCGTGGAATACCACTCAAGGTAACTGACACTCTCCCTGGAGCACCATTCAAGGTAACTGACACTCTCCCTGGAACACCATTCAAGGTAACTGACACTCTTCCTGGAACACCATTCAATGTAACTGACACTCTCCCTGGAACACCACTCAAGGTAATTGACACTCTCCCTGAACACCACTCAAGGTAACTAACACTCTGCCTGGAACACCATTCAAGGTAACTGACACTCTCCCTGGAACTCCATTCAAGGTAACTGACACTCTCCCTGGAACACCATTTAAGGTAACTGACATTCTCCCTGGAACATCATTCAAGGTAACTGACACTTTCCCTGGAAAACCATTCAAGGTAACTGAAATTTTTCATGGTAAAACTGTTCAAAGTAATTTAAACTTTCAATGGGGAACACTGTTGAAGATAACTTAAGAACTGGAGAATAAACACCACTGGAAGTACTGTAGTTTTCTGACAGAATACAACTCAAGGTTCTTGATACTTCATGATCATTTCCATGGTACCATAATTCACTTGATCATTTCCATGGTACCAGAATTCACTTGATCATTTCCATGGTACCATCGTTCACTTGATCATTTCCATGGTACAATCGTTCACTTGATCATTTCCATGGTACAATCGTTCACTTGATCTTTTCCATGGTACCATCGTTCACTTGATATTTTCCATCGTACCATCGTTCACTTGAACATTTCCATGGAACCATCGTTCACATGATCATTTCCATCGTACTATCGTTCACTTGAACTTTTCCATGGTACGATCGTTCACTTGAACTTTTCCATGGTACGATCGTTCACTTGAACTTTTCCATGGTACGATCGTTCACTTGAACTTTTCCATCGTACCATCGTTCACTTGAACTTTACCATGGTACCATCGTTCACTTGATATTTTCCATCCTACCATCGTTCAGATATACTTAAACTTTTGCATGGCACCATCTTTAAAGATATTTTATCTTTTCTCTACTACCATCGTTCAAGGTACTTGATTTTTTCTATGGTACCATTATTGAACAACTTTAAGAAAGTTATGGTAAGAGAAGTGCACGCAAGATGGAGGAGGTAAATAATACCCTAAGATGGTGACACAAAAACATTACGACTCACGTAATCTTAATAACATGATTGCATACAAACCATGGTGCGATTTTGTAAGGACTTGAGCTAGAGTTCAACACAGCTACGCTGATGTGGGATTCGTCTATAAATAGCTGAATTTGTGGTTACAGTGGCGGCTCACACTAACCTCCCTATGATAAATAGAATTAAATGGATAGTGAGTTTTAGGACGCACTTGTCAGAGGTTCGGATTCCAGTTGTTCCCTTATGTGATTTTCTTTCAGAAATATTACCTTCGCACAGTGGCCACACCATCATTACCTTCACACACAGTGGCCACACCATCATTACCTTCACACACAGTGGCCACACTATCAATACATAAGAACATAAGAACATAAGAACGAAGGAACACTGCAGAAGGCCTACTGGCCCATGCGAGGCAGGTCCAAGTCTCCTACCGGCTTAAGCCAATGCACCCAACCTAGTCAGGTCAGGTCACATTGACTTAAGGGAGGAACACGGCAACCGACCTGTTAGCACAAGCTATCAGGTCTAACTCACACCCACCACATCTACTCATGTATTTATCCAACCTATTTTTAAAGCTACACAACGTTCTGGCCTCTATAACGGTACTTGGGAGTTTGTTCCACTCATCCACAACTCTATTACCAAACCAGTACTTTCCTATATCCTTCCTGAATCTGAATTTTTCCAACTTAAAACCATTGCTGCGAGTCCTGTCTAGGCTAGATATTTTCAGCACACTATTTACATCCCCTTTATTTATTCCTGTCTTCCACTTATACACCTCAATCATATCCCCCCTAATTCTACGTCTTTCTAGAGAGTGCAGTTTCAGGGCCCTTAGTCTATCCTCATAGGGAAGGTTTCTGATACATGGATCATCTTTGTCATCCCCCTTTGTACATTTTCCAGAGAATTTAATCCATTCTGTAATACGGTGACCAAACTGTGCAGCATAATCTAAATGGGCCTAACCAAGGATGTATAGAGTTGAAGAACAACCTGAGGACTCCTATTATTTATGCTTCTTGATATGAAGCCAGGATTCTATTAGCTTTATTGCGAACACTTATGCACTGTTGTCTTGGTTTCAGATTACTGCTAACCAGAACTCCTAAATCTTTTTCGCAATCCGTAATATTAAGATCTACATTATTTAGTTTATATGTGGCATGGTTATTGTCCTGTCCAACATTTAGAACTTTGCATTTGTCTATATTAAACTGCATCTGCCACTTCTCCGACCACTGCATCAGTCTATTCAAATCTTCCTGGAGTGCTCGAATGTCCTCGTCAGAATGAATTCGACGGCCTATTTTGGTGTCATCGGCAAACTTGCCGATGTCGCTCTTTATCCCTCATCTATGTCGTTTATGTAGATTGTGAACAGCTGGGGGCCCAACACTGACCCTGTGGAACACCGCTCGTGACGCTTCCCCACTCTGATTTCTCCCCATTTATGCAAACTCTCTGCTGCCTATTTGTCAACCATGCCTCTATCCAGGAAAAAATTTCTCCTCCTATTCCGTGTGCTTTAATTTTCCTAATAGTCTCTGATGTGGGACCCTGTCAAAAGCCTTACTGAAGTCCTATACCAATATCATTTCATTCCATGATCTACCTCCTCAAATCCTAGTGAAAAAAGTTAATAAATTCGAAAGGCGGGAACGCCCCTTTGAAAAAAACCATGTGAGTTTCTTGATTAATTTTGCTTTTAAAGGGTGGCTACAAAATGCCTCGGCAATTTTGTTTCCCCTTAAATTTTCCCACTATGGAGGTTAGGCTTATTGGCATAGCTCGAAGCAAAGGGGACCTGCACCTTTTTTGAAAATAGGTACACATTTTGCCTTTTTCCCACTTATTGGCACCAGCCAGTTTGTATATATGTGAAAAGATTACCAAAGGTGCTAAGCCCTCTTTACATTCCTTTAGAACCCTTGCTAAGTTCATCGGGGCCTGGGATTTGTTAGGTTTTAATTTATCTATTTGCCAAAGGGACCATGTCATTTTTTGCCCCTAATGGGCACAGTTTATTATCGCCTTTTCCCTACATTTTTATCATTACGGAATACCACTGGAATCCTCCTGTGAAAAAACGAGAGGAAGTATTTTTAAAAATTTTCTACACTTTTTCCTTATCATGCAGTGAGCTGACCCAGGAATTTTTTGAGGGGGGCCATCTTGCCCCTGATCTTACTCTTAACCTAAAAGAACCCTTTTTGGGTTATCTTCGATTTCTTGCAATTTTAAACCTATAATTTCTTTTTGCTTTTCTAATTCCCCTTTTTTATTTCTCTCTTTAACTGAATATATCGATTTTTTAAATTGCCCCTCTCCTTTTTTGATTTGCCTATATAGCCTCTCTTTTGACCAAACAGATATTTTAATCTATTGTTCATCCATTTGGATCATTTTGTTTTACTGTTTTCCCCATTTGGAAAAATATTTGACTGAGCACTAGAAATTTCCTGGGAAAGCAAAATCGGGAACCCTCAACCTACCTGACCCTTTGTCAGTCATTCCCGTTCAGCCCACCTAAGTAATTTTTTCAGTCCTAGAAACAGCCAAGCGAAAGTCAGGGGCGGAACTTGATTGCCATTATTAGGGGAATTCCATAATATGTTAAAAATGAGTGATTTTGTCACTCTCCCCAAGCCTCATTAAACCCAAGATTATTAATTTGTTTCCCTACTGGCAAAACCAAATCAAAGGGGGTTATTTCCCCCATTGGCTCTGTCACAAAAGTTTTAAAAAAATCCTATCGAATCAAGAAAGTCACCCGACCAAATTTCCTTCAATTGCTCCAGTCAATTGTCATATTGAAATCTCCCATTACACAACATTTTTGTTGTAGTCCTTACGAATTTCGTCCATAGAAATTTACTGCCTCCCTACAAGATTTGGGGCCCTGAAAAACACACCCAAAAATTGTTTTTTTTCCGGCCCTCGAAAGCTGTAACCAAAAAGATTCAGTGGCTGACGCTTCTAATTTAAAAATCTTTGTCTAACACAACAATTTTAAAATTGTCTCTGAATACACGCTACTCCACCACCTTTTTTGTTTACCCTGTCAGTGTGGGAAAAATTTATAGCCTTTTTTGTGACATTTAGGGGCATCTCTCTATCTTTCAATTGAGCCCGGTCTCCTTTTTTGCAATAATATCTATGTTTTCCCGCACTTGCAATTAATCTTAGCTCACTATCTATTTCTAACACTCCTGCTATTTATATAAACCTTTAAAGGGGGCTATTCCCCTTGCGCCCCCTGCGTCCCCCTTTGTTTGCTACCCGTTCTATTTTCTTTATTTATAACTTATGCTGAATGCCTTTTTTAATTTTCTGTTTCCAACCCTAGTGTTCAACTGCTTTTTTTCCCCCAAAACACCCATACCCTATCTTCATCAGTTTAAAATCAAGGATTTCACCAATGGGCCTTTTTCAACGAGTCGCAAGTTACCACCCCTGCCCCAGAGGAAGTACCCCCATCCCCTTTATAATAATTTTTGCCATAAAAATTTTTCCAGTTGAATGAAAGGGATTGCAAGTCCTTGCAGAACTGTCTAGCCACAATTACACCAATTTGCCCAACAACCTTTTATTTCCTACTCCCCTTCTAGGCAAAACACTTTGATTGGGTTCCCCCCTTAGCTTAAAGAAATCTATAGCTGACCCGTACTTATTTCAGCTTTTCTCCCCACCCTTCCCAATATCATTCCACCACCTGAGAAGATAAAGGGGTTGTTCCCCCTTACCTGACAGATATTACCGCCCTTTTTCAATGTCCCCAACACCAGCTCCAGGGAAGCACACTCTCTCCATCTTTTTATTTCCCATTTCAAAAACCGGTAACATATCTTACCTGAAGTCACCAACCCCAAGAATGCCTTACCTTCTTTTGCAGGGGGGAGATACCCTTCCTTTAGGCCACTGAAGTACATTCATCCTGTAGAACAGAGAAGCGATTTCCTACCTTCAGATCTTCACTCTTAAACTTTCCTTACTCTGATGAGCCTCCCAATACTGTGAACAACTCGCCACTTGTAGCAGGTGCTGGGCTGGCACCTCACGGCTGGTAGCCGTTTGCTACCACATCCCCACCTACAGCCTCCTCACAGTGAGAGACAGACTGCACCTCACTGCTAGAAGCCTCATTCCCCACATCTCCAACCACCTCACCTCTCTCTCTCCCTCCCAGGCCCATTGAGGTGGACCTTCACTCCTATCTAAAAAATCTCCTCCTGGAGAGCAGACCTCCTCCTTCACTCTCCAACCTCATTTTAAAACACTGCAGAAGCAAGCCATGCTTTGTAACCGTCCACGCTAATCCCCAAAGCAGCTCAGGGTCTGTGACCTCACACACAGTGGCCACACCATCATTACCTTCACACACAGTGGCCACACCATCATCACCTTCACACTCAGTGGCCACACCATCATTACCTTCACACACATTGGCCCACACCTCATTACCTTTCACCACACAGTGGCCACACCATCAATACCTTCGCATACAGTGGCCACAGAGCCAACATTACCTTCACAAAACAGTGGCCCCACATCATTACCTTCACACACAGTGGCCACACCAACATTACCTTCACACACAGTGGCCACACCATCATTACCTTCGCACAGTGGCCACACTATCAATACCTTTACACACAGTGGCCACACCATCATTACCTTTACACAACATCAGTGGCCACACCCATCATTACCTTCAACTACACACACAGTTGCCACTTTCCATCATTACCTTACACACAGTTGCCACACCATCATTACCTTCACACACATTGGCCACTCCATCATTACCTTCACACACAGTTGCCACACCATCATTACCTTCACACACAGTGGCCACACCATCATTACCTTCACACACAGTAGCCACACCATCCTTACCTTCACACACAGTGGCCACACCATCATTACCTTCGCACACAATGGCCACACTAACATTACCTTCACACACAGTGGCCACAACCATCATTACTTTCATCACACAGTGGCCACACCAACTTACCTTCACACACAGTGTCCACCGCCATCAGTACCTTCGCACAGTGGCCACACTATCAATACCTTTACACACAGTGGCCACACCATCATTACCTTTACACACAGTGGCCACACCATCATTACCTTCACACACACACAGTGGCCACTCCATCATTACCTTCACACACAGTTGCCACACCATCATTACCTTCACACACAGTGGCCACTCCATCATTACCTTCACACACAGTTGCCACACCATCATTACCTTCACACACAGTGGCCACACCATCATTACCTTCACACACAGTGGCCACACCATCATTACCTTCACACACAAGTGGCCACACCATCATTACCTTCACACACAGTGGCCACACCATCATTACCTTCACACACAATGGCCACACATACCATCATTACCTTCACAAACATGGCCACACCATCATTACCATCACACACATTGGCCACCCCATCATTACCTTCACACACAGTGGCCACGCCACATTACTTACACACACAGTGGCCACAACCATCATTACCTTCTCCACTATAGTGTCCACAACCATCATTACCTTCTCACACAGTGGCCACACCATCATTACCTTCTCACATAGTGGCCACACCATCATTACCTTCTCACACAGTGGCCACACCATCATTACCTTCTCACATAGTGGCCACACCATCATTACCTTCACACAACAGTGGGCCACAACATCATCATTACCTCTCACACAGTGCCACACCATCATTACCTACACACACAGTGGTCACACCATCATTACCTTCACTACACAGTGGCCACATCTACCATCATTACTCTTCTCACTCAGTAGCCACAGCCTAACCAACATTACCTCACACACAATGCCAGCACCATCATTACCTTCACACACAGTGCCCTCACCAACATTACACTTCACACACAATTGGCCACACCATCATTACCTCACACACGTGGCCACAACCATCATTACCCTTCACACACAGTGGCCACAACCATCATTCCCTTCACACACAGTGGCCACACCCATCATTACCTTCATCACACAGTGGCCACACCATCATTAACCATTTCTCACATAGTGGCCACACCATCATAGACACTCTCACACAGTGGCCACACCATCATTACCTTCTCACATAGTGCCATACACCATCATTACCTTCTCACACAGTGGCCAACACTAGCAATACCACTCACATAGGGCCACAGCCATCCTTACCTTCACACACAGTGGCCACACATCAGTACCTTCTCTACACAGGTGGCCACACCATCATTACCTTCACACACAGTGGTACACCACATTCACCTTCACACACAGTGGGCCGACAAAGCCATCATACCTTCTCATCAGTAGCCACACCATCATTACCTGTCTCACATAGTGCCACACTATCTTTAGCTTCACACTACATGGCCACACACATTACCTTCTCACACAGTGGCCACACTATCATTACCTTCACACACAGTGGCCACACCATCATTACCTTCTCACACAGCGGCCACACTATCATTACCTTCTCACACAGTGGCCACACCATCATTACCCTTCACACACGCGAAGGGCCACACATCTTTACCCTTCTCACTACCAGTGGCCACCCTGTCATTACCTTCTCACACAGTGGCCACACTATCATTACCTTCACACACAGTGGCCACACTATCATTACCTTCACACACAGTGGCCACACTATCATTACCTTCACTACAACAGTGGCCACACCACGACCATCATTACCTCACACACTTGGCCACACCCATCTATACCTTCACTATACACAGTTGCCCACTATCATTACCTTCACACACAGTGGCCCACACCATCATTACCTTCACACAACAGTGCCACACCATCATACCTTCACACACAGTGTGCCACACCATCATTACCTGCTCACACAGTGGCCACTCTTGTCATACCTTCTCCACAGTGTCCACACTATCATTACCTTCACACACAGTGCCACACTACATTACCTTCAACACACAGTGGCCACATCATCATTACCTCTCACACAGTGCCACACTATCATTACCTTCTCACACAGTGGCCACACACACCATTCATTACCTTCTCACCAGTGGCCACACTATCATTACCTTCACACACATGTCCACAAAAAACCATCATTACCTTCTCACACAGTGGCCACACTATCATACCTTCACCCATACAGTGGCCACATCCATCCCATTACCTTCTCACACAGTGTCCACACTATCATTTACCTTCTCACACATGGCCACACACTTTAGCTTCACACACAGTGGCCACAACCATCATTTACCTCACCCACCAGTGGCACACCAATCATTACGTTTCTCACACATTGGCCACACCATCATTACCTTCACACCCAGTGGCCACACAACAATTACCTTCAGGTCACACACAGTGGCCACACCATCAAACCCATTCACACACATGGCCACACCATCATTAACCTTCTCACCACAGTGGCCACGACCATCATAACATTCTCGCACAGTGGCCACACCATCATTACCTTCTCTCACACCAGTGGCCACACCATCATTACCTTCAACACACAGTGCCACACCATCATTACCTTCTCACTCCGTTGCCACACTATCATTAACCTCAAACACAGTGACCACACCATCATACCTTCAACACACAGTAAAACACACCATCATTACCTTCACACACAATAGTGGCCACACCAACATTACCTTCCACACAGTGGCCACATCCCTCATTACATTCTCACACAGTGGCCCACACCCATCATTACCTTCACATCACAGTGGCCACACATCATTCCTTCAACACAGTGGCCACACCATCATTACCTTCACACCACAGTGGCCACACATCATTACCTTCTTCACCCAGTGCCACAACACCAGCTGAGTCTATAGTTCTGAGTCATAGTTTTTTTCTTCGTTAAGAGAGTTGGATTAGAGCTTCATGGCTCGAGTGTAATACAACCCAATGAAAGAGTCAAGTTTGGTGGTCCGTTTGTGAAAGACTTAAATTTTACTCTCTCTCACTCTTTCTCTCTCTCTCTTCTCTCTATCCTCTCCCCTCTCTCTCCTCCATCTCTCTCTTCTCTCTCATCACCTTCATCCATCTCTTCTCTCCTCTCTCTTCTCTCTCTCTTCTCATCTTCTCTCCTCACTCTCTCTCTCACATCTATCTCTCTCTCTCTCTCTCTCAGTCTCTATTCTTACACACTCATTTTTTAAAGTATTTTGTTTATTATGAGACATACAAGTATGGAACAGACTGAAGTTGGCGCCATCAGTGGGGCCAATCATTTCATTTATCCACTAACTTTATTTAGCTTGATATCATTAAGCTGTACCAACAGAAGACCAGATTCAAGTTATCCGGGGAATAAATGATCGCGTGAGAAGTGTTAATGTCTACTCTAGAAGATAAGATAAGATAAGATTTCGTTCGGATTTTTAACCCCGGAGGGTTAGCCACCCAGAATAACCCAAGAGAGTCAAGTGCGTCTGTTCCCCCCCCCCCCCCGAGGACTGACTCTTTTTCCATTGGGGTCCATTACTTCTTGTCCCCAGGATGCGACCCACAGCCATCACTAACACACCAGGTACCTATTTGCTGCTAGGTGAACAGGACAATAGGTGTAAGAAAACGTGTCGAAATGTTGCCACTCGCCGGGAATCGAACCCGGGCCCTCCGTGTGTGAAGCGGGAGCTTTAGCCACCAGGCCACCGGGCCACCGGGCCACCACCAGAAGCTGATTTTCTGCTGTCCTCCGAGTGGCCTCGTACATAACGTACATAACGGTAAGGCCATCCACATCCCTCCTGTGTCAAGACTCGGGAAATGAAAGATCTATGCAAAATGGGTCCTGGCAAGAGATGAAGTCTTCCTCTAGTTCTCTAAGTCTGTCATGAAGTCGCAGATGGAACGGATGGCAATCAATCCACGGAAGTGGAGCATACTCTATGGTTTATCTACTTGTGCCTCATACGGAATCATGCAACGTCTACTTCAAGCAGATGCGAGATATGTCAAAGTGCTGCAATTTCCTGGTTGCCTTTTTTGCAAGATTACAGCGTGGATCTTCGTGATCAGTTTTGAGTCAAATTTTCACCCCAGAATATCATCATCGTCCCCGGGTACCAACACCTCATCCCCATTCATTCATACCACTGCTCCTGCATACTATCATGGTACCTATAGACCCAACATCATTTGTGGTTTTCTCAGGTGCAAAATGTGCCAGAGATTGTTTATACACCCAGGTTGATGAATTGATGTAACTTAGAGCAGTTGCGATAATTCTCTTGGAAAAGTAAATGTCAGAGTACAGTCGTCTGCATAAAATTGCAAAGGAAAAATTTCTGGGATGAGATGAACATCAACAAGTAGACATTCCATAACAATGACCCAAGCACACTTTCCTGTAGAACACTTGCTCCAATTGGATGTCTTGCTGGCTCTGTCTCGTTGAGAACTACGTTTAGAGATCTTCCATAAAGGTAATCACTGAGGGGACATAGTGTAGAGCCTGCAGTTTTGCCAAGAGTCCCTAGTGCCACATTCGGTCTGTAGCACCAGCAATGTCCTGTGCTACTCTTCAACTGACGTTGGATTAATCCAGTGACTGATGCCACTAAGTGGAAAGGTTTAACACTAGATCACCAGCAGAGTAACCTTTTCTAAAGTCATATTGACGGTCGCAAATAAGAGAGTCAGAGTCGAAAAGCTGTCGTTCTTCTCCTCTCTCTCCCCTCCTCTCCTCTCTTCTCTCTCTCTCTCCTCTCTCTTCTCTCTCTCTCTCTCTCTCTCTCTTTTTTTTTTACACAGGGTTTGACAAGGTTAAGGATCCCTAGCTTTATTGACAAGCTATTTACAGGTTAAGGATTCCTAACTTTATTGGCAAGCTAAGAGCTGTTACCTACATCAGCTCATTTGAAAGCATTTTTATTGTTATGAGACATACAAGTAGGGAACAGGATGAAGTTGGAGCCATCTGTGGGCCAGCATTTCATTTGATCAACTGACTTTTCTCGTTGACATCATTATGCTGTACGAATGTGTTCCATACTCGAGTCATCCTGGGTATGTATGATCTCAGATGGAGTGATGTTCTGGAAAAGGGGTTTAACAGCCAGAGTGAAGTTGCTGCTTTCTCCCCGTCTTGGGGCATAAAAGCTTGTTTCACGCTGCCCTCGAATGGTTTCCAAGTGGGGGTACTTTGACAATATTGGCCTTGTACATAACAGTAAGGCCACTCACATCCCTCCTATGTTGAAGGCTCTGCTGAAATGACAAAATCTATCCAGGATGGGTCCAGGCGAGAGATGAGATGGTCTTGCTCTGTTCTCTACTCTGTCAAGCAGTCGAGATGATAGGGGGGGCAGGCAAACCAAGAAAGTGGAGCATACTCAAGGTGTGAGCTACTTTTTCCTCGTACAGGATCTTGCAACCCCTACTGTCAAGCAGATGCGAGATACGGCGAATTGCTGTAAGCTTCCGGCTGCCTTGTTTGGCAAGATTTACAAATGGTTCTTCATGGTTAGTTTGGAGTCAAATTTCACCCCAAGGATATCAACTTCTTCTCCAGGTGCCAACCCCCTCCCATTCATCCTTACTACTGCACCAGCATTACCATCAGGTGCCTAGAGACGATCATCATTGCGTTTTCTCAGGGGGCAAATGTTACATGCCATCTATTTCCCCAAGCTGAATAGCTCTCAGCTGGTGATTGATGTAGCTTTAGAGTAGCTGGCATTTCTTCTCTGGATAAGTGAATGTCAGTGTCAGTCGTCTGCATATGCATGTGATTCTGGGATGAGATGAAAAAGGTCATTGAATAGACATTCCATAACAATGGACCCAGCACGCTTCGTTGTGGAACACTTGCCCCAGTAGGATGTCTTGCTGATTCCATTCCATTGAGGGAAATACACTTAGAGATCTACCATGAAGGTAATCACTGAGGAGACATAGCATAAAGCCTGCAATTCCCAGTGCTTGAAGTTTTGCTAAAAGGCCCTGGTGCCACACCCGGTTTGAAAGCGCCCGCAATGTCCAGTGCTACCACACAGCTGATTTTGGATTCATCCAGTGACTGGTGCCACTTAGTGGAGAGGTTTAACAACGATCAGCAGCAGAGTAACCTTTCCTGAAGCCATATTGCGATCACAAAGTAGTGAGTGGTAGTCAAAAAACTCTGTCATTTGTCTTGAGATTATTGTCTCAAGGATCTTGCCAGTGATTGACAGGAGTGACACTGGTCTGTAGTTTGCTGATTTCTGCTTGCTCTTCTTTTTGTGAACAGGGACTACATTTGCCTCTTTCCATAGAGAGGGCCATTTACACTGTACTAGGCAGTGCTGAAAGATGCGAGTTAGAGGTGCTGCTAGCTGGGCTGCACATCTTCTCAACAATCTGGGCTCAACTTGTCTGGGCCCCCCAGCCTTTCTTGGTTTAAAACGATTTTAAAAAAGGGAAAAGCACCTCCTCCTGCCTTATTGTCACCACTGACAGTTTTGACACAGTTTTTTTGCAGCTAGCCAAAGGAGGTCCTTGCTGGTCAGGAACTTGCATTTTGGTAGCAAAGTGTTCAGCAAAGAGGTCTGCCTTCTTTGACTACTAGTAGAGGTGGTCCCTTCCTGTCGTTTAGAGGTGGAAAAAAGTTTTATCAAAGGGAGATAACCTTGTCTGTCCTTGACCAGGGACCACCAGATTTTGGAGCCTACCCTACCCGATGCTAGCTTTCTTTTAGTGTCCCCTCACCATTTTAGCAATGGCCCACTTTTGAACATCACCCATTTGCCTACAGGCTTGCGTTGTGCAAGTTCCTGTTATAGGTGGTAGGATGTCTCTTATACCTTCGCCATGCTTTGTACTTAGCAGTAGCAGCCTCTTTTACAACTAAAGCCAAACCAAGGCTGATCTGTAAAGGCTTCGTCCAATATTGCCGGTGAGGAATGTGTTCTTGTTATAGATTAAAATGTGTCCAGTGAAGGCTTTTACTTGGTTGTCAACATCCCCCTTGGAGAAGAGCATTCCAATCGGTGGTGGGGAGCTCAGAACAAAGGGGTGGCCAATTACCTCTTTCCATAGCCAGGTTGTGCGTGTGGGACTCCTCACCTCGTTCTGTTTGGGATCTTAAGTGTCGTAAAAACAGCCTTGTGGTCAGACGATCCAACGTAGCTGAGGTGTTGACAAGTGACTATGCCTTTTGCCAGATCACTCACTACTGGTCAAGGAGGAGCCAAGATATGAGTAGGGAAATCAACAAAGTTTCTCATGTCAAACACTGCAAGAAGGTCATCAAAGTCCCTCTGTATAAGGTGCTGGTTGAGGTCACCAACAATTATAATATGTTGACAGTTGTGTTGTAGCAGAAGGGAGTCGATATTTTCCATTAGGAAGTTGATAGGGTCTGCATGTTGCCACTGAGGTCTGTACATTGCACTTGCTAGTACAAAGGTACTAGTGTTTATGCAGAGCTTGAAGATCACCATTTCAAGATGTGTATGGGTTGCCACATCAATGTGCTGGGCATGAACACTTTTAGAGAAGCACACAGCAACACCTCCTTGCCCTTGCCTGTCTCTTCTCATCCATGAGGTGTAGCCAGCTGTGGGCCAGCAAACTAAGAACTAACAGCTCCTAGCTTATAAACTTGGAAATCTTAACCTAATCTTGTAAAACACTGTTTAAAGAGAGAGAGAGAGAGAGAGAGAGAGAGAGAGAGAGAGAGAGAGAGAGAGAGAGAGAGAGAGAGAGAGAGAGAGAGAGAGAGAGAGAGAGAGAGAGAGGGAGACAGACAGACAGACAGAGAGAGACAGAGAGAGAGAGACAGAGAGAGACAGAGAGAGAGACAGAGAGAGAGAGAGACAGAGAGAGACAGAGACAGAGAGAGAGACAGAGAGAGAGAGCATGCTTAGGATTGGTCAACTCTCCTACACCTAACAGTATACCTGCTAGTTCACCTGACATAACTGCTTCAACACCTGCCAGTGCACCAGACAGTACACATAACATCCCTGATCCAACACCTGCCCGGTGGCCTGGTGGCTAAAGATCTCGCTTCACACACGGAGGGCCCGGGTTCGACTCCCAGCGGGTGGAAACATTTCGACGCGCTTCTTTACACCTGTTGTCCTGTTCACCTAGCAGCAAGTAGGTACCCGTGTGTTAGTCGACTGGTGTGGGTCGCATCCTGGGGGACAAGATTGAAGATCACAATGGAAATAAGTTAGACAGTCCTCGATGACGCACTGACTTTCTTGGGTTATCCTGGGTGGCTAGCCCTCCGGGGTTAAAAATCCGAACGAAATCTTATCTTACACCTGGCAGCAGAGCTCTATCTGTCAATAATTAGGATTTTCTCCACGGGGATTGATGCAGGTAAGCAACGTCATATCTGATAGAACTGTATGAGGGCATGGTAGAGGGCGTGGTAGAGGGCTTGGAAAAGGAAGAAGTCGACTACAGCCGTCTCACCTTCCACCAACACAGTCCCAGGTAAACGCTCACCAGATACACAATCATCAGGCTCATCCAACGGCAGAACCTACTGATAAAGCAGCTGCTGTATCAGATGCAAAACACAAGAGGTGCAGCAAACCGGGGTCCACCCTCCCAGGCACCTAGGCAGTGCTCTCGCTGTCACCGGAGGGGCCACACCACTGATAACTGCCTGCCAGGTATAATTACTGCTACAAGAGGGAACCTCAGGAGAACTATCATCATAAGAGAAAGAACTTGATAGACAGGTTCACCTGTTTAGAAATCTGTTTTCAGAACAAACCAACAGAGAGGTTGCTACTGCTAAGTACAATGCTTGGAGAAGATATAAGACAACCCAGTACCTATAACAGGAACCTGCACAAGCAAGCCTGTAGGCATATGGGTGAAGTTCAAAAGTGGACAATGTCTAAAATGAAGGTTGACACAAAAGGAAAGATGGCATAAGGTAGAGTGGGCTTCAAAACCTGGTGGCCTTTGGTCAAAGATAGACAAGGTTATTTGCCTGATGCTCTTATTCCACCTCTAAATCGACAGGATGGAACCATCTCTATTAGTAGACAGGAGAAAGCTGACCTCTTTGTCGAACACTTTGCTGTCAAGACGCAAGTTCCTGATCAAGCTAGGGAACCTCTTTGGCAAGCTGTAAGAACTGTGTCAAAGATGTCAGTGGTGACCATAAGGCAGGAGGAGGTGTATCTTCTTCTTAAATCGCTGAAGTAAGAAAAGGCTGCGGGCCCTGACAAGTTGAGTCCAAGACTGGTCTGCACTTCTACAAGTGCACATCAGTTAGCAGTACCTCTACCTCGCATCTATCACCACTTCCTAGCACAGTGTAAATGGCCTTCTCTGTGGAAAGAGGCAAATGTAGTCCCTTTTCACAAAAAGAAGAGCAGAGCAGAAATCAGCAACTACAGATCAATGTCACTCCTGTCAATCACTGGCAAGATCCTTGAGACAATAATCACACTCAAATGACAGTTTTTCGACTACCACTCTCTTCTTTGTGACCGTCAATATGGCTTCAAAAAAGGTTACTCTGCTGCTTATCTATTGTTAAATCTCTCCACTAAGAGGTACCAGTCACTAGATGAATCCAGAGTCAGTAGAGTAGTAGCACTGGTCATTGTGGGTGCTCTCGACCGGCTAAGGAACCAGGGACTCTTGGAAAAACTACAAGCACTGAAAATTGCAGGCTCTGTACTATGGCTGCTCAGTGATTACCTTCAAAATTGATCTCTAAGTGTAGCTGTCAATGGGCCAGAGTCAGCAAGACATCTTGCTGGGAAAAAGGTTCCACAGGAAAGTGTGAAGTAGACATTCCATTGTCATGGAATGTCTACTTCAGTGACCTTCTTCATCTCATCCCAGAATCCCATGCATATGCAGACGACTGCACTTATCCTAGGGAAGAAATGCCAGCTGCTCTGAGTTACACAATCACCAGCATAAAGCTATATCAGCCTGGGGAAACTGACTGCAGGTCACATTTGCACCTGAGGAAACACAAATGATGATGGTCTCTAGAAGCACTAGTAAGTATGAATAGAAGAGTGTTGGTACCCAGGGACGAAGTTCATATCCTTGGGATGAAATTTGACTCTGAAATGACCATGAAGAACTGCGTTGTAAATCTTGCAAACAAGGCGGCCATATCGCACATCTGCTCGACAGTAGAGGTTGCAAGATTCTGTACGAGGCAGAAGTATGCTCACACCTTGAGTATGCTCCAATTTCTTGAATTTGCCTTGTGAAGGCTTACTCAGCCCTGTAAGACCTTAAGTAGGTATTACCAAGGCTGGCTCCTCCTTAGGAAAATTAATGAATAAAAAAAGAATAAAATTTACAAATATAAACACTTTATTGTTAGAATTGAAAATATAAAACATTTAAATATGAACTTTTATTCTACGTGAAAGAGAAATGAAAAATGAAACATAAAAATATTTGAATTCAACACTAATATGTACAGTTAGACTGTGGTGTCTGGTTGATGTTGACACCGCGCCTTGTAGAAATTGTAGCCGTTGCTGATGATGTGGGGGTCACAGCTGTTGAGTGACAACCCAACGACTAGTTCATCACAGTGTCTCTAGCCTTGAATTATCCGTCAAGATGATAGGAACGCAGGTCTTTCACCAATGCAAAGATGAGAGGTAGTTGCCCGGGGTTGACTACACTCAGGTATGTAGATAAAAAGGTGTCGTCCCAGAACTCATGTGAAGTTCGTCTCGTCTCCTTCAACACTGTCTCTGTGGTTGCCAGATGACCCAAGCTGACATTCCAAGCTAGAAAGAGATAAAAGTTAACCACTGCTTGAGAAATCACTCTCCATGATAAGTGTACAGCAATTAAAAGAATGGTGAGGATTTAAAAGCAAAATATGGAAATCAAGGCAGAATGACCTATGTCTTAGAATTGGTTTTAAAAGTGAAGCTTTTAACCAATATATCCACTAAAATAGGAGTTGTGCTGGGAGCTGTGAGTCAAGTGATTATCCATTTGGTTGGAGCCCCACACGTCACCTTTCCGGGTGGAGAAAAGGAAGGGGGGGGGGAAGTGGGAGCTAGACACTGACCCTACCTTAACAAGCAGACTGGCAATCAAACTATAGTCAACAAATACTCACTCACTACTCCTATCAGTTGAACTTTTCCCTCACATGGCTGCCCCCCCAACCCTCTCATCCGTGACTTCTTGACAGAGTAGAGAACACAGCAAGGCGCCTCATCTCTCACCTGGGCCCATCCTGGATAGGCTGGGTCCAGGCGGAGGGATGTGAGTGGCCTTACTGTTATGTACAAGGCCAATATTCTCAGCATCACAACAAGACGGGCAGCAAGTTGCAACTTCACTCTGTACCCATCTCCAGAACATCATTTTATCTGAGACCATTTATTCCCAGGATGACTCGAGTATGGTTCATGTTCGTACAACATAATGATATCAGCGAAATAAAGTCAGTTGATCAAATAAAATTGCTGGCCCAGAGATGGCTCCAACTTCATCCTGCTCCTTATTTGTATGTTTCATAACAATAAAAATGCTTTTTAAGAGTTGATATAGGTAACAGCTCTTAGCTTGTAAATAAAGTTAGGAATCCTTACTTTTAAGTTTGTTAAACCCAGTGTAAAAAAAAAGGAGAGAGAGAAAGAGAGAGAGAGAGAGAGAGAGAGAGAGAGAGAGAGAGAGAGAGAGAGAGAGAGAGAGAGAGAGAGAGAGAGAGAGAGAGAGAGAGAGAGAGTAAATTTAAGTCTTTTACCTAACATCGCCAAACTTTACCTCTTTCACGAGCAGTGTAAGTCCCTAGACAAGAACACGCACACACACACACACACACTCTCTCTCTCTCTGTCTTATTAATTTCATCATCTAAATACTCTAGTTCATTGTCCTCATCGCTCTCGGGCCGTGTGGACCTGTTGCGCAAACAATCCTCAGTTGCCTGACTGCAGTGGTGTGAGGTGGTGCTTGTTGCGCCTCTGCCGTCAAACCAGGACAACTACCATCAGTCAACATGGCGTTTTGTCATAGATGCAGGATCAACACTGTCGGCGTTGAGCTTCTCCGAGGGGCAATAACGCCAGTTTCAGCCCAAGTATTACTACCTAAAATCATCAGAGAGACGTATGGCATTCAGGATGGAGAGTTGTATGGGGTAGCCTTAAACAGAGCACATAGAATTTTTGTGAAACTGCTCTCAGCAACGGTCTATGAATCGTTGGTCAGCTGTTTTCAGGACGTAAGTCTTGTATGCAACACCAGCTGTTCGTGTGAGGATGGTTGATGTATCCAGGCATTATACATGGATCAAACTGCATAATGTCCCCTTTGAGGCTGATGAGTCAGATATCGGAAGAGTTTTTGAGGAATATGGAACTGTTCATTTGGCCCAGCATGGTACGTGGGTGATGGGTGCCTATGCAGGTCTGCCGGAAGGCACTTTTAACCTAAAAATGACATTACGACACCTCATACCATCATACGTGTACCTACAGGAATTCAGGACACAAGTCATGGTTTCGTATGCCGGGCAAAGACGTACATGCCGACTATGTGGGGAATATGATCACAGAGCGGCAGCGTGTGGGAAGTGGCAATGAGCTCCTGGCCCAGAGGCGGAGACATCTGCTTTTACAACGGAGGGAGCAGGTGCGGATCAACGACGTGAAGGAGGGCGTGGTCGTCTATGGAGCGAGATAGTGGATGAGGCGCATAAGGCCGGGGGAGAGGGTGAGGCCCTTGACCAGTTATCTGGCCCAGAGACACTTCCAGAGAATAGAGACGAGCAGAAAGTACAGGAGGAAGTGTTGGAAATTGAGGAGGAATTAGTTGAGGTGCTGAAGTCTTTGTCACCACTTGAGGAGGAGGCCGCACCTGGGAAGGTGGTAGATGACGAGTTGACGGCTGCGGTGAATCAACGACAGGAGAACTATCTGGACGACGGAAGTGACAGCGTGACTGGGGTGTCACGGGGATCATTGAAACAGTGTACAGTGGAAGTTGAGGTACATTGTCAGGCATCACCAGACCAAGCTATGGAGGATGCGATTGTTACAAGGAAGAGGGCCGCTCCGTCAGATTCGAATGATGTCCTAACGCCAGCGCAGTGGCCTGGGAAGCAAATATGGGCTGAAGGTGAAGGTAGTGGTGGCCATGACAGGAGGCACCGAAAGAAGGGGGGAGAGGGGGAAGTGTGAAGGTGACAAGTGGACCCATAAGCTCTGGTGCCCACCAGAAAAGTGAAGAGAGGAGGCAGGGGTAGAAACTTTAACAGGCCTCCGGTGTATGGCAGTAAATGTTAATGGTTTTTGTAATAGTGTAAAGAGAGAATGGTTTAAAATGTTTCTGAATAAATCTAGAGTGGATGTTGTGTTCCTTCAGGAGCATAATTTTAAGGAGGGTAGGGTGCTGGAGGTGGCAGGGTTTCAGGTGGTAACCCTGTCATCAGCCGGTTTGAAAGGAGGGGTAGGTATACTAATTAGGGAGGTGAGCCCGTTTTTTTTGCAGAGAAGTGAGGGGGGGGAGGAGGATGGGTGTTGAGCGTCAATGGTTGGTGGATGGGCAGACGTGTGGCCTTTATAAGCATGTATGCACCTGCAGAGAATAACGTACAGATGAAGCAGGAGTTTGTGTGTGAGGACCTTGCGTTTTTCTTCCGTGCATTACCGGAGGTGGCAATAGTAGGAGGTGATTGGAACTGCATTATTAGGAGGACCGGTGTGGAACCGAAAGGGGCAGGCTATGTGTCGGTGACCCTCAGAGATTTAATGAGGGATATTCGGTTATGGGACGCATTTGAGGGAGGGGGGCGTGGGAGATAGAGCATACGTTTGTTAAGAGTGGGTATGCAGTGAGGTTAGATAGAGTGTATCTTTCTCATGGGGATGTAGTGCGATCTTTCAAAACTGTTGAAGTAGCATGGTCGGATCATAGAGCAGTGTTGGTGGAGGTTGGGTGGGAGGAGCTTGAGGAAATATACAGGAGTTACTGGAAATTAAATATAAGTGTATTGAGTGATGAGGAGGGGTTAGAGGGATTTTCTGTCCTATAGAAGAAGCTTAGCAAGGATGCGCAGGGGGTGGATGATGTCGTGAAATGGTGGGATTGTGTAGCCAAGGACAGGATTAGGAAATATTATGTGAGGGAGGGTAAACGTATAAATAATTTAAAATATGGACTTTCAAATTATTTAGAGGACAGGTTAAGGGGTTGTTATGGGCAGGGGGCTATGGGGGCCAACTATCCTATGGATGAAATTGTCGAGGTCAAGGGGAGACTGAGGGAGTTACAAAACGAGAGGTTTCAAGTGGTAAGGGTACAAGCAGGGGTTGAGGAGGTGCTATGGGGAGACAAGCCATCAGTGTGTGTGTTGCGACATCAAAAACAAAGACAGCAGGTTACAGCTATTCCGAGGTTAGAGGTACATGAGATGGCGGGAGGTTATAGGGTAGGTCAGGAGATACGGGCTACAAAAGGAATGTGTGCATATGTGGATAAATGGTATGCAAGGTATTGGACAAGTGGGAGGGTGAGGAATGAGGCTTTAGAGAAGGTGTGTGAGTATGTGAAGTATAAGTTAGGGAATAGTGATAGGAAGGTGTGAGGGAAAGTTCTATAGATAGGAGTAGAGATATAGTAACGATAGTTTCATTACCGGCTACTAGTTAAGGTAGGGTAAGTCAAGCTCCCGCCTTTCTTCCCCCTCCCCGAAAGTGATAGTTTCATTGCCGGCTACTAGTTAAGGTAGGGTGAGTCACGCTCCCATTTTTCCTGCCTTTTCTCCCCCACCCCTAAAGTGATAGTTTGATTGAAGGCTGCTTGTTAACGTAGGGTCAGTCTAGCTCCTGCTATCCCTTCCCCTCCCTCTTCCCCCCCCCCTCGAAAGGTGACGTGTGGGGCTCTGGTCAAACAGTAAATCACTCGACTCACAGCTCCCAACACTACTGTAAGTACATGCCTGCCTTGTATTCTAGTGGATTTATTGGTTGAAAGCTTCACTTTTGACCAATAATAAACTTAGTCCTTTCAGTCTTGCTCTAGGTTGACTGTTGTAATAATCACCACGTCTTTTGAGTAATGTACACTGCCATGGAGAATGATTATTTAAGCAGTGGGTAACTGTCTATCTTTCCAGCTTGGATGTCAGAGAGGGTCACCTGGCAATCAACGAGCAGAACGGATGGAGAAGGACTAACGTCCAGAGATTTCCCCATTTTGGATTTAACTACCTGTGCACCTGTATGAAATTGCAAGGGCGTAACCCACATCATTGCAGCGGTAAAAGAAAACCCGCTTTTCCTGTCTTCGGGGTAGAATACTCATGGTATACTTTTGAAGAACTAGCCAGTGGGTTGCAACCAACACCTGCGACCCCCCCCCATCATAGCAACGGCTACATTGCAAAACAGGTCACCA
>NC_069466.1:2783979-2809716 GCF_026875155.1 Cherax quadricarinatus
CATTAAAATTTTCCTTCACACCAGTGGCCACACCTCATTCCCTTTCACACAAGTAGCCACACCATCATTACCTTCACACACAGTGGCCACACCATCATTACCTTCTCACACAGTGGCCACACCATCATTACCTTCTCACACAGTGGCCACACCATCATTACCTTCACACACAGTGGCCACACCATCATTACCTTCACACACAGTGGCCACACCATCATTACCTTCTCACACAGTGGCCACACCATCATTACCTTCTCACACAGTGGCCACACAGTGAGTCTATAGTTCCTGAGTCATAGTTTTCTTCGTTAAGAGAGTTGGATGAGAGTTCTTGGCTCGTGTAATACAACCCAATGAAAGAGGTAAAGTTTGGTGGTCCGTTGTGAAAGACTTAAATTTACTCTCTCTCTCTCTTTCTCTCTCTCTCTCTCTCTCTCTCTCTCTCTCTCTCTCTCTCTCTCTCTCTCTCTCTCTCTCTCTCCCCTCTCCTCTCTCTCTCTCTCTCTCTATTCTCTTCTCTTTTCTTCTTTCATTTTTTTTCACTCATTTTAAAGTATTTTGTTTATTATGAGACATACAAGTATGGAACAGAATGAAGTTGGAGCCATCTGTGGGCCAGCATTTCATTTAATCAACTAACTTTATTTAGCTGATATCATTAAGCTGTACCAACATGAACCAGATTCAAGTTATCCGGGGAATAAATGATCGCGTGAGAAGTGTTAATGTCTACTCTAGAAGATAAGATAAGATAAGATTTCGTTCGGATTTTTAACCCCGGAGGGTTAGCCACCCAGAATAACCCAAGAGAGTCAGTGCGTCGTCGAGGACTGTCTAACTTATTTCCATTGGGGTCCTTACTCTTGTCCCCCAGGATGCGACCCACACCAGTCGACTAACACCCAGGTACCTATTTGCTGCTAGGTGAACAGGACAATAGGTGTAAGAAAACGTGTCGAAATGTTGCCACTCGCCGGGAATCGAACCCGGGCCCTCCGTGTGTGAAGCGGGAGCTTTAGCCACCAGGCCACCGGGCCACCGGGCCACCACCAGAAGCTGATTTTCTGCTGTCCTCCGAGTGGCCTCGTACATAACGTACATAACGGTAAGGCCATCCACATCCCTCCTGTGTTCAAGACTCTGGGGAAATGAAAGATCTATGCAAAATGGGTCCTGGCAAGAGATGAGTTGTCTTCCTCTGTTCTCTATTCTGTCATGAAGTCGCAGATGAGACGGAGGGCAAGCAATCCAAGGAAGTGGAGCATACTCTAGGTGTTAGCGTACTTGTGCCTCATACGGAATCTTGCTACGTCTACTTTCAAGCAGATGCGAGATATGTCAAAGTGCTGCAAATTTCTTGGGTGCCTTGTTTGCAAGATTTACAGCGTGGTTCTTCGTGATCAGTTTTGAGTCAAATTTCACCCCAAGAATATCAACTTCGTCCCCGGGTACCAACACTCTCCCATTCATTCATACCACTGCTCCAGCATTACTATCATGGTACCTAGAGACCAACATCATTTGTGTTTTCTCAGGTGCAAATGTGCCCTGAGATTGTTTACCCCAGGTTGATGATTGATGTAACTTAGAGCAGTTGACATTATTCTCTTGGAAAAGTAAATGTCAGAGTACAGTCGTCTGCATATGCAAGGAATTCTGGGATGAGATGAACATCATACAAGTAGACATTCCATAACAATGACCCAAGCACACTTTCCTGTAGAACACTTGCTCCAATTGGATGTCTTGCTGGCTCTGTCTCGTTGAGAACTACGTTTAGAGATCTTCCATAAAGGTAATCACTGAGGGGACATAGTGTAGAGCCTGCAGTTTTGCCAAGAGTCCCTAGTGCCACATTCGGTCTGTAGCACCAGCAATGTCCTGTGCTACTCTTCAACTGACGTTGGATTAATCCAGTGACTGATGCCACTAAGTGGAAAGGTTTAACACTAGATCACCAGCAGAGTAACCTTTTCTAAAGTCATATTGACGGTCGCAAATAAGAGAGTCAGAGTCGAAAAGCTGTCGTTCTCTCTCTCTCTCTCTCTCTCTCTCTCTCTTCTTTCTCTCTCTCTCTCTCTCTTCTCTCTTCTCTCTCTCTCTTTTTTACACGGGGTTTTTGACAAGGTTAAGGACCCCTAGCTTTATTGACAAGCTATTTACAGGTTAAGGATTCCTAACTTTATTGGCAAGCTAAGAGCTGTTACCTACATCAGCTCATTTGAAAGCATTTTTATTGTTATGAGACATACAAGTAGGGAACAGGATGAAGTTGGAGCCATCTGTGGGCCAGCATTTTCATTTGATCAACTGACTTTATCTCGTTGACATCATTATGCTGTACGAATGTGTTCCATACTCGAGTCATCCTGGGTATGTATGATCTCAGATGGAGTGATGTTTCTGGAGAAGGGTACAGCCAGAGTGAAGTTGCTGCTTTCTGCCCGTCTTGTGGCATAAAAGCTTGTTTCACGCTGCCCTCGAAGTGGATCCAAGTGTGGTACTTTGACAAAAATTGGCCTTGTACATAACAAAAGGGCCACTACATCCCTCCTATGTTAAAGGGCTCTGCTGAAATGACAGATCTATCCGGGATGGGTCCAGGCGAGAGATGAGATGTCTTGCTCTGTTCTCTCCCTCTGTCAAGCAGTCGCAGATGATAGGGGGGGCGGGCAAACCAAGAAAGTGGAGCATACTCAAGGTGTGAGCGTACTTGTGCCTCGTACAGGATCTTGCAACCCCTACTGTCAAGCAGATGCGAGATACGGCGAAGTGCTGTAAGCTTCCTGGCTGCCTTGTTTGCAAGATTTACAACATGGTTCTTCATGGTTATTTTGGGAGTCAATTTCACCCCAAGGATATCAACTTCTTCTCCTGGTGCCAACACCCTCCCATTTCATCCTTACTAACTGCACCAGCTTTACCATCATGGTGCCTAGAGACGATCATCTTTTGCGTTTTCTCAGGTGCAAATGTTACATGCCATCTATTTCCCAAGCTGATATAGCTCTCAGCTGGTGATTGAGGGTAGCTTAGAGTAGCGGGCATTTCTTCTCTTGGATAAGTGAATGTCAGTGTACAGTCTTCTGATATGCATGTGATTCGGGGGAGGGAAATGAAGAAGGTCATTGAAGTAGACATTCCATAACATGGACCCAGCACGCTTCGTTGTGGAACACTTGCCCCAGTAGGATGTCTTGCTGATTCCATTCCATTGAGAATTTACACTTAGAGATCTTACCATGAAGGTAATCACTGAGGAGACATAGCATAAAGCCTGCAATTCCCAGTGCTTGAAGTTTTGCTAAGAGGCCCTGGTGCCACACCGGTCGAAAGCGCCAGCAATGTCCAGTGCTACCACACAGCTGATTTTGGATTCACCCAGTGACTGGTGCCACTTAGTGGAGAGGTTTAACAACAATCAGCAGCAGAGTAACCTTTCCTGAAGCCATATTGACGATCACAAAGTAGTGAGTGGTAGTCAAAAAACTCTGTCATTTGTCTTGAGATTATTGTCTAAAGGGAAATCTTGCCAGTGATTGACAGGAGGGGACACTGGTCTGTAGTTGCTGATTTCTGCTCTGCTCTTCTTTTGTGAACAGGGACTACATTTGCCTCTTTCATAGAGAGGGCCATTACACTGTACTAGGCAGTGCTGAAAGATGCGAGTTAAGAGGTCTGCTAGCTGGTCTGCACATCTTCTCAACAATTTTGGGGCTCAACTTGTCTGGGCCCACAGCCTTTCTTGGTCAAACGATTTAAAAAGGAAATGCACCTCCCCCTGCCTTATTGTACCACTGACAGTTTTGACACAGTTCTTGCAGCTAGCCAAGGAGGGTCCCTTGCTGGATCGGGAACTTGCATTTTGGTAGCAAAGTGTTCAGAAAAGAGGTCTGCCTTCTCTTGACTACTAGTAGAGGTGGTCCCATCCTTCGTTTTTAGAGGTGGAATAAGTTCATCAGGCAGATAACCTTGTCTGTCCTTGACCAGGGACCCACCAGATTTGGAGCCTACCCACCTGATGCTAGCTTTCTTTTAGTGTCCACCCCCCATTTAGCAAGGGCCCCACTTTTGAACATCACCCATTTGCCTACAGGCTTGCGTGTGAAAAGTTCCTGTTATAGGTGGTAGGATGTCTCTTATACCTTCGCCATGCTTTGTACTTAGCAGTAGCAGCCTCTCTACAACTAAAGCCAAACCAAGGCTGATCTGTAGCTTCGTCACATATTGCCGGTGGGAATGTGTTCTTGTTTTAGATTAAGAATGTGTCCAGTGAAGGCTTTCACTTGGTTGTCACAACCCCTTGGGAAGAGCTTTCCCAATCGGTGGTGGCGAGCTCAGAACAAAGGGCTGGCCAATTACCTCTTTCCCTAGCCAGGTTGTGCGTGTGGATTTCCTCACCTCGTTCTGTGGGATCTTAAGTGTCGTAAAAACAGCCTTGTGGTCAGACGATCCAACGTAGCGAGGTGTTGACAAGTGACTATGCCTTCTGCAGATCACTCACTACTGGGTCAAGGGAGGAGCCAGAGATATGAGTAGGGAAATCAACAAAGTTTCTCATGTCAAACACTGCAAAAAGGTCATCAAAGTCCCTCTGTATAAGGTGCTGGTTGAGGTCACCAACAATTAATAATATTTGACAGTTGTGTTGTGGGCAGAAGGGAGTCGATTTTTTCCCCTTTGGGGGGAAGTTTGATAGGGTCTGCATGTTGCCACTGAGGTCTGTACATTGCACTTGCTAGTACAAAGGTACTAGTTGTTTAATGCAGAGCTTGAAGATCACCATTTCAAGATGTGTAGGGGTTTGGGCCACATCAATGTGCTGGGCCCATGAACACTTTTAGAGAAGCACACAGCAACACCTCCTTGCCCTTGCCTGTCTCTTCTCACCCAAAGAGGTGTAGCCAGCTGTGGCCAGCAAACTAAAAACAACAGCTCCTAGCTTATAAACTTGGAAATTTAACCTAATCTTGTAAAACACTGTTTAAAGAGAGAGAGAGAGAGAGAGAGAGGGAGAATAGAGGAAAAGAGAGAGAGAGGAGAGAAAAGAGAGGGGGAGAGAAGAGAGAGAGAGAGAGGAGAGAGGGAGGACAGACAGACAGACAGAGAGAGACAGAGAGAGAAAAGACAGAGAGAGACGAGAGAGAGACAGAGAGAGAGAGAGACAGAGAGAGACAGAGACAGAGAGAGAGACAGAGAGAGAGAGGCATGCTTAGGTTTGGGTTTCAACTCTCCTACACCTAACAGTAACCTGCTAGTTCACCTGACATAACTGCTTCAACACCTGCAGTGCACCAGACGTACACATAACATCCCTGATCCAACACCTCCCCGGGTTTGGCCTGGTGGTTTAAAGATCTCGCTTCACACACGGGGGGCCCCGGGGTTCGACTCCCAGCGGTGGAAACTTTTCGACGCGCTTCTTTACACCTGTTGTCCTGTTCACATAGCAGCAAGTAGGTACCCGTGTGTTAGTCGACTGGTTGGGTCGCATCCTGGGGGACAAAAATGAAGATCACAATGGAAATAAGTTAGACAGTCCTCGATGAGCACTGACTTTCTTGGGTTATCCTGGGTGGCTAGCCCTCCGGGGTTAAAATCCGAACGAATCTTATTTTACACCTGGCAGCAGAGCTCTATCTGTCAAAAATTAGGATTTTCTCCACGGGGATTGATGCAGGTAAGCAACGTCATATCTGATAGAACTGTAAGGGCATGTAGAGGGCGTGGTAGAGGGCCCTTTGGGAAAAAGGGAAAAAGTCGACTACAGCGTCTCACCTTCCCAACACAGTCCCAGGTAGACCCCTACCAGATACACAATCATCAGGCTCATCAACGGCCAGAACCTACTGATAAAGCAGCTGCTGAATCAGATGCAAAACACAAGAGGTGCAGCAAACCGGGGTCCACCCTCCCAGGCACCTAGGCAGTGCTCTTACTGTCACCGGAGGGGCCACACCACTGATAACTGCCTGCCAGGTATAATTACTGCTACAAGAGGGAACCTCAGGAGAACTATCATCATAAGAAAAAGAACTTGATAGATAGGTTCACCTGTTTAGAAATCTGTTTTCAGAACAAACCAACAGAGAGGTTGCTACTGCTAAGTACAATGCTTGGAGAAGATATAAGACAACCCAGTACCTATAACAGGAACCTGCACAAGCAAGCCTGTAGGCATATGGGTGAAGTTCAAAAGTGGACAATGTCTAAAATGAAGGTTGACACAAAGGAAAGATGGCCCTAAGGTAGAGTGGGCTTCAAAACCTGGTGGCCATTGGTCAAAGATAGACAAGGTTATTTGCCTGATGCTCTTATTCCATCTCTAAATCGACAGGATGGAACCATCTCTATTAGTAGACAGGAGAAAGCTGACCTCTTTGTCGAACACTTTGCTGTCAAGACGCAAGTTCCCGATCAAGCTAGGAACCTCTTTGGGAAGCTGAAAGAACTGTGCAAAGATGTCAGTGGGGACCATAATGCAGAGGAGGTGTATCGTCTTCTTAAATTCGCTGAAGTAAGAAAAGGCTGCGGGCCCTGACAAGTTGAGTCCAAGACTGGTCTGCACTTCTACAAGTGCACATCAGTTTTGCAGTACCTCTACCTCGCATCTATCACCACCTCCTAGCACAGTGTAAATGGCCTTCTCTGTGGAAAAAGGCAAATGTAGTCCCTTTCACAAAAAGAAGAGAGCAGAGCAGAAATCAGCAACTACAGATCAATGTCAATCCTGTCAATCACTGGCAAGATCCTTGAGACAATAATCACACTCAAATGACAGTTTTTTCGACTACCACTCGTTCTTGTGACCGTCAATATGGCTTCAAAAAAGGTTACTCTGCTGCTTATCTATTGTTAAATCTCTCCACTAAGAGGTACAGTCACTAGATGAATCCAGAGTCAGTTTGAGTAGTAGCACGGTCATTGTGGGTGCTCTCGACCGGGCTAAGGAACCAGGACTCTTGGCAAAACTACAAGCACTGAAAATTGCAGGCTCTGTACTATGGCTGCTCGTGATTACCTTCAAAAATTTATCTCTAAGTGTAGCTGTCAATGGGCCAGAGTCCAGCAAGGGCATCTGCTGGGAAAAAGGTTTTCCCCAGGAAAGTGTGAAGTAGACATTCCCTTGTATGGAATGTCTACTTCAGTTGACCTTTTCATCTCATCCCAGAATCCCATGCATATGCAGACGACTGCACTTATCCTAGGGAAGAAATGCCAGCTGCTCTGAGTTACACAATCACCAGCAAAAGCTATATCAGCCTGGGGAAACTGACTGCAGGTCACATTTGCACCTGAGAAAACACGAATGATGATGGTCCTTTTAGAAGCACTAGTAAGTATGAATAGAAGAGTGTTGGTACCCAGGGACGAAGTTCATATCCTTGGGATGAATATGCTCTGAAATGACCATGGAGAAAATGCGTGTAGATCTTGCAAACAAGGCGGCCATATCGCACATCTGCTCGACAGTAGAGGTTGCAAGATTCTGTACGAGGGAAAGTATGCTCACACACCTTGAGTATGCTCCCATTTCTTGAATTGTCTTGTGAAGGCTTACTCAGCCCTGTAAGATCTTAAGTAGGTATTAAACCCAAAGGGTGGCTTTCCCCCTTAGGAAAATTTTAATGAATAAAAAAAAAAAAAATATACAAAAATAAACACTTTATTGTTAGAATAAAATATAAAAAAATTTAAAAATGAAATTTTATCCTACGTGAAAGAGAAATGAAAAATGAAACATAAAAATATTTGAATTCAACACTAATATGTACAGTTAGACTGTGGTGTCTGGTTGATGTGACACCGCCGCCCCTGTAGAAATTGTAGCCCTTGCTGATGATGTGGGGGTCACAGCTGTTGAGTGACAACCCCAAAGACAGTTCGTCACAGTGTCTCTAGTTGAATTATCTGTCAAGATGATAGGAATGCAGGGTCTTTCACCAATGCAAAGATGAGAGGTAGTTGCCCGGGGTTGACTTCACTCAGGTATGTAGATAAAAAGGTGTTCGTCCCAGAACTCATGTGAAGTTCGTCTCGTCTCCTTCAACACTGCTCTGTGGTTGCCCAGATGACCCAAGCTGGGCATTCCAAGCTAGAAAGAGATAAAAATTAAACCACTGCTTGAGAAATCACTCTCCATGATAAGTGTACAGCAATTAAGAAGGTGGTGATTTAAAAGCAAAATATGGAAATCAGGCAGAATGAACCCATGTCTTAGAATTTGGTTTTAAAAGTAAAGCTTTTAACCAATATATCCACTAAAATAGGAGTTGTGCTGGGAGCTGTAAGTCAAGTGATTATCCATTTGGTTGGAGCCCCAACGTCACCTTTCCGGTGGAAAAAGGATGGGGGGGGGGAAGTGGGGGCTAGACACTGACCCTACCTTAACAAGCAGACTGGCAATCAAACTATCGTCACCAAATACTCGCTCACTACTCCTATCAGTTGAACTTTTCCCTCACATGGCTGCCCCCCCAACCCTCTCATCCGCGACTTCTTGACAGAGTAGAGAACACAGCAAGGCGCCTCATCTCTCACCTGGGCCCATCCTGGATAGGCTGGGTCCAGGCGGAGGGATGTGAGTGGCCTTACTGTTATGTACAAGGCCAATATTCTCAGCATCACAACAAGACAGGCAGCAAGTAGCAACTTCACTCTGATTGTACCCATTCCAGAACATCATTTATCTGAGACCATTATTCCAGAATGACTCGAGTATGGTTCATGTTCGTACAACATAATGATATCAGCGAAATAAAGTCAGTTGATCAAATAAAATTTTCTGCCCAGAGATGGCTCCAACTTCAACCTGCTCCTTATTTGTATGTTTCTAAACAATAAAAATGCTTTTTAAGAGCTGATGTAGGTAACAGCTCATTAGCTTGTAAATAAAGTTAGGAATCCTTACTTCTAAGTTTGTTAAACCCTGTGTAAAAAACAAAGGAAAAGGAAAGAGAGAGAGAGAGAGAGAGAAGAGAGAGAGAGAGAGAGAGAGAGAGAGAGAGAGAGAGAGAGGAGAGAGAGGGGAGAGAGGAAAAGTGAGAGAGTAAATTTAAGTCTTTTCACCTAACATCGCCAAACTTTACCTCTTTCCAGAGCAGTGTAAGTCCCTAGATAAGAACACCAACCCCACACACACACTCCCCCTCTCTGTTTATTAATTTCATCATCTAAATACTCTAGTTCATTGTCCTCATCGCTCTCGGGCCGTGTGGACCTGTTGCGCAAACGAAACCTCAGTTCCTGACTGCAGTGGTGTGAGGGGGTGCTTTTAGCGCCTCTGCCATCAAACCAGGAGAACTACCATAGTCAACATGGCGTTTAGTCATAGAGCAGGATCAACACTGTCGGCGTTGAGCTTTCCGAGGGGCAATAACGCCAGTTTCAGCCCCAAGGTATTACTACCTAAAAACATCAGAGAGACGTATGGCATTCAGGATGGAGAGTTGTATGGGGTAGCCTTAAACAGAGCAAAATAGAATTTTTGTGAAACTGCTCCAGCAACGGTCTATGAATCGTTGGTCAGTGTTTTCAGGACGTAAGTCTTGAGCAACACCAGCGTTCGTGTGAGGATGGTTGATGTATCCAGGCATTATACATGGATCAAACTGCTAATGTCCCCTTTGAGGCTGATGAGTCAGATATCAGAAGAGTTTGTGAGGAAATGGAACTGTTCATTTTGGCCCAGCATGGTACGAGGTGATGGTGCCTATTTCAGGTCTGCCGGAAGGCACTTTTAACCTAAAAATGACATTACGACACCTCATACCGTCATACGTGTACCTACAGGAATTCAGGACACAAGTCATGGTTTCGTACGCCGGCAAAGACGTACATGCCGACTATGTGGGGAATATGATCACATAGCGGCGGGGTTGTGGAAGCGGCAATGAGCTCCTGGCCCAGAGGCGGAGACATCTGCTTTACAACAGAGGGGGCAGGTGCGGATCAACGACGTGAAGGAGGGGTGGTCGTCTATGGAGCGAGATAGTGGGGTGAGGCGCATAAGGCCGGGGGGGAGAGAGGTGAGGCCCTTCACCAGTTATCTGGCCCAGGACACTTCCAGAGAATAGAGACGAGCAGAAAGTACAGGAGGGGTTTGGAAATTGAGGAGGAATTAGTTGAGGTGCTGAAGTCTTTGTCACCACTTGAGGAGGAGGCCGCACCTGGGAAGGTGGTAGATGACGAGTTGACGGCTGCGGTGAATCAACGACAGGAGAACTATCCGGACGACGGTAGTGACAGCGTGACTGGGGTGTCATGGGATCATTGAAACAGTGTACAGTGGAAGTTGAGGTACATTGTCAGGCATCACCAGACCAAGCTATGGAGGATGTGATTGTCACAAGGAAGAGGGCCGCTGCGTCAGATTCAGATGATGTCCTAACGCCAGCACAGCGGCCTGGGAAGCAAATATGGGCTGAAGGTGAAGGTAGTGGTGGCCCCTGACAGGAGCACCGAAAGAAGGGGGGAGAGGGGGGAAGTGTGAAGGTGACAAGTGGACCCATAAGCTCTGGTGCCCGCCAGAAAAGTGAAGAGAGGAGGCAGGGGTAGAAACTTTAATAGGCCTCCAGTGTATGGCAGTAAATGTTAATGGGTTTTTGTAATATGTAAAGGAGAATGGTTTAGAATGTTCTGAATAAATCTAGGTGGATGTTGTGTTCCTTTTAGGAGCATAATTTTAAGGAGGGTAGGGTGCTGGAGGTGGCAGGGTTTCAGGTGGTAACCCTGTCATCAGCCCGTTTGAAAGGAGGGGTGGGTATACTAATTAGGGAGGCGAGCCCATTTGTTTTGCAGAGAAGTGAGGGGGGAGGGGGAAGGGTGTTGAGCGTCAATGGTTGGTGGATGGGCAGACGTGTGGCCTTTATAAGCATGTATGCACCTGCAGAGAATAACGTACAGATGAAGCAGGAGTTTGTGTGTGAGGACCTTGTGTTTTTCTTCCGTGCATTACCAGAGGTGGCAATAGTAGGAGGTGATTGGAACTGCATTATTAGGAGGACCGGTGTGGAACCGAAAGGGGCAGGCTATGTGTCGGTGACCCTCAGAGATTTAATGAGGGATATTCGGTTACGGGACGCATTTGAGGGAGGGGGGCGTGGGAGATAGAGCATACGTTTGTTAGGAGTGGGTATGCAGTGATGTTAGATAGAGTGTATCTTTCTCATGGGGTTGTAGTGCGATCTTTCAAAACTGTTGAAGTAGCATGGTCGGATCATAGATCAGTGTTGGTGGAGGTTGGGTGGGGGAGCGCTTGAGGAAATATACAGGAGTTACTGGAAATTAAATATAATGTATATTGAGTGATGAGGAGGGGTTAGAGGGATTTTCTGTCCTATAGAAGAAGCTTAGCAAGGATGCACAGGGGGTGGATGATGTCGTGAAATGGTGGGATTGTGTAGCCAAGGACAGGATTAGGAAATATTATGTGAGGGAGGGTAAACTTTAATAAATAATTTAAATATGGACTTTCAAATTATTTAGAGGACAGGTTAAGGGGTTGTTATGGGCAGGGGGCTATGGGGGCCAACTATCCTATGGATGAAATTGTCGAGGTCAAGGGGAGACTGAGGGAGTTACAAAACGAGAGGTTTCAAGTGGTAAGGGTACAGGCAGGGGTTGAGGAGGTGCTTTGGGGAGACAAGCCATCAGTCTGTGTGTTGCGACATCAAAAACAAAGACAGCAGGTTACAGCTATTCCGAGGTTAGAGGTACATGAGATGGCGGGAGGTTATAGGGTAGGTCAGGAGATACAGGCTACAAAAGGAATGTGTGCATATGCGGATAAATGGTATGCAAGGTATTGGACAAGTGGGAGGGTGAGGAATGAGGCTTTAGAGAAGGTGTGTGAGTATGTGAAGTATAAGTTAGGGAATAGTGATAGGAAGGTGTGAGGGAAAAGTTCAATAGATAGGAGTAGAGATATAGTAACGATAGTTTCATTACCGGCTACTAGTTAAGGTAGGGTAAGTCAAGCTCCCGCCTTTCTTCCCCCTCCCCGAAAGTGATAGTTTCATTGCCGGCTACTAGTTAAGGTAGGGTGAGTCATGCTCCCATTTTTCCCGCCTTTTCTCCCCCACCCCTAAAGTGATAGTTTGATTGCCGGCTGCTTGTTAACGTAGGGTCAGTCTAGCTCCCGCTATCCCTTCCCCTCCCTCTCCCCCCCCCTCGAAAGGTGACGTGTGGGGCTCTGGTCAAACAGTAAATCACTCGACTCACAGCTCCCAACACTACTGTAAGTACATGCCTGCCTTGTATTCTAGTGGATTTATTGGTTGAAAGCTTCACTTTTGACCAATAATAAACTTAGTCCTTTCAGTCTTGCTCTAGGTTGACTGTTGTAATAATCACCACGTCTTTTGAGTAATGTACACTGCCATGGAGAGTGATTATTTAAGCAGTGGGTAACCTGTCTATCTTTCCAGCTTGGATGTCAGAGAGGGTCACCTGGCAATCAACGAGCAGAACGGATGGAGAAGGACTAACGTCCAGAGATTTCCCCATTTTGGATTTAACTACCTGTGCACCTGTATGAAATTGCAAGACGTAAGCCCACATCATTGCAGCGGTAAAGAACCTGCTTTCCTGTCTTCGGGATAGAATACTCACTGGTATACTGTGAAGAACTAGCCAGTGGGTTGCAACCAACACCTGCGACCCCCCCCCATCATCAGCAACGGCTACGATTGCAACAACAGTGTCACCAACACCAGACACCCAAGTTTTATAAATATTAGCGTTGAATTCAGACATCATTTATATTTTTCATTTTTCATTTTCTTTCATGTAGGATCAGTATTTCATATTTAAGTGTTTTATATTTTATATTTTCTATATAATAAAGTGTTTATGTTTGTCTGTTATTATTTCTTTTTCTATTCATTAATTTTCCTGAGGAGGAGCCATCCTGAGTAATACTGACTCAAGTTGTTACAGGGCTGAGTAAGCCTTCACAAGTGGCGACCTTGCCAGGATCAACTCTACTGAATCAAGATTCGACTCCATCTCGAATCTACCATTGGAACTTCAATGCCACATACCACAGACGGTTACCACCAGCCATGAGTAATCATTCACTATGGTAGGACTACTGTACAGGTATTTAAAAGATTTGGTGATTGTTAGTCTCAATTTATTGTAAGTCAAGTCAGGCAGGATATAATATTTAATTCTGCCACCTGATTGTATGTGAGCTTGAAACACTTTGGAGGATTAGACTCTAGGGACCCGAGATTTTCCAGTGACAACTTGTTTCATTGAGCTCTTTATTATATCAAGGGAACTGTCATAGGACACTCTTGATTTGTTGGTGAGAAGATTGGATGGTCAAGGGACCCCATTCTACTTACTGTTTGTTCGGAGCCGGCATAGAACCCTTCGTTTTCATTAATACATATTGTTTAATTGAAGCAGGGATCGAGCCCTCTGGTTTATTTACAGTTTGAGCGGAGCAGGAATAGAACCCTCTGTTTTCTTTAATACCCTTTTCATTTCCCCTGATAGTTTAAGTTATTCTTGCAAGTATGGATGAATACCAGTTTTGGATGAACGCTGGAAGTAAGTTAGGAATAACAGGGAAAAATTTAGAATCTTTTATTAGTGCTAAGATCCAGGAAAGACTTGAAAGAGAGAGAATTGAGAGAGAAGAAAGACAGTTAGAAAGGGAAAGAGAAAAGAAAAAGGAGAGAGAGAGAATCGAAAGAGGAGAAAAAGGAGAGAGAGAGAATCAAAAGAAAAGACAAAAGGAGCGTGAGGAGAGAGCAAGAGTACGTGAGGAACAAGCAAAGATACGTGAGGAACAGGTTAAATTAAGGGAACTTGAGGAAAGAGCAAAGGACAGAGAATATGAGTTAAGAGAGAGAGAAAAGGATTGCGATCTCGAACAAACTCGCCTTGAATTAGAGAATAAGAAGTTAACTTTCTCACAACAGCAATTAGATGAAGGAGTAATGGAACGACGTGCAGCTAGTGAACATATTCCAACACCTAATTTACCTCCCTTCACAGAGGGGGAAGACATAACTTCTTACATTATCAGGTTTGAAAATACCGCTACCCTCTGTGAATTGCCTGCTGACACCTGGGCTACCAGGTTAGGAATGTTATTTTCTGGTACCACTTTGAATATCTATGCAACTTTGTCGCAGGATATTATATGTAATTATAACCTACTGAAAAAGGCAATCCTTAAAGCATATCAAAAAACCACTAATTCTTACAGGAAAGATTTCAGGTATGCCACCTTACAGCCTGGCCAGAACTTTCAACAGCTACAGGTAACACTCTTCCGTTTGTTCGACTTTTGGATAGAGAGTTCAGGAATTGATCACAGTTATGAATCTCTTAGAGACTTCATGGTTGCTGACCAGTTCCTGACAGCTCTTCCCCACCAGATACGAACATTCATCAGAGAACGTAACCTGATTAAAGCTGAGGAAGTTGCTGAGGCTGCTGACCTGTATGCTGAGGCTCACAATTCCTATAAAGACCTAAAGGGATCGAACCCTAAGGGCAAGGGTTCATCAGACCTTAAGAAATCAAAGCCTCTAGTGGAAAGTAAAATGACTTCTTTTATTCCTGTTTGTCATTTGTGTGGTGTTAAGGGACATAAACGTCCAGTTTGGGTCCTTCTAAAGAAGGTTCAAAAGTTGGAAGATGTTTTAAAGACTGTAATGACCAAGCACCCTTCTGTTCAGGAACAGTTAATGGACTTAATGTATCTACCATTTTACGAGGACACTGGATGCAATGTATAGTCATTTCTGATAAGCTGTTCCCTAACCTTAAAGAAACTCATTCCTCTGCTATACTTTCAGACTACTTGGGCCGTAACGGACACTTTTCTACCATCCGTTGTTACATTATGCTAAATGGTTCACAGGTTGGTCTGAAGCCGTACTAGCTCCCATCACTTCTTGCTCCATACTAATAGGTAATGTAAAAAGTGTCATTCTTCCTTCTGAGGTTGACCTTTCATCACCAAAGATGGATATAAGTGTTTCAGATCCTCTTCCTGTAGGGGTCGGAAGAAGCCCCTCGAAAGTTCAGATGAGACAATGTCTCGTGAGATTCCCATGTGGGATTAAAAACCAGTGATGCTACTCTCGAAAGCGAGGTAGTAGGAATCACCGGTTCACTTCGTTAGATGAAAGTGAAGATATCACCTCCGATACCATAAATGTCTTGACTAGGGCTCAGACCAAAGCCCAGGCTTCCCTTACTGTCCATCCTTTGATTTTCCCTGACTTTAAGCCTTTAGATATATCGAAGGATTCCTTTGTCAATTTACAACGTAATTGCCCTTCTCTTCAGAATTGCCATAATGCCGCTAAACAAAATCAAGTTATCCAAAGGAAAAACTTTTCATATAAATTTGAATATATAAAAGGTATCTTGCACAAGTCAGTATTCAAATTAAATTCAGATGAGATAGACTATTCCATCTTAGTTGTTCCAAGTGAATGCAGAGAGACTGTTCTTAAGATGGCTCATGACCTGCCAGTGGCCGGACATTTCTCGCATCGTAAAACCTTAAATAAAATTAGGGAAACCTATTTTGGCCAAAAATGTCCTCAGATATCACTACCTATTGTAGATCGTGTAAAGTTTGCAACTGTCATCCTCCCGAGGTACCAGGCGAGTACCTATGGTCAAAATGCCTATCTTTACGGTACCGTTTGAAAGAGTAGCTATTGACATCGTTGGTCCTTTATCTCCACTTTCATCTGGGGGACATAGATATATATTAACATTAGTTGATTATGCTTCGAGTTTCCCTGAAGCCGTTCCCTTAAAGACCATAACTACTACAGAGGTGGCTGAAGCCCTTTTGTCCATCTTCTCCAGAGTGGGCATCCCTAGAGAAATTTTTGTCTGACCGTGGGACACAATTCACATCTGACTTAATGCAACATCTATTTCCAACTTCTGGGAGTGAAGCCTCTCTTCACCACACCCTATCATCCCAGCTGTAATGGGAGGATTGAGCACCAGCATTCGATTCTCAAGTCCATTTTAAGGAAAATTTGCTCCCTTAAACCTAAGGAGTGGCATCGTTACCTACCTGTGCTTTGTTTGCCATGAGGAAGTTCCCAGTGACTCTTGGGGTTTTCACCTTTTTAAACTTCTCTATGGTAGACAGGCCAGAGGCCCATTATCCATCCTTCATGACTTATGGAATAATGAGGAGGTAAATGCTGAGGTTCAGTCTTCTTACCAGTTCTCCTTGACCTTAGATCCAAACTTGAGGAGACCTCTGACATAGTTTCGAAAACCTAAGCTTGTCAATGGACCAGTACAAAACCTATTTTGACTCCAAAAGTCAGAGGAGAAGTTTTAAAGTAGGAGATGAAGTTCTGGTACTTTTGCCTATCAAGTCAAATAAATTGTTAGTAGCATGGAAAGGTCCATATAAAGTATTAAAAATTTGTGGGAAGTTGACTACCTCATAGAAGTCAAGGGAAACCTAAGCTTTATCATATCAACATCCTTAAGAAATATTACCGAAGAAAATTCGGTTAACTGCCTTAATTTAAATTTGACTTAGTTTTTCCACACGAACTTGATAAGACAACTGAAGAATGTAAGGTGTGAGTAATTGACACCTCTAACTTAGACTATGATGAAGAAGTACATGACTTGGTGACTCTTGACTACTCGGACGCAACAAACATTATATTAATGAATCTTTGGATGACCATAAGAGACATGAACTACTTCAATGTGTGAGTAACTTTTCAGACGTCTTTACTGATATTCAGGTTTTTACCTCCACGGTAGTCCATAAGATTGACTTAGTGACGGACAATCCTATCAAACGGAAATTATACCCAGTTCCAGTTCACCTTAGGGATGCATTTGACCGAGAGGTAGACAAATTATTAAAACTAAAGATCATTGAACCTTCAATATCTTCATATTGTTCACCAGTAGTCATGGTTAAGAAGGAGGATAAATTCAATAGACATGCTATTGACTTCAGAGGCCTTAATGCTATAACTCGGTGGGATGCTGAGCCTTTGCCCTTAATAGATAGCGATCTACACAAATTTTATGACGTTTCCTTCTTTTCAGAGATTGATATTGCGCAGGCATATCATCAAGTAATGTTAGATCCGTCTTCTAAGCAGTACACCGCTTTTCCTACACACCAAGGACTGATGCAGTATAGAACTATGCCCTTCGGTTTGGTAACTGCCTGTGCTACCTACGTGAGACTGATGAGAAAGGTCTTGGGTAATATGCCAAAGGTTTCAGTTTATTTTGAAAACATTTACGTAATGACATCCACGTGGGGCGAACATATCCAAACATTAACATCAGTTTTGCGTAGGTTACGCTCACATGGCCTCACTGCCAAGCCGAAGAAATGCTTCCTTGGGTATAACAAGATTAGATATCTTGGACTGATACTTTCTAATAACTCTCTGCAGCCTCTCCCCAGTAAGATCAAAGCTTTATTAGAATTTAAATTCCCCAAAACCAAGAAGCTCTTGCGAAGCTTTCTTGGTTCTGTAAATTTTTATGCACGGTTTATCCTGAACCTTACTGATCTTACAGACATCTTATCCGACTTTCTTAAAAAGTCTGTGAAGGAACCTCTTGAACTTTCCGACGTAGCTTGGGATAAGTTTAATGAGATTAAAAATATCTTTTCGAAAGACCCTATACTTAAGATTCCAGATATTAATAAAACATTTTGTTTAAGAACTGATGCCTCCAATACTGGCTTAGGTGGGTGTTTACTAACAATACCATGATGGTACTCCCTTCCCTGTATGCTTCCTAAGCCAGAAACTCCTTCCCGCAGAAACAAGATACTCCACAATAGAAAAGGAATGTTTAGCCCTTGTGTGGGGTATCTCCAAACTTAAATTTTATTTGCTGGGAAAAGAATTCATTTTAGAAACGGACCACAAACCTTTGATATACCTAGAAAATTTAAGGGAACCAACAGTCGCCTCTTGAGGTGGACATTGGCACTCCAGGCTTTTAAGTTCCATATTGTGTATATCAATGGTTCATCCAATTATTTCTCTGACTGGTTAAGTCGTGACAGTCAGTAGAAGATTTGTTGCCTTACGCAACTTCCACATGTTAGAACTTTTTCCTCGCCTATTCTTCTTATACTCCTTGACTATAAGTCTTGGTATGGGGGAGTGTGAGGGAAAAGTTCAATAGATAGGAGTAGAGATATAGTAACGATAGTTTCATTGCCGGCTACTAGTTAAGGTAGGGTAAGTCACGCTTCCATTTTTCCCGCCTTTTCTCCCCCACCCCTAAAGTGATAGTTTGATTGCCAGCTGCTTGTTAACGTAGGGTCAGTCTAGATCCCGCTATTCCTTCCCCTCCCTCTTTCCCCCCCCCCTCGAAAGGTGACGTGTTTGGGGCTTTGGGGCAAAAGTAATTCCTACTCACAGCTCCCAACCACTACTGTAATACATCCTGCCTTGTATTTAGTGGGATTATTGGTTGAAAGTTCACTTTGACAATAATAAACTTACGTCTTTTCAGTCTTGCTCTAGGTTGACTGTTGTAATAACACCACTCTTTTGAGTAATGTACACTGCCATGAAGTGATTATTTAAGCAGTGGGTAACCTGTTATCTTTCCAGCTTGGATGTCAGAAGGGGTCACCTGGAAATCAAGAGCAGAACGGATGGAGAAGGACCTCGTCAGAGATTTCCCATTTGGATTATAATACCTGGCACCAGTAATGAAATAGCAGGACGTAACCCCATCATTGCAGCGGTTAAAGAACCTGCTTCCCTGTTTCGGGATAGAATACTCACTGGTATACTGTGAAGAACTAGCCAGTGGGTTGCAACCAACACCTGCGACCCCCCCCCATCATCAGCAACGGCTACGATTGCAACAACAGTGTCACCAACACCAGACAAACCCCAAATTTTATAAATATTAGCGTTGAATTCAGACATCATTTATATTTTTCATTTTTCATTTTCTTTCATGTAGGATCAGTATTTCATATTTAAGTGTTTTATATTTTATATTTTCTATATAATAAAGTGTTTATGTTTGTCTGTTATTATTTCTTTTTCTATTCATTAATTTTCCTGAGGAGGAGCCAGCCTGAGTAATACTGACTCAAGTTGTTACAGGGCTGAGTAAACCTTCACAGAAGGCTTTAGGAGGGGTAATAACGGAAGAGGAAATAGAGTTGGCTTTAAGGGGAATGAGGAAGGGCAAAGCACTGGGAATAGACGGTCTCCCGGCTGAATTTTATCTACAACATTGGGAGGTGATAAGGGGTTTCATGGTTAGGTTATTAAATCAGATGAAGGAGAAGGGTGTGATGGGGGACAAACAAGCAACAGCAGTTGTAGTGTTGGTCCAGAAGGGTAAGGGCCAGTACACCCTCAAGGAGTACCGTGCCATATTGCTGTTATGTGCAGATTATAAGTTGTTTGCTAAAGTCTTGGGTAATCATTTTTAAATGTGTGGTAGGGAGAGTGGTTTCGAAACGCAGTATGGATTGCCTGGAAGGTCGATGATTTGAAGGTCATGGAATACTGAGAAGTTTTTGTGGAGTCAAAAGGGGGGGAGGGGGGCGGCGTCGTTGGCTTTAGACTGGCAGGGGGCCTATGACAAGTGGAAAGGGGAGCATTGGGAGCTATTTTTAGGAGGCAGGGTTATGGGGAAGAAATAGTTAATTGGGTAACCACATTGTACAAAGGAGCTAAGATGAGAGTACAGATTAATGGATGCTTGGGGAAGGAGATTGTAATGGGTAGGGGACTTAGGCAGGGGTGTCCCATGTCACAAATTTGTTTGCGTGCATTCAGGACCCTTCTATAGAATGGTTGAACGTTGTGTATGTAACACGAGTGGGTGTGTGGGGGAGGTAGTTAAAGTGTGGCCTGGAATAATAGGATATGTAGATGATACAACAGTCAGGTTCGGGAAGGGATGGCGTTGGGGGTTTTGGAGGGATGTGCAATTGTTTGGAAGGGCAACAGGGATGCAGGTAAATAGTGAGAAGTCAATGGTCATGGGGGTTGGGCTTGGGTGGAGGTGGGGGGGAGATGTAACGTTGTGAGGAAGCAAACGGTGCCTTTAAATGTATTATTGTATAGTAAGGTTTGGCACGTAGCAACCATGTTCCCAATAACAGGGATGGCGATTGTAAGAATTCTGAGACGGGTATTTAAACTTTTGTGGGGTTCAAGGTGCGATTGGCTGAGGAGAGAGGTTTGTTATGTTACCTGTGCGCCAGGGTGGGTTGGGGTTGATGAATCTGACAAGGAGGGTTAAATGTGTGTTTCTTAAATGGGAGGTTTTGCACAAAGGAGTGAGGGGGAGGGGCAGCTGAAAAAAGTACATGATAGGTTGGGTAAGTTGTATGGTGGTATGGAGTTGAGGGAATGTGAAACTGTTTTGAGGGCTTTGATGTTGGTTAGAGAACCCAGGAAAACTCGAATAGGGGTTTTGTGTAGGTTGCTTGCAAGGAGGATTGTTGTACCAGTTGAGGGATTGTTTCCCATGTACGCATGGAAGAGTATTTGGTATAGGTTTAGCAAGCTGAAGTTAAAGCCTAGGGTGAGGAAGGTAACGTATCGTTTTCTGCATGGCATACTACCGTCGGGAGAGGTACTAAGAACCAGAAGATTAATTGTGGGCGGGAGGTGTGGAATCTGTGATGGGGATGAGACGGCGTTTCATGCAGTATACTTTTGTGAGGGACTGGAGGGTGTTAGCTATTGGTTAAGTAAGGTGGTTCAGAGGGTGGGGGGCCGAGGGGTGTTGGTTCTGCGTGCACTAAGCCTAGATGTGGGAGGGTTCGATGAGGGTGTCACAAGAGTTTTGGATTATATAATGGTGGATTTATATATATATATATATATATATATATATTATTATAATATATATATATATTATATATATATATTATATAATCGTGGTGATGAGGGGAAGGGGGGTTTGTGAGGTGAGGAGGCGGGTACTAGCGGTAACGGTTTATCGGAGGATGTGTCGTAACAGAGAACTATATAGGAGGAGGTGGGCGAAGGATTTTTCGGAAGGTTATAGAATGTTAACGTTAGGGTTTCTCATGAATCTGCGACTTGGGCTGAGTGAGTAAGGGGTGGGGGTTTGGGGATTACATATGAGAAGAGGGAAGTCAGGGGGACACAGTGAAGTCGCCTCCTGGGGGGAGTGAGAGTGAGGTGTATGGGTATAGAAGGTGTAGATGTGTGGCATAAGTGTATGTAGCATGGAAGTGGGTACAGAAAGCAAAGGTGATGAAATCAACGTATGGAGAATTCTGTGACTGATGTGTCAGGGTCGTCATGACCTGCTTAATATATTAAGTGTGAATGGTGTTAAGATTTTAGGTGTAAGACGTTGCAGGAGCTTTTGGGTCTATGTAGATTGTGCGTATATAGCCTTTATTGGGCATGTTTCATGTGCGATATTCGTATCGCAATATAATGTGCTCCTCCTGTTGATGAGGGCTGGAAGGCTAATGATTTCCATAAATTTGTAATGACTCATTAAAGTTTTGTAATGGGGAATGTATGTATGTTTTAGAGAATTTTCCTGTATCTGGGGTTAGTTGGGAGAGAGTACATACTTGTGTTAACGGAATTATGATGTAGATCACTCGTTTATATGACTAATGTGAAGGTTGTGATTAACGGATATATTTTATAGTGAACATTCTCTCATTTGAATTGAACCTTTGTCACAGTAATATTATGTAACCTATATATATATGTACCTGAAAGGCTCGGTTTCAGTGTATGTTTATATACATCATATTTTGAGCCTGGTACTGAGTGTTATCTGTACGTTATGTCATTGTTAAGTTTATCGTGAAATAGGCTCAAGTTTACCCATTCTTTTTAATGTTATTTTGTTTCGAGATATGTGTGTCGCGTTTTGAGATAAGTTTTTTTTTTTTTTTTTTTTTTTTATTTTATTTAAAAAGCACAATACATATTCATATGTATACTATGCATACGTTACATAAACTAAGACATGTTATCCATTAAATATGAAACAACAATTCCACATTCCCTATCCCAGCTCTTAACCTATACTTAATAGTCACACTTCAATTTAACATGATTGCCATCCCCAAAAATTCAATCATACATGTGACTACACAAAAGGCAACCCACACCCAAACATACAGGATGGTTTAATAAATTCAAAAATACAGTTTCTTACTCACAAAAGACTATATAATCCAAAGAAAATCACACGTAGTACATTATACATAAAAGGCTATATACAAAGTCATACCCATATAATCGGTTCCCTACCCCCTCATTTTAACAACTAATACAAGAACAATACAAGAACGTATAAGTGATTAATAATAAGAACTATACTGGATATTATCAAAATTCCTCTACCACACATTCCAGTACTTAAATAACACGTTACCCTTAGGTGAATTACCACCATTTACACACCAATAACATGACCTACCAAACCCCTTTTTAACAAAAATTAATAAACCAGTGCATACAAAAAATATTTTCATGCACCGTTTTGACAAAAAAAAAAAAAAAAAAAAAAACCTCAAGTAACCTAATAATCACAATATGCCCTTACCTCATAACCTAAATGAGAATTACAGAAATCAGTTATGCATAAACAACCAGAACAAAAATAAAAAAGTACATAAGAACACAGATATGTACATTATGTTACTACACGGACACACTTGTATAATTGGAAGAATATGCATCCACAATATTCCATATCAATAATAATAAAACAACAACCATGAAAATCAAACTGCAGAACATCATTGTATAAAAAAATTTTACACATAAATTAAGGACCCCTTCGTTACCTCAATTTTAAAAACCCTATGTACTTTTTAATAAAAACCAAAGCTAAATTATCTTTGGGGAAATATCAAATGGGTTCTCCCCCCACAAGGAGGGGCAATAATAAAAAGAACCCCTTCATGAAAAACCAAACGTCCCCCCCTACCACAATAAACCTATTTTAGATCAAACTTGTTAATACTAAACAAAAAATTTTAAAACTCCCTATCTGAAAACAATTAAACTTCCTTGACTAAGCATATTCTTCATTTCCCCCTGTCCAATTTTACAACCCTTTCTTTTTCATTGCCCTCATCCCCTCCGAGCCGTGGGACGAGTCGCAACGCCCCTTTTTGGTTTTTTTGCGCAGTTATGATTGAGTCCCCCTACGTTGCTTGGTGAAACTTTTTTTCCCCCAACATGGCGTGAATAGCAGAAGAAAATCAACACTGTCTGCTTTGGGATCCTGGGGCTGTCACAGGATCAACAGGGATTTATTATTACCGGTCTTCGCGAAACCGGGGGGAAGAAATGGGGAGATATTGGTGTGATTAAGGTGAAAAAATTTTGTTAAAAATAGTTGACAGTTAAAAAGGGGGGTAGTAAGGGGAAATATACCGGTTAATACAGCTGTGTGGGTGAACTTATGATGTATCTCGAATTTACCCTGGGTGAAAAAAGGGAATGTGCCTTTTGAGGCGATGATTTTGATATTACCAGTGAACTGGTCTTATGGACGGTTCAGTAGCCCGCAGGGGTGGGCAACGGGCCCCGTATCGGGTGCGCTGGAAGGCGCGTAACAGTTAAAAGACTTTTAACACCCTATTCCTTCATTTTTTTTGTGTAAAAAAATTTAAGGACTCAAGTCATGTAACTAGGGGGGGGCAACAACGTATTGGGCTATGTGGTCATATGACCACATCGCGGCGCAGTTGGGAAACGAAGTGGGTCCCCGGCACAACAGAAACAGCAAGGGCAACAGCAGCAACAGCAGCCAGGGACGGGTTGGCGATGGGAGAACTCTCTTGCTACCCCCCCCCAACAAGGTTGTCGGAGTGAGGAGGGGACAAAGAAAAGGAGTCGAATCGCCAATTGTAAACGCTTCAAGAGAACTCAGTCTTGGGACCCATAAAAAGGGTTTTTGGGGGGAAAAACTACAAATTTGGGGTAAAGAAGTGGCGGCGTCTTTGGGTAAAGGCGTTGGATGACTTGTTAAGGAACGGCCTGATCAGGGGGAAGCCCCGGGCTTGTTTGGGGAAGGCGGAATGTTTTGGCAGAAGATACGGTTTGGCGACGAAGGTCAAAAGGACAAAGGGAGCAGTAGAGGGGGGTGTCAGGCGGGCTTCGATGTCAAAATGCAGGTGGAGGGCGGACACGAAAAGGACTGCAGCATCATCGGGTTTTGATGATTGTAACTCCTGCCCAAAGCCCTGGGAAAAAGTCTTGGGGGGGACAGAAAGAGGGAAGGTGAACCCAAGGAAACAGGGATTGCAAAGGGGGATTCCCAAAAAAGGGGGAGGGGAAAAAGGTTTGCAAAACGAAACGGGTAAAGAATGCCGGGGACAAAAGGAAAAACCCCTTTGTTAATTAATGTTTTACTTAAAAATTAACGGGGGTTTAAGGTGAGAGGAAACTTAATGGTTTAATGAGTATTTGGTGGACTTGGTGTGGATGGGTATTCTTCGGAACATAATTTTTAGGCTGGTTTTGAGTTGGAATGATGGTTTTTAAATGTGTACATGGGGAAAAGCACACGTCTGAAAGGTGGGGGTCCCCTTTTGGTAAAAGGGAAAATACCCCTTTATAGTAAGGCGTAGTGAAGGGGGGGGGAGGGGAGGGGAATTAAGGGATGGAATTGGGAGGGGCCCTTAGTTTTTGTATGTTAATGGCCGGTGGGGGTGACGTGGGATTAAAAATAATTTTTTCGGGAGGGGGGGCTATTTTTTTCGGGTTTCCGAAATTTTTAAAATGGCGGGGAAATTTGGGAAATTTCTGATACGTCGAAAATGTGGAGCCCCGAGGGCGGGGTGTTGTTTGGGATATGGGGGATATATTTAGGGGTGGGGGTTTAAAAGGGTTGGGGGGGGGGGGAGGGATTGTAGAGCATACCTAATTAAAAGGGTTAGCGGCGAGGGTTGGACCGAATGTCGGCCTTTTGCGGTTACTGTGCGGAGGGTGGTGTGATGATGGTTTTTTCGGATCAAGAGGATGGTAAAATGGGAATTGAGGTTCCCCGGAGGGGTCCTCATTTTTGGGAAAATTTAAAGAAATTATTAAAAGGGAAAAGGATGTCTTTTTTTTCTTTTGGGGCATAGGGGATCTTTAGTGGTGAAGACCAGGGGATGTTCCATGGGTTTAAATTTGGGGGAAACAATAGCTAAAAAACTATTAAAGGGAAAATTATATTAATCGAGGGAAGAATATAATATTTTAAAAGGTTTTCAAAAAATTTAGAGGGGCAGTTGCGCGAATGTTATGCACAAAAATGCAATTATCCGTTATTGAAATTGAAAGTTTTAAGGAAAATACCGGAATTTCAAAATGAAGGTTTGATGGGGGAAAACTTAAGGGCGGGATTGAGGAGGGTTTTTTGGGGGGAAACCCGGGCCCTCGGCGTGTGTTTGCGGGGGTCAAACACACGTCGCAAGGGAATGGGTTAATGGGGTTTAATGTTCAGGTAGGATCAAGGGTATAAAGGGACCGGTGTTTACGCACTGGGGTAGAGGGGTATATTGATCTTGGGTTAAGTTTTAAAAACCAAAAGGGGGATAATGAAATAGCTTACAGTCAATTGGAAGGTTTGTGCAGTTGGTTGACAGAGCATGATCGATTTGTTTTGGAAGGGCCCATAACGGAGTGTGAGACCTGGGAAGTTTATCTGGGGGTCATTAGGTAAGGGACCCGGAATTTTATGGGTTTTCCCCGTGCTTTT
>NC_069466.1:2810216-2830848 GCF_026875155.1 Cherax quadricarinatus
ACCTACTACCATTGTCAGAAGTTTTGGGATCACATTTTAAAAATTTTAATTGCCCTTACAGGGGGCTCAAAAATTAAAATATAAAAATAGTTTACTCTTTACTTCCCCTAGTCAAAGGATCATTGAAATTCCTAACCAGTGGTTAAGTGCCACTAATTAAATTCACAACAGAGCACGAAGTAGATAACAAATCGCTTTTTATTACGATAAACTTTATAAACCCTAGGCGTTGTTAGTCTAGGGGACTTTTCAAGGAGAATTGTTCTCTAGTTCTATCGTAATAAGGTTGTAGGGAGATCAACAAACATTAAAATGTATCTTTAATATAGAATAGATATTTTTATAGACAAAGTATTTTGTTGTACCTTATTCTTAATATATAAAACAGACTATATATTACTTAAATATGAAGACCTTCAATTTTAGTTGTATGAACCTTTCATATACAGTTGACAAAAGTTACATTATTTCCTATTTCTAAGGAGATTAGGTTAATGGCTTAGCAAACTCGAAGTCTCCACAGACGAGAACTTCTGTTTAAGGAAAATTTCACAATTTCTGGTGACTTAAGCGAGTAAAGTGAGTAAGCTGTGGAGACCTTCTCTACACAGAGAGAAGTGCTGTACTGTTTAATCTACCCCACTCACAGCCTTGACGTCAGCTCGCTTCAGGCGAGTAGTGTAGAAGTGATGCCAAACAAATTGGTCGTTACCCATTTCCTCAGCAGAATAAATATATACATATAATGAAAATGGAAAGGTGAAAATGAATATTTAATATTATAAAGCTGATTACTCTCGTTTTAGCATTTAACGATAGTAATCGCAATATAATATTAGAAAGATGAGCAAATGTGAAAGACATATATCATAACTACATCTCTGCATATACACCCCTTCCCTTAGGACAGTATGTAGTATCTGGGAACACTGAATTTTGTTTGGTATTTCGCGACCTAGCTGCCAGGGAGTGTGGACGTGCCTCGTACCTCTCTGATGAGTCTAGCAAGCTATCCAGTGACGTCATGGTATTCAGCGTGAGGAGCGGGTGAATACTGTTGGTATACAGCTTGTTCGGGGGCGATTACGCCTGAGAATGAACAAGTTTTGCTACCCAAGATAATCCGTGACACTTATGGTATTGCGGACAAGGATTTGTACGGTGTGGCATTAAATGGCGCCTACCGAATTTTTGTGAAACTACTCTACGAGCCAGTGTACGAGAAGCTGGTTGAGCAATTCCAGATCTCTGCGTAGATGTGTCCCCTGAAGTGCATGTGCGTATGGTGGATGTTTCTCGACAATATACGTGGGTGAAACTGCGCAATGTGCCCTTCGAGGCCGATGCAACGGATCTCCACAGTGTTTTCAGAAGATACGGAGTGGTACACATGGCTAAACGAGGCATGCGGGTGCTGAGCGTATGCTGGTCTCCCAGACGGTTCGTTTACCCTTAAGATGTCTCTACGCCAGGCCATACCATCGTATGTGTACCTTGATGACTTCCGAATACAGGTCATGGTGTCGTATGCTGGTCAACGACGGACGTGCCGCCTCTGCGGTGACTATGATCATTTGGCAGCGTAGTGTGGGCAGCGAGGGCAGGCCAGAAGGCCGGCCGGTGGATCAACAAATGATGATGGGCAGGAGGCTCCCATACATGGACGAAAAGGAGATGGTGGCCACGGTCGGCTTTGGAGTGAGGAGATTGAGGAGCCAGTGGTGGTGTCGAATCTGGAGCTGTCGTCTCTCGAGTCGCCTACATCGCCGGTGGTACAGCAGGCTTCCGGGGAGGACCAGGTGACGGTGGAAGTGGAGGACTTGGATGCGACAATAGCGTCTGTTTTGCATACCATGTTCTCATCTACGGATGTGGTCTCCCCGGCTGTGACGACGGCCAGTCCGGAGATCGTGTCTGTGGCGGACGAGCAGCAGCAGGAGGAGGTTGTTGGTGCTGGTGGGACTGGCGGGGACGTGGTGACCCCTCGCCAGGCTCTGGGCAAGCCACAGTCCTCGGGTGATGGGTAGGGAGAGGAGCCAGGCTCTGGGCAAGCCACAGTCCTCGGGTGATGGGTAGGGAGAGGGGCCCAGGCTCTGGGCAAGCCACAGTCCTCGGTGATGGTAGGGAGAGGGGACAGGCTCTGGCAAGCCACAGTCCGCGGGTGATGGGTAGTGAGAGGAGCCAGGTTCTGGGCAAGCCACAGTCCTCGGGTGATGGGTAGGGAGAGGGGCCAGGCTCTGGGCAAGCCACAGTCCACGGGTGATGGGTAGGGAGAGGGGACAGGCTCTGGGCAAGCCACAGTCCGCGGGTGATGGGTAGAGAGAGGAGCCAGGTTCTGGGCAAGCCACAGTCCGTGGGTGATGGGTAGGGAGAGGGGCCAGGCTCTGGGCAAGCCACAGTCCTCGGGTGATGGGTAAGGAGAGGAGCCATGATCTGGGCAAGCCAGAATCCTCGGGTGATGGGTAGGGAGAGGGGCCAGGCTCTGGGCAAGCCACAGTCCTCAGGTGATGGGTAGGGAGATGGGCCAGGCTCTAGCCTTGAATAGTCAGTCCAGATGATAGGAACACAGGTTCTTTACCACTGCAAAGATGAGGGGTAGTTGTCTGCTGTTGACTACAGTGAATCAGGTAGGTAGATCAAGAAGTGACGTCTCAGGACTTCAGTCCGTCTCCTTCACGTTTCTTTGGTTGGCAGATGACCCGAGCTGTCGTTCCAAGCTAGAAAGAGACAAAGGTTACCTACTGCTTAAGAAATCACTCTCCATGATAATGTAGACAGCCTGTACTGTCTGCACAGACAGCCCATGCTGTCTGCCAGCTTAGTTCATATTTCGCGCCACTCAAGTGCTGCCACCTATAGGCCTTGCCACTTCAGTATGCCCAGACTTGCCTCACTCTCACTCACACAGCGGCCTGGCATCAAGACACAAGGCCTCCCAGCTCTCTCTCGTGGGCATGGCCCTGCACGGGCCATGGGCACAAACACACAAGCCTGTGTAACCCACCTACGACTTAACAATAAAGGAAGAAGCCTCCGAAGACGTATCATTCACAACCCGCTACCAGAATACCAAAACAAGCGTCGTTATAAATGGTGACAGCGGTGCTTGCAGCAGTTGTGTTTGCCTGGAGAGAGGGAGGAAGAGGTATGAAGTCATCTTCACTTCATCACCCTACACAAGAAGCATCCGTCTCTCAACGAGTTATCCTGATGTCGTGTCTGCACGTTTGAGCATCCAGACACAGGTACTAGTAGGATCCAGCCGAAATTTGCCGAATTTCTTCGAGAATTGTACGTGGCGTCACAGTGACCCCACGCTACAGCGTCCCACGCTACAGTGTCCCATGCTGTTTCTCAAGTCACGTGTTCAGCATCACTTGTATGTTGCTGTTGTTGTTCAGCTCAGCACAGCTGTTTCAGCAAGCCAGAGGTGAGTTTTGTGGTGATTTCTGCGTCCAGTGTGAGCTTCTCCACGTGTTTGTGGGTGGGGGAGGAGGAGGAGGAGAGACCGCTAGATGCTCGCCCTGCCATACACTCACCCACGCTCCTCGCCACCACACTACCATACATTCACCACTGCCCACTCCCTCTGCTGTGTTTTCTGCTGTTTTTCGTATGAATTCATTGCCAGTGCTGTGTATCCGAGTGCCTGAGGCCACTCGAAGCTACGTGGATCACGACGTCACGTGGGTGTGGGCGATGTCACGTAAACCTACAAAGCCACGTGAGTTACCAGAATCCCAGGGCCCCATGCTGTGGTCTGCTGCCCGCATCACAATCGACGCCACCCACGATGTTGCCCGACTTCATGACGTCACGATGTCGCTGACGTCACCTCACGATGTCTGCCTGACGTCCACCTCGAGATGTCTGTTGACGTCACTGCTGCTGACGTCACCTTGCAACATCAAAGGGGCCCGACATCACATGATGTCACATCGAGTGTTCTAGTAATTATTTCAGTAAATTGTCGAGAAGATTGAGAGAGATTATGTCGTGTGGTTTAATTAATTCTCTCAGTCAGTGTTCTCACATTTTATTATGTTTAGTCAGTTTTATTGCAAAAACATCATTTGCTAGTTAAGCCATGTAGTACCGTAAGTACAGCGGGGTGTTTGTAAATTTTCCGTGTGTCCAGTGAGGTCTGTGGTCAACCCTTGAGTTGCACCACTGTGCTAAGTCACCCTCCTGACCAGTGTTTGACAGCTGATTTCTCAGCCCTGAGCGTATGAGCCCCCTTGTACAGAAAGCTTTTAGCTCATCGCTCGTGTTGTTCTGCAGAATCGTACCTGCTACGATTCCCATCGAGATTTGTTTCACTTCACCTCCAGACCCTCAGAGTGCAGTTATATGTAGAGAAACAAGTCTGGGGATGCTTAGGCCCTAACCTCTGCTATAACCCAACTGTCAAAGATGATACCCCGTCAAGCCACAGCCAGGCCTTCGGCAGGCACTGTGTCAGCCTCGTGTCCACAAGCTTCAGTGAGCAGCCTGCAAAAGATGATGTCACTTTGACTGCTAAGCTCGCTCACTGCATCTGGTGTATGATGTTACACTCCCAATGTTTCGCCCATCGTCTCTGCCACACTCGCTCCACAACTCGCTCCACGCTCGCCGGCAGTGACAGCCCAGCGACAGTACCAGTCGAGAAGTGTCCTGAGTCGCTTGCCAGAAGTCCTGCCCGTTGCCGAGTTTTGTCGACGCCTCACTCGAGGGCACCAGCAAGTCGTGCCCCAGGTTGAGTGAAAACCTGCAGCGACTCCCACGATGTCTGCTTCAACACCGTTCCAGAGGAGACCGTACCCTGTTAAAGTCACAGCTCAGCCGCAGCGATGTCTCCCGTGTTGCAGTATCTGTCCAATGCAGGAAGGCATGCAGTGATGCCCATCGACGCTCACTGCCTATGCCCACGATGTTTAGCACACCCCACATTTTTTTTTTTTCTTCCCCCCCTGTAGGAATTTTTTTTTCCATGTCCATATGATATATATGTTTTTTATTTGTGTTCTGTGCCCTGTTCCTACGAGAGAGAGACCGAGTTTTTTTTTACTACCAGTATTGCCCGCGTCGGGACGACGCGCGGTAGGTGGCCGAGCGTATGTAGACAGCCTGTACTGTCTGCACAGACAGCCCATGCTGTCTGCCAGCTTAGTTCATATTTCGCGCCACTCAAGTGCTGCCACCTATAGGCCTTGCCACTTCAGTATGCCCAGACTTGCCTCGCTCTCAACTCACACAGCGGCCTGGCATCAAACAAAAGGCCTCCAGCTCTCTCTCGTGGGCATGGCCCTGCAGGGGCCATGGCACAAACACACAAGCCTGTGTAACCCACCTACGACTTAACAATAAAGTAAGAAGCCTCCGAAGACGTATCATTCACAACCCGCTACCAGAATACCAAAAAAAGGCCCCGCGATAAATAATTTACAATACCTAAAAGATTTGGTGATTATCTAAAACATTACATGAGACTTAAGACTGAAAGGACTAAGTTTATTATTGGTCAAAAGTGAAGCTTTCAACCAATATATCTACTAGAATAAGAGTAGAGGTTTTTACTTACAGTTGTGCTGGGAGCTGTGAGTCGAGTGATTACTGTTTGGTCGGAGCCCCACACGTCACCTTCCCGGGTGGGGAAAAGGGGGGGGAGGGGATAGTGGGAGCTAGATTGACCCTACCTTAACAAACTGGCAATCAAACTATCGTCACCATATACTCGCTCGCTACTTCTATCTGTTGAACTTTTCCCTCACATGGAGTGTTCTTGAGAGCTTGCATAGCCTAGAGTATTTTTTTTTTATATTTTATTTAAAAAACTTTACAGCTTAACATAAAATAAGAAGGTATAAAATGAGTACAGTAGGATCCTCAGTCCTACACAACATACACTGACAAAATGAAACAACACATTGTAACTGACATAAAAGTTACCCATAAACACTCACAAATATTTCCCTATAACAGACTTAACAATAAGAAAAAAAGAAAAAAGGGTGATCCGACCCCTAACCTCATTATAAACCTTAAATGAAATTATATAAACATCCATTGAAACTTAACCTTTCAAGTTTATATAGTTAACATAATATGACTGTAACAAAGGTTCACAAACCCTTTACATTAGTCAATCAAGGAATGACCTACATCATAATATCATTAAAACAAGTAAAATGATCTTCCACAACTAACAAAACCCATACAAGAAAATTGCCTACAAACATACATACGTGACTCAACAATCCCTCTTTTTTTATTGAAAAATAACGAAAATCTTAAGCCTCCACTTATACTTAATAAATATTAATCAGCGTCTTCCACAGGATGAGCACATTATATAAAGTAAAGAGACAAAACTCCAGTTGTCAGGGAATGCGTGAAGGACAACCACAATATACCAAACAAAATAAAAAAGGTGTTTATCCTAACATAAACCGCCATAACACATTTCATAAATAACAACAACTTAACACCACAAAACGCGACACACATATCTCGAAACAAAATAACATTAAAAAGAACGGGTAAACTTGAGCCTATTTCACGATAAACTTAACAATGACATAACGTACAGATAACACCGTAAACCCGGCTCAAAATATGATGTATATAAACATACACTGAAACCGAGCCTTTCAGGTACATATATATATAGGTTACATAATATTACTGTGACAAAGGTTCAATTCAAACGAGAGAATGTTCACTATAAAATATATCCGTTAATCACAACCTTCACATTAGTCATATAAACGAGTGATCTACATCTCATTGTTCGCATCGCTGTTGGGCCGTGCGGACGCACTGTGCAGTAGCTCCCACTACACCTGGTTTCTGCGCAGTTTTCACTGTTCAGACATGGCGGAGTACACCGGCAGGAGGATTAATACAGTTTGCATTGAGCTGTTGAGGGGTTCTCTGAGCCCTGCTACTATGAACGTCGTTCTACCTGCAATTATTAGGGATTTATATGGTATCCCTAATGAGGAACTGTATGGTGTGGCCCTTAATGGGATGAAACGAGTATTTGTGAAGTTCCTGAGGAATAGCTACTACAGCAGTGGGGGGAAAGGAGTACCAGGAACGGCAAATGTGTCTCAACTCGACGATGGATGTGTGGATGCATGACGTATCTACATTCTACACGTGGGTACGAGTGGAGGAATGTACCCTTCGAGGCAACTCAGTTTGGTATACAGGAAGTTTTTCGAAAGTATGGAGTCATTCATGAAGCCAGAGGTGGGGTATGGCGGGATGGACCATATGTGGGCCTCCCGGAAGGGTTCATACAACATCAAGATGACTTAAAGACGCCTATACCTTCGTATGTAATTGTTGCCAGGCACCAGAAATCAGGTATGTGTCGTATGTGGGGCAAAAGGAGAACGGTCGTCTTTGTGGCTCTTTTGACCATATAGCGGAAACAATGTGCACGTAGATTTTGCCCGGGGGTGTCAGTCCGGTGGAGGACGTCCAGCAGGCGAGTGTGGTGGCGGCGGCGAAGAATGGGACTACTCTATGGAGTGAGGAGGTGGAGAAGGAGGGTGAACAGATGGGGACGTGTGCCCACACCTCCGGTGGAGGAGGGAGACCCTTTCCCTCCAACATCTGAGGTGGTGGAGGAAGTGGTGGGGGACGAACAGGGGTGTCCCCTTGGAGTCAGTGCCCCAGGAATTCTTGGGGAGGCCTTGGTGGGAGGGGACATGGATGGACGGATCAGTGAAAAGCAGCAATTGAAAGGCCTGAGTGAGAAGTCGGAAGTAGTAGGGAACACTGGAAAGGATCACTTGTAGTGGCAGGGGTTTACACAGGGAGGATGTACCTGAGGAAGGGGTGGCTTTGGGAGGCAGCTTGGGAGAGGACCAGGGGTTGACTGAATTAGATGATGTTTTAACACCTGGGCAAAGACCAGGTAAGAAGGGTTTGGGGCCCGGAGGTGGTCCGCAAATCCCACAGGGGGGGGGGGGTACAGGGTAAATCGGGGGGAGAGACAAGGGGGGATGGAAAGTTCTTTTAAAAAAGAGTAATAAGGAAAGTGTAAGCAGCTTGAAGGGAAGTGTGAGCAAGCCACAGCGGCATAGGGGTAAGCCGCCTTCCTTGACCATTCAGGTGTGTAACGATAAATGCTAATGGCTTAAAAACTGAGGTTAAAAGGGTGTGGTTGGAAAGTGGTTCCTTAAAAGGTACCGACGTTGATTGTTGGGTTTTTCCTACAGGAGCATAACTATAAGTCAGGTATGAGTTGAGATTGAGAGGATATAAGTTGTTTGTGAGCATGGCAACGCTTTTAAAGGGCGGAGTGGCTGTTTTAGTAAAGGAGACCAGTCCCTTGCGAGTCATGGGGTGGGGAGGAGGGGGTGGGGGGAGGGTTGTTCGGGTGGAATGGGTGGTGGGGGGAGAGTAGGGTATGTTTTGTGGGGAGTTTATATGCCTGCGATTGGTAACGTAAGGATAAAATCAGATTTGTTCGGACGTTTTGTTATATCATCTCAGGGGTTTACCTGCCATTGCGATAATTGGAGGTGTTTGGGAATTGTGTGATTAGGCATGTGACGTAGTTCCTAGGGGGGCGGGGTGTGTGTGTTGGGTGTTTTAAGGGATGCATTGTGCGATGTCGGGTGGTAGATGTGGTTGGCAGGGGGGGGTATCAGGTTGAGTATACCTATGTACAGGGGAGTTATGAGGCAGGTTGGATAGGATTATGTGAGGCAGGGATAGGAGTGGGGGAGAGTTAGAACAGTAGACGTGGGTTTTTCAGACCACAGAGCAGTGTTGGCTGATCTTAGGGTGGATGGTATCCCGAGAATATATCGGGGCTATGGAAAATTAAATGTGAGGCTTTTACAGGAGGAGATCAGGTCGGTCTTTTCAGTCATGTGGAAAGGCTTTTGGGAGGCAAAGGGATGAGGAGGTGATTTGTTAGATTGGTGGGAGTTGCAGGCAAAGGTGAAAATTGTAGAATTTTTAGGAAGAGGGCGGGGAAAAGGGGCACGCTGGAGGTTTGGATTGCAGAATTATTTAGAGGGTCAGTTAATGATTGTTATGGGGGGGGGGAGTAGGGAGGGGGGAAGGAGTTATGGGGGAACTTGGGAGTCGTTTAGTAGGATGCATAATGAACGTTTTGATGCACTCGGGATCAGGGCAGGATTGGAGGACGTACTAAAGGGTGATAAGCCAACCGGGTATGTTCTCAGAAAATTCAAGGACAGACAGTTGAGGAATACCGTGGCGCATATTGTTTGTGGAGGGTGGGGAGGGTTATGTGAGGGGACAGGGTCTCACTGACACAAAATTTCTATCAGTAGGTATGCTGATGATTGGTTTACGGAGAAATGGAAGAGAAGGGGAGGGGTAGGTGGGATAGAAACATTTAGTGGGATTAGGTACTGCAGGGTAGGGGGCCCAGGGGGAATAGGGGGGTTGGAGGGAGGCATTACGGGGGAGGAGTGGGGGAAGTGGTGAATGGGTTGAGTCAGGAAGGCACCGGGAATAGATGGGTTTACCTAATGATTTTTACAAAGCGCCATTGGGAGGTTCTGAGGGAGTGCCTTGGGAGGTTCTGAATTATATGTTGAAATGGGGCAGAATGGCGCAAACACAGAGAACTGGGGTCGTTGTCTTGGTGCCAAAGAAGGGAGGAGAGGAAAAGGGGTTTTTGGGGAGATATCGTCCGTTGTCGTTAATGTGTACGGATTACAAAATTTTGCGAAGGTATTGGGGAAACAGGTTAAAAAAGGTAATTGGGGGTAGAGTACATGAGGGACAGTATGGGATTCCGGGAAGGACTATGAAGAATGGGAATAGTGCGATAGGGATTTTATAGAGAACTGTCAGGGAGGGGCGTCCTTGGCTTGGTTTGGACCAGGCATATGACTGTGTGAAGAGGGACTTTTTGTGGGATGTTTGGAGAAAAATTGGGTTTTGGAGGGGGGGTAGTGAGGTGGGTGCACACGCTGTATGAGGGGGCTGTAATGAGGGGGGCAAGTTAATGGTAAGCTGGGGGGGGCGGTGATGATGGGAACAGGGATTAAGGCAGGGTTGCCCGCTGTCACAGTTGCTTTTTGCATGCGTGCAACATCCTTTCTTTGAGGCTGTGGACGAGGAATTGAGGGAGGTGGGGGGGAAGTATGGGGGGCATAGTAGGTTATTGGATGATACAACTGTGTTAGTTACGAGTGGGGAGGCTTTACGTAGGGTGGGAGAGGTCATTGGAGCTTTGGGTATTTTCAGGAATGGTAGTTAATTTAGCAAAGTCTAGGTTATTGGAAGTAGGAACATGGTTGGGGGGAGATTGGGGGAGGAGATGGGATGGACGGTTTGTGATAGAATTAAGGTGTGTGGGATTATTTTATATGAAGCAATTGCAGGAATGTAGGAGGATTAACTCAGAAGCAGTCACGAGTAGGGTTTGGGCAATTTAAAAAGGTTTGAGGGCCAGTGAAGTGGCGTTTTACAGAAAGAGGGTGTTGGTAATTAATTCGGTGGTGTATAGTAAGGTCGGGGTGTAGCGGAGGGTTTCCCTTGAGGGTGCAGGATATCGGGAATACAGAGGAGGGTGTTGAGGTTTGTGTGGGGGTTTTGGAGGGGCCTGGTTGTCCAAAGATGTGGTCATGACGGAGGTGAAAAGGGGGGGGTCTAGGTTTGTTGGACTTAGGGCCTAGGGTAATGGTATTATATTTTAAGCAGAGGTTTTTAAGGGTGGGGGGGAGAGGGGGTGTTAGGGTGGATGGGGGTGATGAGGGATGCTAGAAATGGTTTGGAGGGGGTAGGGATTTGAGAAAGTGTGAAGATGTAATAAGATTCATGTTGGCAGGGGGGCAGGTAAAAAGGTTTGAAGGTAAAAGCAGTGGTGGGTTGTGGTTGTGGGAAGGGGTGCATTGCAGGGGTCCCCAGTATACCCCATGTTAACTGGAGGGTCATAGGAGGGATTTTCAGGACGCTTTCGGATACCAGCAAGGGTTAGGGAGTTGGGTTGTACGTTTTCTATAGGGGTGGTGGCATCAAAGTTTTGTTGCATAAGATGGGGTTTGTTAGAGAGGCAACATGTTTATTCTGTGGGGAGGAGGAGACGGCATTCATGTGGTATATTTTTGTTCATTTTGGAATGGTGAGAGTCTGGATGGCGGGGGTTATTGGGCTGTTGGGGGGGGGGAGTTGGTCTTTTCTTAGATCGTTGTAAATTGGATGTTATTGGGGTAGCAAGTGAGTGGGTAGGGCTTTGATGTATGTCATGGCAGATTATTTGCATTTTTCTTGGGGTATGAGGCAGATTGCGGGGGCAGTTGAGGATAAAAGCGTTAGCAGCGGGGTTTTTATAGGGCAAGGTGTAGGAATAGGTTAATATATGGGGGGGATGGGATTCAAGTTTTTCGATGGGTTATCGTATTTTTCTGTAGCACAGCTTTAAGGAAACGGGGGGGGGGGGCAAGGGTAGGGTCTTTTTTTGTGAGGGGGGGGTTGTAAGGTTAGGAATAGCAGTGTGGAAGGTGGTGTGAGGGTGAGATAGTGAGAGCATATATTTATGAAATGGTTATGTTCCTGTAGAGATATTTGATATTGGCGTTCAGTACCTTGGATACATAGTCATAATTGGAATGCCTTGCATTACATATTTTGGTTGGTGGTATATTATTGCACTCACTATCGAGGAGAGGTGGTTTAAGTGGCTGTTATGGCTTTTTAGGCCAAGTAGTACTGAACACGTGAAAAAATGATTTACCAGTGAATTATAGTATTTGTTTTTATTAACATTGAGAAGGGGTTTAAAATATAAAATAAAGCAAGTAAACACTGTAGTCAAGTACGTTAGTATAGAATGAAGCTTGTTTTTAGTAGTTTTAACGTGTAGCTGCAAGTACTTTCCATATTACCCTTGTGGATTAGTTTTTTTTTCTTTAGATAATTAGTATACAATATTTCCTTTATAACGGTACTTCTTTATAAAAGAAGGATTTTTTTTTTTTTATTTTATTTAAAACCAACAATATACAATAGACAAAAGGAAAAACCATAAAGATGACAATATATGAACAATAACTGAAAAAACATTACATTAGATATTGAAACATTAACGAATAAATAACAATAACAAATTGACCCATTATACATATAAACAGTACCGAAGCTTAAATGCCTAAACTAGCTACATGTGGATAAGTTCTTTCGCAAAATGCAACCTAATAACTTTCCTAAATTATACCCTGTTTAATTACCTGAAAATAAATAAAGTTAAAAGAGCAGTTGATCAAAGAACATCCACTTTCATAATTACCCAAACTAAGCTAGTATTTCATCTGAATTATAATGTCTAATCAACGAAAATTTACACATACCTCTAACCATATTTGTGGTGTAATAATACAACCTTGTTTACCAAAAGAGAAAAAAAGAAAAATAAAAAGGAAAACCCATTCTTCACCTTCAAAATCAGACTTCAATTTACCATAGGTACATACTATAATAGTATTAAGTATTTTGTTAATTGAACACAATCACTTAAAAACGTCAGTTATAATATTACGTCAACTAAACCCACGATAACTTCATCCATTTTTACAACTTCAAGGTTCGTAAAACTCTTAAACTACATACATAGTATTGCCACCATCTAGACAAATTAAAAAAGAAAAAACAATACTCAAATATATCAAAACACACTATGCTTCTATTGGCACCAAATCAATTGTGCTTACAAAAATACATTGTAAATTAAACTGAAACATAAAAAGCCATTTTGACATTTACACGTTGTATCAAATCATAAATGCGCATAGAAAATATGTATTGAATAAAATTGAAAATGTTCATGAGAAAAACCATTAAAGGTATATACAAGAAAGTAAACATACATACAATACATACATATACATATATATATATATACATACACCTACATACATACATACACATACATACATACATACACATACACACACATACAACACATGCAATATATATACACATACATAGTTAAAAGTCGATAATTCCAAATATAATGAATTGTACTTGAAACACTCGGAAAAAAATTAAGTTAAAATTGCACCCCAGACATACTAAATAACATTCATCAAACTCATCATGCTACCGCCCATTCAGGAAACCAGCCCTTTCATCCCCCTTACCTGCCTTTCAACTCCCGTAAATCCGTAAAGTGAAATTCCTTTTAACCCTCACTTAAATCCCTCTCCCATCCCCCCCATACACCTCCTTATTTCTACCTTTGTCCTATAAAAAGTTGCTGTTAATGCATTAATTCTTTCACACACGTCGCTCCTCTCATACCCCAAGACATATAAAATATAATCCGTAATTATATACCCTCCCGGGCATTCTTACCATCTGATTCACCCCACCTTGTCAAGCTTAAAACCCTCAACACTGCAAACCCCCCCCCCACTAACCTTATTACCTTACCCAACCAACCCTTATTAGTTCCATTACATTCGCAAAAAATACACATTAAAGGAAAACAGTCTCCCATCCCCCACAACCTTGCATATCCCATCCTCCCGTATTCTCTTATGGAATAAAACCATTCCAACGGTAGATCCCCTGTAAAAATCTATACATACTTCTCGTACTTTTGGTTTTAAACGTAATTTGTTCAACGCCCCCAGATATTACGCCAATCATACATCGGATAAACACCTTCTACCACTGCTACCACTGCCTTACCTTCCACCCCATTTAAGGTTTCCCAATTTAATATGTGAAGGATCGCTCATGTTTTTGATGACCCGTAACATTGCCTCACCGATTATGAACTCCCTACCCACCCACCACCCTTGCATATCCTGGGCGTATCTTATGAAGTCCGCCTTCCCTCGCCCCCCCCCCCCCCCCTCCCGCTTATAAAATACGTTTCAATCACACTCATAATCCTCTTTTCAACAGCTATAAGACCCAGCCCTCCTCCGGCCAACCGGGAGTGTGACAAAACCCCTCTACCTAAACCATTCGTTCCAGTACCCCAAATGAATCTAAAAACGCGCTTTTGTAACCTTTGTATCTCACTACGAAGTATATCGGATATATTGCTGCTACATGCCAAAGGTTTACTATATAATAGGACATATCGTTGTAATTAACTCTTTGATGCAAAGTTAAGTGTGCAGCTCGTAAACCACTGATGCGCTTCAGTACACCATCTACAATACGCACTGAATTTATTTGGGTTGTGCTTTAAATTGATATCACTTACATAAACGATCCCACATATCAGTAATTGGTCCACCTTTTTCCCCCTTTCAACTACTTCACATTCCTCATTTAACCTACCCCAAGATCCATATACTTCGTTTCTCCTTATTAATTGACATGCCAGAAGCCTTTCAAAAACATTTACTAACTTTTCCACCCGAGGCAAATCCCTGTTACCACTTACTAAAATCGTTGTGTCATCAACATATCCAAAAAATGCCAGCCCCCCCACCCCTTTCGTCACCAACCCCATTTGCTCCCAATAAGACCCTAATTCCTCTATAAAAGGGATCCTGTAAACACGCAAAAAATATTTGGTGAAAGGGGACAACCTTGACGTAGACCCCTGCTCTCTGAATTTGTTCTCCTAACCTTCCATTTACCTGCACCGCAAAGGAAAGCATCTTGATACATTAATTGGCCCATGATATAATTTCCTCTCCAACCCCTGCCATCTCATAATCTTCCATAACGCTTCCCTTCTACACTATCATATGCCGCCTCCCAATCTATAGCCAACACCCCCCCCCCCAAATCCCCAATTTTACTCTTTCTTCAATAAAACTTCTAATCAAACCATGCCCGTCATACATAGACCTTCCCGGCACCCATATTGTCCCTTATCGATCACTTTTACCCCGGACCTTTTTTATTCTGTTAGCTAAAATTCTTGCAAAAATCTTATAACACCACCAATAACGAAATAGCACGATAGTCCCTTTAAATGTTAATGGCTCACCTTTTGGCACTAAAACGACCACAAGGGCCCTCCGCTGCTGTGCCCCTAAAACCGAATCCGCTTAAGGATATTGAATAATTTACCAAAAATTATTTTTAAAACGCTCCAATTTTGGAGATAAAAGTCACTGGGCAACCCATCAATTCCCGGTGCCTTACCTAATTGAGCCCCAGATAAAGCTTCCCATGTCTCACACTCCGTTACGGCCCTTCCAAAACGAATCGATCATGCTCGTCAACTCACACTGCACAAACCTTCCAATTGACTGTAATGCATTTCACTTATTCCCCCACTTTGCGTTTTCAACTTAACCCAAGCATCAATATACCCACTCATACCCTCAGTCGTCGTCAACACCTGGTCCACTTTTATACCCTTGCATACCTACCTGAACATTCAACCCCATTAACTCCATTGCCTTGCGACGTGTGTGTTGACTCCGCAACACACACGCCGACGGCCGATCTCCCACAAAACCTCCTCAAAACCCGCCCTTAAGCCTTTCCCCATTTAAACCTCTCATTTGTAAATTCCGGATATTTTCCTTCAAAAATTTCAATTTCAATAACAGGATATTTGCATTAATTTGTGCATAACATTCGCGCAACTGCCCCCCTAAATATTTTTGAAAACCGTATTGTAACTGATTATATCTCTTCCCTCGATTAATATAATATTCCTTAAATTTCGTTTTTTAGCTATTGTTTCCCACCAATTAAAACCCTGGCAACATCCCCTGGTGCTTCTACCACTAAACGATCCCACATATGTCCAAAGACAAAAACTATCCTCTTCCTTTAATAACTTTACATTCCAATTTCCAAAATGATGGACCCCCCCGAGCAACCCTCAAATCCACATCTATTACCACTCCTCTATGATCCGAAAAAAACCACATCTATCACATCCACCCCCGCACAGTAACCGCACAAGGCACGTACATTCGGTCCAACCTCGCCGCATAACCTCGTTTAATGAAGGTATGCTCTACAATCCCTCCCCCCCCACACACATCCTTTAACCCCACCCCGGTCAATATATCCCCCAATATACCCAAACAACACCCGCACCTCTGGGCTCCCACATCTTTACGACGTATCACGCAATTCCAATCTCCGCCCATTATTGCAACATTCGGTAAACCAACGTAAAAAATAGACCAGCACGTCCCGAACAAATTTAGTTTTTATACTCACGTCACCCTCAGCCGGACCATATACACATACTAAACTAATGGGAAAACCCCCCAAGTTCCATCCACTCTAATTTACCTCCCCTCCCCCCTTCACTACGCCTTACTATAAATGGGCTAGTTTCCTTTACCAAAAAAGGCAGCCCCACCTTTCAGACGTGTCGCATGTTCCATGTACACATTATAACCCCTCATATCCAACTCATAACCAGGCCTAAAATTATGTTCCTGTAAGAATACCACATCCACACCAAGTCGCACCAAAAAACTCATTAAACCACTTAAGCTTCCCCTCAGCTCTCAAACCCGTTAATATTTTAGTAAAACACTTTAATTCAAAAAATGGGTTTTCCTTTTGTCCCCGGCATTGACTTTACCCCAGTTCGTTTTTGCAACCCTCTTTCCCTCCCCCTTTGTTGGGGAAACACCTTTGCAATCCCTTGATCCTTGGGTTCACCATTCCCTCTCTTCTGTACCTCCACCCAAGACTTTTTCCCAGGGCGTTGGGCAGGAGTTAGCACATCATCAGAATCCGATGATGCTGCAGTCCTCTTTTGTGTCCGCCCTCCACCTGCATTTTGACATCTGAAGCACCGTCCTGATGCACCTCCACCTCTACTGCATGCACCTTCAGTCCTTTAGACTCTCTCGTCGCCAAACCGTCATCTTCTGCCATACCATCATTCACAGCCTTCCCCAGAACTAAGCCTGGGTCTTCCACCTGATCTAGGACCGATTCCTCTAACAAGTCATCCAACGCCTTACCAAAGACCCCGCCACTTCTTTACCCATATTAGGTAGTTTTCTCCTCAAAAACCCTTTTGTAGGTCCAATGACTGAGATTCTCCTTGAAGCGTTACAATTGGCGATTCGAGCTCCTTTTCTTTGTCCACCTCCCTCACTCCATGACCCAACCGTTGTTGGGGCGGTGTAGCAAGAGACTGTTCTCGCTCATCGCCAACCTCGTCCACTGGCTGCTGTTGCTGCTGTTGCCGTTGCTGTTGCTGTTGTGCCGGGTACCCACTTCGTTTCCCACACTGCGCCGCGATGTGGTCATATGACCCACATAGCCGGACACGTACGTTGTTGGGCCCCGCTACGTTACATAGACTTGAGTCCCTTTAATTCTTTCCAAAACAAAATATGAAGGAATAGGGTGTCTAAGAGTCATTTTAACTGTATACGCGCCTTCCAGCGCACCTGCATACGGTCCAGTTGCCCATCTCCCTGCTGTGGCTACGTGAACCGTCCCCTAAGTACGCAGTTCACTGGTAATTTTCAAATCAGTCGCCTCAAAAGGCACATTTCCCTTTTTTTCACCCCGGTGTAATGTCGAGAAAACATCATGAAGTCTCACCGACACAGCTGTATTAACCGGTATGATGGTCTCCTGATACTTGTCGACCCTGCCTCGTAGACTTGTGCAGACGTCATTTTAACGAAGATTCTTGTCATTCCATTTAATGCGACACCACATATCTCCTCATTTGCTATACCATAGGTATCGCGAATGATCGCTGGTAATAATAAATCCATGTTGGATCCTGTGACAGCACCACGGATCATCTCAATGCAGACAGTGTTGATTCTTCTTCTGCTATTCAGCGCCATGTTGGAGAAAATAAAGTTTCCACCAAGCAACGCTAGGGGCAGCTCAATCAGGTAAACTGCGCAAAACAAACTCAAACAGGAGCGTCTGCGCAGCTCGTCCACACGGCTCGGAGGCGATGAGGACAATGAAAAAGAAGGATTGTAATACCTTGGCACAGGAGAATGTGAAGAATATGACTTAGTCAAGGAAGTTTAATTGTGTTTCAGATAGGGAGATTAGAATTTTGTGTTTAGTCATTAACAAGTTTGATCTTAAAATAGGATTTAGTTAGTGGTAGGGGTGTACCTGTTTGGTTTTTCATGAAGGGGTTCTTTTTATTATTTGCCCCGTCCTTGTGGGGGGAGAACCCATTTGATATGTTCCAATGATAATTCTAGCTTTGGTTTATATTAAATATGTACATAGGTTGTTTAAAGTTGAGGTAACATGAAGTGTATCCTCTAATTTATGTGTAAAATACATGTTATACAATGATGTTCTGACAGTTTTGATTTTTTATGGTTGTTGTTTTATTATTTTTGATATGGAATATTGTGGATGCATATTCTTCCAATTATACAAGTGTGTCCGTGTAGTAACATAATGTACATATCTGGTTTTTTATGTACTTTTTTATTTTTGTTCTGGTGTTTTTGCATAACTGATTTCTGTAATTCTCATTTAGGTTATGAGGTAAGGGCATATTGTGATTATTAGGTTACTTGAGGGTGTTTTTTTTTTTTTTTTGTCAAAACGGTGCATGAAAATATTTTTTGTATGCACTGGTTTATTAATTTTTGTTAAAAAAAGGGGTTTGGTAGGTCATGTTATTGGTGTGTAAATGGTGGTAATTCAACCTAAGGGTAACGTGTTATTTAAGTACTGGGGAAAGTGTGGTAGAGGAATTTTGATAATATCCCGTATAGTTCTTATTATTTAAACACTTATACGTTCTTGTATTAGTTGTTAAAATGAGGGGGTAGGGAACCGATTATATGGGTATGACTTTGTATATAGCCTTTTATGTATAATGTACTACGTGTATTTCTTTGGATTATATAGTCTTTGTGAGTAAGAAACGTATTTTTGAATTTATTAAACCATCCTGTATGTTTGGGTGTGGGTTGCCTTTTGTGTAGTCACATGTATGATTGAAATTTTTGGGGATGGCAATCATGTTAAATTGAAGTGTGACTATTAAGTATAGGTTTAAGAGCTGGGATAGGGAATGGGAATTGTTGTTTCATATTTAATGGATAACATGTCTTAGTTTATGTAACGTATGCATAGTATACATATGAATATGTATTGTGCTTTTTAAATAAAATAAAAAAAAAAAAAAAAAAAAAAAACTTATCTCAAAACGCGACACACATATCTCGAAACAAATAACATTAAAAAGAATGGGTAAACTTGAGCCTATTTCACGATAAACTTAACAATGACATAACGTACAGATAAACCTCAGTACCAGGCTCAAAATATGATGTATTAAACATACATGAAACCGAGCCTTTCAGGTACATATATATATAGGTTACATAATATTACTGTGACAAAGGTTCAATTCAAATGAGAGAATGTTCACTATAAAATATAAACCGTTAAATTCACAACCTTCACATTAGTCATATAAACGAGTGATCTACATCATAATTTCCCTTAACACAAATATGTACTCTCTCCCCCAAATAACCCCAGATACAGGAAAATTCTCTAAAACATACATACTTCCCCATTTACAAAACTTTAATGAGTCATTACAAATTTATGGAAATCATTAGCCTTCCAGCCCCCATCAACAGGAGGAGCACATTATATTGCGATACGAATATCGCACATGAAACATGCCCCAAAAAAGGCTATAACGCACAATCTACATAGACCCAAAAGCTTTCCCGCAACGTCTTACACCTAAAATCTTAACACCATTCACACTTAATATATAAGCAGGTCATGACGAAACCCCGGGCACATCAGTCACAGAATCTCCATACGTTGATTTCATCACCTTTGCTTTCTGTACCCATTCCATGCTACATACACTTTTTGCCACACATCTACACCTTCTATACCCATACACCTCACTCTCACTCCCCCAGGAGGCGACTTCACTGTGTCCCCCTGACTTCCCTCTTTTCATATGTAATCCCAAACCCCCACCCCTTACTCACTCAGCCCAAGTCGCAGAAATTTATGAGAAACCCTACGTTAACATTCTATAAAACCTTCCGAAAAATCCTTCGCCACCTCCTCCTATATAGTTCTCTGTTACGACACTTCCCTTTCCCCATAAACCGTTACCGCTTAGTTTCCCGCCCTCCGCACCTCACAAACCCCCCTTTCCCCTCATGCACCACGATATATATAAAATTTAAACCACCATTATATAATCCAAAACTCTTGTGACACCCTCATCGAACCCCCCCACATCTAGGCTTAGTGCACGCAGAACCAACACCCCTCGGCCCCCCACCCTCTGAACACCTTACTTAACCAATACCTAACACCCTCCAGTCCCTCACAAAAGTATACTGCATGAAACGCGTTCATCCCCATCACAGATTCCACACCTCCCGCCCCCAATTAATCTTCTGGTTCTTAGTACCTCTCCCGACGGTTAGTATGCCATGCAGAAAACGATACGTTACCTCCCCCACCCTAGGCTTTAACTTTTAGCTTGCTAAACCTATTACCAAATACTCTTCCATGCGTACATGGGAAAAAAATCCCTCAACTGGTGCAAACCCAAACCTCCCTGCAAGCAACCTACACAAAAACCCCCATTCGAGTTTTCTTGGTTCTCTAACCAACATCAAAGCCCTCAAAACAGTTTCACATTCCTCAACCCATACCACCAACAACTTTCCCAACCTATCATTACTTTTTTTCGCTGCCCCCCTCACCCTTTGTG
>NC_069466.1:2831348-2973848 GCF_026875155.1 Cherax quadricarinatus
CCTATCAGGTCCCGAAGGCATTTTTAAACCTAAAAAGACATTACGACACCTCATACCATCAAAACGTGTACCTACAGGAATTCAGGACACAAGTTCATGGTTTCGTATGCCGGGCAAAGACGTACATGCCGACTATGTGGGGAATATGATCACAAGCGGCGCGTGTGGGAAGTGGCAATGAGCTCCTGGCCCAGAGGCGGAGACATCTGCTTTTACAACGAGGGAGCAGGTGCGGATCAACGACGTGAAGGAGGGCGTGGTCGTCTATGGAGCGAGATAGTGGATGAGGCGCATAAGGCCGGGGGAGAGGTGAGGCCCTTGACCAGTTATCTGGCCCAGAGACACTTCCAGAGAATAGAGACGAGCAGAAAGTACAGGAGGAAGTGTTGGAAATTGAGGAGGAATTAGTTGAGGTGCTGAAAGTCTTTGTCACCACTTGAGGAGGAGGCCGCACCTGGGAAGGTGGTAGATGACGAGTTGACGGCTGCGGTGAATCAACGACAGGAGAACTATCTGGACGACGGAAGTGACAGCGTGACTGGGTGTCACGGGATCATTGAAACAGTGTACAGTGGAAGTTGAGGTACATTGTCAGGCATCACCAGACCAAGCTATGGAGGATGCGATTGTTACAAGGAAGAGGGCCGCTCCGTCAGATTCGAATGATGTCCTAACGCCAGCGCAGTGGCCTGGGAAGCAAATATGGGCTGAAGGGAAGGTAGTGGTGGCCATGACAGGAGGCACCGAAAGAAGGGGGGAGAGGGGAAGTGTGAAGGTGACAAGTGGACCCATAAGCCTGGTGCCCACCAGAAAAGTGAAGAGAGGAGGCAGGGGTAAAACTTTAATAGGCCTCCGTGTATGGCAGTAAATGTTAATGGTTTTGTAATAGTGTAAAGAGAGAATGGTTTAAAATGTTTCTGAATAAATCTAGAGTGGATGTTGTGTTCCTTCAGGAGCATAATTTTAAGGAGGGTAGGGTGCTGGAGGTGGCAGGGTTTCAGGTGGTAACCCTGTCATCAGCCGGTTTGAAAGGAGGGGTAGGTATACTAATTAGGGAGGTGAGCCCGTTTTTTTTGCAGAGAAGTGAGGGGGGGGAGGAGGATGGGTGTTGAGCGTCAATGGTTGGTGGATGGGCAGACGTGTGGCCTTTATAAGCATGTATGCACCTGCAGAGAATAACGTACAGATGAAGCAGGAGTTTGTGTGTGAGGACCTTGCGTTTTTCTTCCGTGCATTACCGGAGGTGGCAATAGTAGGAGGTGATTGGAACTGCATTATTAGGAGGACCGGTGTGGAACCGAAAGGGCAGGCTATGTGTCGGTGACCCTCAAGATTTAATGAGGGATATTCGGTTATGGGACGCATTGAGGGAGGGGGGCGTGGGAGATAGAGCATACGTTTGTTAAGAGTGGGTATGCAGTGAGGTTAGATAGAGTGTATCTTTCTCATGGGGATGTAGTGCGATCTTTCAAAACTGTTGAAGTAGCATGGTCGGATCATAGAGCAGTGTTGGTGGAGGTTGGGTGGGAGGAGCTGAGGAAATATACAGGAGTTACTGGAAATTAAATATAAGTGTATTGAGTGATGAGGAGGGGTTAGAGGGATTTTCTGTCCTATAGAAGAAGCTTAGCAAGGATGCGCAGGGGGTGGATGATGTCGTGAAATGGTGGGATTGTGTAGCCAAGGACAGATTAGGAAATATTATGTGAGGGAGGGTAAACGTATAAATAATTTAAATATGGACTTTCAAATTATTTAGAGGACAGGTTAAGGGGTTGTTATGGGCAGGGGGCTATGGGGGCCAAATATCCTATGGATAAAATTGTCGAGGTCAAGGGGAGACTGAGGGATTTTAAAAAACGAGAGGTTTCAAGTAAAAAGGGGTTTAAAAGGCGGGGGTTGAGGAGGTGCTTTGGGGAGACAAGCATCAGTTGTGTGTTGCGACATAAAAAACCCAAAGACGCGGGTTTACAGCTATTCGGGGTTTAGAGGAAACATGGAGAGGGCGGGGGGTTTAAATAGGGAAAGGTCAGGAATACGGGCTACAAAAGGAATGTGGGGCTATGGGAAAAGGGTAGCAAGGTATTGGAAAAGTGGGGGGGGTGAGGAATGAGGCTTTAGAGAAGGTGTGTAAAGTATTGAAGTATAATTTTGGGGGAAATATAAAGGGGGAAGGGTGGGGGAAAAAGTTCAATAGATGGGAGTAGAGTATAGTAACGATAGTTTCATTCCCGGGCTACTTTTAAAGGTAGGGAATTTCAAGCTCCCCCTTTTTTTCCCCCCTCCCCAAAGTGAAATTTTTCATTGCCGGCTACTATTTTAAGGTGGGGTGGTCAGGCTCCCTTTTTTTCCCGCCTTTTTTCTCCCCCCCCCCCCTAAAGTGATAGTTTGATTGGGCTGTTGTTAAGTAGGGTCAGTTTTAGCCCCCGCTATTTTTTCCCCCCTTCCCCCCCCTCCCCCCCCCCCTCAAAAAGGTGACTTTGTGGGGTTTCCTGGTAAAAACCAGTAAATCACTCGACTAAACACCCTCCCAACACTACTGTAAGTACATCCCTCCCTTTGTATTTAGGGGGATTTTTTTGGTTGAAAGCTTCCCTTTTGACCAATAAAAAAACGGCCCTTTTCAGTCTTGCTTTTGGGTTACTGTTGTAATAATCCCCACGTCTTTTGAGTAATGAAACACTCCCTGGAAAATTGATTATTTAAGAAATTTGGGTAACCGTCTATTTTCCAGTTTGGGATGTCAAGAGGGCCCACCTGGCAATCAACGAGCAAACGGAGGGAAAAGGGGACAACGCCCAGAGATTTCCCCTTTTTGGTTTTTAAACTCCCTGTGCACCTGTATAAAATTTGGGAAAGGACGTAACCCACATCATTGCAGGGGTTAAAGAACCTGCTTCCTGTTTTCGGGATAAAATTACTCATGGTAAAAAATTGTGAAGAACTAGCCATGGGTTGAAACCCAAAAAACCTGCGCCCCCCCCCCCATCATCACAACGGCTACGTTTCCCAACCCAAACGTGTCCCCAAACACCAGACCCCCAAGTTTTATAAATTTTAGGGTTGAATTCAACACATTTATATTTTCTTTTTTCCATTTTCTTTCATGTAGGATCGTTTTTCATATTTAAGTGTTTTATATTTTATTTTTTTTATATAAAAAAGTTTTTTTGTTTGCCCTTTTTATTATTTCTTTTTTTTTTCATTAATTTCCTGAGGGGGGAGCCACCTGAGAAATACTGACTAAGTTGTTACGGGGCTGAGTAAGCCTTCAAAAGTGGCGCCCTTGCCAGGACAACTCTACTGAAAAAGATTCGTCCTTTCTGGGAATCAAACCTTTGGGAATTTTCAACCCCATACCACAGATTTTTACCACCAGCCAGGGAGAAATCATTCCCAAAGGTAGGACTACGTACAGGAAATTTAAAAGATTTGGGTTTTTTGTTAACTCAATTTTTTGTAAGTAAAGTCAGGCAGGATAAAATTTTTAAATTCGCACCTTTTTGTATGTGAGCTTAAACATTTTGGGAGGTTTTAGACCCCTGGGGACCCGAGTTTTTCCCAGTGACAATTTGTTTCTTTGGGCCTCTTTATTACATAAAGGGGAACGTAAATAGGACACCTTTTTTTGATTTTTTTGGTGAAAAAATTTGGGGAATTGGTAAGGGACCCCTTTCTACTTACTTTTGGGGTTGGGAAGCCGGCATAGAACCCTTCGTTTCTTTAATCCATATTTTTTTAATTGAAGCGGGATCGCCCCCTCGGGTTTTTTTTAAACATTTTTGGCGGAGCGGGAAATTTGAACCCCCCTTTTTTCTTTAATCCCCTTTTCATTTCCCTGATATTTTAAGTTTTTCTTGCAAGTATGGATGAATCCTTTTTTTTGGATGAACGCGGGGAAAGTAAAAAAAGGAATAACGGGGAAAAATTTTAGAATTTTTTATTAGTGCAAAGGGTTTCCGGGAAAGATTTGAAAAGAAGAGAATTGAGAGGGGAAAAAAAGCCAGTTAGAAAGGGAAAGAGAAAAAAAAAAGGAGAGAGAGAGAATCGAAAGAGGGGGAAAAAGGGGAGAGGAGAGAAACAAAAGAAAAGACAAAAAGGAGGGGGTGAGGAGGAGGGGGCAAGGACGTGAGGAACAAGCAAAGAAACGTGGGGAAAACAGTTAAAATTTGGGGGAAAATTTGAGGAAAGAGAAAGGGACAGAGAATATGAGTTAAGAGAGGGGAAAAAAAGGTTGCAATCTCAACAAATTCCCCTTGAATTAGAAAATAAGAATTTTAAACTTTCTAAACAACAGCAATTAGATGAAGGGGTAAGGGAAAACGACGTGCGCTAGTGAACATTTTCCCCAACACCAAATTTTACCCCCCTTTCACAGAGGGGGAAGACATAATTTTCCTTACATTATCGGGTTTTGAAAATACCCTACCCCTAAAAATTTGGCCTGCTGCCCCACCTGGGCTCCCGGGTTTAGGAATGTTATTTTCTGGTACCTCTTTAAATATCTTTTGAATTTTTGTCGCAGGATTTTAATATGAAAATTAAACCTACTAAAAAAAGGCAACCCTTTAAAACATATAAAAAAAACCACAATTCTTAACGGGAAAAGTTTTCCCAGGTATCCCCACCTTACAGCCGGGCCAGAACTTTCAAAAAAGTACAGGTAACACTTTTTTCTTTTGTTGGACTTTTGGATAAGATTTTCAGGAATTGATCACATTTATAAAATCTCTTAGAGATTTCCCTGGTTGCGGGGACCAGTTCCTGACAGCCCCTTCCCCCCCCGGGATACGAACATTCTTTCAGAAAAAACGTAACCTGATTAAAGCTGAGGAAGTTGCTAAAGGCTGCTGCCCTGTATGCTGAGGCTCAAAATTTCCCTTTAAAAAGCCCTAAAGGGATCGAACCCAAGGGGAAAGGGGTTCATCAGACCTTAAAAAATCAAACCCTTTAAAGTGGAAAGAAAAATGCCTTTTTTATTCCGGGTTTGTATTTGTGGGTTTTAAAGGGGCATAAACGTCCAGATTGTCCTTTAAAAAGGGTTTAAAAATTTTTGGGAAAGGTGTTTTAAAGACTGAAAATGCCCCAACCCCCCCTTTTCTTTTCAGGAACATTAAGGGACTTAATGTATTTTACCTTTTTAAACGAGCCCACTGGATGCACATGTATATCTTTTCCTGATAAGCTTTTCCCCAAACCTTAAAAAAACTCATTCCTCTGTATCCCTTTCAGACTACTTGGGCCGTACGGCCCATTTTTTCCTCCCATCCTTTGGGTTACTTTGGGCTAAAGGGTTAAAGGGTTTGGTCTAAAAGCCGCCCCCCTATGCTCCCATCCTTTTTCCCCTCCTACTAATAGGTAATGAAAAAATTGCCATTTTCCCTTTGAGGTTGCCCTTTTCATAAACCAAAAGATGGTTAAAAAATGTTTCAGTTTCCTTTTCCCTGTAAAAATTCGGAGAACCCCCTCGAAATTTCAATGAACAAGGTCCTGAGTTTCATGGGGATTAAAAACCAGGGGATGCTACTCTCGAAAGCGGGGTTTAGTGGGATCCCCGGCATTTGTTAGATGAAAGTGAAGAAATCCCTCCGAACCATAAATGTCTTGACTGGGGCTCAGACCAAACCCCAGGTTTCCCCTACTGCCCAAATCCTTTTTTTTTCCCCCGGCCCTTTAAAGCCTTTAGATATTTTCAAAGGGAAATTTCCTTTGTAAATTTACAACGTAATTCCCCCTTCTTTTAAAAATTTTCCATAATGCCGCTAAACAAAATCAAGTTATCCAAAAGGGAAAAAATTTTTTATATAAATTTGAATATATAAAAGGTATCTTGCACAAGTTTCAAATCAAATTTAAAACCCGTGGGGATAGCTATTCCCTCCTTTTGTTTTTCCCAAATGCAAACAGAGGACTGTTCTTAAGATGGCTCCCTGCCCCATGGCCGGGGCCCTTTCTCGCATCGTAAAACCCTTTAAAAAAAATTTGGGGAAAAACCCAATTTTTTTGGCCAAAAAAGTCCTCAGATATCCTACCTATTTAGATCGTGTAAAGTTTGCCCAAATGTTTATCCTCCCGGGGTACCAGGCCCAGTACCCATGGTCAAAATCCCATCTTTCGGTTTCCGTTTGAAAGATTTGCTATTGGAAATCGTTGGTCCTTTACTTTCCCCTTTTATTGGGGGAAAATAGATATATATTTTCATTTTGTTTATTATGCTTCGAGTTTCCCTGAAGCCTTCCCTTAAAGCCCATAACTACTAAAGGTGGTTTAAGCCCCCTTTTTTCCATCTTCTCCAAAAGTGGCATCCCCCAGGGAAATTTTGTCTGTCCGTGGGGCACAATTCACATCGACTTAATGCAACATCTATTTTAAAAATTTGGGAGTTGGGAAACCCCCTCTTCACCACACCCTATCATCCCCGCTTAATGGGAGGTTGAGCCCCATTCGAATTTTTCAAGCCTTTTAAGGAAAATTTGCTCCCTTAAACCTAAGGAGGGATCGTTACCCACCCTGTGGGTTTTTTTTGCCATGGGGAAGTTCCCAGTGACTCTTTTGGGGGTTTTTACCCTTTTTAAAATTTTCTAAGGTAGACAGGGCCCGAGGCCCATTTATTCCCAATTTTCCTCCCCAAGAAATTATGGAATAATGAGGAAGTAAATGCTGGGTTGACTTTTTACCAGTTTCTCCTTTACCTTGATCCAAACTTTAGGGGACCTCTGACAAGTTTTTGAAAAAAATAAGGGTTTTTTCAAAAAAATACCAAAAACCCATTTTAAATTCCCAAAATTTTGAGAAAAGGAAAAAGTTTTTAAAGAGGGTTTAAAATTCGGCTTTTGCCTATAAGGGCCTTAAAAGAGTGCATGGAAAGGCCCCCTAAAGGTTTAAAAAAATTTTTGGGAAAGTTGACCCTTACCCCCCCATAAAGTTCCCCCCCCCGGGAAACCCTAAAATTTTTTTAATTAAAAACCTTAAAGAAAAACCAAGAAATTCCTTGTTTAAAAAAACTGCCTTTAATAAATTTGATTAGTTTTTCCACACGAAATTTATAAGACAACTGAAGAATTTTAAAGGGGTGGTAAATTTAACCTTTTAAAATTAGACTAAAGATGGAAAAAAATACATGAAATTTTGGGGACTCCCTTTACCCGGGCCCCAACCCAAAAAATTTTTTTTTAATGAATCTTTGGATGACCCTAAAAAGACATGAAACTTTAATGTGTGAGTAACTTTTTTTAGGGCGTCTTTACTGAATTCCGGTGTTTCCTCCAGGTAGTCCCAAAAATTGAAAAATTTTTGGACGGAAAAATCCTAAACAAAAGGGAAAATTTTACCCCTTCCAGTTCACCCTTTGGGGATTTCAATTTTACCGAGAGGTAGACCCAAATTTTTAAAACCCCAAAGACATTTGGGAAACCTTTAAAATCTTTCCCTAATTTTCACCCCGTAGTCATGGTTTAAAAGGAGGTTTAAATTTATTAGACTTTCTAATTTCTTCAGAAAGGGGCCCTTTTTAATCTATAAACTCGGTGGGGGGGCTGAGCCTTTGCCCTTAAAAAGATTTGCGATCTAACAAATTTTATGACTTTCCTTCTTTTTAAGATTGATATTGCGCAGGGATATCATAAGTAATGTTAGATCCTTTTTCTAAGCAGTACACCCCTTTTCCTACACACCAAAGGAAATGATGCAGTATGAACCCATGCCCTTCCCCTTTGGTAAAATGCCTGTTCTACCTACGTAGACTGATGAGAAAGGGTTTTGGGGAATATGCCCAAAAGGTTTTAGGGTTTTTTTTGAAAACCTTTTCGTAATGACATCCCCGTGGGGGAACATAAACCCAAAAATTAACATCCGTTTTGCGTAGGTTTCCTCAAAATGGGCCTTTACTGCCAACCGAAAAATGCTTCCTTTGGGGATAACAATTTTGATATCCCTTTGGGCCCGAAAACTTTCAATAACCTCGCACCCTCCCCAAATAAATCAAAGCTTTAAAATTTTAATTTTTAAAATTCCCCCAAAACCAAAAAACTCTTGGAAGCTTTCTTGTTTTTAAATTTTTTTTGCCCCGGTTTTTCCTGAACCCTTTTTGACTTACAGGCATCTTTTTCCGACTTTCTTAAAAAAATCTGTGAAAAACCTCTTTTGAAATTTCCCACGTACTTGGGATAAGTTTAATGAGAAATTAAAAAAAAAACTTTTTTTGAAAAAACCCTATACTTAAGATTCCCGATATTAATTTTAAAAAAAAAAAACTATTAAATGGATTTTTTTTCCAAAACCCTTAAAAAAAATTTTGGTTTATGTCAACCCAAAATTTAAGAAAAAAAAAATAAAAAAAAAATTTTCCCCTAATTGGGGGTTAACAAAATTTTAAAAAAGAAAACCCAAAAACACCCCCCCTTTTTAAACCCCCCCAAAAAAAACCAAAACCCCCCCCCCAAACCCCTTGGGCCCCCGGCCCTTTTTAACCCCCCCCCCAAATTTTTTAACCCCAAATAAACCGCCCTTTTTTTAAAACCCATTATAAAGATTTTTTGGGGGGTTTCCAAACCCCAAAAATTTTTTGGATTTTTTTCCTTTTAAAAAAGCAACCTAAAGGGGGGAAATTTTATTAGAAAAAGATACACCCACTAGAAAATGAAAGGTTTTCCCCCTTTTTGGGTTTTTCCCCCCCCCTTAAATTTTATTATGGGTTGGAAAAATTAAAAAAAAGAAAAACCCCACCCCCTTTTAACCCCCCCCGAAATTTGGGGAACCAAAAAGTTTCCCCCCGGTACAGGGCCCCCCACTTTAATAAGGTCCATTTTGTGGTTTTTTTTAAAGGTTCATTTTCCCAAAAATTCTTTTCTTTCAGTCTTTAAAATCTAGGTTTGTTTTTAATTCCCACATTTTTAGAAATTTTCCTGCCTAATTTTTTAACTTTGGGGGAACCCTTTTATTTTACGTTATGGGGGAGGGTAAGGAAAAAGGCAAAGGGTAAAGGGAAAGTAAGATTTCCCCCAGGTTTTAATTTCCGGCACCCCGTTTAAATTAGGGAAGTAACCCCCTTTTTTTGCACCGGAAAGTTATTTTCTTGGGGTAATAATTAAGGTAACTGTGAAGAACTAGCCAGTGGGTTGCAACCAACACCTGTGACCCCCCCCATCATCAGCAACGGCTACGATTGCAACAACAGTGTCACCAACACCAGACACCCAAGTTTTATAAATATTAGCGTTGAATTCAGACATCATTTATATTTTTCATTTTTCATTTTCTTTCATGTAGGATCAGTATTTCATATTTAAGTGTTTTATATTTTATATTTTCTATATAATAAAGTGTTTATGTTTGTCTGTTATTATTTCTTTTTCTATTCATTATTTCCTGAGGAGGAGCCAGCCTGAGTAATACTGACTCAAGTTGTTACAGGGCTGAGTAAGCCTTCACAGAAGGCTTTAGGAGGGGTAATAACGGAAGAGGAAATAGAGTTGGCTTTAAGGGGAATGAGGAAGGGCAAAGCACTGGGAATAGACGGTCTCCCTGCTGAATTTTATCTACAACATTGGGAGGTGATAAGGGGTTTCATGGTTAGGTTATTAAATCAGATGAAGGAGAAGGGTGTGATGGGGGACAAACAAGCAACAGCAGTTGTAGTGTTGGTCCAGAAGGGTAAGGGCCAGTACACCCTCAAGGAGTACCGTGCCATATTGCTGTTATGTGCAGATTATAAGTTGTTTGCTAAAGTCTTGGGTAATCAGTTTAAATGTGTGGTAGGGAGAGTGGTTTCGAAAACGCAGTATGGATTGCCTGGAAGGTCGATGATTGAAGGTCATGGAATACTGAGAAGTTTTGTGGAGTCAAAAGGGGGGGGGGGGGGCGGCGTCGTTGGCTTTAGACTGGCAGGGGGCCTATGACAGAGTGGAAAGGGGAGCATTGGGAGCTATTTTTAGGAGGCAGGGTTATGGGGAAGAAATAGTTAATTGGGTAACCACATTGTACAAAGGAGCTAAGATGAGAGTACAGATTAATGGATGCTTGGGGAAGGAGATTGTAATGGGTAGGGGACTTAGGCAGGGGTGTCCCATGTCACAAATATTGTTTGCGTGCATTCAGGACCCCTTCTATAGAATGGTTGAACGTTGTGTATGTAACACGAGTGGGTGTGTGGGGGAGGTAGTTAAAGTGTGGCCTGGAATAATAGGATATGTAGATGATACAACAGTCCTGGTTCGGGAAGGGATGGCGTTGGGGGTTTTGGATGATGTGCAATTGTTTGGAAGGGCAACAGGGATGCAGGTAAATAGTGAGAAGTCAATGGTCATGGGGTTGGGTGATTGGGTGGAGGTGGGGGGGGAGATGTAACGTTGTGAGGAAGCAAACGGTGCCTTTAAATGTATTATTGTATAGTAAGGTTTGGCACGTAGCAACCATGATTCCAAAAATCAGGGATGGCGATTGTAAGAATCTCTGGAGACGGGTATTAATAACTTTTGTGGGGTTCAAGGTCGCGATAGTGGCTGAGAGAGAGGTTTGTTATGTTGCCTGTGCGCCAGGGTGGTGATGGGGTTGATGAATCTGACAAGGAGGGTTAAATGAGTGATTCTTAAATGGGAGGTTTTGCACAAAGGGAGTGAGGGGGAGGGGCAGCTGAAAAAAGTACATGATAGGTTGGGTAAGTTGTATGGTGGTATGGAGTTGAGGGAATGTGAAACTGTTTTGAGGGCTTTGATGTTGGTTAGAGAACCCAGGAAAACTCGAAATAGGGGTTTGTGTAGGTTGCTTGCAAGGAGGATTGTTGTACCAGTTGAGGGATTGTTTCCCATGTACGCATGGAAGAGTATTTGGTATAGGTTTAGCAAGCTGAAGTTAAAGCCTAGGGTGAGGAAGGTAACGTATCGTTTTTCTGCATGGCATACTACCGTCGGGAGAGGTACTAAGAACCAGAAGATTAATTGTGGGCGGGAGGTGTGGAATCTGTGATGGGGATGAGACGGCGTTTCATGCAGTATACTTTTGTGAGGGACTGGAGGGTTTAGCTATTGTTAAGTAAGGTGGTTCAGAGGGGGGGGGGGCCGAGGGGTGTTGGTTCTGCGTGCACTAAGCCTAGATGTGGGAGGGTTCGATGAGGGTGTCACAAGAGTTTTGGATTATATAATGGTGGATTATAGATATATATATATATATATATATTATAAAATATATATATATTATATAATAAATATATATATATATAGTGGGTGATGAGGGGAAGGGGGGTTTGTGAGGTGACGGAGGCGGTGTACTAGCGGTAACGGTTTATCGAGACGATGTGTCGTAACAGAGAACTATATAGGAGGAGGTGGGCGAAGATTTTTCGGAAGGTTATAGAATGTTAACGTTAGGGTTTCTCATGAATCTGCGACTTGGGCTGAGTGAGTAAGGGGTGGGGGTTTGGGGATTACATATGAGAAGAGGGAAGTCAGGGGGACACAGTGAAGTCGCCTCCTGGGGGGTATGAGAGTGAGGTGTATGGGTAAGAAGTGTAGATGTGTGGCATAAGTGTATGTAGCATGGAAGTGGGTACAGAAAGCAAAGGTGATGAAATCAACGTATGGAGAATTCTGTGACTGATGTGTCAGGGTCGTCATGACCTGCTTAATATATTAAGTGTGAATGGTGTTAAGATTTTAGGTGTAAGACGTTGCAGGAGCTTTTGGGTCTATGTAGATTGTGCGTATATAGCCTTTATTGGGCATGTTTCATGTGCGATATTCGTATCGCAATATAATGTGCTCCTCCTGTTGATGAGGGCTGGAAGGCTAATGATTTCCATAAATTTGTAATGACTCATTAAAGTTTTGTAATGGGGAATGTATGTATGTTTTAGAGAATTTTCCTGTATCTGGGGTTAGTTGGGAGAGAGTACATACTTGTGTTAACGGAATTATGATGTAGATCACTCGTTTATATGACTAATGTGAAGGTTGTGATTAACGATATATTTTATAGTGAACATTCTCTCATTGAATTGAACCTTTGTCACAGTAATATTATGTAACCTATATAATATATTACCTGAAAGGCTGGGTTTCAGTGTATGTTTATATACATCATATTTAGCCGGTACGGGTTTTTATCTGTACTTATGTCTTGAAATTTTTCGTAAAAATGCTCAAGTTTACCCTTTCTTTTAAGGGTTATTTTGTTTCGAGATATTGTGCGCGTTTTGAATAATTTTTTTTTTTTTTTTTTTTTTTATTTTATTTAAAAAGCACAAAACATATTCATAGATACTATCATCGTTACATAAACTAAGACTGTTATCCTTAAATAGAACAACAATTCCACATTCCCTACCCAGCTCTTAACCTATACTTAAAAGCACATTTCTTTTAACATTTTGCCATCCCCAAAAATAAATCATAAGTGACTACACAAAAGGCAACCCACACCCAAACATACAGGAGGTTTTTAATAAATTCAAAATACATTTTTCTTACTCACAAAAGATTTATATAATCCAAAAAATCACACGTAGTACATTAAACAAAAAGGGCTATAAAAAGTCATCCCAAAAAATCGGTTCCCAAACCCCCTCTTTTTTAAACAACAAATAAAAGAACAAAAGTTTTAAAAATAAGAACTATACGGTATTAAAAAAATTCCTCTACCACACATTCCATACTTAAATAACACGTTACCCTTAGGTAAAATTACCCCAAATTTACACCCCAAAAACATCCCTACCAAAACCCCCTTTTTAAAAAAAATTAAATAAACCAGTGCATACAAAAAATTTTTTCATGCACCTTTTTTGACAAAAAAAAAAAAAACACCCTCAATAACCTAAAAACACAATATCCCTTCCCCTCATAACCTAAATAAAATTACAGAAACAGTTATCTAAACAACCAGAACAAAAATAAAAAAGTACATAAGAACACAGATTGTCATTATTTTTACTACACGGACACATTGTATTTTGGGAAAAATAGCATCCACAATATTCCAAAAATCAATAAAATAAAAAAACAACCAAAAACAAATGTCAAACCTTTTGTATAACATGTATTTTACACATAAAATTAGAGGATCCCTTTCATTTACCTAAACTTAAACAACCTATGTAAAATTTTTAATATAAACCAAAGCTAGAATTATCATTGAACATATAAAAGGGGTTCTCCCCCCACAAGGAGGGGGCAAATAATAAAAAAACCCCTTCATGAAAAACAAACAGGTACACCCCTACCACTAACAAATCCTTTTTAAGATCAAACTTGTTAATGCTAAACCAAAAAAATTCTAATCTCCCTACTGAAACACAATTAAATTTCCTTGACTAAGTCATATTTTTCACATTCCCCTGTCCCAAAGTATTAAACCCTTTCTTTTCATTGTCCCATCGCCTCCGAGCCGTGGGACGACTGCGCAACGCTCCTTTTGAGTTTGTTTTGCGCATTTACCTATTGAGCGCCCCTAGCGTTGTTTTGGTGGAAATTTTTATTTTTCCAACAGGGCCTAATAGCAGAAGAAGAATAAACCTTGCTTTGAGTATCCGTGGGCTGTCACGGGATCCAACATGGATTATTATTACCAGCGATCATTCGCGAACCTAGGGTATAGCAAATGAGGAAATTGTGTCGCATTAAAGGAATGAAAAAATCCGTTAAAAAGAGTCTGCCAATCTACAGCAGTGTCGACAAGTAAAAGGGACCACATACCGGGTTTAATACAGCTGTGGGGTTAACTTCATGATTATCTCCTTTTACCCGGGGTAAAATAAGGAATTGCCTTTTTGAGGCGACTGTTTTTGATTTTTACCATGAACTGGTATTTAGGGGAGGGTTTCACGTGCCACGCAGGGAAGGGGCAACGGACCGAGCGGTGCCTGGAAGGCGCATACGTTAAAATGATCTTAGACACCCTACCCTTAAAAATTTTTGGGGTTGAAAAAATTTAAGACCAAGCTATTAACGTATGGGGGGCAAAAACTACGTGGGGCTATGTGGGTCATATGCCACATCGCGGCGCAGTGTGGAAAAGTGGGCCCCCGGGCACAACACAACAGCAAGGGCAACACACAACAGACCCGGGGGAGGGGTTTGGCATGAGCGAGAACAGCCCTTTGCACACCGCCCCAACAAGGGGTTGTCAGGGATTGGGAGGGGGACAAAAAAAAGGACTCGAATCCCCAATTTGAAACGTTTTAAAGGGGAGAATCTCCATTGGACTACATAAGGTTTTTGAGGAGAAACTACCTAATATGGGTGAAGAAGTGGCGGCGTTTTGGGAAAGGGCGTTGGAGACTTGTTAGAGAATCGGTCCAGACGGGTAAGACCCGGGCTTATTCGGGGGAAGGGCTGTGAATAGGGTATGCAGAAAATGAGGGTTTTGGGGCAGAGAGAGTCAAAGGCAAGGTGCATGCTAGAGGGGAGGTGAAATCGGAGGGTCTTCAGATTTAAAAATGCGGTGGGGGGGGGACACGAAAGGGACTGCAGCATCAGGGATTCTGAATGTGCAACTCCTCCCCAACCCCGGAAAAAGTTTTGGGGTGGGGGTACAGAAAAGGAAGGGTAAACCCCCAAGGAAAAAGGGGATTGCAAAGGGGGTTTTCCCAAAAAAAGGGGGGGAGGGAAAGAGTGTTGCAAAACGACGGGGGAAAATAAATCCCGGGGGAAAAAAGGGGAAAACCCTTTTGTGAATTCGGGTTTTTTACTATAAATATTAAGGGGTTGAGAGCTGAGAGGAACTTAAGTGGTTTAATGATTTTTGGTGGACTTGGTGTAGTGGTACTTACGGGAAATAATTTTAGCCTGGTATGATTTGGGGTAAATGGTTTATAATGTGACATGAACATGCGACACGTCTAAAGGGGGGGCTCCTTTTTGGTAAAGGAAACTACCCTTTTTTAAAGAAAGGGGCTAGTAAAGGGGGGGGAGGGAGGGAATTAGGTGGAGGGAACTTGGGGGGGTTCCCTTTAGTTTAGATGTGTTTGGGCCCGGGGCGAGGGTGAGGGGGTTTTTTTAAAACAAAATTTTGGGTTGGGGACGTGCTGGCTTTTTTACGGGGGTTTACCGAATGTTCAATAAAGGCGGAATTGGAATTGCTATACTCGAAAGATGGAGCCCAAGGGGGGGGGGTGTTGTTTGGGTATATTGGGGATAATTGCCGGGGGGGTTTTAAAGGATGTGGGGGGGGGAGGGATTGAAGCATCCCCTCATTAAACTGGTTTTTTATGCGGCGGGGTTTGGACCAATGTACGTGCCTTGTGGGGGTACTGTCGGAGGGGGGATGTGAAGAGTGGTTTTTTCGGATCAAAAGGGAGGGGTATAGAGGGGGAAATTGAGGGTTGCCCGGGGGGGCCATCTTTTTGGAAAATTTGAATGAAAAGTTATTAAAGGAAGAGATATTTCTTTTTTTTTTTGGACATATTGGGGTCGTTTAGTGGAGAACACCAGGGGTTTGCCATGGTTTAAATTTGGGGGGAAACAAAAGCTAAAAAAATATTAAGGAAAATTTTATAATCGGGGAAGAGATATAACATTACAATACGGTTTTCAAAAAATTTAGAGGGGGGATTTCGCGAAGTTTTGCACAAAATTTTAAACAATTAAACCGTTAGAAATTGAAAATTTTAAGGGAAAAAATCCGGGAAATTTTCAAAAGAAGGTTTGATGGGGAAAGGGTTTTAAGGGCGGATTGAGGAGGTTTTTGGGGAATCGGCCGTCGGGGTGTGGTTGCGGAGCCAAAACACACTCGCAAGGGAATGGGGTTTTTGGGTTAATGTTCAGGGAGGGATGCAAGGGGATAAATGGACCAGGGTTGACGACGACTGAGGGGATGAGTGGGTAATTGATGCTTGGTTTTAATTGAAAACGCAAAAGGGGGAAAAGTGAAAACTTACAGTCAATTTGGGAAGTTTGGCTGTGATTACAGAGCATGATCGATTCGTTTTGGGAAAGGGCCGAAAAACGGAGTGTGAGACATGGGGAAACTTATCTGGGGGGTCAATTAGGGAAGGCACCAGGAATGATGGGGGTTTCCCAGTGACTTTTTTTCCCAAAAATTTGGGGCGTTTTAAAAAATTTTTGGGAAGATTATTCAATTCCCTTAAACGGGATCGGGGTTTTTGGGGGACGCAGCGGGTGGCGGGTCGTTTAGTGCCCAAAGGTGACCATTAACATTAAGGATACGGCTATTTCGTTATTGTTGGGAATAAGATTTTGCAAAATTTTACTAACAAAAAAAAAAGGTCCCGTAAAGTGATCGAAAAGGGGGCAAAAGGGTGCCGGGAAGTCTATGAAAAGACGGCAGGGTTTTTATTAGAATTTTATTGAAGAAAGAGTAAAAATTGGAGTGGGGGGGGGTGTTGGCTATAGATTGGGGGCGGGATTAAGTGTAAAAGGGAACGTTATGGAAAAAATGGAAAGGCAGGGGTTGGAGGGAAATTATATCATGGGCCAAATTAAGAAAAAAAGCATCCTTGCGGGGGCAGGTAAATGGGAAAGGTTAGGAGAAAAAATTCAGATGGCGGGGTCTACGTCAAGGTTTTCCCCTTTCACAAATATTTTTTGCGTGTTTTTCAGGATCCCTTTTAAGAGGGAAAAGGGGTTATGGGAGCAAATGGGTTGGACGAAAAGGGGGGGGGGCTGGCATTGTTGGTATTGATGCACAACGATTTTAGTAATGGAACAGGGAAAAAAAATTTTTCCCCGGGGGAAAAGTTTTGTAAAAGTTTTTTAAAAGTTCTGGGGATTCAATTTAAGGAGAAAACGAAGTATATGGAACTTGGGGGAAAAGGGTTTAAAAAGGAATGTGAGTATTGAAAGGGGGAAAAAGTGGACCAATTACTGATATGGGGATCGTTTATGTAAGTGAATTTAAGTTTGCACAACAAATAAATTCAGTGCGTATTTTAATGGGGTTTCTGGGGCATCATGGTTTACAGCTGCACACTTAAATTTGCACAAAAAGAATTAAACGAATGTCCATTTTATAGTAAAAATTTGGCTGAGCACAATATACCCTACTTCGTAGTGAATACAAAGGTTACAAAACCCTTTTTTTGATTCATTTGGGGGACGGAAAAGAATGGTTAGGTAGAGCGGTTTTCACACTCCCGTTTTGGCCGAGGGGGGCTGGGCTATAGGTTTGAAAAGAGGATTAGAGTGTGTTTTTTAAACGTAGTTATAAACGGGGGGGTGGGGCGAGGGAAGGCGGACTTATAAAATACGTCGGATAGCAACGGGGTGGGGGGGTAGGGGGTTCAAAATCGGTGAGCAATTTACGGGCATCAAAACATAGCGATCCCCTTTACAAATTAAAAAGGAAACCTTTATGGGGGAAGGTAAGGCAGTGGGGACAGTGGAGAAAAGGTTTTTTCCGATTATGATTGGGAATACTGGGGCTTTGAACAAATTAAAGTTTTAAAAACCCAAAAGTACGAGAAAATGTATAGATTTTTTCATGGGATCTTACCGTCTGGGAATGGTTTTTTTTCCCTAAGGAAACCGGGGGGATGGGATATGCAAGGCTTGTGGGGAGGGGGAAAGGGTTTTCCCTATAGTGTATTTTTGCGAAGTATGGAACTAATAAGGTTTGGTTTTGGGGAAGGGAATGGTTAGGGGAGGGGGGGGGGTTTTCAGGGGGTTGAGGGTTTTAAACTTAGAAAGGTGGGGGTAACAATGGTAGAAAGCGGAGGGGTTTTAATACGATTAATTTAATTCTTGGGCTATGAAGGAGCGAAAGGTGTGAAAGAATTTAAGCATTTAAAACAAATTTTTATAGGAAAAGTGTAGAAATAAGGGGGGTATGGGGGGAATGGGAGAGGGATTTTAAATGAGGTTATAGGAATTTCACTTTACGGATTTACGGGAGTTGAAAGCGGTAAGGGGGGAAATGGGGTGGTTTTCCCGAAAGGGCGGGAGTAAAAGAGTTTTTTAATTTTTGAGGATGTCGGGGGGCAATTTTTAACATATTTTTCCGAGTGTTTCAAATACAATTTATTTTTATTTGGAATTATCGACTTTTAACTATGTATTGTATATATATGCATTGTTGTATTTGTGGGATGTGATGTATTATTTGTGTAGATGTATGTAGTTAGTATTAATATAATTATATGTATGTATTGTATGTATGTTTCTTTTCTTTTATATACCTTTAATGTTTTCTCAGAAAATTTCAATTATATTCAATACAATTTTTTAGCGCATTTTGATTTTTTTAAAAACTGTAAATGTCAAAATGGCTTTTTTATGTTTCAGTTTTAAAATTTTCAATGTATTTTTGTAAGCACAATTTTTTTGGGCCATAGAAGCATAGTGTGTTTTGAATATTTGAGTATTGTTTTTTTTTTTTTTAAATTTTTCTAGATGGGGGCAATACATGGGTTTTTTTTTTAAGATTTTACGAACCTTGAAGTTGTAAAAATGGGTGAATTTTTTCGTGGTTTAGTTACGTAAAATTTTTAAAATGACTTGTAAGGATTGTTTTTCAATTGACAACAAATTTTTATACTTATTTTAAAGTATGTACCTAATGGAAATTTAAGTCTGATTTTGAAGGTGAAGAATGGGTTTTCCTTTTTTTTATTGTTTTTTTTTTTCTCTTTATGGTAATACAAGTTTTATTTTGACACCAACAAAAATGGTTAGAGGTAGTGGTAAAATTTTTGTGTTGATTAGACATTTATAATACAGATGAAATACTAGGGTTAGGTTAGGGGAAATTTATATAAATTGTGGATTTCTTTGATTTAACTGCTCTTTTTTATACTTGTATTTTATTATTTTAGTGTAAATTAAGACAAGGATGATTAATTTTGAGGAAAATTAATATAGGGTTTGCATGTTTTTGCAAAGTTAAATACCACTGTACTAGTTTAGGGCATTTTAAGCTTCGTTCTATTTTAATTAGGGAAAGGTGGTCTTTTTATAAAATTTTTATTTATTCTTAATTTTCAATACTAATGTAAAGTTTTTTTTGTTTTTGTTCATATATTGCATCTTTTTGGTTTTTCCCCTTTTCTTGTATATTGTTGGTTTTAAAAAAAAATAAAAAAAAAAAATCCTTCTTTATAAAGAATACCGTTATAAAGGAAAAACTTGTAAAACTAATTATCTAAAGAAAAACAAACCACAAGGGGGAAATGGAAAGACTTGCAGCTACACGTTTAAAACACTAAAAAAAAAGCTTCATTCATACTAATACGGGGCACAGTGTTTTTTCTTTATTTTATATTTTAAACCCTTCTCAATTTTAATAAAAACAAATACTATAATTCACGGGTAAAAAAATTTTTTCACTTTTCAGTACTACGGGCCAAAAAAGCCAAACAGCCACTTAAACCACCTCTCCTCGATGTGAGTGCAATAAAATACCCCAAACCCAAAAATGTAATGCAAGGCATTCCAATTTTTTGATTGTTAAGGGGTTTGAACGAATATAAATTCTTAAGGAAAAAACCATTTTTAAATTTAACTCTAATTACCCTAAAACCACCTTTCCCCACTGCATCCTAACCTTTACAAACCCCCCCCCCACAAAAAAACCCCCCCCTTGGCCCCCCCCCCCCCCGACCTTAAAGCTGTGCTACAGAAAAAAACGATAACCCATCGAAAAACTTGAACCCCATCTCCCCCCATATTTTAACCTATTCCTACCCCTTTGGGCCCTAAAAAACCCTCGCTGCTACCGTTTTTACCCCAAAATTTCCCTGAAAACTGCCCATCCCCCAAAAACATAAAAAATAATCTGCCATTACTTTACATCAAAGCCCTACCCCCCCCTAAATTGCTCCCCCCACTAACATCCAATGACAACGTTTCTAAGAAAAGACCCAAACCCCCCCCCCCAACACCCTAAAAAACCCCCCCCGCCACCCCAACTCTCACCCCTTCCAAAATAAACAAAAATATACCACTTTAAAACCCCGTCTCCTCCCCCCACAAAATTTAAAACAGGGTTGCCCCTCAAACAAACCCCATCTTATCAACATATACTAGATGCCACCCCCCCCTATTAGAAAACGATACACCCCCTCCCCTAACCCTTGCTGGATCCGAAGCGTCCCTGAACTCCCTCCATAAAAACCCTCCAGTTATACATGGGGTATACTGCGACCCCCCTGCAAGGGCCCCCCTTTCCCCCACACCACCCCCCAACCATTTGTTTTACCTTAAATTTTTTTAAAACCTCCCCCAACTGCCAACAAAAATTTTTATTAAAACTTCACCCTTTTTTCCAAATCCCAAACCACTCCACCATTTCTAGCATCCCTCATCACCCAAATCCCCCCCCTTTAAAAACCACCCCTTTTCCCCCCCCACCCTTAAATACCCTGTTTTAATATATAATACCTTTTAACCCAAAGGCCCTAATTTCCAAAAAACCCTAGCCCCCCCCCTTCCCCCACCTCCGTCATGACCACATTTTTGGAAAACCCCGGGCCCCTCCCAAACCCCCCACAAACCTCAACACCCCTCCTCTTTTTTCCTTTTAATATCCTGCACCCTAAAAGGGAAACACCCCCCGCTCCCACCCCAACCTTACTAAAAACCCCCCAAAATTAATTACCAAAAACCCTCTGCTGAAAACGCCACTTCATTTTGGCCCTCAAACCTTTTAACTTGCCTAAAACCCTACCTTTGACTGCTTCTGATTAAACCCCTCCTACATTCCTGCAATTGCTTCATATAAAAATCCCACACCCCTTTTAATTCTATAAACAAACCGTCCTTTTCCCATCTCCCCCCCCAATCCCCCCCCCAACCCATTTCCTATTTTCCAAAAAAACCAAGATTTTGGCAAAATTTAAAACAAACCTTTTCCCCTAAACAAACCCAAAGCTCCTAATAAACCTCCCCCCACCCTACTAAAGCCCCCCCCACTCGTAACTAAAAAACATTTTTAATAAATCCACAAAAACCAACAAGGGCCCCCATATTTCCCCCCCCCCCACCCCCCTCAATTCCTTTTCCCAAACCTAAAAGAAAGGATTTGAATGAAACGCATGCAAAAAGAAAACTGTGACAGGGGGCCCCGGGCCTTAATCCCTTTTCCATCATCCCCGGGCCCCCCGCCCCCCCCAGCTTACCATTAACTTCCCACCCTCTTTAAACAGCCCCTCATACAGCGTGTGAAACCCACCTCACTACCCCCCCCCCAAAAAACCCAATTTCTCCAAACACCCCCAACAAAAAAGCCCCTTTTTCCACACAGTCATATCCCCTGGCCCAAAACCCAAAGCCAAGGAGGGCCCCCTCCCTGAACATTCTCTATAAATCCCTTTTTTGCACTATCCCTTTCCCCTTCATTTTCCCTTCCCCGGGAATCCCATACGGTCCCTCATGTACCTATTTCCCAAATTTCCCCTTTTTTTAAAAACCTTTTCCCCCCAATCCCTTTCGAAAAAATTTTTGTTTCCGTACACTTTAAAAACGACAACGCCCGAAAACCCTTCCCAAAAACCCTTCTCCCCCCCTCCTCCCTTCTTTTTGGCACCAAAAAACGACCCCATTTCTCTTTTTTTTGCGCCATTCTGCCCCATTTCAACATAAAATTTCAAAACCCTTCCAAAAGGGCATTTTCCCCTCAAAACCCTCCCAATGCGCTTTGTAAAAATCTTGGGGTAACCCATCAAATTCCCGGGGGCCTTCCCCTGACTCAACCCTTTAAACCCCATTTTTCCCCCACCTCCCCCCCCGAATTTGCCTCCCCCCAAAACCTCCCTATCCCTCTGCCCCATACCCTGCAGAAACCCAATCCCACAAAAAATTTTTTCATCCCCCCAAACCCCCCCCTTTTTTCCCCATTTTTTTCCGTAAACCAATCATAAAGCAAAAACCTACTAAGAACCCGTGTCATGAAAACCCGTCCCCTCACAAAAAACCCCCCCCACCCCTCCAAAAACAATATCGCCACGGAAAATTCCTCAACTGTCCCCCCTTTAATTTTTCTGAAAACATCCCCGGGTTTGGGCTTATAAACCCTTTGGGTACTCCCCCAATCCTGCCCTGATCCTGATGCATCAAAACGTTCATTATGCATCTCAACAAAAACGCCCCTTTTTTCCCCCCCATAACCCCTTTCCCCCCTCCCCCCAAAAACCTCCCCCCCCAAAAACAATCATTAAAAACAGCCCCCTCTAAATAATTCTGAAATTTCCCAAACCTCCAGCGGGGCCCCCCCTTTCCCCGCCCCTCTTCCTAAAAAAATTTACAATTTTTTACCTTTGCCTGCAACTCCCACCAATCAAAAAAAATCCACCTCCTCATCCCCCAGCCTCCCAAAAGCCTTTCCACCATGACTTTAAAAGAACCGGGCCTTGATCCCCCCTCCTGTAAAAACCTCAAAATTTAAAATTTCCCCAAAAACCCTGATAAAATTCTTTGGGGTAAACCAAACCCCCCTAAGATTTACCAACACTTCCTGTGTCTGAAAAAAACCCCCGTCCCCTTTTTCTAACTCTCTCCACCCCTATTCCCCCCGGGCCCCACATAAAATCCATCCAAACCCCTTGGGCCCCATAACCCCCCGTACATAGGGAAACTCAACCTGATACCCCCCCCCCCGCCAACCACATCTACCACCCCCGACATCCCCACAAGCATCCCTTAAAACACCCAAAACACACCCCCCCCCCCTTGGACTACGTCTACAGGGCCCAATCACACAATTCCCAAAAACACCTCCAATTTTTCGCAAAAAGGCAGGAAACCCCGAGATATATAACAAAACGCCCCGAACAAAATCTATTTTTATCCTTACTTAAACCAAACGCAAGGGAAATAAACCCCCCAAAACATACCCTACCCCCTCCCCCCCCCCACCCATCCCCCAACAAACCCCCCCCCCACCCCCCCCCCCCCCCTCCCACCCCAGACTCGCAAGGGACTGGTTTTCCTTTACTAAAACAGCCCTCCGCCCCTTAAAAAAACGTTGCCATGCTCACAAACAACTTTTACCCTCTCAAACTCAACTCCAAATACCTGACTTATAGTTTTTGCTCCTGTAGGGAAAACCCAAAGTCAAAGTCGTAAAACCCTTTTTAAAAGGGAAACCCCTCCAACCAAACCCTTTTTTAAACCCCAGTTTTTTAAAACCATTAGCATTTATCGTTACACACCTGAAAAGGGCAAGGAAGGCGGGTTAAAACCCCCATGCCGCCCGTTTGGGTTTTCCAAAACTTTTCCCTTTAAGCTTTTCTTTTCACTTTCCTTAAATTTCCCCCTTTTTTTAAAAAAAAACTTTCCCATTTCCCCCCCTTTTTCCTCCCCCCCCCGATTTAACCCTGTAAACCCCCCCCCTGTAGGGGATTTGCGGACCACCCCCGCCCCCAAAAAATTTTTCCTGGTTTTTTGCCCCCCGGTTAAAAAAAACATCAAATTTTAGTCAACCCCGCTGGGCCCCTTCCCAGAGCTGCCTCCCCAAAACCACCCCTTCCTCAGGGACATCCCCCTGTGTACCCCTGCCACTACAATTTTATCCTTTTTCCCGTGTTTCCCCCACTACTTCCCCCTTTTCACTCAGCCTTGCAAAATTTCGCTTTTCAAATTGGGTCCCCCTCCCCTCCCGTCCTCTCCTACCAAAGGCCCCCCTCCAAGAAATTTCCCGGGCACTGACTCCAAGGACAAACCCCCGTGTCGTCTCCACCACTTCCCCACCACCTCAGATGTTTTGGGGAAGGATCTCCCTCCTCCACCGGGGGTGTGACACCCCCCCAACTGTTCACCCCCTTCTCCCCTCCTCACTCCATAGAGTATCCCATTCTTTTGCCGCCGCCACCACAAACCCCCTGCCCGGAAAGTCCCCCCCCCCGGGACTGACACCCCCCCGGGGCAACTCCCACGGCACAATTTTTGCCGCTATAAAGGGCAAAAAAGCCCCAAAGGGCAACGTTCTCCTTTGCCCCACATCCCACACATTTCCCCGATTTCTGGTTGGGCCCGGCAAAAATTACAAAACGAAGGGATAGGGGCCCTTTTAAAAATCATTTTTGATGTTTTTTTAAAAAAGACCCTTCCCCGGGGGGCCCACATATGGTCCATCCCGCCATTTCCCCACCTCTGGCCCTTTATGAATGAAATCCATAAATTGCGAAAAACTTCCTGTAAAACCAAACTGAGTTGCCTCGAAGGGTACATTCCTCACTCGTACCCACGTGTAGAATGTTGAAACGTCATGCATGCACACATCCATCGTCGATTTTGAGACACATTCGCCGTTCCGGGTACTCCTCCACCACACTGCTGTAGTAGCAAATCCTCAGGAACTTCACAAATACTCGTTTCAATCCCTTTAAGGGCCACACCATACAGTTCCTCATAGGGATACCATATAAATCCCAAATTAATTGAAAGGTTGAACGACGTTCAAAGTAGCAGGGCTCAGAGAACCCCTCAACACTCAATGCAAACTGTATTAATCCTCCTCCCGGGTGTACTCCGCCATGTCTGAACAGTGAAAACTGCGCAGAAACCAGGTGTAGTGGGAGCTACTGCACAGTGCGTCCGCACGGCCCAACAGCGATGCGAACAATGAGATGTAGATCACTCGTTTATATGACTAATGTGAAGGTTGTGATTAACGGATATATTTTATAGTGAACATTCCCCTCGTTTGAATTAAACCCTTTGTCACAGTAATATATGTAACCTATATATATATGTACCTGAAAGGCTCGGTTTCAGTGTATGTTTATATACATCATATTTTGAGCCTGGTACTGAGTGTTATCTGTACGTTATGTCATTGTTAAGTTTATCGTGAAATAGGCTCAAGTTTACCCGTTCTTTTTAATGTTATTTTGTTTCGAGATATGTGTGTCGCGTTTTGTGGTGTTAAGTTGTTGTTATTTATGAAATGTGTTATGGCGGTTTATGTTAGGATAAACACCTTTTTTATTTTGTTTGGTATATTGTGGTTGTCCTTCACGCATTACCCTGACAACTGGAGTTTTGTCTCTTTACTTTATATAATGTGCTCATCCTGTGGAAGACGCTGATTAATATTTATTAAGTATAAGTGGAGGCTTAAGATTTTCGTTATTTTTCAATAAATAAAGAGGGATTGTAGTGAGTCACGTATGTATGTTTGTAGGCAATTTTCTTGTATAGGTTGTTAGTTGTGGAAGATCATGTACTTGTTTTAATGATATTATGATGTAGGTCATTCCTCTGAATGACTAATGTGAAGGTTGTGAACCTTTGTTACAGTCATATTATGTTAACTATATAAACTTGAAAGGTTAAGTTTCAATGGATGTTTATATAATTTCATTTAAGGTTTATAATGAGGTTAGGGGTCGGATCACCCTTTTTTCTTTTTTTCTTATTGTTAAGTCTGTTATAGGGAAATATTTGTGAGTGTTTATGGGTAACTTTTATGTCAGTTACAATGTGTTGTTTCATTTTGTCAGTGTATGTTGTGTAGGACTGAGGATCCTACTGTACTCATTTTATACCTTCTTATTTTATGTTAAGCTGTAAAGTTTTTTAAATAAAATATAAAAAAAAAATTACTCTAGGCTATGCAAGCTCTCAAGAACACTCCATGTGAGGGAAAAGGTTCAACAGATAGAAGTAGCGAGCGAGTATATGGTGACGATAGTTTGATTGCCAGTTTGTTAAGGTAGGGTCAATCTAGCTCCCACTATCCCCTCCCCCCCCTTTTCCCCACCCGGGAAGGTGACGTGTGGGGCTCCGACCAAACAGTAATCACTCGACTCACAGCTCCCAGCACAACTGTAAGTAAAAACCTCTACTCTTATTCTAGTAGATATATTGGTTGAAAGCTTCACTTTTGACCAATAATAAACTTAGTCCTTTCAGTCTTAAGTCTCATGTAATGTTTTAGATAATCACCACATCTTTTAGGTATTGTACTTATTATAACGGCGCTTGTTTTGGTATTCTGGTAGCGGGTTGTGAATGATACGTCTTCGGAGGCTTCTTACTTTATTGTTAAGTCGTAGGTGGGTTACACAGGCTTGTGTGTTTGTGCCCATGGCCCGTGCAGGGCCATGCCCACGAGAGAGAGCTGGGAGGCCTTTTGTCTTGATGCCAGGCCGCTGTGTGAGTGAGAGCGAGGCAAGTCTGGGCATACTGAAGTGGCAAGGCCTATAGGTGGCAGCACTTGAGTGGCGCGAAATATGAACTAAGCTGGCAGACAGCATGGGCTGTCTGTGCAGACAGACAGGCTGTCTAACATACGCTCGGCCCCACCTACCGCGCGTCGCCCCGCGCGACAATACTGGTAGTAAAAGAAACTCGGTCTCTCTCTCGTAGGAACAGGGCACAGAACACAAAATAAAAAAAAATATTTTACATATGGACATGGAAAAAAAAACTTCCTACAGGGAGGGAAGAAAAAAAACATGTGGGGTGTGCTAAACATCGTGGTCATAGGCAGTGAGCGTCGATGGGCATCACTGCATGCCTTCCTGCATCGGGAAACAGATACTGCAACACGGGAGACATCGCTGCGGCGAGCTGTGACGTAACAGGGTAGGGTTTCCCTCTGGAACGGTGAGACAGACATCGTAGGAGTCGTTTGCAGGTTTTCACTCAACCTGGGGCACGACATGCTGGTGCCCTCGAGTGAGGCGTCGACAAAACTCGGAAAACTGGGCAGGACTTCTGGAAAGGACTCAGGACACTTCTCGACTGGTACTGTCGCTGGGCTGTCAACGCCGGCGAGCTTTGGAGCGAGTTGTGGAGCGAGTGTGGCAGAGACGACTGGGCGAAAACTTGGGAGTCGTAACATCATACACCAGACTGCATGTGAGCGAGCTAGCAGTCAAAGTGACATCAATCTTTGTGCAGGCTGCTCACTGAAGCTTTGACACGAGGCTGACACAGTGCCTGCCGACAGGCCTGGCTGTGGTTTGAGGGAGTATCATCTCTCGACAGTGGGAGTTATAGCAGAGGTTAGCCTAAGCATCCCAGACTTGTTTTCTTACATAAAAACTGCACTCTGACGGTCTGGAGGTGAAGTGAAACAAATCTCGATGGGAATCGTAGCAGGTACGATTCTGCAGAACAACACGAGCGATGAGCATAAAAGCTTTCTGACAAGGGGGCTCATACGCTCAGGGTGGAAATCAGCTGTCAAACACATGGTCAGGAGGGTGACTTAGCACAGGTGGTGCAATCAAGGGTCTGACCACAGACCTCACTGGACACACGGAAAACTTACAAACACACCGCTGTACATACGGTACTACATGGCTTAACTAGCAAATGATGCTTTTCTGGCATAAAACTGACTAAGACATATAAAATGTTGAGAACACTGACTGAGAGGAATTAATTAACACACGACATATATCTTCTCTCAATCTTCTCGACAATACTGAAATAATTACTAGAACACTCGATGTGACATCATGTGATGTCAGGCCCTGATGTTGCAAGGTGACGTCAGCCAGCAGTGACGTCAACAGACATCTCGAGGTGACGTCAGGCAGACATCGTGAGGTGACGTCAGCAACATCGTGACGTCATGAAGTCGGGCAACATCGTGGGTGGCGTCGATGTGATGCGGGCAGCAGACCACAGCATGAGGCCTGGGACATCTGGTAACTCACGTGGCTTTGTAGGTTTACGTGGGCATCGCCCAACCCACGTGACGTCGTGATCCACGTAGCTTCGAGTGGCCTCAGGCACTCGGATTTCACAGCACTGGCAATGAATCATACGAAAAACAGCAGAAAACACAGCAGAGGGAAAGTGGGCAGTGGTGAATGTATGGGTAGTGTGGTGGCGAGGAGCGTGGGTGAGTGTATGGCAGGGCGAGCATCTAGCGGTCTCTCCTCCTCCTCCTCCCCCACCCACAAACACGTGGAGAAGCTCACACTGGACGCAGAAATCACCCCAAAACTCACCTTGGGTTGCTGAAACAGCTGTGCTGAGCTGAACAACAACAGCAACATACAAGTGTGCTGAAACACGTGACTTGAGAAACAGCATGGGACACTGTAGCGTGGGACGCTGTAGCGTGGGGTCACTGTGACGCCACGTACAAATTCCCAAGAAATTCGGCAAATTTCGGCTGGGGTCCCACTAGTACCCGTGTCTGGATGCTCAAAAGTGCCGACACGGACATCAGGATAACTCGTTGAGAGACGGATGCTTCTTGTGTAGGGTGATGAAGTGAAGATGACTTCATACCTCTTCCTCCCCTCTCCAGGCAAACACAACTGCTGCAAGCACCGCTGTCACCCTTTATAACGACGCTTGTTTGGTTTTTTGGTAGCGGGTTGTGAATGATACGTCTTCGGAGGCTTCTTCCTTTATTGTTTTAAATCGTAGGTGGGTTACACAGGGTTGTGTGTTTTGTCCCATGGCCCGTGCAGGGCCATGGGCCCCCGAGAGAGAGCTGGGAGGCCTTGTGTCTTGATGCCAGGCCGCTGTGTGAGTGAGAGTGAGGCAAGTCTGGGCATACTGAAGTGGCAAGGCCTATAGGTGGCAGCACTTGAGTGGCGCCGAAATATGAAACTAAGTGGCAGACAGCATGGGCTGTCTGTGCAGACAGTACAGGCTGTCTACATTATCATGGAGAGTGATTTTTAAGCAGTAGGTAACCTTTGTCTTTTCTAGCTTGGAACGACAGCTCGGGTCATCTGCCAACCAAAGAAACGTGAAGGAGGGGCGGACTGAAGTCCTGAGACGTCACTTCTTGATCTACCTACTGATTCACTGTAGTCAACAGCAGACAACTACCCTCATCTTTGCAGTGGTAAAGAACCTGTGTTCCTATCATCTGGACTGACTATTCAAGGCTAGAGCCTGGCCCATCTCCCTACCCATCACCTGAGGACTGTGGCTTGCCCAGAGCCTGGCCCCTCTCCCTACCCATCACCCGAGGATTCTGGCTTGCCCAGATCATGGCTCCTCTCCTTACCCATCACCCGAGGACTGTGGCTTGCCCAGAGCCTGGCCCCTCTCCCTACCCATCACCCACGGACTGTGGCTTGCCCAGAACCTGGCTCCTCTCTCTACCCATCACCCGCGGACTGTGGCTTGCCCAGAGCCTGTCCCCTCTCCCTACCCATCACCCGAGGACTGTGGCTTGCCCAGAGCCGGGCCCCCTCTCCCTACCCATCACCCGAGGACTGTGGCTTGCCCAGAACCTGGCTCCTCTCACTACCCATCACCCGCGGACTGTGGCTTGCCCAGAGCCTGTCCCCTCTCCCTACCCATCACCCGAGGACTGTGGCTTGCCCAGAGCCTGGCCCCTCTCCCTACCCATCACCCGAGGACTGTGGCTTGCCCAGAGCCTGGCTCCTCTCCCTACCCATCACCCGAGGACTGTGGCTTGCCCAGAGCCTGGCGAGGGGTCACCACGTCCCCGCCAGTCCCACCAGCACCAACAACCTCCTCCTGCTGCTGCTCGTCCGCCACAGACACGATCTCCGGACTGGCCGTCGTCACAGCCGGGGAGACCACATCCGTAGATGAGAACATGGTATGCAAAACAGACGCTATTGTCGCATCCAAGTCCTCCACTTCCACCGTCACCTGGTCCTCCCCGGAAGCCTGCTGTACCACCGGCGATGTAGGCGACTCGAGAGACGACAGCTCCAGATTCGACACCACCACTGGCTCCTCAATCTCCTCACTCCAAAGCCGACCGTGGCCACCATCTCCTTTTCGTCCATGTATGGGAGCCTCCTGCCAATCATCATTTGTTGATCCACCGGCCGGCCTTCTGGCCTGCCCTCGCTGCCCACACTACGCTGCCAAATGATCATAGTCACCGCAGAGGCGGCACGTCCGTCGTTGACCAGCATACGACACCATGACCTGTATTCGGAAGTCATCAAGGTACACATACGATGGTATGGCCTGGCGTAGAGACATCTTAAGGGTAAACGAACCGTCTGGGAGACCAGCATACGCTCCAGCCACCCGCATGCCTCGTTTAGCCATGTGTACCACTCCGTATCTTCTGAAAACACTGTGGAGATCCGTTGCATCGGCCTCGAAGGGCACATTGCGCAGTTTCACCCACGTATATTGTCGAGAAACATCCACCATACGCACATGCACTTCAGGGGACACATCTACGCAGAGATCTGGAATTGCTCAACCAGCTACTCGTACACTGGCTCGTAGAGTAGTTTCACAAAAATTCGGTAGGCGCCATTTAATGCCACACCGTACAAATCCTTGTCCGCAATACCATAAGTGTCACGGATTATCTTGGGTAGCAAAACTTGTTCATTCTCAGGCGTAATCGCCCCCCGAACAAGCTGTATACCAACAGTATTCACCCGCCTCCTCACGCTGAATACCATGACGTCACTGGATAGCTTGCTAGACTCATCAGAGAGGTACGAGGCACGTCCACACTCCCTGGCAGCTAGGTCGCGAAATACCAAACAAAAATTCAGTGTTCCCAGTACTACATACTGTCCTAAGGGAAGGGGTGTTATGCAGAGATGTAGTTATGATATATGTCTTTCACATTTGCTCATCTTTCTAATATTATATTGCGATTACTATCGTTAAATGCTAAAACGAGAGTAATCAGCTTTATAATATTAAATATTCATTTTCACCTTTCCCATTTTTCATTATATGTATATATTTATTCTGCTGAGGAAATGGGTAACGACCAATTTGTTTGGCATCACTTCTACACTACTCGCCTGAAGCGAGCTGACGTCAGGTGTGAGTGGGGTAGATTAAACAGTACAGCACTTCTCTCTGTGTAGAGAAGGTCTCCACAGCTTACTCACTTTACTCGCTTACGTCACCAGAAATTGTGAAATTTTCCTTAAACAGAAGTTCTCGTCTGTGGAGACTTCGAGTTTGCTAAGCCATTAACCTAATCTCCTTAGAAAATAGGAAATAATGTAACTTTTGTCAACTGTATATGAAAGGTTCATACAACTAAAATTGAAGGTCTTCATATTTAAGTAATATATAGTCTGTTTATATATTAAGAATAAGGTACAACAAAATACTTTGTCTATAAAAATATCTATTCTATATTAAAGATACATTTTAAAGTTTGTTGATCTCCCTACAACCTTATTACGATAGAACTAGAGAACAATTCTCCTTGAAAAGTCCCCTAGACTAACAACGCCTAGGGTTTATAAAGTTTATCGTAATAAAAAGCGATTTGTTATCTACTTCGTGCTCTGTTGTGAATTTAATTAGTGGCACTTAACCACTGAGTCTAGGAACTTATCAATGATCTCTAGACTAGAGGGAAGTAAAGAGTAAAGCTATGTTATATATTTAATTTCTTGAGCCTCTCTGTAAGGTCAATATCATTTCTAATATGTGAATCCGAAATCTTCTGACAATGGTAGTTAGGTGTTTAATTATCCATTGGGATATACTGAGGTGGAACAACAGTTCTTGGAGTCTACACATCAGTAATTAAGGAAGTTTTTTTTTTTTTAAATATGATTAATTAGTGTTTACGTAGTTCTTGTGGTGCAGCCCAGTTATGTTTGTCTTGTCTATTAATCTTAGTAATAATAGTAGGTTTCAAGAGGAACTTCCTCAAGCCATCATTAGAACCTGGCCTTCAAGAGCCTGGCTCATCTCCCTACCCATCACCCGAAGACTGTGGCTTACCCAGAGCCTGGCTCCTCTCCCTACCCATCACCCGAAGACTGTGGCTTGCCCAGAGCCTGGCTCCTCTCCCTACCCATCACCCGAGGAATCTGGCTTGCCTAGAGCCTGGCCCCTCTCCCTACCCATCACCCGAGGACTGTGGCTTGCCCAGAGCCTGGCCCCTCTCCCTACCCATCACCCGAGGACTGTGGCTTGCCCAGAGCCTGGCTCCTCTCCCTACCCATCACCCGAGGACTGTGGCTTGCCCAGAGCCTGGTCCCTCTCCCTACCCATCACCCGAAGAATGTGGCTTGCCCAGAGCCTGGCCCCTCTCCCTACCCATCACCCGAGGACTGTGGCTTGCCCAGAGCCTGGCTCCTCTCCCTACCCATCACCCGAGAACTGTGGCTTCCCCAGATCCTGGCCCCACTCCCTACCCATCACCTAGGACTATGGCTTGCCCAGAGCCTGGCCCCTCTCCCTACCCATCACCCGAGGACTGTGGCTTGCCCAGAGCCTGGCACCTCTCCCTACCCATCACCCAAAGACTGTGGCTTGCCCAGAGCCTGGCTCCTCTCCCTACCCATCACCCTAAGACTTGGTCAGGCCTTGCCTACCTCAGAGCTGGCTTCCGGTGGTCCCCCCCTACCCATCACCCGAGGACTCTGGCTTGCCTAGAGCCTGGCCCCTCTCCCTACCCATCACCCGAGGGCTGTGGCTTGCCCAGAGCCTGGCCCCTCTCCCTACCCATCACCCGAGGACTGTGGCTTGCCCAGAGCCTGGGTCCTCTCCCTACCCATCACCCGAGGACTGTGGCTTGCCCAGAGCCTGGCCCCTCTCCCTACCCATCACCCGAAGAATGTGGCTTGCCCAGAGCCTGGCCCCTTTCCCTACCCATCACCCGAGGACTGTGGCTTGCCCAGAGCCTGGCTCCTCTCCCTACCCATCACCCGAGGACTGTGGCTCGCCAAGAGCCTGGCTCCTCTCCCTACCCATCACCCGAAGACTGTGGCTTGCCCAGAGCCTGGCTCCTCTCCCTACCCATCACCCGAGGACTGTGGCTTGCCCAGAGCCTGGCTCCTCTCCCTACACATCACCCGAGGACTGTGGCTTCCCCAGATCCTGGCCCCACTCCCTACCCATCACCTAGGACTGTGGCTTGCCCAGAGCCTGGCCCCTCTCCCTACCCATCACTCGAGGACTGTGGCTTGCCCAGAGATTGGCTCCTCTCCCTACGCATCACCCGAGGACTGTGGCTTGCCCAGAACCAGGCTCCTCTCCCTACCTATCACTCGTAGACTGTGGCTTGCCCAGAGCCTGGCTCCTCTCCCTACCCATCACCCAAAGACTGTGGCTTGCCCAGAGCCTGGCTCCTCTCCCTACCCATCACCCTAAGACTGTGGCTTACCCAGAGCCTTGCTCCTCTCCCTACCCATCACCCGAAGACTGTAGCTTGCCCAGAGCCTGGCTCCTCTCCCTACCCATCACCCGAGGACTCTGGCTTGCCTAGAGCCTGGCCCCTCTCCCTACCCATCACCCGAGGACTGTGGTTTGCCCAGAGCCTGTCCCCTCTCCCTACCCATCACCCGAGGACTGTGGCTTGCCAAGAGCCTGGCCCCTCTCCCTACCCATCACCCGAGGACTGTGGCTTGCCCAGAGCCTGGCTCCTCTTCCTACCCATCACCCGAGGACTGTGGCTTGCTCAGAGCCTGGCTCCTCTCCCTACTCATCATCCGAGGACTGTGGCTTGCCAAGAGCCTGGCTCCTCTCCCTACCCATTACCCGAGGACTGTGGCTTGCCCAGAGCCTGGCTTCTCTCCCTACCCATCACCCGAGGACTGTGGCTTGCCCAGAGCCTGGCTCCTCTCCATACCCATCACCCGAGGACTGTGGCTTGCTCAGAGCCTGGCTCCTCTCCCTACTCATCACCCGAGGACTGTGGCTTGCCAAGAGCCTGGCCTTTCTCCCTACCCATCACCCGAGGACTGTGGATTGCCCAGAGCCTGGCTGCTCTCCCTACCCATCACCCGAGGTCTCTGGCTTGCCTAGAGCCTGGCCCCTCTCCCTACCCATCACCCGAGGACTGTGGCTTGCCCAGAGCCTGGCTCCTCTCCCTACCCATCACCCGAGGACTGTGGCTTGCCCAGAGCCTGGCTTCTCTCCCTACCCATCACCCGAGGACTGTGGCTTTCCCAGATCTTGGCTCCTCTCCCTACCCATCACCCGAGGACTGTGGCTTGCCCAGAGCCTGGCTCCTCCCCTTACCCATCACCCGAGGACTGTGGCTTGCCCAGAGCCTGGCTCCTCTACCTACCCATCACCCGAGGACTGTGGCTTTCCCAGAGCCTGGCTCCTCTCCCTACCCATCACCCGAGGACTGTGGCTTGCCCAGAGCCTGGTTCCTCTCCCTACCCATCACCCGAGGACTGTGGCTTGCCCAGAGCCTGGCCATTCTCCCTACCCACCACCCGAGGACTGTGGCTTTCCCAGAGCCTGGCCTCTCTCCCTACCCATCACCCAAGGACTGTGGCTTACCCAGAGCCTAGCTTCTCTCCCTACCCATCACCCGAGGACTGTGGCTTGCGCAGAGCCTGGCCCCTCTCCCTACCCATCACCCAAGGACTGTGGCTTGCCCAGAGCCTGGCCCATTTCCCTACCCATCACCCGAGGACTCTGGCTTGCCCAGATCCTGGCTCCTCTACCTACCCATCACTCGAGGACTGTGGCTTGCCCAGAGCCTGGCTCCTCCCTTTACCCATCACCCGAGGACTGTGGCTTCCCCAGAGCCTGGCCCATCTCCCTACACATCATCCGAGGACTGTGGCTTGCCCTGAGCCTGGCCCCTCTCCCTACCCATCACACGAGGACTGTGGCTTGCCCAGAGCCTTGCCCCTCTCGCTACCCATCACCCGCAGACTGTGGCTTGCCCAGAACCTGGCTCCTCTCTCTACCCATCACCCGCGGACTTTGGGTTGCCCAGAGCCTGGCCCCTCTCCCTACCCATCACCCGAGGACTGTGGCTTGCCCAGAGCCTGGCCCCTCTCCCTACCCATCACCCGAGGACTTTTGCTTGCCGAGAGCCTGGCTCCTCTCCCTACCCATCACCCGAGGACTGTGGCTTGCCCAGAGCCTGGCTCCTCTGCCTACCCATCACACGAGGACTGTGGCTTGCTCAGAACCTGGCTTCTCTCCCTACCCATCACCCGAACACTCTGGCTTGCCCAGAGCCTGGCTCCTCTCCCTACCCATCACCCGAAGACTGTGGCTTGCCCAGAGCCTGGCTCCTCTCCCTACCAATCACCCGAGGACTGTGGCTTGCCCAGAGCCTGGCCCCTCTCCCTACCCATCACCCGAGGACTGTGGCTTGCCCAGAGCCTGGCCCCTCTCCCTACCCATCACCCGAGGACTGTGGCTTGCCCAGAACCTGGCCCCTCTCCCTACCCATCACCCGAGGACTGTGGCTTGCCCAGAGCCTGGCTCCTCTCCCTACCCATCACCCGAGGACTGTGGCTTGCCCAGAGCCTGGCGAGGGGTCACCACGTCCCCGCCAGTCCCACCAGCACCAACAACCTCCTCCTGCTGCTGCTCGACCGCCACAGACACGATCTCCGGACTGGCCGTCGTCACAGCCGGGGAGACCACATTCGTAGATGAGAACATGGTACGCAAAACAGACGCTATTGTCGCATCCAAGTCCTCCACTTCCACCGTCACCTGGTCCTCCCCGGAAGCCTGCTGTACCACCGGCGATGTAGGCGACTCGAGAGACGACAGCTGCAGATTCGACACCACCACTGGCTCCTCAATCTCCTCACTCCAAAGCCGACCGTGGCCACCATCTCCTTTTCGTCCATGTATGGGAGCCTCCTGCCCATCATCATTCGTTGATCCACCGGCCGGCCTTCTGGCTTGCCCTCGCTGCCCACACTCCGCTGCCAAATGATCATAGTCACCGCAGAGGCGGCACGTCCGTCGTTGACCAGCATACGACACCATGACCTGTATTCGGAAGTCATCAAGGTACACATACGATGGTATGGCCTGGCGTAGAGACATCTTAAGGGTAAACGAACCGTCTGGGAGACCAGCATACGCTCCAGCCACCCGCATGCCTCGTTTAGCCATGTGTACCACTCCGTATCTTCTGAAAACACTGTGGAGATCCGTTGCATCGGCCTCGAAGGGCACATTGCGCAGTTTCACCCACGTATATTGTCGAGAAACATCCACCATACGCACATGCACTTCATGGGACACATCTACGCAGAGATCTTGGAATTGCTCAACCAGCTTCTCGTACACTGGCTCGTAGAGTAGTTTCACAAAAACTCGGTAGGCGCCATTTAATGCCACACCGTACAAATCCTTGTCCGCAATACCATAAGTGTCACGGATTATCTTGGGTAGCAAAACTTGTTCATTCTCAGGCGTAATCGCCCCCCGAACAAGCTATATACCAACAGTATTCACCCGCCTCCTCACGCTGAATACCATGACGTCACTGGATAGCTTGCTAGACTCATCAGAGAGGTACGAGGCACGTCCACACTCCCTGGCAGCTAGGTCGCGAAATACCAAAACAAAAATTCAGTGTTCCCAGTACTACATACTGTCCTAAGGGAAGGGGTGTTATGCAGAGATGTAGTTATGATATATGTCTTTCACATTTGCTCATCTTTCTAATATTATATTGCGATTACTATCGTTAAATGCTAAAACGAGAGTAATCAGCTTTATAATATTAAATATTCATTTTCACCTTTCCCATTTTTCATTATATGTATATATTTATTCTGCTGAGGAAATGGGTAACGACCAATTTGTTTGGCATCACTTCTACACTACTCGCCTGAAGCGAGCTGACGTCAGGTGTGAGTGGGGTAGATTAAACAGTACAGCACTTCTCTCTGTGTAGAGAAGGTCTCCACAGCTTACTTTACTCGCTTACGTCACCAGAAATTGTGAAATTTTCCTTAAACAGAAGTTCTCGTCTGTGGAGACTTCGAGTTTGCTAAGCCATTAACCTAATCTCCTTAGAAAATAGGAAATAATGTAACTTTTGTCAACTGTATATGAAAGGTTCATACAACAAAAATTGAAGGTCTTCATATTTAAGTATTATATAATCTGTTTATATATTAAGAATAAGGTACAACAAAATACTTTGTCTATAAAAATATCTATTCTATATTAAAGATACATTTTAAAATTTGTTGATCTCCCTACAACCTTATTACGATAGAACTAGAGAACAATTCTCCTTGAAAAGTCCCCTAGACTAACAACGCCTAGGGTTTATAAAGTTTATCGTAATAAAAAGCGATTTGTTATCTACTTCGTGCTCTGTTGTGAATTTAATTAATGGCACTTAACCACTGAGTCTAGGAACTTATCAATGATCTCTAGACTAGAGGGAAGTAAAGAGTAAAGCTATGTTATATATTTAATTTCGTGAGCCTCTCTGTAAGGTCAACATCATTTCTAATATGTGAATCCGAAATCTTCTGACAATGGTAGTTAGGTGTTTAATTATCCATTGGGATATACTGAGGTGGAACAACAGTTCTTGGAGTCTACACATCAGTAATTAAGGAAGTTTTTTTTTTTTTTAAATATGATTAATTAGTGTTTACGTAGTTCTTGTGGTGCAGCCCAGTTATGTTTGTCTTGTCTATTAATCTTAGTAATAATAGTAGGTTTCAAGAGGAACTTCCTCAAGCCATCATTAGAACCTGGCCTTCAAGAGCCTGGCTCATCTCCCTACCCATCACCCGTAGACTGTGGCTTACCCAGAGCCTGCCTCCTCTCCCTACCCATCACCCGAAGACTGTGGCTTGCCCAGAGCCTGGCTCCTCTCCCTACCCATTACCCGAGGAATCTGGCTTGCCTAGAGCCTGGCCCCTCTCCCTACCCATCACCCGAGGACTGTGGCTTGCCCAGAGCCTGTCCCCTCTCCCTACCCATCACCCGATGACTGTGGCTTGCCCAGAGCCTGTCCCCTCTCCCTACCCATCACCCGAGGACTGTGGCTTGCCCAGAGCCTGGCCCTCTCCCTACCCATCACCCGAGGACTTTGGCTTTCCCAGAGCCTGGCCCCTCTCCCTACCCATCACCCGAGGACTCTGGCTTTCCCAGATTCTGGCTCCTCTCCCTTCCCATCAACCGAGGACTGTGGCTTGCGCAGAGCCTGGCTCCTCTCCTTACCCATCACCCTAGGACTGTGGCTTGCCCAGAGCCTGGCCCCTCGCTTTACACATCACCCGAGGACTGTGGCTTGCCCTGAGCCTGGCCCCTCTCCCTACCCATCACCCGAGGACTCTGGCTTGCCCAGAGCCTGGCCCCTCTCCCTTCCCATCACCCACAGACTGTGGCTTGCCCAGAACCTGGCTCGTCTCTCTACCCATCACCCGCGGACATTGGCTTGCCCAGAGCCTGGCTCCTCTCCCTACCCATCACCCGAGGACTGTGTCTTGCCCAGAGCCTGGCCTCTCTCCCTACCCATCACCCGAGGACTGTGGCTTGCCCTGAGCCTGGCCCCTCTCCCTACCCATCACCCGAGGACTCTGGCTTGCCCAGAGCCTGGCCCCTCTCCCTACCCATCACCCACAGACTGTGGCTTGCCCAGAACCTGGCTCGTCTCTCGACCCATCACCCGCGGACATTGGCTTGCCCAGAGCCTGGCTCCTCTCCCTACCCATCACCCGAGGACTGTGGCTTGCCCAGAGCCTGGCCCCTCTCCCTACCCATCACCCGAGGACTGTGGCTTGCCCAGAGCCTGGCCCCTCTCCCTACCCATCACCCGAGGACTGTGGCTTGCCCGGAGCCTGGCCCCTCTCCATACCCATCACCCGAGGACTGTGGCTTGCCCAGAGCCTGGCCCCTCTCCCTGCCCATCACCGGAGGACTGTGGCTTGCTCGGATCCTGGCTCCTCTCCCTACCCATCACCCGAGGGCTGTGGCTTGCCCAGAGCCTGGCTCCTCTCCTTACCCATCACCTGAGGACTGTGGCTTGCCCAGAGCCTGGCCCCTCTCCCTTCACATCACCCGAGGAGTGTGGCTTGCCCAGAGCCTGGCCCCTCTCCCTACCCATCACCCACAGACTGTGGCTTGCCCAGAACCTGGCTCGTCTCTCGACCCATCACCCGCGGACATTGGCTTGCCCAGAGCCTGGCTCCTCTCCCTACCCATCACCCGAGGACTGTGGCTTGCCCAGAGCCTGGCCTCTCTCCCTACCCATCACCCGAGGACTGTGGCTTGCCCAGAGCCTGGCCCCTCTCCCTACCCATCACCCGAGGACTGTGGCTTGCCCGGAGCCTGGCCCCTCTCCATACCCATCACCCGAGGACTGTGGCTTGCCCAGAGCCTGGCCCCTCTCCCTGCCCATCACCGGAGGACTGTGGCTTGCTCGGATCCTGGCTCCTCTCCCTACCCATCACCCGAGGGCTGTGGCTTGCCCAGAGCCTGGCTCCTCTCCTTACCCATCACCTGAGGACTGTGGCTTGCCCAGAGCCTGGCCCCTCTCCCTTCACATCACCCGAGGAGTGTGGCTTGCCCAGAGCCTGGCCCCTCTCCCTACCCATCACCCGAGGACTATGGCTTGCCCAGAGCCTGGCCCCTCTCTCTACCCATCACCCGCGGACTGTGGCTTGCCCAGAGCCTGGCTTCTCTCCCTACCCATCACCCGAGGACTGTGGCTTGCCCAGAGCCTGGCCCCTCTCCCTACCCATCACCCGAGGACTGTGGCTTGCCCAGAGCATGGCCCCTCTCACTACCCATCACCCGAGGACTGTGGATTGCCCAGAGCCTGGCCCCTCTCCCTACCCATCACCCTTGGACTGTGGCTTGCTCAGATCCTGGCTCCTCTCCCTACCCATTACCCTTGGACTGTGGCTTGCCCAGAGCCTGGCTCCTCTCGTTACCCATCACCCGAGGACTGTGGCTTGCCCAGAGCCTGGGCCCTCTCCCTTCACACCACCCGAGGACTGTGGCTTGCCCAGAGCCTTTTCCCTCTCCCTACTCATAACCTGAGGACTGTGGCTTGCCCTGAGCCTGGCCCCTCTCCCTTCCCATCACCCGAGGACTGTGGCTTGCCCAGAGCCTGGCTCCTCTCCCTACCCATCACCCGCGGACTGTGGCTTGCCCTGATCCTGGCCCCTCTCCCTACCCATCACCCGAGGACTGTGGCTTGCCCTGATCCTGGCCCCTCTCCCTACCCATCACCCGAGGACTGTGGCTTGCCCAGAGCCTGGCCCCTCTCCCTTCCCATCACCCGAGGACTGTGACTTGCCCAGAGCCTGGCCCCTCTCCCTACCCATCACCCGAGGACTGTGACGTGCCCAGAGCCTGGCCCCTCTCCCTACCCATCACCTGCGGCTGTGGCTTGCCCAGAACCTGCACCACTTCATGCATTACAGCGAATTTTGAGAACCTTGTTACGTAATTTCGCTTTTTCACCAGAAATTGCAATTTCCAGCCCTCTTCTCCAAGTGCCTGGCCCTGATGTGTGAGTGCCTGGCCCTGTTGTGTGAGTGCCTGGCACATGCAACTCGTTTTCGCCTCCTGGGAAAGATGCCAATTGAAACCATCCATTGTCGGAGCTGTGATGTATTGTAAGCAATTTCTAGCAACGATATGTTCCTTTACTCAAGTGTACGTTGGTAACAGTGGCAAGAGTATTATTGTGTAGTGAAATGTATATTGAGAAGAGGATGGGCAGGAGGAGAGTAGGTGAGAAACTATGTTTGAACTCACGTAGTTGTACTCGCCTAGTTGCACTCACGTAGTTGTACTCACCTAGTTGCATTTATCCAGTTGCAGTCATCCAGCTGCACTTATCTAGTTGTACTCATTCAGCAGTACTCAGTTTAACGCTTCTAGTGGTACATATTTAGTTGAACTCAGTTCCACTCATCCATTTCCAATCATATATATTTGGTAGAATTACCGACAATATGTAAAGTAAAAGGAAACAAGTGCAACTAATGTGACATTTTATTGTGGCAACGTTTCGCTCTCCAGGAGCTTTATCAAGCCTTGACAAAGCTCCTGGAGAGCGAAACGTTGCCACAATAAAATGTCACATTAGTTGCACTTGTGTCCTTTTACTCATATCCTCATATCCGACATAGACAAGGATGTCAGCCACAGCACCATGTTTCTTTGCAAATGACACCCAAATCTGCATGACAGTGTCTTCCATGCAGACACTGCAAGGCTCCGGGCGGACATCAACCGAATCTTTCAGTGGGCTGCAGAAAACAATATGAAGTTCAACGATGAGAAATTTCAATTACTCAGATATGGTAAACACGAGGAAATTAAATCTTCATCAGAGTACAAAACAAATTCTGGCCACAAAATAGAGCGAAACACCAACGTCAAAGACCTGGGAGTGATCATGTCGGAGGATCTCACCTTCAAGGACCATAACATTGTATCAATCGCATCTGCTAGAAAAATGACAGGATGGATAATGAGAACCTTCAAAACTAGGGAGGCCAAGCCCATGATGACACTCTTCAGGTCACTTGTTCTATCTAGGCAGGAATATTGCTGCACACTAACAGCACCTTTCAAGGCAGGTGAAATTGCTGACCTAGAAAATGTACAGAGAACCTTCACGGCGCACATAACGGAGATAAAACACCTCAATTACTGGGACCGCTTGAGGTTCCTGAACCTGTATTCCCTGGAACGCAGGCGGGAGAGATACATGATTATATACACCTGGAAAATCTTAGAGGGACTAGTACCGAACTTGCACACGAAAATCACTCACTACGAAAGCAAAAGACTTGGCAGACGATGCAACATCCCCCCAATGAAAAGCAGGGGTGTCACTAGCACGTTAAGAGACCATACAATAAGTGTCAGGGACCCGAGACTGTTCAACTGCCTCCCAGCATACATAAGGGGGATTACCAACAGACCCCTGGCAGTCTTCAAGCTGGCACTGGACAAGCACCTAAAGTCGGTTCCTGACCAGCCGGGCTGTGGCTCGTACGTTGGTTTGCGTGCAGCCAGCAGCAACAGCCTGGTTGATCAGGCTCTAATCCAAAAGGAGGCCTGGTCACAGACCGGGCCGCGGGGGCGTTGACCCCCGGAACTCTCTCCAGGTAAACTCCAGGTAAACAGTTCCAATCTTGCAGTTGTACTCACCTAGTTGTGTTTGCAAGCGATAAAGTCATGTGTTTACTCACCTATTTGTACTCACTTAATTGTGGTTGCAGGGGTTGAGTCATAGCGCCTGACCCCGCCTCGTCACTGGTCGCCACTAAGTCCCTCCCTCCCTGCTCCGTAAGCTTGATCATACCTTGTTCTTATATGTATGGATCCTGCCTCCACTACATCACTTCCCAGACTATTCTACTTATTGATAACTCTATGACTGAAGAAATATTTCTTAATATCCCAGTGGCTCATCTGAGTCTTCAACTTCCAATTGTGACCCCTTGTTGCTGTGTCCCATCTCTACAACATCCTGTCTCTGTCCGCCTTGTCGATTCCTCTCAGTATTTTATTTGTCGTTATCATGTCCTACCTATCCCTCCTGTCCTCCAGTGTCGTCAGGTAGATTTCCTTTAACCTCTCTCATAGGCCTTAGCTCCAGGGCTAGTCTTGTTGTAAACCATTTTCTCTAATATCTCGACGTGCTTGGCCAGGTGTGGGTTCCCAACTGGTGCTGCATACTCCAATATGGGCCTGAAGTAAACGTTGTACAGGGATGTTACTTACTGATCGGTCACCCAGGTGAGACACAGTGCAGGGAAGGATAGGAGAGGGGTGTTACTTACTGATCGGTCACCCAGGTGAGACACAGTGCAGGGAAGGATAGGAGGGGGTGTTACTTACTGATCGGTCACCCAGGTGAGACACAGTGCAGGGAAGGATAGGAGAGGGTTGTTACTTACTGATCGGTCACCCAGGTGAGACACAGTGCAGGGAAGGATAGGAGAGGGGTGATACTTACTGATCGGTCACCCAGGTGAGACACAGTGCAGGGAAGGATAGGAGAGGGGTGTTACTTACTGATCGGTCACCCAGGTGAGACACAGTGCAGGGGATAGGAGAGGGGTGTTACTTACTGATCGGTCACCCAGGTGAGACACAGTGCAGGGAAGGATATGAGAGGTTGTTACTTACTGATCGTCACCGGGTGAGACACAGTGCAGGGAAGGATAGGAGAGGGTTGTTACTTACTGATCGTCACCCAGTGAGACACAGTGCAGGGAAGGATAGAGAGGGTTGTTACTTTGATCGGTCACCAGGTGAGACACTGTGCCAGGGAAGGATAGAGAGGGTTGTTACTTACTGATCGGTCACCCAGGTGAGACCATGCAGGGAATGGATAGGAGAAGGGAGTGATACTTACTTGATCGGTCACCCAGGTGAGACACATGTGCAGGGAAGGATAGAGGGGTGATACTTACTGATCGGTTCACCCAGGTGAGACACATGCAGGGGATAGAGAGGGTGTTACTTCTGATCGGTCACCCCAGGTGGACACAGTGCAGGAAGGATAGAAGAGGGGTGTTACTTACTGATCGGTCACCCAGATGAGACACAGTGCAGGGAAGGATAGGAGAGGGGTGTTACTTACTGACCCGGTCACCCCAGGTGAGACACAGTGTAGGTAAGGATAGAGAGGGTTGTTACTTACTGATCGGCCCACCCAGGTGAGACACAGTGCAGGGAAGGATAGGAGAGGGGTGTTACTTACTGATCGGTCACCCAGGTGAGACACAGTGTAGGGAAGGATAGGAGAGGGGTGTTACTTACTGATCGGTCACCCAGGTGAGAACCAGTGCAGGGAAGGATAGGAGAAGGGTTGTTACTTACTGATGGGTCACCCAGGTGAGACACAGTGCAGGGAAGGATAGGAGAGGGTTGTTACTTACTGATCGGTCACCCAGGTGAGACGCAGTGCAGGGAAGGATAGGAGAGGGGTGTTACTGATCGGTCACCAGAGTGAGACACAGTGCAGGGAAGGATAGGAGAGGGTTGTTACTTACTGATCGGTCACCCAGGTGAGACACAGTGCAGGGAAGGATAGGAGAGGGGTGTTACTTACTGATCGGTCACCCAGGTGAGACACAGTGCAGGGGATAGGAGAGGGGTGTTACTTACTGATCGGTCACCCAGGTGAGACACAGTGCAGGGGATAGGAGAGGGGTGTTACTTACTGATCGGTCACCCAGGTGAGACACAGTGCAGGGAAGGATTGGAGAGGGGTGTTACTGATCGGTCACCCAGGTGAGACACAGTGCAGGGAAGGATAGGAGAGGGTTGTTACTTACTGATCGGTCACCCAGGTGAGACACAGTGCAGGGAAGGATAGGAGAGGGTTGTTACTTACTGATCGGTCTCCCAGATGAGACACAGTGCAGGGAAGGATAGGAGAGGGTTGTTACTTACTGATCGGTCACCCAGATGAGACACAGTGCAGGGAAGGATAGGAGAGGGTTGTTACTTACTGATCGGTCACCCAGATGAGACACAGTGCAGGGAAGGATAGGAGAGGGTTGTTACTTACTGATCGGTCACCCAGGTGAGACACAGTGCAGGGAAGGATAGGAGAGGGTTGTTACTTACTGATCGGTCACCCAGATGAGACACAGTGCAGGGAAGGATAGGAGAGGGTTGTTACTTACTGATCGGTCACCCAGATGAGACGCAGTGCAGGGAAGGATAGGAGAGGGGTGTTACTTACTGATCGGTCACCCAGATGAGACACAGTGCAGGGAAGGATAGGAGAGGGTTGTTACTTACTGATCGGTCACCCAGATGAGACACAGTGCAGGGAAGGAAGGCAGAATCTCCCACCAGAGCAGTGATGTTGTGTGCTGTGTCCTGGAAGCTGGGCGTCAGGATGTGCGGGTACCCTGACCACAACTGTGAGGAGGACTCCAGCTTCTTTGGATCAAAAGTGACGGCTCCTGTGGTTTAGAGAAAGAGAGAGATGAGTGTGATTTTAGATTTTTTTCTTTTTTTTTTTTTTTTTTTTAGATTTTGCCACCGAAGTGGCTAGTTTATTGTGCACTCCATATCCATCCTGTGGAGGGTACCGCAAGAGCATATGGATACACAAAAGGCCTAGGAACTAGGCCTTCTGACATGTCACATAGGTTATTCTGACATGTCACATAGGTTATTTTGACATGTCACATAGGCTATTTTGACATGTCACGTAGGTTATTCTGACATGTCACATAGCTTATTTTGACTTATCACATAGGTTATTCTGACATGTCACGTAGCTTATTTTGACATGTCACGTAGCTTATTTTGACATGTCACATAGGTTATTTTGACATGTCACGTAGCTTATTTTGACATGTCACATAGGTTATTTTGACATGTCACGTAGCTTATTTTGACATGTCACATAGGTTATTTTGACATATCACATAGGTTATTTTGACATGTCACATCTGCTAGAAAAATGACAGGATGGATAATGAGAACCTTCAAAACTAGGGAGGCCAAGCCCATGATGACACTCTTCAGGTCACTTGTTCTATCTAGGCTGGAATATTGCTGCACACTAACAGCACCTTTCAAGGCAGGTGAAATTGCCGACCTAGAAAATGTACAGAGAACTTTCACGGCGCGCATAACGGAGATAAAACACCTCAATTACTGGGAGCGCTTGAGGTTTCTAAACCTGTATTCCCTGGAACGCAGGAGGGAGAGATACATGATTATATACACCTGGAAAATCCTAGAGGGACTAGTACCGAACCTGCACACGAAAATCACTCACTACGAAAGCAAAAGACTTGGCAGACGATGCACCATCCCCCCAATGAAAAGCAGGGGTGTCACTAGCACGTTAAGAGACCATACAATAAGTGTCAGGGGCCCGAGACTGTTCAACTGCCTCCCAGCACACATAAGGGGGATTACCAACAGACCCCTGGCAGTCTTCAAGCTGGCACTGGACAAGCACCTAAAGTCAGTTCCTGATCAGCCGGGCTGTGGCTCGTACGTTGGTTTGCGTGCAGCCAGCAGCAACAGCCTGGTTGATCAGGCGCTGATCCACCAGGAGGCCTGGTCACAGACCGGGCCGCGGGGGCGTTGACCCCCGAAACTCTCTCCAGGTAAACTCCAGGTAGGTTATTTTGACATGTCACATAGATTATTTTGACATGTCACGTAGCTTATTACACTGTCTATCTATATTCCTCAATAGTTGGACAATTAAGGATGAAAACAACGTAATTTACTTAAGAATAAAAAGGCACAATACTGTTACTGGAACATAACACAAATAACTTGAGACACCCGGGCAATACTTAGGTATCTGTTCTCTGGTGTTGAGTCCTCCTGACCTGTGTGTAGTATCTGTACTCTGGTGTTGAGTCCTCCTGACCTGTGTGTAGTATCTGTTCTCTGGTGTTGAGTCCTCCTGACCTGTGTGTAGTATCTGTACTCTGGTGTTGAGTCCTCCTGACCTGTGTGTAGTATCTGTACTCTGGTGTTGAGTCCTCCTGACCTGTGTGTAGTATCTGTACCGTGGTGTTGAGTCCTCCTGACCTGTGTGTAGTATCTGTACTCTGGTGTTGAGTCCTCCTGACCTGTGTGTAGTAACTGTACCGTGGTGTTGAGTCCTCCTGGCCTGTGTGTAGTATCTGTACTCTGGTGTTGAGTCCTCCTGACCTGTGTGTAGTATCTGTACTCTGGTGTTGAGTCCTCCTGACCTGTGTGTCGTATCTGCACTCTGGTGTTGAGTCTTCCTGACCTGTGTGTAGTATCTGCACTCTGGTGTTGAGTCTTCCTGACCTGTGTGTAGTATCTGCACTCTGGTGTTGAGTCTTCCTGACCTGTGTGTAGTATCTGCACTCTGGTGTTGAGTCTTCCTGACCTGTGTGTCGTATCTGCACTCTGGTGTTGAGTCTTCCTGACCTGTGTGTAGTATCTGCACTCTGGTGTTGAGTCTTCCTGACCTGTGTGTAGTATCTGCACTCTGGTGTTGAGTCCTCCTGACCTGTGTGTAATATCTGTACTCTGGTGTTGAGTCCTCCTGACCTGTGTGTAGTATCTGTACTCTGGTGTTGAGTCCTCCTGACCTGTGTGTAGTATATGTACTCTGGTGTTGAGTCCTCCTAACCTGTGTGTAGTATCTGTACTCTGGTGTTGAGTCCTCCTGACCTGTGTTGTATCTGTACTCTGGTGTTGAGTCCTCCTGACCTGTGTGTAGTATTTGTACTCTGGTGTTGAGTCCTCCTGACCTGTGTGTAGTATTTGTACTCTGGTGTTGAGTCCTCCTGACCTGTGTGTAGTAACTCTACTGTGGTGTTGAGTCCTCCTGACCTGTGTGTAGTAACTCTACTGTGGTGTTGAGTACTCCTGACCTGTGTGTAGTAACTGTACTGTGGTGTTGAGTCCTCCTGACCTGTGTGTAGTAACTGTACTCTGGTGTTGAGTCCTCCTGTTCTGTGTGTAGTAACTGTACTCTGGTGTTGAGTCCTCCTGTTCTGTGTGTAGTAACTGTACTCTGGTGTTGAGTCCTCCTGACCTGTGTGTAGTAACTGTACTCTGGTGTTGAGTCCTCCTGACCTGTGTGTAGTAACTGTATCTGGTGTTGAGCCCTCTGTTCTGTGTGTAGAAAACTGTACTCTGGTGTTGAGTCCTCCTGTTCTGTGTGTAGTAACTGTACTCTGGTGTTGAGTCCTCCTGACCTGTGTGTAGTAACTCTACTGTGGTGTTGAGTACTCCTGACCTGTGTGTAGTAACTGTACTGTGGTGTTGAGTCCTCCTGACCTGTGTGTAGTAACTGTACTGTGGTGTTGAGTCCTGACCTGTGTGTAGTAACTGTACTCTGGTGTTGAGTCCTCCTGACCTGTGTGTAGTAACTCTACTGTGGTGTTGAGTACTCCTGTTCTGTGTGTAGTAACTGTACTCTGGTGTTGAGTCCTCCTGACCTGTGTGTAGTAACTGTACTCTGGTGTTGAGTCCTCCTGACCTGTGTGTAGTAACTGTACTCTGGTGTTGAGTCCTCCTGACCTGTGTGTAGTAACTGTACTCTGGTGTTGAGTCCTCCTTCACCGTGCTGATGCTGTACTCTTATCAACACTGATGGAGTAAACACTGATGGACTCCAGGAGAGGGAATCATTACCTCCAACTCCACATCTTCCACCATTCTTCTCTGTACTGGACTGAGAAAGCTGCTGTTGCCAGCACCAGCAACAGCAGCAAGAACCGCAGCAGCAACGCTAGTATCAGCAGCACCAGCGGCAGCAGCAGCACCACCAGCGGCAGCAGCACCACCACCAGTGGCAGCAGCAGCAGCAAGAACCGCAGAAGCAACGCTAGTACCAGCATCACCAACAGCAGCAGCAGTAGCACCAGCGGCAGCAGCAGCAGCAGCAGCACTAGCGGCAGCAGCAGCAGCAGCACCAGCGGCAGCAGCAGCACCAGAATCAGCACCAGCAGAAGCTCCAGCACCACTAACACAGCCACCAGTAGCACCAGCAGCAGCAGCACCACCAGAACCAGCAGCAGCAGCAGCAGCAGCGGCAGCAGCAGCAGCACCAGCGGCAGCAGCAGCAGCAAGAACCGCAGCAGCAACGCTAGTATCAGCACACCAGCGGCAGCAGCAGCAGCAAGAACAGCAGCAGCAACGCTAGTATCAGCAGCACCAGCTGCATCACCACCAGGAGCAGCAGCACCAGCGGCAGCAGCAGCAGCACCAGCGGCAGCAGCAGCAGCACCAGCGGCAGCAGCAGCAGCAGCAAGAACCGCAGAAGCAACGCTAATACCAGCATCACCAGCAGCAGCAGCAGCAGCAGCAGCGGCAGCAACAGTAGCAGCAGCAGCAGCGGCAGCAGCATCAGCATCACCAGCAGCACCAGCAGCAGCACCAGCAGCACCAGCACCATCAACAGCAGCAGCACCAGCGCCAACACCAGCAGCACCAACACCAGCAGCACCAACACCAGCAGCAGCAACACCAGCAACAGCAGCACCATCACCAGCAACAGCATCAAGAACAGCATCAGCAGCACCAGCAGCACCAGCAGCAGCACCAGCACCAGCAACAGCAGCAGCAGCGCCAGCAAGAGTAGCACTAACAGCACCAGCAGCAGTAGCAGCAGCACCAGCAGCTCCAGCAGCACCAGCAGCAGCACCAGCAACAGCAGCAGTAGCAGCAGCAGCAGCAGCAGCAGCAGTAAGAACGGCATCAACATTCGCGCCAGCAACAGTAGCACTAGCAGCACCAGCGCCAGCAGCAGTAGCAGCAGCACCTGCACCATCAGCAGCACGAACACCAGCAGCACCAGCAGCAGTAGCAGCAGCACCAGCAGCACCAGCAGCACGAGCACCATCAGCAGCACGAACACCAGCAGCACCAGCACCAGCAGCAGCAGTAACAGCAGCACCAGCACCAACAGCACCAGCAGCACCAGCAGCAGTAGCAGCAGCACCAGTACCAGCAGCAGCAGTAGCAGTAGCACCAGCACCAACAGCACCAGCAGCACCAGCAACAGTAGCAGCAGCAGCAGCACCAGCACCATCAGCAGCACGAACACCAGCAGCACCAGCACCAGCAGCAGCAGTAACAGCAGCACCAGCACCAACAGCACCAGCAGCACCAGCAGCACCAGCAGCACCAGCACCAACACCACCAGCAGCAGCACCAGCAGCACCAGCAGCACCAGCAGCACCAGCACCAACACCACCAGCAGCAGCACCAGCACCAGCAGCACCAGCAGCAGTAGCAGCAGCACCAGTACCAGCAGCAGCAGTAGCAGTAGCACCAGCACCAACAGCACCAGCAGCACCAGCAGCAGTAGCAGCAGCAGCAGCACCAGCACCATCAGCAGCACGAACACCAGCAGCACCAGCACCAGCAGCAGCAGTAACAGCAGCACCAGCACCAACAGCACCAGCAGCACCAGCAGCACCAGCACCAACACCACCAGCAGCAGCACCAGCAGCACCAGCAGCACCAGCAGCACCAGCACCAACACCACCAGCAGCAGCACCAGCAGCACCAGCAGCAGTAGCAGCAGCACCAGTACCAGCAGCAGCAGTAGCAGTAGCACCAGCACCAACAGCACCAGCAGCACCAGCAGCAGTAGCAGCAGCAGCAGCACCAGCACCATCAGCAGCACGAACACCAGCAGCACCAGCACCAGCAGAACCAGTAACAGCAGCACCAGCACCAACAGCACCAGCAGCACCAGCAGCACCAGCAGCACCAGCACCAACACCACCAGCAACAGCACCAACAGCACCAGCAGCAGTAGCAGCAGCACCAGTACCAGCAGCAGCAGTAGCAGTAGCACCAGCACCAACAGCACCAGCAGCACCAGCAGCACCAGCAGCACCAGCAGCAGTAGCAGCAGCACCAGTACCAGCAACAATAATATATTGAATAACAATTTGGATATCGTGTAACTTCTGGATTTTGAATGGACAGTGTTACTGGCACAATTAGCGCAGCTTCTGTTCACTAACTGTTATCAGTAACACTATCCTTCAGAAATCCGGAAGTTACACTCTCTAAAATGTTGATCAATAGGATATTACCCACTCTGGAGACCACTGTAACATGATGCTGACAAGTCAGTCTCTACCCCTACCTTTCCCACCATACATGTACGACTACTACTACTACTGCTACTACTACTACTATTAGTACTACTACTACTACCACTACTTCTACTACTACCACTCTTTCACAGCTTGCCACCTGATTATATATACTCGTTCTTAGTTATCTCTGCATTTGGGCACATAGAGATACATGACTCGTTCCGAAAGGAAGAAATCACGATGTTCCGTGGACACAACCGAGGACTCGGATTTTAGAATGTGAGGCTGAGTTGTGGGGAAGAAGCTGCGGGACAACTCACAGGGACCGCGAGGCAAGTGAAACCAACCGGGCCAGTGAGATAGGGATGAGTTAATGTTCATCCCAACCACAGACAGAAGTAGACTGGCAGGAAGCAAGAATCCCGAGGTCCCAGTGAAGACACAGTGTTGTCTTGCCTCAAACTGAGCAAACTAAACCATCTGCAGGCGACGAATTCAGGTTGATACACAAAGGACACCACCACACCCAGTATGCTGTTATAGTTCACCTTGAGAGGAAATATGACCTGAAGATATCAGTGTCTCCAAATGAGGTACTGTAGAAGGTGAACGATCTCGAGTCATCACTTGTCCTAACAGAACTAAAATCCATAATGCGAGTAACAAAAGGCGTACTAATGGGCTATCCACTAGACATGCTTCTTGATGCAATCCGCAGTAACAAAAACATCCTGAAAGCCGAGCGGCTCAGAGCCAGAAGGTCTACAATGTATCTACGAGGCAGATCTTGATCAAACATTATGAACCTTCCCTAGCTCAGGTTAATGGAGAAAATACCCGGTCAGGACGTACAACCCAGAACCTTTGAGGCACTTCAGGTGCCAGAGGTACAAGTCACCTCAGCGTACTGGGTATAGTGGCAGCTGCTTAGAATGTGGAGTTGGAGACTTTGGAGACGTGTTTGACACTGTTACTGAGGACTATGTATCTTCTTTCAGTAAGACACATGTGCAGCAGTTGTGTATCTTCATTGTTGAAATGTTTCACCTAGACAGTAGGAATCTTCAGCCAAATACAGTGGAGAATAAACTGGCTTCATAGTCAGGAACAACGGTATAGTGTCCAGGAGAGACCAAGATGACCGTCGTCTCAAGTCTCTGATGAACTGATGTAGACGGTAAACATTAGAAAATTCTTGTTCAATTTCAAAGGAAAATTTCTTCAACCTAAGAGTGTTCATAAAGTGGAACCACCTGGATATTAGAGTGGAAGGCAGAATCCATACATAGCTTTAAGAAGAGGCACGATATAACTCTCTATGCCAGTATTAAATAACTCTGCCCTAATCGTTACCGTCATTAATAATGGAAAAATAAAAGGTGAATATTTTTTTTCTGGCAACTGAATTCATTTGTACAGAACAAGAGAAATTTTACGACCACTATAGATTACGTTATAACAACCCACAACAATGAAACTCATTAATTTACTAACTTTATAGTCAGTGAACCAAGCTTATACCTCTGAAAACTACATGTCTACAAGCTCATACCTTTGAAAACTACACGTCTACAAGCTTATACCTATGAAAACTACATGTCTACAAGCTCATACCTTTCAAAAATACGTCTACAAGCTTATACCTTTGAAAACTACATGTCTACAAGCTTATACCTCTGAAAACTACATGTCTACAAGCTTATACCTCTGAAAACTACATGTCTACAAGCTCATACCTTTCAAAAATACGTCTACAAGCTTATACCTTTGAAAACTACATGTCTACAAGCTTATACCTCTGAAAACTACATGTCTACAAGCTTATTCCTCTGAATACTACATGTCTACGAGCTTATACCTCTGAAAACTACATGTCTACAAGCTTATACCTTCTTAAACTATATGTCTGCAAGCTTATACCTCTGAAAACTACATGTATACAAGCTTATACCTATGAAAACTACATGTCTAAAAGCTTATACCTCTGAAAACTACATGTATACAAGCTTATACCTCTGAAAACTACATGTCTACAAGTTATACCTCTGAAAACTACATGTCTACGAGCTTATACCTCTGAAAACTACATGTCTACAAGCTTATACCTCTGAAAACCACATGTCTACAAGCTTATACTTTTGAAAACTACATGTCTACAAGCTTATACTTCTGAAAATTACACGTCTACAAACTTATACCTATGAAAACTACATGTCTACAAGCTTATACCTCTAAAAACTACACGTCTACAAGCTTATACCTCTGAAAACTACATGTCTACAAGCTTATACCTCTGAAAACTACACGTCTACAAGCTTATACCTTTGAAAACTACATGTCTACAAGCTTATACCTCTGAAAATTACATGTCTACAATCTAATACCTCTGAAAACCACATGTCTACAAGCTTATACCTTTGAAAACTATACGTCTACAAGCATATACCTCTGAAAACTACATGTCTACAAGCTTATACCTCCGTAAACTACACGTCTACAAGCTTATACCTCTGAAAACTACACGTCTACAAGCTTATACCTCTGAAAACTACACGTATACAAGCTTATACCTCTGAAAACTACACGTCTACAAGCTTATACCTATGAAAACTATACGTCTACAAGCTTATACCTTTGAAAACTACATGTCTACAAGCTTATACCTCTGAAAACTACAAGTCTACAATCTTATACCTCTGAAAACTACAAGTATACAAGCTTATACCTCTGAAAACTAAACGTCTACAAGCTTATACCTCTGAAAACTTTACGTCTACAAGCCTATACCTCTGAAAACTACATGTCTATAAGCTTATACCTCTGAAAACTACATGTCTACAAGCTTATACTTCTGAAAACTACATGTCTACAAGCTTATACCTCTGAAAACTACATGTCTACAAGCTTATACCTCTGTAAAATACATGTCTACAAGCTTATACCTCTGTAAAATACATGTCTTCAAGCATATACCTCTGAAAATTACACGTCTACAAGCTTATACCTATGAAAACTACATGTCTACAAGCTTATACCTCTGAAAACAACACGTCTACAAGCTTGTTTCTTGTCTTGTCCAGACCAGAGCTTTGGTAAGATGGGTAAGGAAGAAGGATGGGTAAGGAAGAAGGATGGGTAAGGATAGAAATTTTGGAAAAGGATGGGAGGGGGGGGGAGAGAGGTAGGATATAAAAGGTAAGTGGCCCAACCACTTTGGTGTAATTTAAAAAGTGTATGTGAATTGGTAAGATATTCTTTAAGGGGTATAATACTAACCCATCAGAGTCACATAGATATAATAGGTATATAACTACATGACTCTGAATTGGTAGTAATTATACAAGTTGCAATTGCTTTTTTTTTTTTTTTTTTTTTTTTTTTTTTTTTTTTTTGTTGCACAACGGATATTTATGCGACAATGAAGGCAATAATTTTCTGGCCAGTTTATAGAATTACGTGACAATGGCTTCTTGCAGGTGGTGTCCAGCCATGGTAAATAGCATAATTTTTACATTAGATTGTTATATGTCTCCCTAACTGGGGGCGATGATGTTCTCAGTATACATAGAAGGGTTCTGGTGTTACCCAATCTTCTTCATCAGGTAAGTTACTCAAAATCATGGGTCGAGGGTAATCATCTTTATGTATAAAACAACGGACCCTCTGTGGGAGAGTCATTCTTTGAGTCCTGTGAGGCGGAGTATTGATGGTATAATCCGTGGTATTTACCACTTGTATAGCATGTTCTCTATCTGGCATGTATAGTTCTTGCATTGTATAGAGTTGTTTCTTTTTTAGGGTGTCAAGGCGTACATTTATGGCAGTAATATCTTGTTGTACGTGTAAATCTGCCATTTTAACTCTGTCTCTCCTCCTGGTATCGGTAATGAAGCGAAGAGCTCTATTCTGGACCCTTTGTAACCGTAGCATGTTGGTCTTTGTTGTTAATGACATTGGGACACAAGGGTATTCGAGTATAGGTCGTATTAACATTTTATACAGATGTTTTTTGACATGTTGAGGGGCTTGATTGAATCGAAAGAGACTGCTAAGACCGGCTTTGGCTATGTTGATCTTTTTAGTTACATGAGATGTTGAGTGGAGCAGCCTGTCTATTTCATATCCCAAAATCTTGTTAGGGTTTCTAATGGCTACAGGTGTACCTCTGATGGAGATACCCCCTTTATCTTCAATTGTTGATGCAAAACATCCTATCGTGCTAACAAGGACCTTGTCAGGATTAGTCGTAATTCTCCACTTCTTTTCTCAATTAGATGGTCGACGAAGTTCAATATTCATTTTTTCTATGACTCTCTCATACTTGTATTTTCCTGTTACCGGAGTTGATGAGACGACATGAATAACATCATCTGCAAACTGTGTCACAATTGTATCATTAAACTCTGGTTGAGGAAGGTCATTCACATAAATGTTGAACAGAAGGGGACTGAGACAAGAACCTTGTGGGACACCAGCTGTCGGTATAAAAGGCTCTGTCGACCTGCCATGAAAGGTGGGAATGATTTTTCTTTGAGTTAAGAAATTATATATTACTCTGAGAAAAGTCCAGTTATGGTCTGGTAGGTCAATGAGTTTGTATATAAGGCCATCATGCCATAAGCTATCAAAAGCTTTATGAACATCTCTGGTGACAATTAAGGCAAGATTGCCCTGACGATTTAGACTTGCTACAGTATCGAAAATAACACTTACTGCATGATTGGTACCTCTATGTGTTCGAAAGCCAAATTGTTTTTTAGTAAAAAAGTGATTATACCCCACATAGTAGTTCAATCTGTTGGAAATGACCTTCTCAAGAACTTTTCCAGTGACTTCAAGTAAAGATATAGGTCTGTAGTTCCCAGGTTGGTGGATGTCTTTATTGGGCTTAGCAAGAAAGATCATCCTAGCAGTCTTAAAAACCACTGGAAAATGTCCTGAGGCGTCTACAAGCTTATATCTCTGAAAACTACATGTCTACAAGCTTATACCTCTGAAAACTACACGTCTACAAGCTTATACCTTTGAAAACTACATGTCTGCAAGCTTATATCTCCGAAAACTACATGTCTACAAGCTTACACCTCTGAAAACTACACGTATACAAGCTTATACCTCTGACAACTACACGTCTACAAGCTTATACCTCAGAAAACTTCACGTCTACAAGCTTATACCTCTGAAAACTACATGTCTACAAGCTTATACCTCTGAAAACTACATGTCTACAAGCTTATACCTCTGAAATCTACATGTCTAAAAGCTTATAACTCTGAAAACTACATGTCTACAAGCTTATACCTCTGAAATCTACATATCTACAAGCTTATTCCTCTGAAAACTTCACGTCTACAAGCTTATACCTCTGAAAACTACACGTCTACAAGCTTATACCTCTGAAAACTTCACGTCTTCAAGCTTATACCTCTGAAAACTACACGTCTGCAAGCTTATACCTCTGAAAACTACATGTCTACAAGCTTACACCTCTGAAAACTACACGTCTACAAGCTTACACCTCTGAAAACTACACGTCTACAAGCTTACCTCTGTAAACTACACGTCTACAAGCTTATACCTCTGAAAACTACACGTCTGCAAGCTTATACCTCTGAAAACTTCACGTCTACAAGCTTATACCTCTGAAAACTACATGTCTACAAGCTTATACCTCTGAAAACTACACGTCTGCAAGCTTATACCTCTGAAAACTACACGTCTACAAGCTTACACCTCTGAAAACTACACGTCTACAAGCTTACCTCTGTAAACTACACGTCTACAAGCTTATACCTCTGAAAACTACATGTCTATAAGCTTATACCTCTGAAAACTACACGTCTACAAGCTTATACCTCTGAAAACTACACGTCTACAAGCTTATACCTCTGAAAACTTCACGTCTACAAGCTTATACCTCTGAAAACTACATGTCTACAAGCTTATACCTCTGAAAACTACATGTCTACAAGCTTATACCTCTGAAAACTACACGTCTACAAGCTTATACCTCTGAAAACTACATGTCTACAAGCTTACACCTCTGAAAACTACACGTCTACAAGCTTACACCTCTGAAAACTACACGTCTACAAGCTTACACCTCTGAAAACTACACGTCTACAAGCTTACCTCTGTAAACTACACGTCTACAAGCTTATACCTCTGAAAACTACATGTCTACAAGCTTATACCTTTGAAAACTACATGTCTACAAGCTTATACCTCTGAAATCTACATGTCTAAAAGCTTACACCTCTGAAAACTACACGTCTACAAGCTTATACCTTTGAAAACCACACATCTACTGATTTACAGACCACACATCTACAGGACACACATCTACAGGACACACATCTACAGGACACACATCTACAGGACACACATCTACAGGGCACACATCTGCAGGACACACATCTGCAGGACACACATCTACAGGGCACACATCTGCAGGACACACATCTGCAGGAACACACATCTACAGGACACACATCTACAGGACACACATCTACAGGCCACACATCTACAGGACACACATCTACAGGACACAATTCTACAGGACACAATTCTACAGGACACACATCTACAGGACACACATCTACAGGCCACACATCTACAGGGCACACATCTACAGGGCACACATCTACAGGACACACATCTACAGGGCACACATCTACAGGACACACATCTACAGGACACACATCTACAGGGCACACATCTACAGACACACATCTACAGGACACACATCTGCAGGGCACACATCTACAGGACACACATCTACAGGACACACATCTACAGGCCACACATCTACAGGACACACATCTACAGGACACAATTCTACAGGACACAAATCTACAGGACACACATCTACAGGACACACATCTACAGGCCACACATCTACAGGGCACCACATCTACAGGGCACACATCTACAGGACACACATCTACAGGGCACACATCTACAGGACACACATCTACAGGACACACATCTAAAAGGACACACATCTACAGGACACACATCTACAGGACACACATCTACAGGACACACATCTACAGGACACTCATCTACAGGACACACATCTACAGGACACACATCTACAGGCCACACATTTACAGGACACATCTACAGAACACACATCTACAGGCCACACATCTATAGGACACACATCTACAGGACACACATCTACAGGACGCACATCTACAGGCCACACATCTACAGGCCACACATCTACAGGACACACATCTACAGGACACACATCTACAGGCCACACATCTACAGGGCACACATCTACAGGGCACACATCTACAGGACACACATCTACAGGGCACACATCTACAGGACACACATCTACAGGACACACATCTACAGGACACACATCTACAGGACACACATCTACAGGACACACATCTACAGGACACACATCTACAGGACACTCATCTACAGGACACACATCTACAGGACACACATCTACAGGCCACACATTTACAGGACACATCTACAGAACACACATCTACAGGCCACACATCTATAGGACACACATCTACAGGACACACATCTACAGGACGCACATCTACAGGCCACACATCTACAGGCCACACATCTACAGGACACACATCTACAGGACACACATCTACAGGACACACATCTACAGGACACACATCTACAGGACACACAACTACAGGACACACATCTATAGGACACACATCTACAGGACACACATCTACAGGACGCACATCTACAGGACACACATCTACAGGACACACATCTACAGGACACACATCTACAGGACGCACATCTACAGGACACACATCTACAGGACGCACATCTACAGGCCACACATCTACAGGCCACACATCTACAGGCCACACATCTACAGGCCACACATCTACAGGACACACATCTACAGGACACACATCTACAGGACACACATCTACAGGACACACATCTACAGGACACTCATCTACAGGACACACATCTACAGGACGTACATCTACAGGACACACATCTACAGGCCACACATTTACAGGACACACATCTACAGAACACACATCTACAGGCTACACATCTATAGGGCACACATCTACAGACACACATCTACAGGCCACACATCTACAGGGCACACATCTACAGGACACACATCTACAGGACACACATCTACAGGACACACATCTACAGGACACACATCTACAGAACACGCATCTACAGAACACACATCTACAGGCCACACATCTACAGGCTACACATCTACAGGCCACACATCTACAGGACACACATCTTCAGGACACACATCTACAGGACACACATCTACAGGACACACATCTACAGGACACACATCTACAGGACACACATCTACAGGCCACACATGTACAGGACACACATCTACAGGACACAAATCTACAGGCCACACATCTACAGGCCACACATCTACAGGCCACACATCTACAGGCCACACATCTACAGGCCACACATCTACAGGACACACATCTACAGGCCACACATCTACAGGCCACACATCTTTGGGGCACACATCTACAGGCCACACATTTACAGGACACACATCTACAGGACACACATCTACAGGACGCACATCTACAGGACACACATCTTCAGGACACACATCTACAGGCCACACATCTACAGGCCACACATCTACAGGCCACACATGATATCATCATACCTGGATACCTGGAGATTGTTTCGGTGGTCAACGCCCCCGCGACCCTGTCTGACACCAGGCCTCGTGGTGGATCAGGGTCTGATCATCCAGGCTGTTACTGCTGGCCGCACGTAGTCCGACATACGAACCACAGCCCTGCTGGTCTGTTACTGACTTTAGGTGCCTGTCGAATGCCTTCTTGAAGACAGCCAGGGGTCTATTGGTAATCCCCCTTATGTATGCTGGGAGGCAGTTGATTTTCCACAATGGGGAAAAGTGTGGCTCGCCATCCGTTCACACAGACATGGGCCCTGGCCCCTACGCAGAACAAGGTTGCCGACCACTGACGTACATGCATGTGGTCACCCAGGGACCCTCTACATGCATGTGTGCACCCAGGGGCCCTATGCATGCATGTTGGCACCAATGGACCCTCTACATGCATGTGAGCACCCAGGGGCTCTCTACACGCATGTGATCACCCAAGGGCTCTCTACATGCATGTGGGCACCCAGAGGCGCTATAAATGCATGTGTGCAACAAGGGACCCTCTACATGCATGTGAGCACCCAGGGGCTCTCTACATGCATGTGAGCACCCGGGAGCTCTCTACATACATGTGGGCACCAAGAGACCCTCTACATGCATATGGGCACCAAGGGACCCTCTACGTGCATGTGGGCACCAAGGGACCCTCTATATGCATGTGTGCACCAAGAGGCCCTCTGCATGCATGTGGGTACCAAGGGGCCCTCTACATTCATGTGTGCACCAAAGGACCCCCTTCATTCATATGTGCACCAAGGGGCCCTCTACATTCATGTGTGCACCAACGGGCCCTCTACATTCACGTGTGCACCAGGGGGCCCTCTATATTCATGTGTGCACCAAGGGGCCCTCTACATGCATGTGTACACGACAGACAGTTTGTAATTTCATTAGGAGAACATGCACTCACACGCACGCTCCATCAGAGGCTTTATTGAACTCTGGCATGAATGCAGTGCTTCCCTTGTTGGCCCGAACACAATGTTTCTTTTTGTGTTTCATCCAGTCATTGAATGAGTCCAAAGTCAGCTGTGTGGTAGCACTGGACATTGCTGGTGCTTTCGATCGAGTGTGGCACCAGGGCCTCTTAGCAAAACTGCAGGAACTGGGAATTGCAGGCTCTACGCTGTGTCTCCTCAGTGAATACCTTCATGGTAGATCTCTAAGGGTAGTTCTCAATGGAACAGAATTAGCAAGACATCCTATTGGTGCAGGTGTTCCACAGGAAAGTGTGCTTGGGCCATTATTATGGAATGTCTACTTCAGTGACCTTTTTCATCTCATCCCAGAATCCCATGCATATGTAAACGATTGTAATCTAACATTTACGTATCCAAGAGAAGAAATGCCAGCTGCTCTAAGCTACATCAATCACCAACTAAGAGCTATATCAGCTTGGGGAAACCGATGACAGATAACATTTGTACCTGAGAAAATACAAATAATGATGGTCGCTAGGCACCATGATGGTAATGCCGGAGCAGTAGTAAGTATGAATGAGAGAGTGTTGGTATCCGGGGAAAATGTTGATATCCTTGAGGTGAAATTTGACTCCAAACTGACCATGAAGAACCACGTTGTAAATCTTGCAAACAAGGCATCCAGGAAGCTTAGAGCACTTCGACGAATCTCGCATTTGCTCGACAGTAGAAGTTGCAAGATTCTATATGAGGCACAAGTACGCTCACACCTTGAGTATACTCTGCTTTCTTGGTTTGCCTGCCCCCCCACCTCTCATCTGCGACTGCTTGACAGGGTACAGAACAGAGCAAGACGCATCATCTCTCGTCTGGATCCTTCCTGGACAGAATTGTCATTTCAGCAGAGCCTTCAACACAGGAGGGATGTGGGCGGCCATACTGTTATGTACAAGGTCAACATTGTCAAAGTACCACGCTTGGATTCACTTCCAGGACAGCGTGAAGCAAGTTTCTATACCACAAGACGGGCAGAAAGCAACAACTTCACTCTGGCTGTACCCTTCTCCAGAACATCACTCCATCTGAGACTCGAGTCTGGAACACATTCGTACAGCATAATATCATAAGAACATAAGAAAGGAGGAACACTGCAGCAGGCCTGTTGGCCCATACTAGGCAGGTCCTTTACAATTCATCCCACTAACAAAACATTTGCCCAGCCCAATTTTCAGTGCCACCCAAGAAATAAGCTCTGATGTGAAAGTCCCACTCAAATCCAACCCCTCCCACTCATGTACTTATATCCAACCTAAATTTGAAACTACCCAAAGTCCCAGCCTCAATAACCCAACTAGGTAGACTGTTCCACTCATCTACTACCCTATTTCCAAACCAATACTTTCCTATGTCCTTTCTGAATCTAAACTTATCTAATTTAAATCCATTACTGCGGGTTCTCTCTTGGAGAGACATCCTAAAGACCTTATTAATATCCCCTTTATTAATACCTATCTTCCACTTATACACTTCGATCAGGTCTCCCCTCATTCTTCGTCTAACAAGTGAATGTAACTTAAGAGTCTTCAATCTTTCTTCATAAGGAAGATTTCTAATGCTATGTATTAATTTAGTCATCCTACGCTGAATGTTTTCTAACGAATTTATGTCCATTCTGTAATATGGAGACCAGAACTGAGCTGCGTAATCTAGGTGAGGCCTTACTAATGATGTATAAAGCTGCAATATGACCTCTGGACTTCTGTTGCTTACACTTCTTGATATAAATCACCATAACCCCCAAGTCCTTTTCGCAATCTGTATGGCTAAGTTCTACATCATTTAACTTATAAGTACTAGGGTTATGGGCACTCCCAAGCTTCAGAACCTTGCATTTATCTACATTGAACTGCATCTGCCACTTTTCTGACCAAGAATAGAGATTGTTTAAATCCTCCTGAAGTTCCATAAAATCTACGTTTGAATCAATTATCCTACCTATCTTTGTGTCATCGGCGAATTTGCTCATATCACTAGTAATTCCCTCATCAAGATCATTGATATATATTATAAACAACAACGGGCCCAAGACTGATCCCTGTGGAACGCCACTTGTTACAGATCCCCACTCGGATTTAACCCCATTTATGGACACTCTCTGCTTCCTGTCAGTGAGCCATGACTCGATCCACGAGAGCACTTTTCCCCCAATGCCATGAGCTGCCACTTTCTTTAACAGTCTATGGTGCGGAACTCTATCAAAAGCCTTACTAAAATCTAAGTAAATAATATCAAATTCTTTATCGTGGTCAACAGCCTCAAAAGCTTTACTGAAGAAAGTTAATAAATTAGTTATACAAGACCGGCCTCTTGTGAATCCATGCTGAGTATCATTAATCAAGCTATGCTTATCGAGATGGCTTCTTATAATCTCAGCTATAATTGACTCTAGTAATTTGCCTACAATTGAGGTCAGGCTTATTGGGCGGTAATTTGACGGTAACGACTTGACCCCTGTTTTAAAAATAGGAATTACATTAGCCATCTTCCACATATCAGACACTACACATGTTTGAAGAGATAAATTAAAAATATTAGTTAATGGTTCACAGAGTTCCATTTTGCATTCCTTAAGAACCCTTGAAAAAACCTCATCAGGACCCGGTGACTTATTTTGCTTCAGTCTGTCTATCTGCTTCACAACCATTTCACTAGTGACTGTGATGTTACATAATTTATCTTCTTCTAGCCCACTATAAAAATTAATTACTGGAATATTGTTAGTGTCTTCCTGTGTAAAAACAGAGAAAATAATTATTAAAAATCGAGCACATTTCATTATCTTTGTCAGTAAGATGCCCATAGGTATTTTTAAGGGGACCTATCTTATCTCTAACTTTCGTTCTATAGACCTGGAAAAAACTTTTTGGGTTAGTTTTAGAATCCCTAGCAACTTTAATTTCATAGTCCCTTTTAGCTTTTCTTATCCCCTTTTTAATGTCCCTCTTAATGTCAATATACTGATTCATAAGATGACCCTCACCTCTTTTGATACGCCTATAAATTCCTTTCTTATGCCCTAGTAGATATTTGAGCCTATTATTCATCCATTTTGGGTCATTTCTATTTGATCTAATTTATTTATATGGGATAAACGTTCTTTGAGCAGCATGTATAGTGTTCAGAAAACTGTCATATTGATAACTCTCTTCGTTACCCCAGTCAACAGATGATAAGTGTTCTCTAAGCCCATCGTAATCTGCTAAGCGAAAATCTGGGACTGTTACTGAGTTATCGCTACTATCGTACTTCCATTCAATGCTAAGTGTAGTTGATTTGTGGTCGCTAGCACCCAGTTCCTCTGAAACTTCTAAATTATTAACAAGGGATTCATTGTTTGCCAGAACTAAGTCAAGCAGGTTATTTCCCCTTGTAGGTTCTGTCACAAACTGCTTCAAAAAACAATCCTGAACTACTTCGAAGAAGTCGTATGATTCTAAATTCCCAGTCAAGAAATTCCAATCAACATGACTAAAGTTAAAGTCTCCTAGAATTACTACATTATCGTGCCTTGTGGCCTTAACAATTTCCTCCCATAGTAGTCTCCCTTGGTCCCTATCTAAGTTTGGGGGACGGTATATCACTCCTAAAATCAGTTTTTCATGCCCCGCTGAAAATTCTATCCAAACAGACTCAGTACGTGTTACTTCAGACTTAATACCCGTTTTTATGCAACAGTTCAAGCGATCTCGGACATACAATGCCACCCCACCCCCCTTCCCGATACTTCTATCTACTTGGAACAATTTAAAACCCTGAATGTGACATTCCGCAGGCATGTCCCGACTTTTTGAATTAAACCACGTCCCAGTTAAGGCAAATACATCAATGTTACCTGCACTAGCAGCTAATCTCAACTCGTCCATCTTATTCCTAGCACTACGGCAATTAGCATAATAAACATCAGATCAGATGAAAATGCTGGCCCACAGATGGCTCCAACTTCATCCTGTTCCCTACTTGTATGTCTCATAACAATAAAAATGCTTTCAAATGAGCTGATGTAGGTAACAGCTCTTAGCTTGCCAATAAAGTTAGGAATCCTTAACCTAGCCTTGTCAAACCCTGTGTGTAGAGAGAGAGAGAGAGAGAGAGAGAGAGAGAGAGAGAGAGAGAGAGAGAGAGAGAGAGAGAGAGAGAGAGAGAGAGAGAGAGAGAGAGAGAGAGAGAGACAGAGAGAGAGACAGAGACAGAGAGAGACAGAGAGAGACATATGTAGGTAGAAACAAACACGTACAACCACCTCAGATCAATAAGAACACAAAATCGGATCCACACATCATTCTCATATTCAACCATAACAATAAAACACTTGAATATTAAATTAATATCTTAAAGTCAGTAATAACAACATTCACTTTACTGCCTCTTACACCTAACTAAACATACGACCGCACTCTAACTTGCTGTCAAACTCTACCATTAAACCAACTTATATCGCAGCTGTCAAACTGTACCATTAAACCAACTTATATCGCAGCTGTCAAACTGTACCATTAAACCAACTTATATATCAGCTGTCAAACTGTTCCATTAAAGCAACTTATATCGCAGCTGTCAAACTGTACCATTAAACCAACTTACGTCGCAGCTGTCAAACTGTACCATTAAACCAACTTATGTCGCAGCTGTCAAACTGTACCATTAAACCAACTTATGTCGCAGCTGTCAAACTGTACCATTAAACCAACTATGTTGCAGCTGTCAAACTGTACCATTAAACCAACTATGTCGCAGCTGTCAAACTGTACCATTAAACCAATTTATATCGCAGCTGTCAAACTGTACCATTAAAGCAACTTATGTCGCAGCTGTCAAACTGTACCATTAAACCAACTTATGTCGCAGCTGTCAAACTGTACCATTAAACCAAGTATGTTGCAGCTGTCAAACTGTACCATTAAACCAACTATGTCGCAGCTGTCAAACTGTACCATTAAACCAACTTATATCGCAGCTGTCAAACTGTACCATTAAAGCAACTTATATCGCAGCTGTCAAACTGTACCATTAAACCAACTTATATCGCAGCTGTCAAACTGTACCATTAAACCAACTTATATCGCTTCTAGCACTTCAATAAAGGATCTAACCAGAACAAAATCAAAGCACCACGAACCAGTCAACAAACATATGATATAATAGTAGTAGTAGTAGTGGTAGTAGTAGTAGTTGTAGTAGTAACGGTAGTAGTAGTAGTAGTAGTAGTAGTAGTAGTAATAGTTGTAGTAGCGGTAGTAGTAGTGGTAGTAGTTGTAGTATTAGTAGTAGTAGTAGTAGTGGCAGTAGTAGTAGTAGTACTTGTAGTAGTAGTAGTAGTAGCAGTTGTAGTAGTAGTGGAAGTAGTAGTAGAAGCAGTAGTGGTAGTAGTAGTAGGAGTTGTACTAGTAGCAGTTGTAATAGTAGTGGTAGTAGTAGTAGTTGTAGTAGTAGTGGTAGTAGTAGTAGTAGTAGTAGTGGTAGTAGGAGTTGTAGTAGTAGTAGTTGTAATAGTAGTGGTAGTAGAAGAAGTAGTAGTTGTAATAGTAGTGGTAGTAGTAGTAGTAGTGCTAGTAGTAGTAGTTGTAGTTGTAATAGTGGTAGTAGTAGTAGTAGAAGTAGGAGTTGTAGTAGTAGTAGTTGTAATAGTAGTGGTAGTAGTAGTTGTAGTAGTGGTAGTAGTAGTGCTGGTAGTAGTTGGAGTTGTAGTAGTAATTGTAATAGTAGTGGTACTAGTAGTAGTGGTAGTAGTTGTAGTAGTAGTGGTAGTAGTACTAGTGGTAGTAGTAGTAGTAGTAGTAGAAGTAGTAGCAGTAGTAGTAGTAGTTGTAGTAGTAGTAGTAGACGTAGTAGTGGTAGTACTAGTAGTAGACGTAGTAGTGGTAGTAGTAGTAGTGGTAGTAGTGGTAGTAGTGGTAGTAGTAGTAGTAGACGTAGTAGTGGTAGTAGTAGTAGTAGTGGTAGTAGTAGTAGTAGTAGTAGTGGTAGTAGTAGTAGTGGTAGCAGTATTTAGTGGTAGTAGTGGATTTAGTAGTGGTAGCAGAAGTAGTTGCAGTAGTTGTAGTAGTAGTAGTAGTAGTAGTAGTAGTAGTAGTAGTAGTAGTAGTAGTAGCAGTAGTAGTAGTGGTAGTAGCAGTAGTGGGTATTTAGTGGGTAGTAGTGTAATAGAGTGGTAGTAGTAGTAGCAGCAGTAGTAGTAGTAGTAGTAATAGTAGTGGTAGTAGTAGTAGCAGCAGTAGTAGTAGTAGTAGTAGCAGTAGCAGTAGTAGTAGTAGTAGTAGCAGTAGTAGTAGCAGTAGTAGTAGCAGTAGTGGTAGTAGCAGCAGTAGTAGTAATAGTAGGGGTTTAGTAGTAGTAGTAGCAGTAGAATTTTGAAATTTAGTGTGGTGGTAGTAGTAGTAGTAGTAGTAGTAGTAGTAGAAGTAGCAGTAGTGGTAGTAGTAGTAGTAATAGTAGTGGTAGTAGTAGTAGCAGCAGTAGTAGTAGTAGGAGTAGCAGTAGTAGTAGTTAGTAGTAGCAGTAGTAGTAGTAGCGTAGTAGTAGTAGTAGTAGCAGTAGTGGTAGTAGCAGCGTAGTAGAAATAGTAGTGGTAGTAGTAGTGCAGGAGTAGTAGAAGTAGTAGTTGTACCCAGTAGTGGTTTAGTAGTCGTAAAAGTAGTAATGTAGTACTAGTAGTAGTGGTTTAGTAGTAGTTATTGTGTAGAAGTGGTAGTAGTAGTGTAGTGGTAGTAGTAGTAGTGATGTAGTGTGGTAGTAGCAGTTTTTGTAGAGCAGTAGTAGTGAGTAGCAGTAGAAGTAGTGAAGTTGTAGTGGTAGTAGTGGTGTATTAATAGTAGTGGTAGTAGTAGTGGTAGTGTAGCAAAGTAGTAGAAGTAGTAGTAATAGAGTAGTAGTAGTGTAAGTTGTAGTTATTGTAGTAGTAGTAGTGGTAGTAGTAGTAGTAGTAGTTAGTAGTAGTAGCAGTAGTAGTAGCAGTAGTGGGTAGAAGTAGCAGAAGTAGTAGAAGTAGCGTAGTAGTAGTGGTGTAGTGGTGTAGTAGTATTTGGGTAGTGGTAGTAGTAGTAGTTGTAGTTTTTGTGTAATTGTAGAGTAGAGGTAAGTAGTGGTAGTAGTAGTGTGGTGGTAGTAGTAGTAGTAGGGTGGTAGTCGTAGTAGTGTAAAGGTTTAGTAGTAGTGTTAGGAGTAGGGGTTTAAGTAGTGGTAGTAGTAGTAGTAGTGGTAGTAGTAGTAGTAGTGGTTGTAGTAGTGTAGTAGAGGTAGTAGTAGTGGTGGTAGTAGTGGTAGTAGTATTAGTGGTAGTAGTAGTAGTGGTAGTGGTAGTAGTAGTAGTGGAAGTAGTAGTAGTAGTGGCAGTAGTAGTAGTAGTAGTGGTAGTAGTAGTAGGGGTAGTAGTAGTAGTAGTGGTAATAGCAGTAATAGTAGTAATAGTGGTAGTAGTAGTTGAAGTAGTAGTGGTAGTTTTAGTAGTAGTTAGTAAGCCACAGTAATAACCCACAGTAATAACCCACAGTAATAACCCACAGTAATAACCCACAGTAATAACCCACAGTAATAACCCACAGTAATAACCCACAGTAATAACCCACAGTTTTAACCCACAGTAAAAACCCCACAGAAATTAACCCACAGTAAAAACCCCACAGTAAAAAACACACAGTAATAACACACAGTAATAACCCCCAGTATAACACACAGTAATAACCCACGTAAAAACCCCACAGTAATAACCCACAGTAATAACCACAGTAATAACCCACAGTAATAACCACAGTAATAACACACAGTAAAAAACCCTCAGGAATAACCCACAGTAATAACCCACAGTGATAACCCACAGTAATAACCCACAGTAATATCTAACAGTAATAACCCAGAGTAATAATCCACAGCAATAACCCACAGAAATTTAAAAACCACAGTAAAAACCCACAGTAATAACCCACAGTAATAACCAACAGTAGAAACCAACAGTAATAACCAACAGAAATAACCCACAGAAACAATCCACAGTAATAACCACAGTAATAACCCACAGTGATAACCCACAGTAAAAAACCCACAGTAAAAAAACACACAGTAGAAAACCCACAGTAATAACACACAGTGGTAACCCACAGTAATAACCCACAGTAATAACTCACATTAATAAACCACAGTAATAAACCACAGTAATAACCCACAGTAATAACGCACAGTAATAACCCACAGTAATAACCCACAGTAATAGCCCACAGTAATAACCCACAGTAATAACACACAGTAATAACCCACAGTAATAACCCACAGTAATAACCCACAGTAATAACCCACAGTAATAACACACAGTAATAAACAGTAATAACCCACAGTAATAACCCACAGTAATAACCCACAGTAATAACACACAGTAATAACACACAGTAATAACCCAAAGTATAACCCACAGTAATAACACACAGTAAAAAAACCAGAGTAATAACCCACAGAAATAACAGTAATAACCCACAGTAATAACCCACAGTAATAACCCACAGTAATAACCCACAGTAATAACCCACAGTAATAACCCACAGTAATAATCAGTAATAACCCACAGTAATAACCCACAGTAATAAACAGTAATAACCCACAGTAATAACCCACAGTAATAACTCACAGTAATAAACAGTAAAAACCCCACAGTAATAACCCACAGAAATTAACACAAAAGTAATAACCCACAGTAATAACCCCCCAGTAATAAACAACTAAAAACCCCACAGTAATAACCCCATCAATAACCCACGTAATAACCACAGTAATAACCCCAGTAATAACCCACAGTAATAACCCACAGAAATAACCCCCCAGTAATTAAACAGTAATAACCACAGTAATAAACAGTAATAACCCACAGTAATAACCCACAGTAAAAACAGTAATAACCCACAGTAATAACCCACAGTAATAACCCACAGTAATAACCCCACAGTAATAACCCACGTATTAACCCACAGAAATTTAAACAACTAATAACCCCAGTAAAAACCCCACATCAATAAACCCACGTAATAACCCACAGTAAAAAACCACAGTAATAACGCACAGTAATAACACCCGTAATAACCCACAGTAATAACCCCACAGCAATAAACAGTAATTCCCCACAGTAAAAAACCCCACATTTAAAAACCCCACAGCAATAACCCACAGTAATAAACAATAATAAACCCAGTAATAACCACAGTAATAACCACAGTAATAACCCTCAGTAATAAACAGTAAAAACCCCACAGTAATAACCCACAGTAATTACCCACAGTAATAACCCCAGTAATAACCCACAGCAATAACCCACAGCAATAAACAGTAATTACCCACAGTAATAACCCACAGTAATAACCCACAGCAATAACCCACAGTAATAAACAATAATAACCCACAGTAATAACCCACAGTAAAAAACCCAGTAAAAACCCCTCAGTAATAAACAGTAAAAACCACAGAAATTAACCCCAGTAATAACCCCACAGTAAAAACCCACAGTAGTAAACCCTCAGTAAAAACCCACAGTAATAACCCACGTAATAACCCACAGTAAAAACCCCACAGTAATAACAGTAATTACCCTCAGTAATTACCCACAGTAAAAACCCCACAGTAAAAACCCCTCAGTAATAACCCACAGTAATAACCCACAGTAATAACCCAGATTTAATAACCCACAGTAAAAAACCACATTTAATAACCCAGTACTTACCCTCAGTAATAACCCACAGTAATAACCCACAGTAATAACCCACAGTAATAACCCACAGTAATAACCCACAGTAATAACCCACAGTAATAACCCACAGTAATAAACAGTAATTACCCTCAGTAATTTCCCACAGTAATAACCCACAGTAATAACCCACAGTAATAACCCAGAGTAATAACCCACATCAATAACCCACAGTAATAACCCACAGTAATAACCCACAGTAATAACCCACAGTAATAACCCACAGTAATAACCCACAGTAATAACCCACATCAATAACCCACAGTAATAACCCACAGTAATAACCACATTTAATAACCCACAGTAATAACCCCACAGTAATAACCCACAGTAATAACCCACAGTAATAACCCACAGTAATAACCCACAGTAATAACCCACATCAATAACCCACAGTAATAACCCACAGTAATAACCCACAGTAATAACCCACAGTAATAACCCACAGTAATAACCCACAGTAATAACCCACAGGGAGAAAGAAACTCGGAAGAAGAATTTCTCAGTATATTTCAACTCCCAACTTGAGTCCACTTGAGCAGTAGAGTCACTGCTGTAGATGAATGGTTCAGAGAACCGACATGTTGATAAATTAGACACATGTGCAACTCTTGGGTATCTTTATTGAGGAAACGTTTCGCCACACAGTGGCTTCATCAGTCCATACAAAGGAGAATCTTGAAGAACAGGAGGAGAATGAGGTAATCAGTCCCTCAACCTTGAGTCGATGTGGTCAGTCCATCAATGCTGAGGAGGAACACTGACTCTGATGTGTCACATAACAGCTTCAGAACACTGACTCTGATGTGTCACATAACAGCTTCAGAACACTGACTCTGATGTGTCACATAACAGCTTCAGAACACTGACACAGATGTATCACATAACAGCTTCAGAACACTGACAATGATGTATCACATAACAGCTTCAGAACACTTATGTATCACATAACAGCTTCAGAACACTGACACTGATGTATCACATAACAGCATCAGAACACTTATGTATCACATAACAGCTTCAGAACACTGACACTGATGTATCACATAACAGCTTCAGAACACTGACTCTGATGTATCACATAACAGCTTCAGAACACTGACACTGATGTATCACAAAACCCGCTTCAGAACATGACTCTGATGTGTCACTAACAGCTTCAGACACTGACTCTAAATGTATCACAAAACAGCTTCAAAAACACTGACATGATGTATAAACATAACAGCTTCAGAACACTGACACTGATGTATCACATAACAGCTTCAGAACACAGACACTGATGTATCACATAACAGCTTCAGAACACTGATGTATCACATAACAGCTTCAGAATACTGACTGATGTATCACATAACAGCTTCAGAACACTGATGTATCACATAACAGCTTCAGAACACTGATGTATCACATAACAGCTTCAGAATACTGACTGATGTATCACATAACTGCTTCAGAACACTGACACTGATGTATCACATAACAGCTTCAGAACAATGACACTGATGTATCACATAACAGCTTCAGAACACACTGATGTATCACATAACAGCTTCAGAACACTGACACTGATGTATCACATAACAGCTTCAGAACACTGACTCTGATGTATCACATAACAGCTTCAGAACACTGACACTGATGTATCACATAACAGCTTCAGAACACAGACACTGATGTATCACATAACAGCTTCAGAACACTGATGTATCACATAACAGCTTCAGAATTCTTACCGATGTATCACATAACAGCTTCAGAACACTGACACTGATGTATCACATAACAGCTTCAGAACAATGACACTGATGTATCATATAACAGCTTCAGAACACTGCCCACTGATGTATCACATAAGCTTCAGAACACTGACACTGATGTATCACATAACAGCTTCAGAACAATGACACTGATGTATCACATAACAGCTTCAGAACACTGACACTGATGTATCACATTACAGCTTCAGAACACCGACACTGATGTATCACATAACACCCTTCAGAACACACTGATGTATCACATAACAGCTTCAGAACACACAGATGTATCACATAACAGCTTCAGAACACTGACTCTGATATATCACATAACAGCTTCAGAACACTGACACTGATGTATCACATAACAGCTTCAGAACACTGACACTGATGTATCACATAACAGCTTCAGAACACTGACTCTGATGTATCACATAACAGCTTCAGAACACTGACACTGATGTATCACATAACAGCTTCAGAACACACTGATGTATCACATAACAGCTTCAGAACACTGACTCTGATGTATCACATAACAGCTTCAGAACACTGACACTGATGTATCACATAACAGCTTCAGAACACTGACACTGATGTATCACATAACAGCTTCAGAACACTGACTCTGATGTATCACATAACAGCTTCAGAACACACTGATGTATCACATAAGAGCTTCAGAACACTGACTCTGATGTATCACATAACAGCTTCAGAACACTGACACTGATGTATCATATAACAGCTTCAGAACACTGACTCTGATGTATCACATAACAGCTTCAGAAAATGACACTGATGTATCACATAACAGCTTCAGAACACTGACACTGATGTATCACATAACAGCTTCAGAACACTGACTGACGTATCACATAACAGCTTCAGAACACTGACTGATGTATCACATAACAGCTTCAGAACACACTGATGTATCACATAACAGCTTCAGAACAGTGACTGATGTATCACATAACAGCTTCAGAACACAGACTCTGATGTATCACATAACAGCTTCAGAACACTGATGTATCACATAACAGCTTCAGAACACTGATGTATCACATAACAGCTTCAGAACACTGATGTATCACATAACAGCTTCAGAACACTGACTGATGTATCACATAACAGCTTCAGAACACTGACTCTGATGTATCACATAACAGCTTCAGAACACTGACACTGATGTATCACATAACAGCTTCCGAACACTGACTGATGTATCACATAACAGCTTCAGAACACTGATGTATCACATAACAGCTTCAGAACACTGATGTATCACATAACAGCTTCAGAACACTGATGTATCACATAACAGCTTCAGAACACTGACTGATGTATCACATAACAGCTTCAGAACACTGACACTGATGTATCACATAACAGCTTCAGAACACTGACACTGATGTATCACATAACAGCTTCAGAACACTGACTCTGATGTATCACATAACAGCTTCAGAACACTGACTCTGATGTATCACATAACAGCTTCAGAACACTGACACTGATGTATCACATAACAGCTTCAGAACACTGACACTGATGTATCACATAACAGCTTCAGAACACTGACTCTGATGTATCACATAACAGCTTCAGAACACTGACACTGATGTATCACATAACAGCTTCAGAACACTGACTGATGTATCACATAACAGCTTCAGAACACTGACACTGATGTATCACATAACAGCTTCAGAACCCCTGACTCTGAGTGTCACATAACAGCTTCAGAACACTGACTCTGATGTATCACATAACAGCTTCAGAACACTGACACTGATGTATCACATAACAGCTTCAGAACACTGACACTGATGTATCACATAACAGCTTCAGAACACAGACACTGATGTATCACATAACAGTTCAAAAACACTGATGTATCACATAACAGCTTCAGAATACTGACTGATGTATCACATAACAGCTTCAGAACACTGATGTATCACATAACAGCTTCAGAACACTGATGTATCACATAACAGCTTCAGAATACTGACTGATGTATCACATAACTGCTTCAGAACACTGACACTGATGTATCACATAACAGCTTCAGAACAATGACACTGATGTATCCATAACAGCTTCAGAAACCCCTGATGTATCACATAACGCTTCAGACACTGGCATGATGTATCACATAACAGCTTCAGAACACTGACTCTGATGTATCACATAACAGCTTCAGAACACTGACACTGATGTATCACATAACAGCTTCAGAACACAGACACTGATGTATCACATAACAGCTTCAGAGCACTGATGTATCACAAACAGCTTCAGAATTCTGACTGATGTATCACATAACAGCTTCAGAACACTGATGTATCACATAACAGCTTCAGAATACTGACTGATGTATCACATAACTGCTTCAGAACACTTACACTGATGTATCACATAACAGCTTCAGAACACTGACTGATGTATCACATAACAGCTTCAGAACACTGACACTGATGTATCACATAACAGCTTCAGAACACTGACTGATGTATCACATAACAGCTTCAGAACACTGACTCTGATGTATCACATAACAGCTTCAGAACACTGACTCTGATGTATCACATAACAGCTTCAGAACACTGACACTGATGTATCACATAACAGCTTCAGAACACACTGATGTATCACATAAGAGCTTCAGAACACTGACTCTGATGTATCACATTACAGCTTCAGAACACTGACACTGATGTATCACATAACAGCTTCAGAACACACTGATGTATCACATAACAGCTTCAGAACACACAGATGTATCACATAACAGCTTCAGAACACTGACTCTGATGTATCACATAACAGCTTCAGAACACTGACAATGATGTATCACACAACAGCTTCAGAACACTGACACTGATGTATCACATAACAGCTTCAGAACACTGACTCTGATGTATCACATAACAGCTTCAGAACACACTGATGTATCACATAAGAGCTTCAGAAACACTGACTTGATGTACCCACATAACGCTTCAGAAACTGACACTGATGTATCATATAACAGCTTCAGAACACTGACTCTGATGTATCACATAACAGCTTCAGAAAATGACACTGATGTATCACATAACAGCTTCAGAACACTGACACTGATGTATCACATAACAGCTTCAGAACACTGACTGACGTATCACATAACAGCTTCAGAACACTGACTGATGTATCACATAACAGCTTCAGAACACACTGATGTATCACATAACAGCTTCAGAACAGTGACTGATGTATCACATAACAGCTTCAGAACACAGACTCTGATGTATCACATAACAGCTTCAGAACACTGATGTATCACATAACAGCTTCAGAACACTGATGTATCACATAACAGCTTCAGAACACTGATGTATCACATAACAGCTTCAGAACACTGACTGATGTATCACATAACAGCTTCAGAACACTGACTCTGATGTATCACATAACAGCTTCAGAACACTGACACTGATGTATCACATAACAGCTTCCAAACACTGACTGATGGTATCACTTTAACAGCTTCAGAAACCCTGATGTATCACATAACAGCTTCAGAACACTGATGTATCACATAACAGCTTCAGAACACTGATGTATCACATAACAGCTTCAGAACACTGATGTGTATCACATAACAGCTTCAGAACACTGACACTGATGTATCACATAACAGCTTCAGAACACTGACACTGATGTATCACATAACAGCTTCAGAACACTGACTCTGATGTATCACATAACAGCTTCAGAACACTGACTCTGATGTATCACATAACAGCTTCAGAACACTGACACTGATGTATCACATAACAGCTTCAAAAACACTGACACTGATGTATCACTAACAGCTTCAGAACACTGACTCTGTTTGTTCACATAACAGCTTCAGAACACTGACACTGATGTATCACATAACAGCTTCAGAACACTGACTGATGTATCACATAACAGCTTCAGAACACTGACACTGATGTATCACATAACAGCTTCAGAACACTGACTCTGATGTGTCACATAACAGCTTCAGAACACTGACTCTGATGTATCACATAACAGCTTCAGAACACTGACACTGATGTATCACATAACAGCTTCAGAACACTGACACTGATGTATCACATAACAGCTTCAGAACACAGACACTGATGTATCACATAACAGCTTCAGAACACTGATGTATCACATAACAGCTTCAGAATACTGGCTGATGTATCACATAACAGCTTCAGAACACTGATGTATCACATAACAGCTTCAGAACCCTGACTGATGTATCACATAACAGCTTCAGAATACTGACTGATGTATCACATAACTGCTTCAGAACACTGACACTGATGTATCACATAACAGCTTCAGAACAATGACACTGATGTATCACATAACAGCTTCAGAACACACTGATGTATCACATAACAGCTTCAGAACACTGGCACTGATGTATCACATAACAGCTTCAGAACACTGACTCTGATGTATCACATAACAGCTTCAGAACACTGACACTGATGTATCACATAACAGCTTCAGAACACAGACACTGATGTATCACATAACAGCTTCAGAGCACTGATGTATCACATAACAGCTTCATAATTCTGACTGATGTATCACATAACAGCTTCAGAACACTGATGTATCACATAACAGCTTCAGAATACTGACTGATGTATCACATAACTGCTTCAGAACACTTACACTGATGTATCACATAACAGCTTCAGAACACTGACTGATGTATCACATAACAGCTTCAGAACACTGACACTGATGTATCACATAACAGCTTCAGAACACTGACACTGATGTATCACATAACAGCTTCAGAACATTTACTCTGTGTATCACATAACAGCTTCAAAAACATGACTTGATGTATCACATAACAGCTTCAGAACACTGACATGATGTATCACAAAAACAGTTCAGAACACACTGATGTATAAACATAAGAGCTTCAGAACACTGCTTGATGTATCACATTACAGCTTCAGAACACTGACACTGATGTATCACATAACAGCTTCAGAACACACTGATGTATCACATAACAGCTTCAGAACACACAGATGTATCACATAACAGCTTCAGAACACTGACTCTGATGTATCACATAACAGCTTCAGAACACTGACAATGATGTATCACACAACAGCTTCAGAACACTGACACTGATGTATCACATAACAGCTTCAGAACACTGACTCTGATGTATCACATAACAGCTTCAGAACACTGACACTGATGTATCACATAACAGCTTCAGAACACACTGATGTATCACATAAGAGCTTCAGACACTGACTCTGTTTGTATCACATAACAGCTTCAGAACACTGACCTGATGTTCACTAACAGCTTCAGAACATGACTCTGATGATCACATAAACAGCTTCAGAAAATGACACTGATGTACCCACATAACAGCTTCAGAACACTGACACTGATGTATCACATAACAGTTTTCAGAAACACTGGACACTGATGTATCACATTAACAGCTTCAGAAACTGATTGATGTATCACATAACAGCTTCAGAACACGACATGATGTATCACATAACCCGCTTCAGAACACTGACTCTGATGTATACATAACAGCTTCAGAAAATGACACTGATGTATCACATAACAGCTTCAGAACATAAACATGATGTTTTCACATAACAGCTTCAGAACACTGACACTGATGTATCACATAACAGCTTCAGAACACTGACTGATGTATCACATAACAGATTCAGAACACAGACACTGATGTATCACATAACAGCTTCAGAACACTGATGTATCACATAACAGCTTCAGAACACTGATGTATCACATAACAGCTTCAGAACACTGATGTATCACATAACAGCTTCAGAACACTGACTGATGTATCACATAACAGCTTCAGAACACTGACTCTGATGTATCACATAACAGCTTCAGAACACTGACACTGATGTATCACATAACAGCTTCCGAACACTGACTGATGTATCACATAACAGCTTCAGAACACTGATGTATCACATAACAGCTTCAGAACACTGACTCTGATGTATTACATAACAGCTTCAGAACACTGAATCTGATGTATCACATAACAGCTTCAGAACACTGACTTGATGTATCACATACAGCTTCAGAACACTGACTTGTTTGTATCACATAACAGCTTAAAGAACACTGACACTGATGTATCACATAACAGCTTCAGAACACTGACTGATGTATCACATAACAGCTTCAGAACACACTGATGTATCACATAACGGCTTCAGAACACTGACTGATGTATCACATAACAGCTTCAGAACACAGACACTGATGTATCACATAACAGCTTCAGAACACTGATGTATCACATAACAGCTTCAGAACACTGATGTATCACATAAAGCTTCAGACACTGATGTTATCACATAACAGCTTCAGAACACTGACTGATGTATCACATAACAGCTTCAGAACACTGACTCTGATGTATCACATAACAGCTTCAGAACACTGACTCTGATGTATCACATAACAGCTTCAGAACACTGACTTTGATGTATCACATAACAGCTTCAGAACACTGGACTCTGATATATCACATAACGCTTCAGAACACTGACTCTGATGTATCACAAAAACAGCTTCAGAAACACTGACTGATGTATAAATTTAACAGTTTCAGAACACTGACTCTGATGTATCACATAAACTGCTTCAGAACATGACTTGATTATCACATAACAGCTTCAGAACCCCTGACACTGATGTATCACTTAACAGCTTCAGAACAAGGGACTTGATGTATCACAATCAGCTTCAGAACACTGACACTGATGTATCACATAACAGCTTCAGAACCTGACTGATGTATCACAAAACGCTTCAAAAAACCCCATTGATGTATCACATAACAGTTTTGAGAACACTGACTGATGCATCACATAACGCTTCGAACACAGACACTAAATGTATCACATAACAGCTTCAGAACACTGATGTATCACATAACAGCTTCAGAACACTGATGTATCACATAACAGCTTCAGAACACTGACACTGATGTATCATATAACAGCTTCAGAACACTGACTCTGATGTATCACATAACAGCTTCAGACATGACTCTGATGTACCCACATAACAGCTTCAGAACATAAACCTGATGTGTCACATAACAGCTTCAGAACACTGACTCTGATGTATCACATAACAGCTTCAGAACACTGACTGATGTATCACATAACAGCTTCAGAACACTGACTGATGTATCACATAACTGCTTCAGAACACTGACTCTGATGTATCACATAACTGCTTCAGAACACTGACTCTGATGTATCACATAACAGCTTCAGAACACTGACTCTGATGTATCACATAACAGCTTCAGAACACTGCCACTGATGTATCACATAACAGCTTCAGAACACTGACACTGATGTATCACATAACAGATTCGGAACACTGACTGATGTATCACATAACAGCTTCAGAACACTGACTGATGTATCACATAACTGCTTCAGAACACTGACACTGTGTATCACAAAAACAGAATTCAGAACACGGGATGATGTATCACATACAGCTTCAGAACATGACCTTGATGTATCACATAAAAAATTCAAAAACACTGACTGATGTATCACATAACAGCTTCAGAACACTGATGATGTATCATAAACTGTTCAGAACATGACACTGATGTATCACATAACAGATTCAGAACACTGACACTGATGTATCACATAACAGATTCAGAACACTGACTGATGTATCACATAACAGCTTCAGAACACTGACACTGATGTATCACATAACAGATTCAGAACACTGACTGATGTATCACATAACAGATTCAGAACACTGACTGATGTATCACATAACAGCTTCAGAACACTGACTGATGTATTACATAACAGCTTCAGAACACTGACTGATGTATCACATAACAGCTTCAGAACACTGACTGATGTATCACATAACAGCTTCAGAACACTGACTGATGTATCACATAAACTTTGGTATTTAAGTCATCATGTCAGTCATGTACAAACAATAGTGACTTTCAACTTTCTTTAACAATCTGAGGATTTTTTTTTTTTTTGGGGGGGGGGGGTGATTGTAGATAATTGTGAGTTTGAAGTTGAATATAGAAAACTGAGTCATATTGAAAGTTAGGATGAGTCTGCCTTGATAGTTATTGTGAGTTTAGTCATCCCTTATATACTGCACTTCCATTTTATATTAATACTGCATTTCTATTTTAATACTGCATTTCTATTTTAATACTGCATTTCTATTTTAATACTGCATTTCTATTTTAATACTGCATTTCTATTTTAATACTGCATTTCTATTTTAATACTGCTCTTCCATTTTAATACTGCATTTCTATTTTAATACTGCATTAGTCGTGTTTCCTACTTAGAACAAAATAAGTCTTGTTAATGGAGTGTTGTGACTAAGATTTATTCTACAGATTTTTATTAATCAAATTGGAGAAAGTCACTTCTGATCAGAACTAAATCGCTATGTCTGAGTTTTGAGTCATGGGATTAATATACATAATTAATATGTCCATAACGTATGTTCCCTCAAGATCATTGTAAAATATTTATATCATGTACCATGTCAGTGGAACGTCTTCCAACTGAACAAAAGAAACTAATGGAAAAATAAATATATAAAGAAATAACTACGAAAAAATAAGATGATTTTACTTAAAATTTAATAAAAAATATGGCCTTCGGTTCTTGTAGTTGGGCAGGAGTAGGTAAGGTCCAGGATAGATCAGATATTAATGATGTAGGTTATCCTGGGCTGATGGTGATAGTCAGATGGTGATAGTCAGATGGTGATAGTCAGATGGTGATAGTCAGATGGTGATATTCAGATGGTGATTGTCAGATGGTGAGTCAGATGGTTTGGAATCTCCTACCACTTGGATGAAGCACCACAAGTTTAACAGGTAAGGGCCGGTAGTAGTAGAATAATGTTAGTAAGTCCCATTAACAAATGTCTTGCTCCTTTATCTGGCGTCTGTCCTGGATGACCACGCCAGGAACAGAGCTGGTAATAAAGGAAAAATAAACTGGTTACCAATGGTCATGAGAATATAACATTTAAGAATGGAAAAGAATGATAAGTGCCAAAATCATTACTGGTAACCAGCAAACAAAAGAAGGAACAAACAGTAATACTCGTGGTAGATCAACCTACCTGATCAGGAGAAGAGTGGAGGTGAAGTCACTCTCCAAACTTCAACCCACACCAGGTAAGGTCAACACCAGGTAAGGTCAACACTAGGTAAGGTCAACACCAGGTAAGGTCAACACTAGGTAAGGTCAACACCAGGTAAGGTCAACACTAGGTAAGGTCAACACCAGGTAAGGTCAACACTAGGTAAGGTCAACACTAGGTAAGGTCAACACCAGGTAAGGTCAACACTAGGTAAGGTCAACACTAGGTAAGGTCAACACCAGGTAAGGTCAACACTAGGTAAGGTCAACACCAGGTAAGGTCAACACCAGGTAAGGTCAACACCAGGTAAGGTCAACACCAGGTAAGGTCAACACCAGGTAAGGTCAACACCAGGTAAGGTCAATATTACCACGAGTAGAAATTTGAACAAATCAGACACCAAGAACTAGTTTCGCCCCTGCCCGCCCGAGGGGGGGGGGCGACGTAACTCGCTAATGGTTCCTGGTTGTCTGAACAACCTTAATTAACCCCACTCACGCCTACTTTTCCCTCACATACCAAATGTTTGAATAATTTCTTACATATTTGCATAATTAATCATTAACTGCTAGCCAGTCTTAGAGGATAGTTTGTGGGGCCAAGTTTACATATTTTTATGGAACTGAAAGTTAAATTAAAATATATTTTTTCCCGAGATAAATTCTGTCTCGTGAGGCGTCTGAGTCTATCATATCAATGTTGATAATGTAAATTCTGACACAAGATAATGCCTCATCTATTTACTGTCAAAGTTGTGTTTCTTAGCGGTGGGTTTGAGTGACTTCTAAACTGTGTTTGTCATAATTTGGGAAAATAGTGACTATGCAAAAATTTGTGACTTCCACCATGACTCACGAAATAACAACACTGAAAAGAAATCAGGAAATGTTGATTGATTTATGTATATATCTTCTGATTGGCTTCAGCTCTACATACTATTTAACTGCATGAGAAACACTCTGTGTTATTGCTGTCGTGTGTATGACGTACAGGAGACTGGTGTTATGTCTCACGACATCGTAATCACACGAATGCAAACAAACCATACCATGGTTGGGGTTAGAACCCGCGTCGGTCTGGAGTTTTGTGATTCTCTGATCGTGGGTTCTAACCCCCACCTGTGGTATGGTTTGACTGGTGTTATGCTACACGAGGATAACATTCTCGGATCATGAAGTGGTCAAAATACTTTTTGCTGTGTTGATAGACCAACTGGAATGTCAGAGAGACCCTCGTGTCGTTATGACTCCCAGTTCGACCACTCTGCTGTGTATAACGTGCTCAACATGGTACAGTAAATACACCGAGATGTGTATGTCTCTCTGTATATAATTATAGTCCAACTTCTATTTTAGGGATTAAAGTAATCTTAACTGGTGGTAAATACAGTGAACATGTGACATGCAACTTTAATGACCCTGGTGTAGTGGTTAGACTTTAAGCACAATTAACTACCCAACCATCCAGACGTCAGCAAGCGGACGTTACCGTAATGAGTTCACATTCTAGCGAACATGATTACTCATCACAGAACTTTACTCATGACAGAACTCAAGTGAGTAAGTAAACCATTTGCTGTTTTCAGTACGACTGTTTAATATCAGGAAATCCTGTGATGAGCTGGCAGAATAAATCCTGAGAGGAGCTGACAGAATAAATCCTGAGAGGAGCTGACAGAATAAATCCAGAGAGGAGCTGACAGAATAAATCCTGAGAGGAGCTGACAGAATAAATCCTGAGAGGAGCTGACAGAATAAATCCTGAGAGGAGCTGACAGAATAAATCCTGAGAGGAGCTGACAGAATAAATCCTGAGAGGAGCTGACAGAATAAATCCTGAGAGGAGCTGACAGAATAAATCCTGAGAGGAGCTGACAGAATAAATCCTGAGAGGAGCTGACAGAATAAATCCTGAGAGGAGCTGACAGAATAAATCCTGAGAGGAGCTGACAGAATAAATCCTGAGAGGAGCTGACAGAATAAATCCTGAGAGGAGCTGACAGAATAAATCCTGGAATGAACTGACAGAATAAAACCTGAGAGGAGCCGATAGAATAAATCCAGTTACTGGCTGATAAATAAATCCTGGGATGACAAGACAAAATAACTTCTCAGATGAGCTGACAAATTATATACATAGCAACTACGTTGTGTTAATTATAGAGACCGAACTGTTGCAGGATGCATCATGCAACATGTTAATTATAGAGACCGAACTGTTGCAGGATGCATCATGCAACATGTTAATTATAGAGACCGAACTGTTGCAGGATGCATCATGCAACATGTTAATTATAGAGACGGAACTGTTGCAGGATGCATCATGCAACATGTTAATTATAGAGACGGAACTGTTGCAGGATGCATCATGCAACATATTAATTATAGAGACGGAACTGTTGCAGGATGCATCATGCAACATGTTAATTATAGATACGGAACTGTTGCAGGATGCATCATGCAACATGTTAATTATAGAGACCGAACTGTTGCAGGATGCATCATGCAACATGTTAATTATAGAGACGGAACTGCTGCAGGATGCATCATGCAACATGTTAATTATAGAGACGTAACTGTTGCAGGATGCATCATGCAACATGTTAATTATAGATACGGAACTGTTGCAGGATGCATCATGCAACATGTTAATTATAGAGACCGAACTGTTGCAGGATGCATCATGCAACATGTTAATTATAGAGACGGAACTGTTGCAGGATGCATCATGCAACATGTTAATTATAGAGACGGAACTGCTGCAGGATGCATCATGCAACATGTTAATCTGTTTAACAACCTGAGTTATGAATACGTGGAAGAGCACCCACACCCCACACCCACACCCTCACCCACACCCACACCAACAACCACAACCACACCCACACCCACACCCACACCCACACCCCACACCCACCACCACAACCCACACCCACACCACACCACAACCACACCCACAACCACACCACAACCACACCCACAACCACACCCACGCCCACACCCAAACCCCCACACCCAACCCTCACCCACACCCACAACCACAACCACACTCACACCCACACCAACACCCACACCCACACCCACACCCACACCCCTCACACCCACACCCACACACACACCCGCACCCACACCCACACCCCACCCACACCCACACCCACAACCACAAACACACCCAAATCCACACCCACACCCCTCACACCACACCAACACCCACACCACACCCACAACCACACAGCACCCACACCCACACCCCCAAACCCACACCCACACCAACACCTCCACACCCACACCCAACATACCCACGCCCCACCCCCACACCCACAACCACACCCACACCCACACCCACACCCACACCCCCACCTACACCCACACCCACACCCCACCACCCCACGCCCACACCCGCACCTCCACACCCAACACCCACACCCACACCCACACCCATATCCACACCCACACCCACAACCCCCACACCACACCAACACCCCTGACACACACAACAACACCCACACCCATACCCACACCCCAACACCCACAACCACACCCACACCACACCCACACACCCACACCCCCAACCACAACCACAACCACAACCACAACCACACAAACGCCCCTCACACCCACTCCCACACCCACACTCACACCCACACCCACACCTAAACCCACTCCCCCATACCCACACCCACACCCACAACCCCTCACCCACACCCACACGCACACCCACACGCAAACCCACACGAGTCATAGGGATGTTAGGAAGTATTTCTTCAGTCATAGAGTCGTCAGGAAGTGGAATAGCCTAGCAAGTGATGTAGTGGAATCAGAGACAATACATAGCTTTAAGACGAGGTATGACAAAGCTCTGGAAGCAGAGAGAGAGAGGACCTAATTGCGATCAGTGAAGAGGCGGGGCCAGGAACTGAGTCTCGACCCCTGCAACCACAATTAGGTGAGTACAATTAGTTGAGTACACACACACACAAACACATACACACACAAACACACACACACACACACACAGACAAACACACACACACACACACACACACAACACACACACACACACACACACACACACACACACACACACACACACACACACACACAAAAACACACACACAAACACACACACTCACACACACACACACACATACACACACACACATACACACACATACACACACACACACACAATACACACACTCACAGATACACACACACACATACACACACACATACACACACAAACACACAACACACATACAAACACACACACAAACACACACACACACACACACACACACACACACACACACACACACAACACACACACACACCCACACACCCACACACCCACACACAGGGAAGACATGATAACGACATATAAAATACTGCGCGGAATAGACGAGGTGGACAAAGACGGGATGTTCCAGAGATGGGACACAGACACAAGAGGTCACAATTGGAAGTTGAAGACTCAGATGAATCAAAGGGATGTTAGGAAGTATTTCTTCAGTCATAGAGTAGTCAGGCCAAGGAATAGCCTAGAAAGTGACGTAGTGGAGGCAGGAACCATACATAGTTTTAAGGCGAGGTATGATAGAGCTCATGGGGCAGGGAGAGAGAGGACCTAGTAGCAATCAGCGAAGAGGCGGGGTCAGGAGCTGTGAATCGACCCCTGCAACCACAATTAGGTGAGTACAACAAACTACTGTCATTACGTACTACGTCTTATCTTGTGTAATTCTTATAATATATATATTACCTATTACCAACCTTTTCAAAAACAAACATTGAGGGCGACCCATCACCTGGCGCCCCAGACTTACCTACTACTCCCTCTACAACCACGTACCATCACCATTTATCCCTGGCATCCCAGACTTACCTACTACTCCCTCTACAACCGCGTACCATCACCATTTATCACTGGCATCCCAGACTTACCTACTACTCCCTCTACAACCACGTACCATCACTATTTATCCCTGGCATCCCAGACTTACCTACTACTCCCTCTACAACCACGTACCATCATCATTTATCCCTGGCGCCCCAGACTTACCTACTACTCTCTCTACAACCGCGTACCATCATCATTTATCCCTGGCGCCCCAGACTTACCTACTACTCCCTCTACAACCACGTACCATCATCATTTATCCCTGGCATCCCAGACTTACCTACTACTCCCTCTACAACCACGTACCATCATCATTTATAACTGGCACCCCAGACTTACCTACTACTCCCTCTACAACCACGTACCATCATCATTTATAACTGGCATCCCAGACTTACCTACTACTCCCTCTACAACCACGTACCATCATCATTTATAACTGGCATCCCAGACTTACCTACTACTCCCTCTACAACCACGTACCATCATCATTTATAACTGGCACCCCAGACTTACCTACTACTCCCTCTCAACCACCACGTACCATCATCATTTATAACTGGCATCCCAGACTTACCTACTACTCCCTCTACAACCACGTACCATCACCATTTATCACTGGCATCCCAGACTTACCTACTACTCCCTCTACAACCGCGTACCATCACCATTTATCCCTGGCATCCCAGACTTACCTACTACTCCCTCTACAACCACGTACCATCACCATTTATCACTGGCACCCCAGACTTACCTACTACTCCCTCTACAACCGCGTACCATCACAATTTATCCATGGCATCCCAGACTTACCTACTACTCCCTCTACAACCGCGTACAATCACCATTTATCCCTGGCATCCCAGACTTACCTACTACTCCATCTACAACTGCGTACCATCACAATTTATCCCTGGCATCCCAGACTTACCTACTACTCCCTCTACAACCGCGTACCATCATCATTTATCCCTGGCACCTCAGACTTACCTACTACTCCCTCTACAACCGCGTACCATCATCATTTATCCCTGGCACCCCAGACTTACCTACTACTCCCTCTACAACCGCGTACCATCACCATTTATCCCTGGCACCCCAGACTTACCTACTACTCCCTCTACAACCGCGTACCACCATCATTTATCCCTGGCACCTCAGACTTACCTACTACTCCCTCTACAACCGCGTACCATCATCATTTATCCCTGGCACCCCAGACTTACCTACTACTCCCTCTACAACCGCGTACCATCACCATTTATCCCTGGCACCCCAGACTTACCTACTACTCCCTCTACAACCGCGTACCATCATCATTTATCCCTGGCACCCCAGACTTACCTACTACTCCCTCTACAACCGCGTACCATCATCATTTATCCCTGGCACCTCAGACTTACCTACTACTCCCTCTACAACCGCGTACCATCATCATTTATCCCTGGCACCCCAGACTTACCTACTACTCCCTCTACAACCGCGTACCATCACCATTTATCCCTGGCACCCCAGACTTACCTACTACTCCCTCTACAACCGCGTACCATCATCATTTATCCCTGGCACCTCAGACTTACCTACTACTCCCTCTACAACCGCGTACCATCACCATTTATCCCTGGCACCCCAGACTTACCTACTACTCCCTCTACAACCGCGTACCATCATCATTTATCCCTGGCACCCCAGACTTACCTACTACTCCCTCTGGCAATATAAACACAAATGCAGTATAATGTGATCCTTTATTGACTACGTTTCGCCCACACAGTGGGCTTTTTCAAGTCACAGACAGAACTACCTGGGGTGGAAGGAACGCGAGTATTTATAGTCCGGCTGAGGTCAGGTGAAGAATGCTGCATCTGATGATGTACCGAGTGGGGTTGTAGAGTTTAAAAACTTGGGTAGCTTGGAAAGGAGACTGGACAAGTTTGTGAGCAGACCTTCTACAGTGTTCTTATGTGGGATAGCGATGAAGAAGTTTCTTGGCAAGTGGTTCAGCTATGTTATAGAAGCCACTATTCTGGTTGAAGTTGTCGGATATAGAAATAAGTGATGATTCCAGGATTCTTCGGTATTGAGTGTTGTCTTCTGTGGCGATAAGTCTTGAGTTTCTGTAGTTTATCAAGTGGTTGTGTGAATTACGGTGTTGTACGCATGCATTCCTTGTGTCGTCAGACCTGCTTGCGTATTGGTGTTCTGAAATACGTGTTTGGAGGTCCCTTGATGTTTCGCCCACGTATAACTTGTTGCAGTCATTACAAGGAAATTATGTATACCCCTGCAGAGGATGGTGGCTTGTCCTGCCTACTACTGGTGATGTCCTTGATGATCGTGGTTGTGGAGGTAGATACTTGGAATGATGTTTTGGCAAAGATGTTGGAAACATGTTTGGCAATGGAGTTGGTGGGAAGGACTATGTATCTCTTCTCGGCAGTGTCTTCTCTGGGTGTGTTGAAGATGTTTAGTGCTCGCCGTCTGCAGTCTCTGATGAAGTGACGAGGATAGTGGAGTTTGAAGATGCAGACGGCGAGCACTTAAACATCTTCAACACACCCAGAGAAGACACTGCCGAGAAGAGATACATAGTCCTTCCCACCAACTCCATTGCCAAACATGTTTCCAACATCTTTGCCAAAACATCATTCCAAGTATCTACCTCCACAACCACGATCATCAAGGACTTCACCAGTAGTAGGCAGGACAAGCCTCCATCCTCTGCAGGGGTATACATAATCCCTTGTAATGACTGCAACAAGTTATACGTGGGCGAAACATCAAGGGACCTCCAAACACGTATTTCAGAACACCAATACGCAAGCAGGTCTGACGACACAAGGAATGCCTGCGTACAACACCGTAATTCACACAACCACTTGATAAACTACAGAAACTCAAGACTTATCGCCACAGAAGACAACACTCAATACCGAAGAATCCTGGAATCATCACTTATTTCTATATCCGACAACTTCAACCAGAATAGTGGCTTCTATAACATAGCTGAACCACTTGCCAAGAAACTTCTTCATCGCTATCCCACATAAGAACACTGTAGAAGGTCTGCTCACAAACTTGTCCAGTCTCCTTTCCAAGCTACCCAAGTTTTTAGACTCTACAACCCAACTCGGTACATCATCAGATGCAGCATTCTTCACCTGACCTCAGCCGGACTATAAATACTCGCGTTCCTTCCACCCCAGGTAGTTCTGTCTGTGACTTGAAAAAGCCCACTGTGTGGGCGAAACGTAGTCAATAAAGGATATCATTATACTGCATTTGTGTTTATATTGCCATTGTGTCGGTATTTTATACCATTTATTTCCACTACTCCCTCTAAAACAGCGTACCATCATCATTTATCCCTGGCACCCCAGACTTACCTACTACTCCCTCTACAACCACGTACCATCATCATTTATCCCTGGCACCATCAACTTACCTACTACTCCCTCTCACAACCGACGTACCATCATCATTTATCCCTGGCACCCCAGACTTACCTACTACTCCCTCTACAACCACGTACCATCATCATTTATCCCTGGCACCCCAGACTTACCTACTACTCCCTCTACAACCGCATACCATCATCATTTATCCCTGGCACCCCAGACTTACCTACTACTCCCTCTAGAACCGCATACCATCATCATTTATCCCTGGCACCCCAGACTTACCTACTACTCCCTCTACAACCACGTACCATCACCATTTATCCCTGGCACCTCAGACTTACCTACTACTCCCTCTACAACCACGTACCATCACTATTTATCCCTGGCACCCGAGACTTACCTACTACTCCCTCTACAACCGCGTACCATCACCATTTATCCCTGGCATCCCAGACTTACCTACTACTCCATCTACAACCGCGTACCATCACCATTTATCACTGGCATCCCAGACTTACCTACTACTCCATCTACAACCGCGTACCATAACCATTTATCCCTGGCATCCCAGACTTACATACTACTCCCTCTACAACCGCGTACCATCACCATTTATCCCTGGCATCCCAGACTTACCTACTACTCCATCTACAACCGTGTACCATAACCATTTATCCCTGGCGCCCCAGACTTACATACTACTCCCTCTACAACCGCCTACCATCACCATTTATCCCTGGCATCCCAAACTTACCTACTACTCCCTCTGCAAACGCATACCATCATCATTTATCCCTGGCACCCCAAACTTATCTACTACTCCCTCTAAAACCGCGTACCATCACCATTTATCCCTGGCATCCCAGACTTACCTACTACTCCCTCTACAACCGCGTACCATAACCATTTATCATTGGCGCCCAAGACTTACCTACTACTCCCTCTACAACCGCGTACCATCACCATTTATCCCTGGCATCCCAGACTTACCTACTACTCCCTCTACAACCGCGTACCCTAACCATTTATCATTGGCGCCCAAGACTTACCTACTACTCCCTCTACAACCGCGTACCATCACCATTTATCCCTGGCATCCCAGACTTACCTACTACTCCCTCTACAACCGCGTACCATAACCATTTATCCCTGGCGCCCCAGACTTACCTACTACTCCCTCTACAACCGCGTACCATCACCATTTATCACTGGCACCCCAGACTTACCTAGTACTCCCTCTACAACCGCCTACCATCACCATTTATCCCTGGCATCCCAAACTTACCTACTACTCCCTCTGTAACCGCATACCATCATCATTTATCCCTGGCATCCCAAACTTACCTACTACTCCCTCTGTAACCGCATACCATCATCATTTATCCCTGGCACTCCAAACTTACCTACTACTCCCTCTACAACCGCGTACCATCATCATTTATCCCTGGCACCCCAGACTTACCTACTACTCCCTCTACAACCGCGTACCATAACAATTTATCCCTGGCATCCCAGACTTACCTACTACTCCCTCTACAACCGCGTACCATAACAATTTATCCCTGGCATCCCAGACTTACCTACTACTCCCTATACAACAGCTTGTCCCACTTAATATACATAAAGCATGCAGTGGGTCGCTGTGCCTCCACTAGTGTAGCAAGTTCCCGGACACGTAGTGTTAATCTGTGAAGCAGCATCACTGACACATCTTCTATGTAAGTTAATGGAGAAGATATCCTTTCAAAGACGGCGTCCTGATGCTGGAGAAGCATCCTCCCATCACATCAATCTTGTTCATCTCCCAGGTAATGCACCCTCCCATCACATCAATCTTGTTCATCTCCCAGGTCATGCATCCTCCCATCACATCAATCTTGTTCATCTCCCAGGTCATGCACCCTCCCATCACATCAATCTTGTTCATCTCCCAGGTCATGCACCCTCCCATCACATCAGTCTTGTTCATCTCCCAGGTCATGCACCCTCCCATCACATCAATCTTGTTCATCTCCCAGGTCATGCATCCTCCCATCACATCAATCTTGTTCATCTCCCAGGTCATGCACCCTCCCATCACATCAATCTTGTTCATCTCCCAGGTCATGCATCATCCCATCACATCAATCTTGTTCATCTCCCAGGTCATGCACCCTCCCATGACATCAATCTTGTTCATCTCCCAGGTCATGCACCATCCCATCACATCAAACTTGTTCATCTCCCAGGTCATGCATCCTCCCATCACATCAAAATTGTTCATCTCCCAGGTCATGCATCCTCCCATCACATCAAACTTGTTCATCTCCCAGGTCATGCATCCTCCCATCACATCAAACTTGTTCATCTCCCAGGTCATGCATCCTCCCATCACAACAAACTTGTTCATCTCCCAGGTCATGCATCCTCCCATCACATCAAACTTGTTCATCTCCCAGGTCATCCATCCTCCTATCACATCAAACTTGTTCATCTCCCAGGTCATGCATCCTTCCATCACATCAAACTTGTTCATCTCCCAGGTCATGCACCCTCCCATGACATCAAAATTGTTAATCTCCCAGGTCATGTATCCTCCCATCACATCAAACTTGTTCATCTCCCAGGTCATGCATCCTCCCATCACATCAAACTTGTTCATCTCACAGGTCATGCATCCTCCCATCACACCAATCTTGTTCATCACCCAGGTCATGCATCCTCCCATCACATCAAAATTTTTCATCTCCCAGGTCATGAATCCTCCCATCACATCAAACTTGTTCATCTGCCAGGTCATGCATCCTCAAATCACATCAAAATTGTTCATCTCCCAGGTCATGCATCCTCCCATCATATCAAACTTGTTCATCTCCCAGGTCATGCATCCTCCCATCACATCAAACTTGTTCATCTCCCAGGTCATGCATCCTTCCATCACATCAAACTTGTTCATCTCCCAGGTCATGCATCCTCCCATCACATCAAACTTCTTCATCTCCCAGGTTATGCACCCACCCATCACATCAATCTTGTTCATCTCCCAGGTCATGCATCCTCCCATCACATCAATCTTGTTCATCTCCCAGGCCATGCATCCTCCCATCACATCAAACTTGTTCATTTCCCAGGTCATGCTTCCTCCCATCACATCAAACTTGTTCATCTCCCAGGTCATTCGTCCTCCCATCACGTCAAACTTGTTCATCTCCCAGGTCATGCATCCTCCCATCACATCAAACGTGTTCATCTCCCAGGTCATGCATCCTCCCATCACATCAAACTTGCTCATCTCCCAGGTCATGCACCCTCCCATCACATCAAACTTGTTCATCTCCCAGGTCATGCATCCTCCCATCACATCAATCTTGTTCATCTCCTAGGTCATGCATCCTCCCATAACATCAAACTTGCTCATCTCCCAGGTCATGCACCCTCCCATCACATCAAACTTGTTCATCTCCCAGGTCATGCATCCTCCCATCACATCAAAATTGTTCATCTCCCAGGTCATGCACCATCCCATCACATCAAACTTGTTCATCTCCCAGGTTATGCATCCTCCCATCACATCAAACTTGTTCATCTCACAGGTCATGCATCCTCCCATCACATCAATCTTGTTCATCTCCCAGGTCATGCACCCTCCCATCACATCAAACTTGTTCATCTCCCAGGTCATGCACTCTCCCATCACAGCAATCTTGTTCATCTCCCAGGTCATGCACCCTCCCATCACATCAATCTTATTCATCTCCCATTTCATGTATCCTCCCATCACATCAATCCTGTTCATCTCCCAGGTCATGCACCCACCAATCACATCAATCTTATTCATCTCCCAGGTAATACATCCTCCCATCACATCAATCTTATTCATCTCCCATTTCATGCATCCTCCCATCCCATCAATCTTGTTCATCTCCCAGGTCATGAACCCACCAATCACATCAATCTTGTTCATCTCCCAGGTCATGCATCCTCCCATCACATCAAACTTGTTCATCTCCCAGTTCATGCACCCTCCCATCACATCAAACTTGTTCATCTCCCAGGTCATGCATCCTCCCATCACATCAATCTTGTTCATCTCCCAGGTCATGCATCCTCCCATCACATAATCTTGTTCATCTCCCAGGTCATGCACCTTCCCATCACATCAAACTTGTTCATCTCCCAGGTCATGCACCCTCCCATCACATCAAACTTGTTCATCTCCCAGGTCATGCATCCTCCCATCACATCAAACTTGTTCATCTCCCAGGTCATGTACCCTCCCATCACGTCAAACTTGTTCATCTGCCAGGTCATGCACCCTCCCATTACATCAATCTTGTTCATCTCCCAGGTTATGCATCCTCCCATCACATCAAACTTGTTCATCTCCCAGGTCATGCACCCTCCCATCGCATCAAACTTGTTCATCTCCCAGGTCATGCACCCTCCCATCACATCAAACTTGTTCATCTCCCAGGTCATGCACCCTCCCATCACATCCATCTTGTTCATCTCCCAGGTCATGCACCCTCCCATCACATCAAACTTGTTCATCTCCCAGGTCATGCACCCTCCCATCACATCCATCTTTTTCATCTCCCAGGTCATGCACCCTCCCATCACATCCATCTTTTTCATCTCCCAGGTCATGCACCCTCCCATCACATCAAACTTGTTCATCTCCCAGGTCATGCACCCTACCATCACATCCATCTTGTTCATCTCCCAGGTCATGCACCCTCCCATCACATCAAACTTGTTCATCTCCCAGGTCATGCACCCTACCATCACATCCATCTTGTTCATCTCCCAGGTCATGCACCCTCCCATCACATCAAACTTTTTCATCTCCCTGGTCATGCACCCTCCCATCACATCAAACTTGTTCATCTCCCAGGTCATGCACCCTCCCATCACATCAAACTTGTTCATCTCCCAGGTCATGCACCCTACCATCACATCCATCTTGTTCATCTCCCAGGTCATGCACCCTCCCATCACATCAAACTTGTTCATCTCCCTGGTCATGCACCCTCCCATCACATCCATCTTGTTCATCTCCCAGGTCATGCACCCTCCCATCACATCAAACTTGTTCATCTCCCAGGTCATGCACCCTCCCATCACATCAAACCTGTTCATCTCCCAGGTCATGCACCCTCCCATCACATCAAACTTGTTCATCTCCCAGGTCATGCACCCTCCCATCACATCAAGCTTGTTCATCTCCCAGGTCATGCACCCTCCCATCACATCAAACTTGTTCATCTCCCAGGTCATGCACCCCCCATCACATCAAACCTGTTCATCTCCCAGGTCATGTTGGATTCCTTCCCAATTAATTGGTTCAACAAATTAACAAAAAAGTCAGGTGATAATTGGACAGAAGAAGAGTGGTGCTCTTGGAGCAGAATATTTATATAAGCAAGAATCATTACTGGTTTCATTGAGGAAATACCATTTTCCATCATTTTACTTAATTTCTTTTACAAGATTAACAGCAGCAATGTAGGAGAGAGCTTAAATACTGATTTTTCAGAATGTCTGTTCTCTGGGTGATAGCACGAGAGGTTATGGATACATAAAAGGCCTACAAACTAGGCCCGAAAGATTGTTAAGGTGAATTTATCTGACCTTTTACCCAGGATATGACACTATCTCTGTTGTCCTCAGTAAGTGGATAACCTGTCTCTGTTGTCCTCAGTAAGTGGATAATCTGTCTATCACTGTTATCCTCAGTAAGTGGATAATCTGTCTATCTCGGTTGTCCTCAGTAAGTGGATAATCTGTTCATCTCTGTTGTCCACAGTAAGTGGATAATCTGTCTGTCTCTGTTGTCCTCAGTAAGTGGATAATCTATCTCGGTTGTCCACAGTAATTGGATAATCTGTCTATCACTGTTATCATCGGTAAGTGGATAATCTGTCTATCACTGTTATCATCAGTAAGTGGATAATCTGTCTATCTCGGTTGTCCTCAGTAAGTGGATAATCTGTCTGTCTCTGTTGTCCACAGAAAGTGGATAATCTGTCTATCTCTGTTGTCCACAATAAGTGGATAATCTATCTCGGTTGTCTTCAGTAAGTGGATAATCTGTCTATCTCTGTTGTCCACAGTAAGTGGATAATCTGTCATTCTCTGTTGTAAACAGTAAGTGGATAATCTGTCTATCTCTGTTCTCCTCAGTAAGTGGAAAATCTATCTCTGTTGTTCACAGTAAGTGGATAATCTGTCTATCACTGTTGTCCTCAGTAAGTGGATAATCTGTCTCTGTTGTCCTCAGTAAGTGGATAATCTGTCTCTGTTGTCCTCAGTAAGTGAATAATCTGTCTATGTTGTCCTCAGTAAGTGGATAATCTGTCTATGTTGTCCTCAGTAAGAGGATAATCTGTCTTTGTTGTCCACAGTAAGTGGATAATCTGTCTATGTTGTCCTCAGTAAGTGAAAAATTTGTCTATGTTGTCCTCAGTAAGTGGATAATTTGTCTATGTTGTCCTCAGTAAGTGGATAATCTGTCTATGTTGTCCTCAGTAATTGAATAATCTGTCTATGTTGTTCTCAGTAAGTGAATAATCTGTCTATGTTGTTCTCAGTAAGTGAATAATCTGTCTATGTTGTCCTCAGTAAGTGAATAATCTGTCTATGTTGTCCTCAGTAAGTGAATAATCTGTCTATGTTGTTCTCAGTAACTGAATAATCTGTCTATGTTGTTCTCAGTAAGTGAATAATCTGTCTATGTTGTTCTCAGTAAGTGAATAATCTGTCTATGTTGTTCTCAGTAAGTGAATAATCTGTCTATGTTGTCCTCAGTAAGTGAATAATCTGTCTATGTTGTCCTCAGTAAGTGAATAATCTGTCTATGTTGTTCTCAGTAAGTGAATAATCTGTCTATGTTGTTCTCAGTAAGTGAATAATCTGTCTATGTTGTTCTCAGTAAGTGAATAATCTGTCTATGTTGTTCTCAGTAAGTGAATAATCTGTCTATGTTGTTCTCAGTAAGTGATAATCTGTCTATGTGTTCTCAGTAAGTGAATATCTGTCCTATGTTGTTCTCAGTAAGTGAATAATCTGTCTATGTTGTTCTCAGTAAGTGAATAATCTGTCTATGTTGTCCTCAGTAAGTGAATAATCTGTCTATGTTGTCCTCAGTAAGTGAATAATCTGTCTATGTTGTTCTCAGTAAGTGAATAATCTGTCTATGTTGTTCTCAGTAAGTGAATAATCTGTCAATGTTGTCCTCAGTAAGTGGATAATTAAGAACACAGTGATCAAGCCACCATAAGACTGATCATATACTTTGCACCTGTCAGACTGGAACAGCAGCTTGAAACAAGCCTGGCTGGTACAGCAAGAGCTTGTAACAAGCCTAGCTGGTACAACAGGAGCTTGTAACAAGCCTAGCTGGTACAACAGGAGCTTGTAACAAGCCTAGCTGGTACAACAGCAGCTTGTAACAAGCATGGCTCGTACAACAGCAGCTTGTAACAGCCCTGGCTGGTACAACAGGAGCTTGTAACAAGCCTGGCTGGTACAACAGGAGCTTGTAACAAGCCTGGCAGGTACAACAGGAGCTTGTAACAAGCCTGGCTGGTAAAAACAGGACTTGTAACAAGCCTGGCTGGTAAAACAGCAGCTTGTAACAAGCCTGGCTGGTACAACAAGAGCTTGTAACAAGACTGGTTGGTACAACAGGAGCTTGTAACAAACCTGGCTGGTACAACAGCAGCTTGTAACAAGCCTGGCTGGTACAACAGGAGCTTGTAACAAGCCTGGTTGGAACAACAGGAGTTTGTAACAAGCCTGGATGGTACAATAGGAGCTTGTAACAAGCCTGGCTGGTACAACAGGAGCTTGTAACAAGCCTGGCTGGTACAACAGGAGCTTGTAACAAGCCTGGCTGGTACAACAGGAGCTTGTAACAAGCCTGGCTGGTACAACAGGAGCTTGTAACAAGCCTGGCTGGTACAACAAGAGCTTGTAAAAAAGCCGGCTGGTACAACAGGACTTGTAACACACCTGGGTGGTACAACAGCAGCATGTACAAGCCGGCTGTACAAGGGAGATTTAAAAAGCCCGGCTGGTCAACATTAGCTTGTAATAAACCTGGCTGGTAAAACAAAGCTTTTTAACAAGCTTGCTGGTCAAAAGGGCTGAAAAAAGCCGGTGGGACAAAAGCGCTTTTAACAAGCCCGGGGGGTACAACAGGAGCTTGTAACAAGCCGGGGTTCAACAGGGGCTTGTAACAAGCCGGGCCGGTACAACGGACTTTAACAAACTGGCGGTACAACAGGACTTTTAAACAAACCTGGCGAAAACAGGGGCTTTTAACAACCTGGGGATACAACAGCAGCTTTTTAAAAAAGCCTGCTGGTACAACAGGAGCTTGTAACAAGCTGGGTGGTGCAAAAACAGTTGTAACAACCTTGCGGTACAACAGAGCTTGTAAAAAAAACCTGGCTGGTACAACAGGGGCTTTTAACAACCTGGGCCGGTACAAAAGCATCTTTTCCTTCAGAAGCTGCTCCTGCAGAAGCACGGTGCTCCTTCAGAAGCTGCTCCTTTCAGAAGCTGCTCCTTCCCACAGAACAGACCTCCGAGCCTCCTTAGCAACACCCGCTCGCTCCTTCCTACTAGAAGAAGCTCCTTCAGTAGCTGCTCCTTAGAGTGCTCCTCAGAAGCTGACTCCTTCAGGAAGCTGACTCCTTTCAGAAGCTGCTCTTCAGAAGCTGCTCCTTCAGAAGCTGCTCCTTCAGAAGCTGCTCCTTCAGAAGCTGCTCCTTCAGAAGCTGCTCCTTCAGAAGCTGCTCTCTTCAGACTGAGCTTTAGGCATCCCTTTCAGAAGCTGCTCCTCAGATAAGAGAAGCTCCTTAGGAAGAAGCTCTTCAGAAGAAGAGGAGCTCCTTCAGAGGAAGCTCCATCAGAGGAATCTTCTCTGAGTGAGGAAACGCGCCTTCAGAAGAAGCTACTTTCAAAAAGAAGCTCCTTCAGAGGATCTGCCTTCAGAGGAAGCTCCTTCAAAGGATCAGTAAATATCATGGTCATGCTCTTACAAGTAGGCGAGGATTCACTTTAAAGGTAGAATGTACCTTGCAAAAACCCACATAAACCTTGATTTCCGGCGCTGTGTTAGCTGTTTACCAGACGTAAACATCAGCTCTTGTGAAAATAATCCCGGTGTCAGAGCTGGCGTCACCTGCTGTGGCACCGATGCTCCCAACTCATCACTCAACCATTGTCAGTGTGTGGGAGCGTATGACAACGCATGGTGAATGTGATGGGTGCGTGGGTGAGTGTGTGGGGTTGTGTGATGGTAAGTGTCTGTTAAAGAAGAGGTTGTGTGAGTAAGTCGGTGCGGGAGTGAGAGTGGGTGTGGGAGGCGGATGTTAAGATGGGTAAGACACAAGTTACTGAGGCGACATTCTTGACTCAGGACGAGGGTACACACAGGCAAGGGTCCCCAGGAAGTAATTTAAATGGGCGACATTCCTCACATTACCAGGCTATAACGTGAGGGGCCCTTGCAGGCGGTAAATATGTGTTTCAGAACTCGCTCCTCCCTCCTTCCCTGCCAACACACACGCACACGCTACTAAACTCGCGCGATATTAGTGAGAGGACACACATACACACACATATACGACAAACCTCCTGTAGCTAGGAGAAAGTGGACCTACCTGGAGAGGAATTCGGGGGTCAACGTCCCCGCGGCCAGGTCTGTGACCAGGCTCATGGTGGATAGTTCAGGTCTGATCAACAGGCTGTTACTGACTGGTACACACGCAAACCCGACGTACAACCTACAGCCGGATGGTCAGGTACTGACTTTAGGTGCCTGTCCAGAGCCTTCTTGAAGACAGCCAGGGGTCTATTGGTATCCCCTTATGATGCTGAGGGGAAGTTGAACAGTTTGGGCCTCAGTCACATATTGATATTGTGTTGTCTCTTAGTTTACACGATGGCGCCCCTACTTTTCTTTGGGGAATGTTTGTATCTCCTGCTTTCGTAGAGGTGATTTTTGGTGTGGAGGTTTGGTATCTAAACCCTTACGTTTTGTCCATGTTATATTATCATATATCTGTCTCGCCTGCGTTCAGGGAATACAAATCAAGGGCTTCAACCGTTCTCAGTAATTTTAGGTCGCTTAGGTAATTATGTGGCCGTGAAAAGTTCTTTGTATACTTCTCCAGGGCAGCAAATGTCACTTGCCTAGAACTGGGACAGTTAGTGTACAGCAGTATTCAGCCTAGAGTGAAATAGCAGTTTGAAGAGAATCATCATGGGCTTGGCGTCCCTAGTTTTGAAGGTTCTCATTATCCATCCTATCATTTTTCTAGCAGATGAGGTAGATACATTGTTGGTGGGTCTTTGATGTGAGATCACTCTGACATTATCACTTCCAGGTCTTTCACAATAGTTAATCACTCTATTGTCTGGTTATAATTTGTTGTATAACCTGATACTATCTTAATTCCCTCAAGTTTTCCATATCTGAGTAGTTGAATTATCTCTTCATTAAACTTTATATTGTTGTCAGCGGCCTATTTCAAGATTTGGTTGATGTCCGGTGGGAGGGATGTTACTGGCGGTTTGTCTCCATGGTGGTCACTGTTCATGGTGAACCCGGGTGGGCGTTGGTGGTGTCTTCCATGGTGGTCTTGTCATGTGATCCGGTGGGAGTCTGGCCCGGTGTCTTCCCATGGTGGTCACTTGTCATGGGATCCCGGTGGGAGTTATGGTGGGCTTCATGGTGGTCACTGTCAATGGTGATCCCGGTGGGAGTCTGGCGGTGTCTTCCATGGTGGTCACTGTCATGGTGATCCCGGTGGGAGTCTGGCGGTGTCTTCCATGGTGGTCACTGTCATGGTGATCCCGGTGGGAGTGGTGGTGTCTTCCTTGGTGGTCTCTGGCATGGTTGATCACGGTGGGTGTCTGGCCAGGTGTTCATGGTGGTCACTGTCATGTGATCCCGGTGGGAGTCTGGCGGTGGTCTTCCATGGTGGTCACTGTCATGTGATCCGGTGGGTGTTCTATGGCGGTGATCTCCATGGTGGTACTGTCATGGTGATCCCGGTGGGAGTCTGGCGGTGTCTTCCATGGTGGTCACTGTCATGGTGATCCCGGTGGGAGTCTGGCGGTGTCTTCCATGGTGGTCACTGTCATGGTGATCCCGGTGGGAGTCTGGCGGTGTCTCCCATGGTGGTCACTGTCATGGTGATCCCGGTGGGAGTCTGGCGGTGTCTCCCATGGTGGTCACTGTCATGGTGATCCCGGGCTGGAGTACTCTGGGCGAGTGTCTCACCATGGTGGTCACTGTTCTTGGTGATCCAGGTGGGAGTCTGGCGGTGTCTCCCATGGTGGTCACTGTCATGGTGATCCCGGTGGGAGTCTGGCGGTGTCTCCCATGGTGGTCACTGTCATGGTGATCCCGGTGGGAGTCTGGCGGTGTCTTCCATGGTGGTCACTGTCATGGTGATCCCGGTGGGAGTCTGGCGGTGTCTTCCATGGTGGTCACTGTCATGGTGATCCCGGTGGGAGTCTGGCGGTGTCTTCCATGGTGGGTAACCTGTCATGGTGATCCCGGTGGGGTCTGGCGGTGTCTCCATGGATGGTCACTGTCATGGTGACCGGAGGGTGTCTGGCGGTGTCTTCCATGGTGGTCAAAGTCATGGTTGCTCCCGCGTGGGAGTCTGGCAGGTGTCTTCCATTGTGGTCACTGTCATGGTGTGATCCCGGTGGGAGTTGTGCGGTGTCTACCATGGTGGTTCACTGTCATGGTGATCCGGTGGAGTCTGGCGGTAGTCTCCCTTGGGTGGTCACTGTCATGGTGATTCCCGGGTGGGAGTCTGGCGGGTTGTCTACCATGGTTGGTCACTGTCATGGTGATCCGGTTTGGTGTCGGGCGGTGTCTCCCATGGTGGTAACTGTCATGGTGATCCGGTGGGAGTCATGGCGGTGTCTTCCATGGTGGTCACTGTCATGGTGATCCCGGTGGGAGAGTCCTGGCGGTGTCTCCCATGGTGGTCACTGTATGGTGATCCCGCGTGGGATTCTGGCGGTGTCTCCATGGTGGTCACTGTCCATGGTGATCCGGTTGGGAGTCTGGCGTCGTTTCCCATGGTGGTCAATGTCATGGTGTTCCCGGTGGGAGTTGGCGGTGTGTCTCCCATGGTGGTCACTTTCATGGTGATCCGGTGGGAGAGTCTGGCGGTGTCTTCCATGGTGGTCACTGTCATGGTGATCCCGGTGGGAGTCTGGCGGTGTCTTCCATGGTGGTCACTGTCATGGTGATCCCGGTGGGAGAGTCTGGCGGCGCGTCGAGCCATAGGTGCTGGTACTGTCATGTGCAGCCCGGTGGGGACGTTCTGGCGGTTGTCTCCATGGTGGTCCATCTGTCATGGTGATCCGGTGGGAGGGGAGTTCTGGCGGTGTCTTCCATGGTGGTCACTGTCTCGTGTTGGTGATCCCGGTGGGAGTCTGGCGGTGTCTTCCATGTGGTCCACTGTACATGGTGATCCGGTGAGGAGGGAGTCTGGCGGTGTCTCCCATTGGTGGTTCTCTGTCTGGTGATCCGGAGGGAGTTGGCGGTGTCTCCTCAGGGTGGTCACTGTATGGTGATCCCGGTGGGCGGTTGGCGGTATTTTGTCTTCCCATGGTGGTCTCACTGTCATGGTTGATCCCGGTGGGGTATGGCTCCGGTGTCTCACCTTGGTGGTCATTCTGTCATGTGTGATCCCGTTGGGAGTCTGGCGGTGTGCTCCCATGGTGGTCTCACTGTCATGGTTGATTCCTCCGGGGAGAGTTCTGGCGGTGTCTTCACATGGTGGTCACTGTCATGGTGATCCGGTGGGAGACTGGTGCGGTGTGCTTCCATGGTGGTCACTGCCATGGTAATCCGGTGGGAGATATCTGAACTGGCGGTGTCTTCCATGGTGGATCACTGTCATGGTGATCCGGTGGGAGTCCTTGGCGGGTGTCTTCCTTGGTGGTCACTCTGTCATGGTGATCCGGTGGGTGAGACTGGCGGTGTCTTCCATGGTGGTCACTGTCATAATGATCCCGGTGGGAGTCTGGCTCGGTGTCTTCCTTTGGTGGTCTTTGTCATGGTGATCACCGCGTGGCGAGTCTGGCGGTGTCTTTCCATGGCTGGCTCACTGTCCATGGTGATCCCCGCGTGGGCAGGTCTTGGGGTGTCTTCCCATGGTGGTGCACTGTCATGGTGATCCCGGTGGGTGTCTGCGGTGTCTTCCATGGTGGTCACTGTCATGAGTGATCCACGCTGGGAGTCTGGCGGTTGTATTCCATGGTGGCACTGTCTGGTGATCCCGGTGGGGGTCTGGCGGTGGTCTTCCATGGTGGTCAATGTCTTGGTGATCCGGTGGGGTATAGTTGGCGGTTGTCTTACATGGTGTTCTCCTGTCATGGTTGATGACGGTGGGTGTTGGCGGTATGTCTTCAATGGTGGACACTGTCATGGTGATCCTGCTGGGAGTCTGGCGGTGCTGTTTCCATGGTGTGTCACTGCCATGGTCGATCGGTGGGCGTCTGGCGGTGTCTCCCATGGGGTCACTGTCATGGTGATCCGGTGAGGCGTCTGGCGGTTGCTTCTTCCATGCGTGGTCACTGTCATCGGTGATCCCGGTGGGAGTCTGGGTTGTGTCTTCCACTGGTGGTCACTGAGCATGTGATCCCGCTGGGAGTCTGGCGGTGTCTCCCATGGTGGTCACTGTCATGGTGACCGCGCGTGGGTTGTCTGGCGGTGGTCTCACATGGTGGTCACTGTTCAGTGGTCCGTGATCGCCGTGTGGGCATGTCTGGCGGTTGTCTTCCATGGAGGTTCCACTGTCATGGTGATCCCGCTGGTGAGCGTTGGCAGGTCTGTCTCCCATGGTGGTCACCTGTCATGGTCGATCCCGGTGGGCAGTGCTGGCTTGGTGTCTTCTGAGTGGTCACTGTCATGGTGATCCGGTGGGAGTCTGGCGGTGTCTTCCCATGGTGGTCACTAGTTCATGGTGATCCCGCTGGGAGTCTGGCGGTGTTCTTCAGTTATGGTGGTCACTTGTCTGGTGATCCCGGTGGGAGTCTGGCGGTGTCTATTCCATGGTGGTCACTGTCATGTGATCCCGGTGGGAGTCTGGCCGGTGTTTCCATGGTGGTCACTGTCTGGGTGATGCCGGTGTGAGTTGGAGAGTCATGTCTTCCATGGTGGTCACTGTCATGGTGATCCGGTGGGAAGTCTTGGCCGGTTGTCTTCCATGGGTAGGTCACTGTCATGGTGATCCCGGTGGGAGTCTGGCGGTGTCTTCCATGGCGTGGTTCTCTGTCATGGTGATCCCGGGTGGAGTCTGGCGGTGTCTCCCTTGGTGGTCACTGTCCGCGTGCGTCGATACCGTGTGGATTGGCGGTGTCTTCCTGTGGTTCACTGTCATGGTGATCCCGGTGGGAGTCTGGCGGTGTCTCACTCCATGGTCGGCACTGTCATGGTGATCCGGTGCGTGTCTGGCGGTTGTCCTTCCATGGTGCGTTTCACTGTCATGGTGATCCGGTGGGAGTGCTGCGGTGTCTTCCATGGTATGGTCATCTGCATGGTGATCGGTGGGATGTCTGGCCGCGCGGCACGCGTTCCATGTGGTCACTGTCATGGTGGATCCCGGGGGGCACGAGCTCGTGGCGGTGTCTTCCATGGTCGCGCTCACTGTCTTGGTGATCCCGGTGGTGAGACTGGCCGGTATGTCTTCCATGGTGGTCATGTCATGGTGATCGGTGGAGTCTGGCGGTGTCTTCCATGGTGGTCAACTGTCATGGTGATTCCCGCGGTGGGAGTCTGGCGGTGTCTTCCTGGTGGTGGGTCACTGTCATGGGGATCCCGGTGGGAGTCTGGCGGTTTCTTCATGGTGGTCACTGTCATGGTGATCCCGCTGGGAGGTGTCTGGCAGGTTGTCTCCATGGTGGTCACTGTCATGCGTGATCCCGCTGGGAGTCTGGGCGGTGTCATTTCCATGGGGTCACTGCTCACTATGGTGATCCCGGTGGGAGTTTCTGGCGGTGTCTCCTGGTGAGTACTGTCATGGTGATCCGGTGGGAGTCTGGCGGTGTTTCCATTGGTGGTCCTGTTTCATTGGTGATCCCGGTGGGTGTATGGCGGGTCTTCCATAGGTGGTCACTGTCATGGTGATCCCGCTGGGTGTCTGCGGTGTACTTCCATCGGTGGTCACTGTCATGGAGATCCGGTGGAGTCTGGCGGTGTCTTCCATGGTGGTCACTGTCATGGTATGACCCGGTGGAGTCTGGCGGTGTCTTCCATGGTGGTCACTGTCTGGTGATGCCGTGGAGTCGGCGGTGTCTCCATGGTGGTCACTGTCATGGTGATCCGGTGGGAGTTCTGGCGCGTGGACCTTCCATGGTGGTCCACTGTCATGGTGATCCCGGTGGGACGGTTTGGCGGTGTCTTCCATGAGTGGTCACTGTCATGGGATCCCGCGTGGGGGTTTGGCGGTGTCTCCCTGGTTGTCACTGTCATGGTTGTTCCCGTGGGAGTCTGGCGGTTGTCTTCCATGGTGGTCACTGTACTTGGTCGGTCCGGTGGTGAGTCTGGCGGTTGTTGTCTCCATGGTGGTCACTGTCATGTTGATCCGGTTGCGAGTCTGTCGGTGTCTTTCCATGGTGGTCACTGTCTATGGTGATTTCCCGGTGGGATGTCTGGGCGTTTGTCTTCCACGGTGGTCACTGTTCATGGTGTTCCCGTTGGGAGTCTAGGCGGTGTCATCCATGGTGGTCACTGTCATGGTGATCCCGGTGGAGTCTGGCGGTGTCTTCCATTGGTGGTCACTGTCATGGTGATCCGGTGGGAGTCTGGCGTGTCTTCCATGCGCTTGGTCACTGTTCATGCGTGATCCCGGTGGGATGTCTGGCGGTGTCGTCCCATGGTGGTCACTGTCATGCGTGATTCCCGGTAGGGAGTCTGGCGAGTGGTCTCCTGGTGGTCACTGTTCATGGTGATCCCGGTGGAGGTTGGCGGTGTCTTCCATGGTGGTCACTGTCCTGGTGATCAGGGTGGGAGTCTGGCTGGTGTCTCCATGGTGGTCACTGTCATGGCGTCGATCCCGGTGGGAGTCTGGCGGTTGTCTGCAATGGTTGTCACTGTTCATGGGATCCCAGGTGGAGAGTCTGGCGGTTGTTATTCTTGGTGGTCACACTGTCATGGTGACCCGGTGGGAGGTCTGCGGTGTCTTCTTGGTGGTCACTGTCATGGTGAATCCCGGTGGGAGTTGGCGGTGTCTTCCATGGATGGTTTCACTGTCATGGCGGATCCCGGTGAGGCTATTGGCCGGTGTTTTCCATGTGTGGTCATTCATGGTGATCCGGTGGTGTCTGGCGGTCTTGTATTCCATGTGTGGAGACAATGTCATGGTGATCCGGTGGGGAGTCTGGCGAGTTTGTCTCCCATTGGTGGTCACTGCCACCTTATCATGGAGATGATCCGGTGGGAGTCTGGCGGTGTCTTCCATGGTGGTCACTGTTCATGGTTATCCAGGTGGGAGTTGGCGGTGTCTTCCATGGTGGGCCACTGTCATGGTGATCCCGGATGGGAGGTCTGGCGGTGGTCGTCCCATTGGTGGTCACTGTCATGGTGATCCCGGTGGGAGTCTGGCGGTGTCTTCCATGGTGTCACTGTCTATGGTGATCCCGGTGGGAGTTGGCGGTGCTGTCTTCCATGGTGGTCACTGCCATGGTGCTCGTCCCCGGTGGGAGTTCTGGCGGGTCTTCATGGTGAGTCACTGTAATGGTGATCCCGGTGGCGAGTCTGGCCGGTGTCTTCCTGGTGGTCACTGTCATGGTCATTGATCCCGGTGGGAGTCTGGCGGTGTCTTCCGATGGTGGGTCACTGTCTGGTGATCCGTGTCTGCCGCTGAGGTAAAACGAAAGAGCTATGGCTTAATAATAATAATAATTATTGATAATAATGCTATACATAATAATAATAATAATAATAATAATATTAATAATATTTTCACTTTTACAAGTTCTTGCTACAAGTGTATCTCAAGTATAGTTGACATCAGTGACTTTCCTATTTAGAAGCGATTGTTATGTGAGTAGTTCCGGCTCAAATTAGGTCAGTATTGTTACCAGGATGCAACCCAACCAGTCGACATTTGGCTCACAGGTGCCCATTTTACTGATGTGGAGTATAGGACTATCCAGTGTAAGGATACACGCCAGTTTCATAACCCTCCCCAGAAATCGATCCGGACCTATTCGCCGTGTCGAGCGACGCGCTTTAGCCCACCAGGCCATGGGGCCATCTCTGTCTATGTAAGCATACGAGAAGCTGTGAGCATCGAATGGATGGTGAGCGTGTTCTGTGCTTGTTGTAACACAGCTCATTTCCAATGTGCTGGCCTCAGACTTGACTCTGTTTATATCACTCTTTGTGTTCTATTTGTCAGGCAGAAGTTATCGAGTAGTTCCATCTACCTCTCAATTTCCTGTTAATAAAAATTCATCTGGTCTGTCGTCCCTTAGAGCGGGTTAGCGGCACTGGCTGCTATATCTACCTGAGTATATTGGGACTGTGTATGTCCCAACCTGCCTCAGCAGCGCGCTGCCAATACTGGATGTGTTTTTCCCTTACGATCTGACATAGCAATATTTTTCTTCAATTTCCTTTATGGCTTTTGGTTCTCCTGTGATTTCTGTTTCTGTAGTTCCTTCAGCTTCAGTTCTCGATTTTGCAAACATCATTGACTAGTTGCCTCACTTCGTATTTCAAAAGTGCTACAAGAGTTCATTTTTGCTGGCCAAGCGCTTCGGATCATGTTGTCAGGATATCTTTCCAGCCTTGTTTCTTTTGTAGTACATGGTTGACTTGTTTTCCAATTGTATGTTTTTGTTATTGAGTTGAAATTTGGTGAAAGGCTTCCTCCATTTTTGGGCTGTGTAGGAGCTCTGTGCATACAAGTCTGTATCTCTACAATGTTATATCGGAGTGTACCTGTATTGATATGGTTATATTACGTATCAGATTGTTGTTGTTAATGAGATTGAGGTCCAGTGTATTTTCTAGTTCTTGTAGGGCTCTGATTTTTTCTTGCTAGTTTAAGGTGAATTTGGTGCACAGATTTAATAGATAGCTGTGCTGTGGGTACGTGTTGAATTTTTCACCAAGAGCTGCCTCCTGAGGTGACATTATCTAAACATAGTTGCTAAATTTCTCCATTCAAGGTTCAGGTTGAAATCGCTCAGTAGCTCAAGATGTCTGCGGCCAAGGAGTTGGGAAATTCTCCAGACAGTGTGTCAATTTTCAATTCCTCTTCTTGGAATTGCTGGAGGTTGCATCAGAGGCTTCGTTTACAACACAATAGAGCATTGTTGGTTTTCTATCTTTAATGCCACAAACTTTCCAACCTACATCATTTGAGGTGTTTAGTATGTCTAGCAAATGTGAGACTCTGTTTTGCACAGGCCAACCCCAAACCCCCCTTGTTGCCGGTTTAGGTCTATTGCATATCTGAAAATTATGTTATAAACGAGATCCATATTTATGTTGTCAAAAGGATCCTTTATGTGGGCTCTCTGTGTGAAAATGCAAACATTGCATTGACTCCTCGGCAAGTAAGGGCTTTTTGTAGTTTGTTGATGGCTCTGAGTTGACCTAGTGTGTTTTAGAATATATGTTCTTATACTGATGGAATTTAGGGGGGGTTTTATTGGTGTTGTAATATTACTTGTTGTAAGTTTCTATATAGCGACCAGCGATAAGAGGCAGAGGGCCAGGATCTGTGAATCCAACCCCCACACAACGCACATATAGCATGATCGCACTATCACACACACACAGAGGCCCCTCCCCCCCGGGCCGGAGCTCGGGACCTCGACCCCCGCAACTTCAACTAGGGGAAGTACAACCTAGGTGAGGTACACACCACCCATCAGCACACAACACACACTCGTCACACAAACTCCATTGGGAGATCGACGGGGGCGAAAACCTGGATGCTCCGGGCGGGTCCTGACACATGCAGGCACAAGTGTAGGTCGTGCGACGGGTACTGGGAAAACTCATGCATCAAACAGTCAGGGACATACCAGAGGAGAGAGTGGAGGAATGACACCTCAGCAAGACTGGACGTAATGTTCGACCCTGAGAGTTCAGACATTGGGACATCACATATGAGAGGCCCCTTGATGCAAGCGATATCACGTGGGTGGTTCTGTGTTTAATTATTATAGCAGATTTACATGTGGAGAGGGTAACGGCAAGCCATTGCGAAAAGACAAACTATAAAAGGGGGCGACTACAGAGGTATGAGGCATTCCGCAGGAGGTTCAGTGGGGTACAGGAGAACTGGTAGAAAAGTCAGTAAACCAATTGATGGAATATGTAACAACAAATGCCAAGGAGCAGAGGGAACGGTTGTTCCCAAGGGCAACAGATGAAAACAATTGGGAAAGACCAAAAGCGAGTCTTGGTTGAACCGACGGTGTAGGGAGGGCAAAAAACTATAAGTTACATTAGAGAATGGATATGTACAGAAGGATCCCTAAAAGGACCCAGGAAATAAGGAGATCAGTCGACTCGAGGCCTGATAGTACGAGTATGCACAGATAAAGGAGGACTAGACCCTAGAGACAGATATGCGAAAAAACAAAGTCATCGAAAAATCTAGTCTGGCCGAACAAAACTGCTACTTTGCCACATTAGGAGAAAGACAACAGTCAAAGACCAGGTGATCAGGCTGAGGAAAAAAGGTGGGGGAGCTCACTAGAAACGATCAAGAGGTATGTGAGGAGCTCAACAAGAGATTTAAGGAAGTATTCAAGTGGAGACAGGATGGGGACTCTGGGGAAGACAGGGGGACAGCTGAGTCCACCAACGGGAATAGACAACAAGTGTGGATGACATTTCACTCAACTAAGGAGGAGGTGAAGAAGCTGCTAAGTGACCTTGATACCTCAAAGGCAAAGGGAGAGCATCTCCAGTGGGTTTCCTTAGAGAGGGGAGCAGAAATGCTGTGCTGTGCATATTAAAACAATCTCAACGCATCCCTTGTAGTACTGGCAATTACCTAGTATGGAGAGATGGCAAATGTAGTTTCCATTTTTTTATAAAAGGGACAGAAAAGAGACAATAAAACTACAGACAGTGGTCGCTGACCTGAATTGTATGTATCTGCTCATGGAGAAAAAAAAAGATTATCAGGAGGGTGAGTGGTGGCTGCACTGGAACGGTACATAAAGTATAAATGATAACCAACATGGTTTCATGGAAGGCAAAAGCCCAGTGCTGTGTACAAACCTTTTGAAGTTTTATGATAAAATAACAGGAAGTAAGACAGCAGAGAGAGGGGTGGGTGTTGCATTTCATTGGACTGCAAGAAGGCCTTCGTCACAGTTCCTCACAGAGATTAGTGCAGAAGAAACTAGAGGATAGGCGCATAATAAACAGGAAAGGCACTGCAATGAATCAGAGAATGACTCAAGATATCCGTAATGAACGATGCAAACAAAACCATACCTGACAGGTAGGCCAACAAAGAGTCATGAAACGTGATGAGGTGATACAGTGGGGGGACAACCTGTGACGAGCGGGGTGGGTCCACCACGGGGTCGAGCGTCCTACAGGGGACAGTGCTCATTTTTGGTATATGTGAATGACATGATGGAAGGGATAGACTCAGAAGTATCCCTGCTCGCTGATGATGTGAGTAATGTGGAGAATTAAAATCAGATGAGGATCAGGCCGCTAACAAAGAGACCTGGACAGGCTCCCACGTGGTCCAGCAAACTGGCTTCTCGAATTCAACCTGCCAAACGCAAAGTCATGAAGATCGGAGAAGGGCAAAAAGGACCGCAGACAGAGTATATGCTAGGTGGTCACGATTGCAAACTTCACTCAAGGAGAAAGATCTTGGGCGTGAGTATAAACACTGAGAATGTCTCGGAAGCACCATCAACCAGATACTGCTGTCTAGCATATGGGCGCCCTCGCAAACCGGAGATTTGCATTCCGATACCTACGTAAGGAATTTTCAAGACACTATAACACCGTGTCCGTCAGGCCCATATTGGATGGTAGTAAGCAGCACCAGTTTGGAACCAGTCCGGGTCAAATCCACGTTAAGAAATTAGAGAAAGTGCAAAGGTTTGCGGCAGGTTGTTCAGAGCTCAGGGGAAGTCATTCGAGGAAAGGTTAAGGGAAATTCGGCCTGGACGACCCTGGAGGACGGGAGGGTTAGGGGATTACATGATAGCGACATACTAAAATACTGCGGGGGAATAGACAAGGGTGGAGCGCTTGTAGACTACCACAATGACTAGGTTTGGTTCTCTGACCTTTACTGCTAAAACTTCCACTACGTCTTTGAGGGCATCATTAAGCAGATTCTGTGCAAACAAGTGACTCTGCAACTGTACAGGCCAACCACCCCCCTTTTGCCTGTTCACTCTTGTCACATCTGTATTAGGTGTAAATCCTTGGCATCAATTTCATTGTCCAACCTAAGTGATCCTTTATGTGGTCTCAGTTGAAAGCTGCGAAATTGCTTTGCCTCTGCAAGCAGTCCACGGATGTAAGGTATTTTGTTGTTTGTTGCTGGCTTTTGGACCCTGTTATATTTGACATAGAAGAATGTTATCGGACTGGTGGCGTATTGTCACGGTACTGGGGGGGGATTTTTTTTACGGCGGCATTAGTATCTGTAATCTGTTGGTTTGAAGTAGGAGGCCATCGTCTGTGAGTGTCCACTTCAGGGAATGACTGGATTTGGTGTACGATTTCTGCTTGTAACAAGCCTACGTCTGGCTACTACAACAAAGTCTTGTAACAAGGCTATGTCTGGCTACTACCACAGCAGCTTGTAACAAGCCTACGTCTGGCTACTACAACAGCAGCTTGTAACAAGCCTACGTCTGGCTACTACAACAGCAGCTTGTAACAAGCCTACGTCTGGCTACTTCACAAGCAGAGCTGTAACAAGCTAGTTTGGTCTACTACAACAGCATGTTATAACAAGCTAAAGCTCTGGATACTACAACAGACAGCTTATAACAAACCTACGTCTGGTCCACTACAATACAAGCAGCTTGTTAAAAAACCTACGCTCTGGCTACAACAGCAGCTTGTAACAAGGCTATCCGTCTGGTTACTACACAGCAGCTTGTAATACAAGCTCCTACGTCTTGGCTCACTACACTACAGCAGCTTGTACACAGCCTTAAGTCTGGACTACTACAAACTTGCTGCTTTGTACAAGCTAGTATGGCTACTCACAAAGTCTTGTACAAGCTACGTCTGGCTATACACAGCAGATGCGAACAAGCCTACGTCTGGCTACTACAACAGCAGCTTATAACAAGTCTACGTCTGGCTACTACAACAAAGTCTTGTAACAAGCCTGCGTCTGGCTACTGCAACAGCAGCTTGTAACAAGCCTACGTCTGGCTACTACAACAAAGTCTTGTAACAAGCCTGCGTCTGGCTACTGCAACAAACAGCTTGTATCAACATCGTACTGGCTGACTAAACAACAGCGTTGTAACAGCCTGCGTCTGGCTACTGCAACAACAGCTTGTAACAAACCTACGTCTGGCTACTACAACAGCAGCTTGTAACAAGCCTGCGTCTGGCTATTGCAACAACAGCTTGTAACAAACCTACGTCTGGCTACTACAACAAAGTCTTTTAACAAGCCTACGTCTGGCTACTACAACAGTGTTCACATTACAAGTTGCTCCTTAAACGTACTTACCGTCGTCCATGTGACCCTAGAAGGTTTAGCGTTTGTTTTTTATGATAATAATGCTGTAATAATTATTAGAATAATGTTTATCTTATAATGAATGATAAATCTACATCATTCCTGTGATATTCAATTCATTATTTACCTCCAAATATTATTATTAAACCTAGACACAGATATACCAAAGTTATTCTTTACATTTTCCATCATTAAGTTTTCTTGGTAAACTTAGAGGCAGCATCATGATGGGGCAGGTCAGTGTGGGATGGACTCCATTAATACCGTTTTCTCTGGCTTCTCCAATAATCAAGTTTGATTCATTCTGTGAGTCTTCGGTGATATAAAATCTGTTATAATACTAGAGTCAAGCTCAGTGTCATAAGATATCTTTAGTGCCATTAGGATGCCAAACAATTCAGTTTGCAATGTAAACGCCCACTTGTTATTGTTTCGCCTGTCTCAACATGGTTGCCGAAGTTATTATCTATGGAGGTCGCAATTAGAGTATATGTAACCCAGCTAGTAGACTCCTAGTTAGGTTGATGAGGGCAGAGATGAAGGAGCAGCAGACTGAACGACTGAACATTCTAAGGAATATAGAACACATCAATATATGACACTGCTGCACAGTACACCCGACCAAAATCCAGGGATCAGGCAGGAATAACAGGAGACAAAGTTTAACTGTTAGGGAAGAACCATCAGAACTAGCAAATTTAACGAGGAACGGCATTAGGACTTGTACCGTTCGCGGTGTGAGGGAACGACACGAGAAAACGATACGAGACCCTGATGTCTATTGCAGAATTACGTAAAATTAGTAAGAATTTAAATAGGATAAATAAAGGAAAGGTTTCAACTAGACCTGAACCAACTGCAAAGTTGGTCAGGTAAACTGTCATTAAAATTCACCCCAGTCATATGGCAAGGATAAGAAAATTGGTGACCAGGAAAGTAGGTCAAGACCTGAGACCAAAGTTCCTCTGGTCAGTCATACAAACATCCACAAAAAAGCCCTCCGATAGGGAGAGGTTCTAAGGATATGTGTCTTTACCTGTGATACATGTTTCATGTGTTAAGGGAGTTATTCTACTCTCAGAGCCAGGCCTTGTCTGCTGCTTCCTTCGTCAGAAGCTCCTTCAGAAGTAGCTCCTTAAGATGATGATCCTTCAGAAAATTATCCTTCAGAAGATGATCCTTCAGAAGATGAATCCTTCAGGAGAGCTCCTTCAGAAAGATGCATCTGTCGAGAAGCTAGTGTCAGAAGTTGCTTCCTTTAGAAAGCTTCATTCAGAAGACGCTCGTCGTCACGTCAGTCAGCTCCTTCAGCTAAGAAGTCCTTAGAAGACGCTCTTTCAGATGCTGACTCCTTCAGTAGAAAGCTCCTTCAGCGAGACGTCATTTCAGAAGCTGCTCCTGCAGAAGAAGCTCCTTCAGAAGAAGCTCCTCAGAAGAGAGCTCCTGTCAGATAGAATGGCTCCTTCAGAAGACGCTCCTTCAGAAGCTGCTTCCTTCAGAATAAGCTCTTCAGAAGACAGCTCCTTCAGAAGAGAAGAAAGCTCCTTCAGAAGACGGCTCCTTCAGATGCTGCTCCTTCAGAAGCTGCTCCTTCAGAAGCTGACTGCCTTCAGAGAAGCTCCTTCAGAAGTAGCTCCTTAGAAGAAGCTCCTTCAGAAGAAGCTGCCCTTCTCAGAAGAAGCTCCTTCAGAAGAAGCTCTTCAGAGACGCTCCTTCAGACGCTGCTCCTCAGAAGATGCTCTTCAGAAGCTGCTCGCTTCTGAAAGCTGCTCCTTCAGTAGAAGCTCCTTCAGAAGAAGCTAATTCAGAAACGCTGCTCCTTCAGAAGCTGCTCCTCAGAAGCTGCTCTTGCCAGAAGCTGCTCCCTTCAGAAGCTGCTCCTTCAGAAGCTGCTCCTTCAGACTATAGTCCTTCAGACACTTGTCCTTCAGAAGCTGCTCTTCAGAAAGCTGCTCCTTTCAGAACTGCTGCTCCTTCAGAAGCTGCTCCTTCAGATTGGATGCTCCTTCAGAAGCTGCTACCTTCTGAAGTGCTCCTTCAGGAAGTGCCTCGTCAGAAGCTGCTCCTTCAGAAGATGTCCTTCAGAAGCTGCTCCTGCAGAAGCACGGTGCTCCTTCAGAAGCTGCTCCTTTCAGAAGCTGCTCCTTCCCACAGAACAGACCTCCGAGCCTCCTTAGCAACACCCGCTCGCTCCTTCCTACTAGAAGAAGCTCCTTCAGTAGCTGCTCCTTAGAGTGCTCCTCAGAAGCTGACTCCTTCAGGAAGCTGACTCCTTTCAGAAGCTGCTCTTCAGAGCTGCTCCTTCAGAGATGCTCCTTCAGAAGCTGCTCCTTCAGAAGATGCTCCTCAGGAAGCTGCTCCTTCAGAAGCTGCTCTCTTCAGACTGAGCTTTAGGCATCCCTTTCAGAAGCTGCTCCTCAGATAAGAGAAGCTCCTTAGGAAGAAGCTCTTCAGAAGAAGAGGAGCTCCTTCAGAGGAAGCTCCATCAGAGGAATCTTCTCTGAGTGAGGAAACGCGCCTTCAGAAGAAGCTACTTTCAAAAAGAAGCTCCTTCAGAGGATCTGCCTTCAGAGGAAGATCCTTCAAAGGATCAGTAACATAATCATGGTCATGCTCTTACAAGTCGGGCGAGGATTCACTTTTAAGGTAGAATGTACCTTGCCAAAAAAAACCCACATAAACCTTGAATTTCGGCGCTGTGTTAGCTGTTTACCAGACGTAAACATCAGCTCTTGTGAAAATAATCCCGGTGTCAGAGCTGGCGTCACCTGCTGTGGCACCGATGCTCCCAACTCATCACTCAACCATTGTCAGTGTGTGGGAGCGTATGACAACGCATGGTGAATGTGATGGGTGCGTGGGTGAGTGTGTGGGGTTGTGTGATGGTAAGTGTCTGTTAAAGAAGAGGTTGTGTGAGTAAGTCGGTGCGGGAGTGAGAGTGGGTGTGGGAGGCGGATGTTAAGATGGGTAAGACACAAGTTACTGAGGCGACATTCTTGACTCAGGACGAGGGTACACACAGGCAAGGGTCCCCAGGAAGTAATTTAAATGGGCGACATTCCTCACATTACCAGGCTATAACGTGAGGGGCCCTTGCAGGCGGTAAAATATGTGTTCAGAAACTCGCTCCTCCCTCCTTCCCTGCCAACACACACGCACACGCTACTAACTCGCGCGGATATTAGTGAGAGGACACACATACACACACATATACGACAAACCTCCTGTAGCTAGGAGAAAGTGGACATACCTGGATGAGAGGAACTTCGGGGGTCCAGACGTCCCCGAGGCCAGGTCTGTGACCAGGCTCATGGTGGATAGTTCAGGTCTGATCAACAGGCTGTTACTGACTGGTACACACGCAAACCCGACGTACAACCTACAGCCGGATGGTCAGGTATGACTTTAGGTGCCTGTCCAGAGCTTCTTGAAGACAGACAGGGGTCTATTGGTATCCCCTTATGATGCTGAGGGGAAGTTGAACAGTTTGGGCCTCAGTCACATATTGATATTGTGTTGTCTCTTAGTTTACACGATGGCGCCCCTACTTTTCTTTGGGGAATGTTTGTATCTCCTGCTTTCGTAGAGGTGATTTTTGGTGTGGAGGTTTGGTATCTAAACCCTTACGTTTTGTCCATGTTATATTATCATATATCTGTCTCGCCTGCGTTCAGGGAATACAAATCAAGGGCTTCAACCGTTCTCAGTAATTTTAGGTCGCTTAGGTAATTATGTGGCCGTGAAAAGTTCTTTGTATACTTCTCCAGGGCAGCAAATGTCACTTGCCTAGAACTGGGACAGTTAGTGTACAGCAGTATTCAGCCTAGAGTGAAATGCTGTTTGTAGAGAATCATCATGGGCTTGGCGCGTCCCTAGTTTTGAAGGTTCTCATTATCCATCCCTATCATGTTGCTAGCAGATGAGGTAGATTCATTGTTGGTGGGTCTTTGATGTGAGATCACTCTGACATTATCACTTCCACGGTTCTTTAACAAGAGTTAATCACTCTTTGTCTGGTTATAATTTGTTGTATAACCTGTTACTATCTTAATTCCCTCCAAGTTTTCCATATTGAGTAGTTGAAACCTTAATCTCTTCATTAAACTGTATATTGTTGTCAGCGGCCTATTTCAAGATTTGGTTGAGGTCGGTGGGAGGGATGTTACTGGCGGTTTGTCTCCATGGTGGTCACTGTTCATGGTGAACCCGGGTGGGCGTTGGTGGTGTCTTCCATGGTGGTCTTGTCATGTGATCCGGTGGGAGTCTGGCCCGGTGTCTTCCCATGGTGGTCACTTGTCATGGGATCCCGGTGGGAGTTATGGTGGGCTTCATGGTGGTCACTGTCAATGGTGATGCCGGTGGGGAGTCTGGCGTGTCTTCCATGGTGGTCACTGCATGGTGATCCCGGTGGGAGTCTGGCGGTGTCTTCCATGGTGGTCACTGTCATGGTGATCCGGGTGGGAGTGGTGGTGTCTTCCTTGGTGGTCTCTGGCATGGTTGATCACGGTGGGTGTCTGGCCAGGTGTTCATGGTGGTCACTGTCATGTGATCCCGGTGGGAGTCTGGCGGTGGTCTTCCATGGTGGTCACTGTCATGTGATCCGGTGGGTGTTCTATGGCGGTGATCTCCATGGTGGTACTGTCATGGTGATCCCGGTGGGAGTCTGGCGGTGTCTTCCATGGTGGTCACTGTCATGGTGATCCCGGTGGGAGTCTGGCGGTGTCTTCCATGGTGGTCACTGTCATGGTGATCCCGGTGGGAGTCTGGCGGTGTCTCCCATGGTGGTCACTGTCATGGTGATCCCGGTGGGAGTCTGGCGGTGTCTCCCATGGTGGTCACTGTCATGGTGATCCCGGGCTGGAGTACTCTGGGCGAGTGTCTCACCATGGTGGTCACTGTTCTTGGTGATCCAGGTGGACGTCTGGCGGTGTCTCCCATGGTGGTCACTGTCATGGTGATCCCGGTGGGAGTCTGGCGGTGTCTCCCATGGTGGTCACTGTCATGGTGATCCCGGTGGGAGTCTGGCGGTGTCTTCCATGGTGGTCACTGTCATGGTGATCCCGGTGGGAGTCTGGCGGTGTCTTCCATGGTGGTCACTGTCATGGTGATCCCGGTGGGAGTTCTGGCGGTTGTCTTCCATGGTGGGTAACCTGTCATGGTGATCCCGGTGGGGTCTGGCGGTGTCTCCATGGATGGTCACTGTCATGGTGACCGGAGGGTGTCTGGCGGTGTCTTCCATGGTGGTCAAAGTCATGGTTGCTCCCGCGTGGGAGTCTGGCAGGTGTCTTCCATTGTGGTCACTGTCATGGTGTGATCCCGGTGGGAGTTGTGCGGTGTCTACCATGGTGGTTCACTGTCATGGTGATCCGGTGGAGTCTGGCGGTAGTCTCCCTTGGGTGGTCACTGTCATGGTGATTCCCGGGTGGGAGTCTGGCGGGTTGTCTACCATGGTTGGTCACTGTCATGGTGATCCGGTTTGGTGTCGGGCGGTGTCTCCCATGGTGGTAACTGTCATGGTGATCCGGTGGGAGTCATGGCGGTGTCTTCCATGGTGGTCACTGTCATGGTGATCCCGGTGGGAGAGTCCTGGCGGTGTCTCCCATGGTGGTCACTGTATGGTGATCCCGCGTGGGATTCTGGCGGTGTCTCCATGGTGGTCACTGTCCATGGTGATCCGGTTGGGAGTCTGGCGTCGTTTCCCATGGTGGTCAATGTCATGGTGTTCCCGGTGGGAGTTGGCGGTGTGTCTCCCATGGTGGTCACTTTCATGGTGATCCGGTGGGAGAGTCTGGCGGTGTTTCCATGGTGGTCCACTGTCATGGTGATCCGGTGGGAGTCTGGCGGTGTCTTCCATGGTGGTCACTGTCATGGTGATCCCGGTGGGAGAGTCTGGCGGCGCGTCGAGCCATAGGTGCTGGTACTGTCATGTGCAGCCCGGTGGGGACGTTCTGGCGGTTGTCTCCATGGTGGTCCATCTGTCATGGTGATCCGGTGGGAGGGGAGTTCTGGCGGTGTCTTCCATGGTGGTCACTGTCTCGTGTTGGTGATCCCGGTGGGAGTCTGGCGGTGTCTTCCATGTGGTCCACTGTACATGGTGATCCGGTGAGGAGGGAGTCTGGCGGTGTCTCCCATTGGTGGTTCTCTGTCTGGTGATCCGGAGGGAGTTGGCGGTGTCTCCTCAGGGTGGTCACTGTATGGTGATCCCGGTGGGCGGTTGGCGGTATTTTGTCTTCCCATGGTGGTCTCACTGTCATGGTTGATCCCGGTGGGGTATGGCTCCGGTGTCTCACCTTGGTGGTCATTCTGTCATGTGTGATCCCGTTGGGAGTCTGGCGGTGTGCTCCCATGGTGGTCTCACTGTCATGGTTGATTCCTCCGGGGAGAGTTCTGGCGGTGTCTTCACATGGTGGTCACTGTCATGGTGATCCGGTGGGAGACTGGTGCGGTGTGCTTCCATGGTGGTCACTGCCATGGTAATCCGGTGGGAGATATCTGAACTGGCGGTGTCTTCCATGGTGGATCACTGTCATGGTGATCCGGTGGGAGTCCTTGGCGGGTGTCTTCCTTGGTGGTCACTCTGTCATGGTGATCCGGTGGGTGAGACTGGCGGTGTCTTCCATGGTGGTCACTGTCATAATGATCCCGGTGGGAGTCTGGCTCGGTGTCTTCCTTTGGTGGTCTTTGTCATGGTGATCACCGCGTGGCGAGTCTGGCGGTGTCTTTCCATGGCTGGCTCACTGTCCATGGTGATCCCCGCGTGGGCAGGTCTTGGGGTGTCTTCCCATGGTGGTGCACTGTCATGGTGATCCCGGTGGGTGTCTGCGGTGTCTTCCATGGTGGTCACTGTCATGAGTGATCCACGCTGGGAGTCTGGCGGTTGTATTCCATGGTGGCACTGTCTGGTGATCCCGGTGGGGGTCTGGCGGTGGTCTTCCATGGTGGTCAATGTCTTGGTGATCCGGTGGGGTATAGTTGGCGGTTGTCTTACATGGTGTTCTCCTGTCATGGTTGATGACGGTGGGTGTTGGCGGTATGTCTTCAATGGTGGACACTGTCATGGTGATCCTGCTGGGAGTCTGGCGGTGCTGTTTCCATGGTGTGTCACTGCCATGGTCGATCGGTGGGCGTCTGGCGGTGTCTCCCATGGGGTCACTGTCATGGTGATCCGGTGAGGCGTCTGGCGGTTGCTTCTTCCATGCGTGGTCACTGTCATCGGTGATCCCGGTGGGAGTCTGGGTTGTGTCTTCCACTGGTGGTCACTGAGCATGTGATCCCGCTGGGAGTCTGGCGGTGTCTCCCATGGTGGTCACTGTCATGGTGACCGCGCGTGGGTTGTCTGGCGGTGGTCTCACATGGTGGTCACTGTTCAGTGGTCCGTGATCGCCGTGTGGGCATGTCTGGCGGTTGTCTTCCATGGAGGTTCCACTGTCATGGTGATCCCGCTGGTGAGCGTTGGCAGGTCTGTCTCCCATGGTGGTCACCTGTCATGGTCGATCCCGGTGGGCAGTGCTGGCTTGGTGTCTTCTGAGTGGTCACTGTCATGGTGATCCGGTGGGAGTCTGGCGGTGTCTTCCCATGGTGGTCACTAGTTCATGGTGATCCCGCTGGGAGTCTGGCGGTGTTCTTCAGTTATGGTGGTCACTTGTCTGGTGATCCCGGTGGGAGTCTGGCGGTGTCTATTCCATGGTGGTCACTGTCATGTGATCCCGGTGGGAGTCTGGCCGGTGTTTCCATGGTGGTCACTGTCTGGGTGATGCCGGTGTGAGTTGGAGAGTCATGTCTTCCATGGTGGTCACTGTCATGGTGATCCGGTGGGAAGTCTTGGCCGGTTGTCTTCCATGGGTAGGTCACTGTCATGGTGATCCCGGTGGGAGTCTGGCGGTGTCTTCCATGGCGTGGTTCTCTGTCATGGTGATCCCGGGTGGAGTCTGGCGGTGTCTCCCTTGGTGGTCACTGTCCGCGTGCGTCGATACCGTGTGGATTGGCGGTGTCTTCCTGTGGTTCACTGTCATGGTGATCCCGGTGGGAGTCTGGCGGTGTCTCACTCCATGGTCGGCACTGTCATGGTGATCCGGTGCGTGTCTGGCGGTTGTCCTTCCATGGTGCGTTTCACTGTCATGGTGATCCGGTGGGAGTGCTGCGGTGTCTTCCATGGTATGGTCATCTGCATGGTGATCGGTGGGATGTCTGGCCGCGCGGCACGCGTTCCATGTGGTCACTGTCATGGTGGATCCCGGGGGGCACGAGCTCGTGGCGGTGTCTTCCATGGTCGCGCTCACTGTCTTGGTGATCCCGGTGGTGAGACTGGCCGGTATGTCTTCCATGGTGGTCATGTCATGGTGATCGGTGGAGTCTGGCGGTGTCTTCCATGGTGGTCAACTGTCATGGTGATTCCCGCGGTGGGAGTCTGGCGGTGTCTTCCTGGTGGTGGGTCACTGTCATGGGGATCCCGGTGGGAGTCTGGCGGTTTCTTCATGGTGGTCACTGTCATGGTGATCCCGCTGGGAGGTGTCTGGCAGGTTGTCTCCATGGTGGTCACTGTCATGCGTGATCCCGCTGGGAGTCTGGGCGGTGTCATTTCCATGGGGTCACTGCTCACTATGGTGATCCCGGTGGGAGTTTCTGGCGGTGTCTCCTGGTGAGTACTGTCATGGTGATCCGGTGGGAGTCTGGCGGTGTTTCCATTGGTGGTCCTGTTTCATTGGTGATCCCGGTGGGTGTATGGCGGGTCTTCCATAGGTGGTCACTGTCATGGTGATCCCGCTGGGTGTCTGCGGTGTACTTCCATCGGTGGTCACTGTCATGGAGATCCGGTGGAGTCTGGCGGTGTCTTCCATGGTGGTCACTGTCATGGTATGACCCGGTGGAGTCTGGCGGTGTCTTCCATGGTGGTCACTGTCTGGTGATGCCGTGGAGTCGGCGGTGTCTCCATGGTGGTCACTGTCATGGTGATCCGGTGGGAGTTCTGGCGCGTGGACCTTCCATGGTGGTCCACTGTCATGGTGATCCCGGTGGGACGGTTTGGCGGTGTCTTCCATGAGTGGTCACTGTCATGGGATCCCGCGTGGGGGTTTGGCGGTGTCTCCCTGGTTGTCACTGTCATGGTTGTTCCCGTGGGAGTCTGGCGGTTGTCTTCCATGGTGGTCACTGTACTTGGTCGGTCCGGTGGTGAGTCTGGCGGTTGTTGTCTCCATGGTGGTCACTGTCATGTTGATCCGGTTGCGAGTCTGTCGGTGTCTTTCCATGGTGGTCACTGTCTATGGTGATTTCCCGGTGGGATGTCTGGGCGTTTGTCTTCCACGGTGGTCACTGTTCATGGTGTTCCCGTTGGGAGTCTAGGCGGTGTCATCCATGGTGGTCACTGTCATGGTGATCCCGGTGGAGTCTGGCGGTGTCTTCCATTGGTGGTCACTGTCATGGTGATCCGGTGGGAGTCTGGCGTGTCTTCCATGCGCTTGGTCACTGTTCATGCGTGATCCCGGTGGGATGTCTGGCGGTGTCGTCCCATGGTGGTCACTGTCATGCGTGATTCCCGGTAGGGAGTCTGGCGAGTGGTCTCCTGGTGGTCACTGTTCATGGTGATCCCGGTGGAGGTTGGCGGTGTCTTCCATGGTGGTCACTGTCCTGGTGATCAGGGTGGGAGTCTGGCTGGTGTCTCCATGGTGGTCACTGTCATGGCGTCGATCCCGGTGGGAGTCTGGCGGTTGTCTGCAATGGTTGTCACTGTTCATGGGATCCCAGGTGGAGAGTCTGGCGGTTGTTATTCTTGGTGGTCACACTGTCATGGTGACCCGGTGGGAGGTCTGCGGTGTCTTCTTGGTGGTCACTGTCATGGTGAATCCCGGTGGGAGTTGGCGGTGTCTTCCATGGATGGTTTCACTGTCATGGCGGATCCCGGTGAGGCTATTGGCCGGTGTTTTCCATGTGTGGTCATTCATGGTGATCCGGTGGTGTCTGGCGGTCTTGTATTCCATGTGTGGAGACAATGTCATGGTGATCCGGTGGGGAGTCTGGCGAGTTTGTCTCCCATTGGTGGTCACTGCCACCTTATCATGGAGATGATCCGGTGGGAGTCTGGCGGTGTCTTCCATGGTGGTCACTGTTCATGGTTATCCAGGTGGGAGTTGGCGGTGTCTTCCATGGTGGGCCACTGTCATGGTGATCCCGGATGGGAGGTCTGGCGGTGGTCGTCCCATTGGTGGTCACTGTCATGGTGATCCCGGTGGGAGTCTGGCGGTGTCTTCCATGGTGTCACTGTCTATGGTGATCCCGGTGGGAGTTGGCGGTGCTGTCTTCCATGGTGGTCACTGCCATGGTGCTCGTCCCCGGTGGGAGTTCTGGCGGGTCTTCATGGTGAGTCACTGTAATGGTGATCCCGGTGGCGAGTCTGGCCGGTGTCTTCCTGGTGGTCACTGTCATGGTCATTGATCCCGGTGGGAGTCTGGCGGTGTCTTCCGATGGTGGGTCACTGTCTGGTGATCCGTGTCTGCCGCTGAGGTAAAACGAAAGAGCTATGGCTTAATAATAATAATAATTATTGATAATAATGCTATACATAATAATAATAATAATAATAATAATATTAATAATATTTTCACTTTTACAAGTTCTTGCTACAAGTGTATCTCAAGTATAGTTGACATCAGTGACTTTCCTATTTAGAAGCGATTGTTATGTGAGTAGTTCCGGCTCAAATTAGGTCAGTATTGTTACCAGGATGCAACCCAACCAGTCGACATTTGGCTCACAGGTGCCCATTTTACTGATGTGGAGTATAGGACTATCCAGTGTAAGGATACACGCCAGTTTCATAACCCTCCCCAGAAATCGATCCGGACCTATTCGCCGTGTCGAGCGACGCGCTTTAGCCCACCAGGCCATGGGGCCATCTCTGTCTATGTAAGCATACGAGAAGCTGTGAGCATCGAATGGATGGTGAGCGTGTTCTGTGCTTGTTGTAACACAGCTCATTTCCAATGTGCTGGCCTCAGACTTGACTCTGTTTATATCACTCTTTGTGTTCTATTTGTCAGGCAGAAGTTATCGAGTAGTTCCATCTACCTCTCAATTTCCTGTTAATAAAAATTCATCTGGTCTGTCGTCCCTTAGAGCGGGTTAGCGGCACTGGCTGCTATATCTACCTGAGTATATTGGGACTGTGTATGTCCCAACCTGCCTCAGCAGCGCGCTGCCAATACTGGATGTGTTTTTCCCTTACGATCTGACATAGCAATATTTTTCTTCAATTTCCTTTATGGCTTTTGGTTCTCCTGTGATTTCTGTTTCTGTAGTTCCTTCAGCTTCAGTTCTCGATTTTGCAAACATCATTGACTAGTTGCCTCACTTCGTATTTCAAAAGTGCTACAAGAGTTCATTTTTGCTGGCCAAGCGCTTCGGATCATGTTGTCAGGATATCTTTCCAGCCTTGTTTCTTTTGTAGTACATGGTTGACTTGTTTTCCAATTGTATGTTTTTGTTATTGAGTTGAAATTTGGTGAAAGGCTTCCTCCATTTTTGGGCTGTGTAGGAGCTCTGTGCATACAAGTCTGTATCTCTACAATGTTATATCGGAGTGTACCTGTATTGATATGGTTATATTACGTATCAGATTGTTGTTGTTAATGAGATTGAGGTCCAGTGTATTTTCTAGTTCTTGTAGGGCTCTGATTTTTTCTTGCTAGTTTAAGGTGAATTTGGTGCACAGATTTAATAGATAGCTGTGCTGTGGGTACGTGTTGAATTTTTCACCAAGAGCTGCCTCCTGAGGTGACATTATCTAAACATAGTTGCTAAATTTCTCCATTCAAGGTTCAGGTTGAAATCGCTCAGTAGCTCAAGATGTCTGCGGCCAAGGAGTTGGGAAATTCTCCAGACAGTGTGTCAATTTTCAATTCCTCTTCTTGGAATTGCTGGAGGTTGCATCAGAGGCTTCGTTTACAACACAATAGAGCATTGTTGGTTTTCTATCTTTAATGCCACAAACTTTCCAACCTACATCATTTGAGGTGTTTAGTATGTCTAGCAAATGTGAGACTCTGTTTTGCACAGGCCAACCCCAAACCCCCCTTGTTGCCGGTTTAGGTCTATTGCATATCTGAAAATTATGTTATAAACGAGATCCATATTTATGTTGTCAAAAGGATCCTTTATGTGGGCTCTCTGTGTGAAAATGCAAACATTGCATTGACTCCTCGGCAAGTAAGGGCTTTTTGTAGTTTGTTGATGGCTCTGAGTTGACCTAGTGTGTTTTAGAATATATGTTCTTATACTGATGGAATTTAGGGGGGGTTTTATTGGTGTTGTAATATTACTTGTTGTAAGTTTCTATATAGCGACCAGCGATAAGAGGCAGAGGGCCAGGATCTGTGAATCCAACCCCCACACAACGCACATATAGCATGATCGCACTATCACACACACACAGAGGCCCCTCCCCCCCGGGCCGGAGCTCGGGACCTCGACCCCCGCAACTTCAACTAGGGGAAGTACAACCTAGGTGAGGTACACACCACCCATCAGCACACAACACACACTCGTCACACAAACTCCATTGGGAGATCGACGGGGGCGAAAACCTGGATGCTCCGGGCGGGTCCTGACACATGCAGGCACAAGTGTAGGTCGTGCGACGGGTACTGGGAAAACTCATGCATCAAACAGTCAGGGACATACCAGAGGAGAGAGTGGAGGAATGACACCTCAGCAAGACTGGACGTAATGTTCGACCCTGAGAGTTCAGACATTGGGACATCACATATGAGAGGCCCCTTGATGCAAGCGATATCACGTGGGTGGTTCTGTGTTTAATTATTATAGCAGATTTACATGTGGAGAGGGTAACGGCAAGCCATTGCGAAAAGACAAACTATAAAAGGGGGCGACTACAGAGGTATGAGGCATTCCGCAGGAGGTTCAGTGGGGTACAGGAGAACTGGTAGAAAAGTCAGTAAACCAATTGATGGAATATGTAACAACAAATGCCAAGGAGCAGAGGGAACGGTTGTTCCCAAGGGCAACAGATGAAAACAATTGGGAAAGACCAAAAGCGAGTCTTGGTTGAACCGACGGTGTAGGGAGGGCAAAAAACTATAAGTTACATTAGAGAATGGATATGTACAGAAGGATCCCTAAAAGGACCCAGGAAATAAGGAGATCAGTCGACTCGAGGCCTGATAGTACGAGTATGCACAGATAAAGGAGGACTAGACCCTAGAGACAGATATGCGAAAAAACAAAGTCATCGAAAAATCTAGTCTGGCCGAACAAAACTGCTACTTTGCCACATTAGGAGAAAGACAACAGTCAAAGACCCAGTGATCAGGTGAGGGAAAAAGGTGGGGGAGTCCACTAGAAACGATCAAGAGGTATGTGAGGAGCTCAACAAGAGATTTAAGGAAGTATTCAAGTGGAGACAGGATGGGGACTCTGGGGAAGACAGGGGGACAGCTGAGTCCACCAACGGGAATAGACAACAAGTGTGGATGACATTTCACTCAACTAAGGAGGAGGTGAAGAAGCTGCTAAGTGACCTTGATACCTCAAGCAAAGGGAGAGCATCTCCAGTGGGTTTCCTTAGAGAGGGGAGCAGAAATGCTGTGCTGTGCATATTAAAACAATCTCAACGCATCCCTTGTAGTACTGGCAATTACCTAGTATGGAGAGATGGCAAATGTAGTTTCCATTTTTTTATAAAAGGGACAGAAAAGAGACAATAAAACTACAGACAGTGGTCGCTGACCTGAATTGTATGTATCTGCTCATGGAGAAAAAAAAAGATTATCAGGAGGGTGAGTGGTGGCTGCACTGGAACGGTACATAAAGTATAAATGATAACCAACATGGTTTCATGGAAGGCAAAAGCCCAGTGCTGTGTACAAACCTTTTGAAGTTTTATGATAAAATAACAGGAAGTAAGACAGCAGAGAGAGGGGTGGGTGTTGCATTTCATTGGACTGCAAGAAGGCCTTCGTCACAGTTCCTCACAGAGATTAGTGCAGAAGAAACTAGAGGATAGGCGCATAATAAACAGGAAAGGCACTGCAATGAATCAGAGAATGACTCAAGAAATCGTAATGACACGATTGCAAACAAACCATACCTGACAGGTAGGCAACAAAGAGTCATGAAACGTGATGAGGTGATACAGTGGGGGGACAACCTGTGACGAGCGGGGTGGGTCCACCACGGGGTCGAGCGTCCTACAGGGGACAGTGCTCATTTTTGGTATATGTGAATGACATGATGGAAGGGATAGACTCAGAAGTATCCCTGCTCGCAGATGATGTGAAGTTAATGAGGAGAATTAAATCAGATGAGGATCAGGCAGGACTACAAAGAGACCTGGACAGGCTCCACACGTGGTCCAGCAACTGGCTTCTCGAATTCAACCCTGCCAAACGCAAAGTCATGAAGATCGGAGAAGGGCAAAAAGGACCGCAGACAGAGTATATGCTAGGTGGTCAACGATTGCAAACTTCACTCAAGGAGAAAGATCTTGGGGTGAGTATAACACTGAGCATGTCTCCGGAAGCACACATCAACCAGATAACTGCTGCAGCATATGGGCGCCTCGCAAACCTGAGATTAGCATTCCGATACCTAAGTAAGGAATCTTTCAAGACACTATACACCGTGTACGTCAGGCCCATATTGGATGGAGTAAGCAGCACCAGTTTGGAACCAGTACCGGGTCAATCACGTTAAGAAATTAGAGAAAGTGCAAAGGTTTGCGGCAAGGTTAGTTCCAGAGCTCAGGGGAATGTCCTACGAAGAAAGGTTAAGGGAAATCGGCCTGACGACACTGGAGGACAGGAGGGTTAGGGGATACATGATAGCGACATACAAAATACTGCGGGGAATAGACAAGGTGGACAGAGACAAGTTGTTTCAGAGATGGGACACAGAAACAAGGGGTCACTCTTGGAAGTTGAAGACTCAGATAAGTTACAGGGATGTTAGGAAACATTTCTTCAGTCATAGAGTGGTCAGGAAGTGGTACAACCTGGCGAGTGATGTAGTGGAGGTAGGATCCATACATAGCTTTAAGACGAGGTATGATAAAGCTCATGGAGCTGGAGAGAGAGGAACTAGTAGCATTCAGTGAAGAGGCGGGGCCAGGAGCTAAGTCTCGACCCCTGCAACTACAATTAGGTGAGTACACAGACACACAGACACACAGACACACACACACACACACACACGTCCCAGAGCTAAGAGGTATGTCCTACGAGGAGAGGTTAAGGGAAATCAACCTGACGACACTGGAGGACAGGAGAGATAGGGGGGACATAATAACGACATACAAAATACTGAGAGGAATTGACAAGGTGGACAAAGACAGGATGTTCCAGAGATTGGACACAGTAACAAGGGGACACAGTTGGAAGCTGAAGACACAGATGAATCACAGGGATGTTAGGAAGTATTTCTTCAGCCACAGAGTAGTCAGTAAGTGGAATAGTTTGGGAAGCGATGTAGTGGAGAAAGGATCCATACAAGTTTTTAAGCAGAGGTATGATAAAGCTCACGGCTCCAGAGAGAGTGACCTAGTAGCGATCAGTGAAGAGGCGGGGCCAGGAGCTCGGACTCGACTCCCGCAACCTCAACTAGGTGAGTATAACTAGGTGAGTACACACACACACACACACACACACACACACCCCACAAAACCCCACACACACACACACAACACCAAAACCACACCACACACACACACACACACACACACATGGTCCCAAATCTGCACACAGAAATCACCCCCTACGAAAGAAAAAGATGGGCAGGCGATGCAAAATGCCCCCAATAAAAAGTAGGGGGCCATTGGTACACTAAGGGAAAACACCATAAGTGTCGGGGCCCCAAGACTGTTCAACAGCCTCCATCAAGCATTAGGGGAATTCCAATAAACCCCTGGCTTCCTTCAAGAGAGAGTGGACAGATACCTAAAGTCAGTGCCGGATCAGCCGGGCTGTGGTCGTACGTTGGACTGCGTGCGGCCAGCAGTAACAGCCTAGTTGATCAGGCCCTGATCCATCGGAGGCCTGGTCGTGGACCGGGCCGCGGGGGCGTGATCCCCGGAATAACCTCCAGGTAACACACACACACACACACACACACACACAACAAAAACAGTGGGCACCTGTGACGAGCGGGGTCCCACAGGGGTCGGTCCTAGGACCAGTGCTAATTTGGTTTTATGTTTAACGACATGATGGAAGGGTTAGACTCAGAAGTGTCCGTTTGCAAATGATGTGAATTAATGAGGAGAATTAAATCTGATGAGGACCAGGCAGGACTTCAAAGAGACCTGGACAGACTGGACCCCCTGGTCCCGCAAAAAGGCTTCTCGAATTTTAATCCCCGCCAAATGCAAAGTCATGAAGATAGGGAAGGGCACAGAAGACCACAGACAGAGTATAGGCTAAGTGGCCAAAGACTGCAAACCTCACTCAAGGAGAAAGATCTTGGGGGGAGTATAACACCGGCCTGTCTCCGGAAGTACACATCAATCAGATAACTGCTGCAGCATATGGGCGCCGGCCCAAAACCCGAGAAACAGCATTCCGATACCTTTTGTAAGGAATCGTTCCCAAAACACTGTACACCGTGTATGTCAGGCCCATACTGGAGTATGCAGCACCTGTTTGGAACCCGCACTTGATAAAGCACGTCAAGAAACTAGAGAAAGTACAAAGGTTTGCACAAGGTTAGTTCCAGAGCTAAGGGAATGTCCTTTTGAAGAAAGATTAAGGGAAATCGGCCTGACGACACTGGAGGACAGGAGGTCAGGGGAGACATGATAACGACATATAAAATACTGCGTGGAATAGACAAGGTGGACAAAGACAGGATGTTCCAGGGAGGGGACAGAGAAACAAGAGGCCACAATTGGAAGTTGAAGACACAAATGAGTCAGAGAGATATTAGGAAGTATTTCTTCAGTCATAGAGTTGTAAGGCAGTGGAATAGCCTAGAAAATGACGTAGTGGAGGCAGGAACCATACACAGTTTTAAGACGAGGTTTGATAAAGCTCATGGAGCCGGGAGAGAGAGGGCCCAGTAGCAACCGGTGAAGAGGCGGGGCCAGGAGCTAAGACTCGACCCCTGCAACCACAAATAGGTGAGTACAAATAGGTGAGTACACTCACAGGGTGACAGCAGTCTAAGACTTTAAACTGATAGATTATGGAGGTATGGGTGTTTGTGGGAAACAATCAGGCTGCGGTACTAGGGTTGAAAACAGCAGATATAACCAGGATACCTCAGGGATATGTTTAAAAAACAATATTCAAAATAAAGTTGCTAGTAAAGGAAAATTAACTGATCAACAAAGAGAGATAGTAGAGAGCAACAAGTGACTAGCTCCCTTAAGGGTAGTAGGAGTCTAAGAAATAAGATAGATGGGCTTAGATTACTTGCAAGTGTAGGTAATATAGGTATTATTGGTATAACAGAGACCTGGTTCAACCTGAAAGATAGAGAAATGCCTTCTGAATGCAACATTCAGGATTATAAACTATTCCACACTGATAGGGTCAACAGGAAGGGTGGTGGAGTGGCGATGTATGTCAGAGATAATTTAAATTGCTGTGTTAGACAAGATATAAGTTTAGAAACATTGGACGCAGAATCAGTTTAGCTACAGTTTCTCGAAGGTCGTGAAATATTAATTTTGGGTGTGATATACAGGCCCGCAAACCTTGATAGGGAGTGCGGTAGGCTGCTATGGGACGAAATTCATAAGGCATCTAGTTATGAAAATGCTGTGATAATGGGAGATTTTAACTTTAGAGAAATTGATTGGAACAATATGACAGGAAATCTTGAGTCTAGTGACTTTCTTGATACTGTTCAAGACTGCTGTTTGAAACAGGTTGTGACAGAACCAAGAAGAGGAAACAATGTACTTGACTTGGTTCTTGCAAACAAAGATTCACTAGTTAATAATCTTGAGGTTAATGATGAGCTTGGGGAAAGTGATCACAGATCACTTAGTTTCAATATATAATGAAATTACCCAGACAATTACAATCAAGTCTGTTCCAAACTTGCACTTGGCCGACTTCATGGGACTGAGAAATTACCTGGGTGGGCTATATTGCGATGACCTGACTTTGGGTCAGGTATGTGATCTTGGTTGCCAATATGACTTTTTCAGAGCATAGTTCTAGCTGCCCTGACAACTTTTGTTCCGAGTAAGGAAATTAGATCTAACAAAAATGATCCCAAATGGATGAACAATAGATTTAAACATCTCATAAGTCAAAAGAGAGGCATATATAGGCGTATCAAAAGAGGGGATGGGCAGTTAAGAAATCAATATATTCAACTAAAGAGAGAAATAAAAAAAGGAATAAGAAAAGTAAAAAGGGATTATGAGGCTAAGGTCGCAAGAGATTCGAAGACTAACCCAAAAGGGTTCTTTCAGGTATACAGAAGTAAGATTAGGGACAAGATTGGCCCACTTAAGAGTAACTCAGGTCAGGTCACTGACAGTCATAAGGATATGTGTGAAATTTTCAACACTTACTTCCTCTCAGTCTTTACCCAGGAAAATACTAGCGAAATTCCAGAAATAATAAAATATGTAGAACAGGACGATAATAAACTATGCACGACTGCAGTAACTAGTGACATGGTCCTCAGACAAATAGAGAAATTAAAACCTAACAAATCCCCAGGCCCTGATGAACTGTTTGCAATGGTTTTAAATGAATGTTAAGAGGAACTTAGCAAAACCTTTGGCTAAACTTTTCAATATATCACTACAAACTGGCATAGTGCCTGATAAGTGGAAAATAGCAAATGTAATATCTATTTACAAGGCAGGTGACAGGTCCTTAGCTTCGAACTATACACCAATAAGCCTTACCTCCATAGTGGGAAAATTTATGGAATCAATAATTGCCTAGGCAATTCATAGCCATCTTGAAAGGAATAAATTGATTAATGAATCTCAGCATGGTTTTACAAAGGGGTGTTCCTGTCTTACGAATTTACTCTTTTCACTAAAGTATTTGAGGAGGTAGATCATGATACTGAATATGATATTGTGTATATGGACTTCAGTAAGGCTTTCGATAAAGTTCCACATCAGAAACTATTGACGAAACTTAAGGAACACTGAATAGGAGAATTTTTTTCCTGCGTAGAGGCATGGTTGACAAATAAGCAACGGAAAGTTTGCATAAATGGGGAGAAATCAGAATGGGGGCACGTCACAAGCGGTGTTCCTCAGGGGTCAGTTTTGGGCCCCTTGTTGTTCACAATTTACATATACAACTTAGATGAGGGAATAAATAACGACAAAAGCAAATTTGCTGATGACACCAAAATAGGCCATCCAATTCATTCTAATGAGGACACTAGAGCACTCCAGTATGATTTGAATAGACTGATGCAATGGTCATAGAAGTGGCAGATGCAGTTTAATATTGACAAATGCAAAGTTCTAAATGTTGGACAGGTAAATAACCTGTAGATCTTGATTTTAGGAGTTCTGGTTAGCAGTAATCTGAAACCAAGAACAGTGCATAAGTGTTCGCAATAAAGCTAACAGAACCCTTGGCTCATATCAAGAAGTATAAATAACAGAAGTCCTCAGGTTGTTCATCAACTCTTATATCTTGGTTAGGCTCATTTAGATTATGCTGCACAGTTTTGGTCACCGTATTACAGAATGGATATAAATGTACTGGAAAATGTACAAAAGAAGATGTCAAAGATGATCCCATGTATCAGAAATCTTCCCTATGAGGATAGACTGAGGGCCCTGAATCTGCACTCTCTAGAAAGGTATAGAATTAGGGGGGATATGATTGAGGTGTATAAATGGAAGACATTAATAAATAAAGGGGATGTAAAAAACGTGCTGAAAATATCTAGTCTAGATAGGATTCGCAGCAATGGCTTTAAGTTGGAAAAATTCAGATTCGGGAAGGATATAGGAATACACTGGTTTGGTAAAAGAGTTGTGGATGAGTGGATATAATTCCAAGTACAGTTATAGAGGCTAAAACGTTGTGTAGTTTTAAAAATAGGTTAGATAAATACATGAGTGGGTGTGGGTGGGTGTGAGTTGGACCTGACTAGCTTGTGCTACTAGGTTAGATGCTGTGCTCCTTCCCTTCACCAGGCATGCATAGGAAAATGTGAATTTCGAAATGCATTTCCTATGAGTGGATAGAGTATCTCATTGTATGGGAAATGAGCCCATATAAATGGATTTCTAAAAGTTAGTTTTCTATCAATTAGTAATAACCGAGGACTCATTGTACTAGGTCATGCCCGGTAAGGGTTACTTAATTAATAGAATGTGACCTGACCTGCCTAGGCTTGGGCACTGGCTTAAGCCGGTAGAAGACTTGGACCTGCTTTGCATGGGCCAGTAGACTTGCTGCAGTGTTCCTTCTTTCTTATGTTCTTAAGAGAGAAGGATGGGCAGACTGTGTTTTCTTGGACTGTAGGAGGACCAGTCAGCTATAACAATGAAAGCACTGCAAAGTATCAAGGAATGCCAGTTGGGAAGACATCACCAAGTCATGGAACGTGACGAGGTGACAAAGTGGGAGCCTGTGACGAGCAAGGTCCCACAGGGGTCAGTCCTAGGACCAGCGCTGTTTCTGGTATTTGTGAACATGATGGAAGGAATAGACTCAAAAGCGTCTTGTTTGCAAATGATGAGAAGTCGATGAGAAGAATTCAATCGGACAAGGACCAGGCAGAACTATAAAGGAATCTGAACAGGCTGCAGGTCTGTGCAAAGTCATGAGGAATCGGGATGGGTAAAGAAGACCTCAGACGAAGTATAGTCTATGAGGCCAGAGACTACAAACTTCACACATGGTAAAAGATCTTGGGGTGAGTATAACACCGGGTACAATCCTGAGGCGCACATCAACGAAATAACTGCTGCAGGAAATGGGCGCCTAGCGAACCTCAGAACAGAATTCCGACATCTTAATAAGGAATTGTTCAGGACCCTGTACACTATGTACGTCAGCCCTATATTGGAGTATGCAGCACCAGTTTGGAACCCACTCCTAGCCAGGTATGCAAGGAAATTAGAGAAAGTGCAAAGGATTGCAACAAGAGTAGTCTCGGAGCTAAGGGGTATGTCCTATGAGGAGAGGTTAAGGGAAATCGACCTGACGACACTAGAGGACAGGAGAGATAGGGGGGACATGATAACTACATATAAAATACGGAGAGGAATTGAAAAGTTGGACAAAGACAGAATGTTCCAGAGATGGGACACAGCAACAAGGGGACACAGTTGGAACTTGAAGACACAGATGAATCACAGGGATGTTAGGAAGTATTTCTTCATTCACAGAGTAGTCAGGAAGTGGAATAGTTTGGGAAGTGATGTAGAGGAGGCAGGATCCATACATAGCTTTAAGCAGAGGTATGATAAAGCTCACGGTTCAGGAAGAGTGACCTAGTAGCGACCAGTGAAGAGGCAGGGCCAGGAGCTGTGACTCGATCCCTGCAACCACATTTAAGTGAGTACACACACACACACACACACACATACACACATACACACACACACACATACACACACAACCTATACTACAACCCACTCACTGTTCCCTCTGCCACCAACCCCCATATCACAAACCTCACCCCAACAGCTGTCCCTTATGGGCATTCTGACCCACCCCCATCAACACAAACCCCACCTACACCACAGCCCCATATAGGCCCCCACCAAGGCTCTCGCTCTCCCAACCCCAATATTCTTGCATGACCACAATGATAGAAAAGAAACTAAAGGTTTGGTACACAAACGCGGATGGAATAACGAATAAACATGAGGAGTGGAATGAAAGAATCAGTGAAAAATCCCAGACATCATAGCAGTCACAGAAACAAAACTCGCTGAGACAATAACAGACACAATCTTCCCAACGGGATATCAGATCCTGAGGAAAGATAGAAGGAGTAGAGGGGAGGAGGGGTTGCACTGCTCATAAAACATCGATGGGGATTTGAAGAAATGGAAGGCATGGACATGATTGGAGAAAGAGACTACATTGTAGGTACAATTCAGTCCGGAGAACATAAAGTAGTCATTGGAGTGATGTATAACCCACCCCAGAACTGCAGGAGGCCAAAAGAGGAGAACGAAGAAAACAACAGGGTGATGGTGGACACACTGGCTGAGGTGGCAAGAAGAGCTCACTCGAGCAGAGCAAAGTTACTGGTAATGGGCGATTTCAACCACAGGGAGATCGACTGGGAAAACCTGGAGCCACATGGGGGTCCGAAAACATGGAGAGCCAAGATGATGGATGTGGTACTTGAAAACCTCATGCATCAATATGTCAGGGACACAACCAGAGAGAGAGGGGAGGATGAGCCAGCAAGACTGGATCTTGTGTTCACCCTGAGCAGTTCAGACATTGAGGACATCACTTACGAGAGGCCCCTTGGAGCTAGCGATCATGTGGTTCTGAGTTTTGACTATATAGTAGAGTTACAAGTGGAGAAGGTAACAGGAACTGAAGGGGACAGGCCAAACTATAAAAGGGGGGACTACACAGGTATGAGAAACTTCCTGCAGGAGGTTCAGTGGGACAGAGAAATGGTAGGAAAATCAGTAAACGAGATGATGGAATATGTGACAACAAAGTGCAAGGAGGCAGAGGAAAGTTTTGTTCCCAAGGGAAACAGAAATAATAGGAAGACCAAAACGAGTCCTTGGTTTACCCGAAGGTGTAGGGAGGCAAAAACTAAGTGCAACAGAGAATGGAAAAGGTACAGGAGGCATAGGACCCAGGAAAACAAGGAGATTAGTAGAAGAGCCAGAAACGAGTATGCGCAGATAAGGAGGGAGGCCCAGCGACAGTATGAAAACGACATAGCATCGAAAGTCAAATCTGACCCGAAACTGCTGTATAGCCACATTAGGAGGAAGACAACAGTCAAGGACCAGGTGATAAGGCTGAGGAAAGAAGGTGGAGAACTCACAAGAAACGATCAAGAGGTATGTGAGGAGCTCAACACGAGATTTAAGGAAGTATTTACAGTAGAGACAGGAAGGACTCTGGGGGGACAGACCAGATGGGGACACCAGCAAGGAATACACCAACAAGTGTTGGACGACATACATACAGATGAGGAGGAGGTGAAGAAACTGCTAAGGGACATCGATACCTCAAAGGCAATGGGACCGGACAACATCTCTCCGTGGGTCCTTAGAGAGGGAGCAGATATGTTATGCGTGCCACTTACCACAATCTTCAACACATCCCAGCAAACTGGGCAACTACCTGAGGTATGGAAGACGGCAAATGTAGTTCCCATTTTCAAAAAAGGAGACAGAAAAGAGGCACTAAACTATAGACCTGTGTCATTGACGTGTATAGTATGCAAAATTATGGAGAAGATTGTCAGGAGGAGAGTGGTGGAGCACCTGGAACGGAACAGGAGTATAAATGCCAACCAGCACGGATTCACGGAAGGCAAATCCTGTGTCACAAACCTTCTGGAGTTTTATGATAAAATAACAGAAGTAAGACACGAGAGAGAGGGGTGGGTTGATTGCATCTTCTTGGACTGCAAGAAGGCCTTTGACACAGTTCCTCACAAGAGATTAGTGCAGAAGCTAGAGCATCAGGCGCATATAACAGGAAGGGCACTGCAATGGATCAGAGAATACCTGACAGGGAGGCAACAACGAGTCATGGTACGTAATGATGTATCACAGTGGGCACCTGTGACGAGCGGGGTCCCACAGGGGTCGGTCCTAGGACCAGTGCTATTTTTGGTATATGTGAACGACATGACGGAAGGGTTAGACTCAGAAGTGTCCCTGTTTGCAGATGATGTGAAGTTAATGAGGAGAATTAAATCTGATGAGGACCAGGCAGGACTTCAAAGAGACCTGGACAGACTGGACACCTGGTCCAGCAAATGGCTTCTCGAATTTAATCCTGCCAAATGCAAAGTCATGAAGATAGGGGAAGGGCACAGAAGACCACAGACAGAGTATAGGCTAGGTGGCCAAAGACTGCAACCTCACTCAAGGAGAAAGATCTTGGGGTGAGTATAACACGAGCATGTCTCCGGAAGCACACATCAATCAGATAACTGCTGCAGCATATGGGCGCCTGGCAAACTGAGAACAGCATTCCGATACCTTAGTAAGGAATCATTCAAGACACTGTACACCGTGTATGTCAGGCCCATACTGGAGTATGCAGCACCTGTTTGGAACCCGCACTTGATAAAGCACGTCAAGAAACTAGAGAAAGTACAAAGGTTTGCGACAAGGTTAGTTCCAGAGCTAAGGGGAATGTCCTATGAAGAAAGATTAAGGGAAATCGGCCTGACGACACTGGAGGACAGGAGGGTCAGGAAAGACATGATAACGACATATAAAATACTGCGTGGAATAGACAAGGTGGACAAAGACAGGATGTTCCAGGGAGGGGACACAGAAACAAGAGGCCACAATTGGAGTTGAAGACACAAATGAGTCAGAGAGATAGTAGGAAGTATTTCTTCAGTCATAGAGTTGTAAGGCAGTGGAATAGCCTAGAAAATGACGTAGTGGAGGCAGGAACCATACACAGTTTTAAGACGAGGTTTGATAAAGCTCATGGAGCGGGGAGAGAGAGGGCCTAGTAGCAACCGGTGAAGAGGCGGGGCCAGGAGCTAGGACTCGACCCCTGCAACCACAAATAGGTGAGCACAAATAGGTGAGTACACACACACACACACACACACACACACACACACACACACACACACACACACACACCACACACACACACACACATATACACACACACACACACACACATACACACACACACACACACACACACTCACACACACAAAAGAAGAAAAAAAAAGAGAGAAAAAAAAGAAAAAATGGCGGGTAGTGGAGGGAACCAGGGATCAGATGAGGATGGTTCTGGTGGGAGTGGATGGAGGAGCAGTGGAAAAGGATGGAACAAGAGTGGGAGAGAAAATTAAGAGAGCTTTCTGAAAAAATGGAGACAGAGCTCTCTGTGAAATTAGAAAAGAGGTTGGAGAAGGAGAAGAAGAATTGGGAGGCACAAGTCGAAACTGCAGTAACCAGGATAAGGGTCCTAGAAGATGAGGTAAACAGGCTGAAGCAAGTTACAGGGGCATTGACCAGAAGACACAGCATATGAAGCTGAGAGGCCAAACAGGAAGGAAGGAGATATGAATTATGCTAAGGCCATATCAACCTGCCAAGAAGGGCCAAGGAGTGAAAGGAGAGAGCAGCTGGGTGCAGGTGGAGAGGGTGATAGGTCAAATGCAGAGGCACAACAATGCTACCAAGAACCACTGGAAAAAAAACAAGGGAGAAAATGACCACATACAGACAGGAACCAGAGTCACAGAGGGAGAGGCAATGGGAGGAGGAAAGGGCAAAATCAGTGTTTATCCATGGGCTTCAGGAGAGAAAGGAAAGAACACACACTGAAAGACGGCAGGCAGAAAGAAAGGAGATTGAGAACATCATCACAGATATAGGTGAAGAAGACATGGATGAGATTGTAAATTTTCAGAGAAGAGAGGGGTACTTGAAGGGAAGAAAATGATGGATCAAGCTGATTCTCAGGACAGAAACAGTGCAGAACAGAATCCTCCAAGAGAAACCACGGTTGAAATACACGGAAAAGTACAAGAGGGTGTTTCTAGACAGAGACAGAACACAAACAGAACGACAGCAGCTGAGGGTGAGGACAAAAAAGCGAAAGGAGCTAGGAAAGGAGACAAGGATGAAACCAGCAGAGGTAAATCAGAGCAGAACAGAGCAGCAAGGGCAAGCACATACAGAACTATCCTCAGAACACCATCCTAAGACAAACTACAATCCACACTCACAGCATCCACCCAACACCCAGCTATAGAATCCCACAGTATGCTGCCAGGTCTCCACCCTCACAGGCCCCCAAACCACAGTGTTGGAAAGGAAACTGAAGGTATGGTACACAAACACTGATGGAATAACAAATAAGTGGAAGGAGTGGCACGAAAGAGTCAAAGAGGCATCACCGGACATCATAGCTCTCACAGAAACCAAGCTTACAGGTATGATAACAGATGCCATCTTTCCAATGGGATACCAGATCCTGAGGAAGGACAGGGAACAGGGGGGGTGGAGGAGTGGCACTGCTGATAAAAAATCGATGGAATTTTGATGAGCTGGAGAGAGGAGACAGCGGAGAAGAAAGTGATTACATAACGGGAATGCTTCACTCTGGAGGTCCCAAGGTGGTAATTGCAGTGATGTATAACCCACCACAGAACAGCAGGAGGCCAAGGCAAGAGTATGACGAGAGCAATAGAGCAATGGTTGACACACTGGCAGCAGTGGCAAGAAGAGCTCATGCATGCAGGGCAAAGCTCCTGATCACGGGTAACTTTAACCACAAGGAGATCGATTGGGAGAACTTGGAGCCACATGGGGGCCAAGATACATGGAGGGCTAAGATGATGGAGGTAGTACTGGAAAACTTCATTTACCAACACATGAGGGACACTACAAGAGAGAGAGGAGAGGATGAACCAGCAAGACTGGACTTAGCATTCACCTTGAGTAGTGCAGATATTGAGGACATCACATATGAAAGACCCCTTGGGGCCAGATACCATGTGGTTTTAAGCTTCGAATACACAGTAGAGCTACAAGTGGAGGGGGAAGCAGGAAGGCCAGGCCGAATGAAGCCAAACTAAAAGAAAGGGGACTACATGTAAATGAGGAACTTCCTGAATGGGGTTCAGTGGGACAGAGAACTGGCAGGGAAGCCAGTTAATGAGATGATGGAATATGTAGCAACAATGTGCAAGGAGGCTGAGGAGAGGTTTGTACCCAAGGGTAACAATAATAATGAAAAAGCCAGGATGAGCCCATGGTTCACCCAAGGGTGCAGGGAGGCAAAAACCAAGTGTGCTAGGGAATGGAAGAAATATAGAAGGCAAAGGACCCAGGAGAATAAAGAGAGCAGTCGTAGAGCCAGAAACGAATATACACAGATAAGAAGGGAGGTCCAACGACAATATGAAAACGACATAGCAGGGAAAGCCAAATCTGACCCGAAACTGTTATACAGCCACATCAAGAGGAAAACAACAGTCAAGGACCAGGTAATCAGGCTAAGGAAGGAAGGAAGGAAGGAAGGAAGGAGGAGAGACAACAAGAAATGACCGTGAAATATGTGAGGAACTCAACAAGAGATTCAAAGAAGTGTTCAAAAGAGGAGACAGAAGGGGCTCCAGAAAGACGGAGAGGTGGGGCACACCACCAAGTGCTGGACACAGTACACACAACCGAGGAAGAAGTGAAGAGATTTCTGAGTGAGCTAGACACCTCAAAGGCAATGGGGCCAGATAACATCTCCCCATGGGTCCTGAGAGAGGGAGCAGAGGCGCTATGTGTACCTCTAACAACAATATTCAATACATCAAAACAGGGAGATTGCATGAGGCATGGATGACCGCAAATGTAGTCCCAGTCATTAAAAAAGGAGACAGACATGAAGCACTAAACTACAGACCAGTGTCATGCCCTGTATAGTATGCGGGGAGTATGGGAAGATTATCAGGAAAAGGTTGTGGAACACCTGGAAAGGAATGATTCATCAACGCGCCAACAGGTTTCAGGGAGGGGGAAACCCTGGTCAAAAAACCTACTGGAGTTCTAGGGACATGGTGACAACAGTAAGCAAGAGAGAGGAGGGTGGGGTGGATGCATTTTCTTGGACTGCAGAAGGCGTTTGACACATTTCCCAAAAAGAGATTAGTGCAAAAATGGGGCCAAAAGGGGGGGTGAAAGGGGAAGGCATAAATGGATCAGGAATACTTGTCGGGAGACAGCAGCGGTCTGGTAGGGCGGGTGTCGAGGGGCCCCTGTGCCCAGCGGGGTCCCACGGGGGTCAGTCTGACCGTGCGTTTTGGTATTTGGAAGACATGAGGGAAAGGAAAATAGATTTCCGAGGTGCCCCTGTTTGCGATGATATAAATGTGAGAAAAATTCATTCTATCAAAGCCCAGGCGGAACTACAAAGGGATTGGGGACAGGCTGCGACCTGGCCAGAAATTTGGTCCTTGGTTAAATCCCCCCAAGTGCAAAGCCATGAAGATGGGGGAAGGGCAAAAAAAGACCGCGAGGAGTACAGTCTAGGGGGCCAGAGATAAACCTCACGGGAAAAAAAATTTTGGGAGTGGTATAACACCAGGCACTCTCCTTAAGGCACAAAACCCAATAACGCTAAGCATATGGGGCCCCTAGAAAACCCTCAGAACAGCATTCCGACATTTAATAAGGAATCGTTGAGGACCTGTACACGTGTACGTTGGCCATATTGGAGTATGCGGCCCATTTTGGAACCCCACCCCTAGCAAAGACGAAAAGAAATTAAAAAAAAAGTGCAAAGGTTTACAACAAGACCAGCCCCAGGTAAAAAGTATGTCCTACGAGGAGAGGTTAAGGGAAATAAAACCTGACGACATGGGGGGAGTGGAAAAATTGGGGGGACATGATGAGACGTACAAATCTTAGAGGAATTGACAGTTGGCAAAGAAGGATGTTCCAGAGATTGGTCACAGTAAAAAGGGGAAACCATTGGAATTTGAAGAACAGATGGATCCCAGGGTGTTTGGGTATTTTCGCCCAGAGTGTCGTAAGTGGAATAGTTTGGGAAGCGATGTAGTGGAGGTGGATCCAACATAGCTTTAAGCAGGGGTATGTAAAGTCACGGTCAGGGAGAGTGACCCAGTAGCGGCGTGAAGAGGCGGGCCAAGGCTTGGCTCGCCCCGCAACCTCAATAGGTGAGTCAACAAGGTAAAATACACTCACACCACAACACACACAACACACACACCAAACACACCACAACCCACAACACACACCCAAAACACCACACACACCAAAACACCACACTCACACACACACACAACACAACAAAACACACACCAACACACACACAACACACACCACACACCACACACAACACACACACACACAAAAACAACACACACCACACACACCACACACACACACACACACACACACACACACATACCACACACACACTCTGCCACCAAAAACCCCCAAACACAAATCTACCCCAGCACTGTCCCTTATGGGCAGTCTGGGCCCCCCCCCCATCATCACAAACCCCCCCAACACCCCAGCCCCAAAAGGCCCCCCAAGGCCTCGCTCTCCCCAACCCCCAAAATTTTTTGCATGCCACAAGAAGAAAAAACTGAAAGTTTGGTACACAAAAGCGGATGGAAAAATGAATAAAAAATGAGGAGTGGAATGAAAAAATCAGGAAAAATCCCCAGACTCATAGCAATCACAGAAACAAAATCGCGAGACAATAACAGAACAATTTCCAACGGGATATGATCCTGAGGGAAAAAAAAAAAGGAGTAGAGGGGGGGGAGGGGTTGCACGCTCATAAAAAACCCATGAGGATTTTAGGGGAAAGGGAGGCATGGACTGATTGGAGAAAGAGACTCATTGTAGGTACCAATTCAGTCCGGAGAAAATAAAATAGTCTTGGAGTATAATAACCCACCACAGAACTGCAGGAGGCCAAGAGAGGAGTTTCGAAAAAAACAACAGGGTGATGGTGGATACATGGCTGGGGGGCAAGAAAAGCTCACTCAGCAGAGCAAAGTTATGGTAAAGGGCGATTTCAACCCCAGGGAGATGAATGGGGGAAACCCGGAGCCACTGGGGGGTCCCGAAATTTGGAGAGCCAAGATGATGGGTGTGGTACTTGAAAAAACCCCATGCTCAAATGTCAGGGACCAACCAGAGAGAGGGGGAGGGTGAGCAGCAAGATGGATCTTGTGTTCACCCTGAGCAGTTCAGACATTGGGACATCACTTTCGAGAGGCCCCTTGGAGCTGGGGATCACGTGGTTCTGAGTTTTGATTATATAGAGTTACAATGGAGAAAAGGGAACAGGAAAAATAAAGGGAAAGGGCCAAATATAAAAGGGGGGACTACACAGGGGATGAGAAACTTCCCGCAGGAGGTTCAGTGAGAAGAGAAAAGGGAGGAAAATCGTAAACGAGTTTTGGAATTGGGCAAAAAAGTGCAAGGAGGGAGAGGAAAAGGTTTGTTCCCAAGGGAAACAGAAATAATAGGAAGACCAAAAGGATCCTTGGTTTACCCGAAGGTGTAGGGAGGCAAAAACTAAGTGCAACAGAGAATGGAAAAGGTACGGGGAGGCATAGGACCCAGAAAACAAGGAGATTAGTAGAAGAGCCAGAAACGAGGTAGGCACAGATAAGGAGGGGGCCAGCGACAGAAATGAAAAACGACATAGCATCGAAAGTCAAATCTGACCCGAAACTGCTGTATGGGCCACATTAGGGGGAAAGGGACAACAGTAAAGGGAACCAGGTGATAAGGCTTTTGAAAAGAAGGTGGGAGAACTCACAAAAAATGATCAAGAGGTATGTGAGGAGCTCAACCCCGAGATTTAAGGAAGTATTTACAGTAGAGACAGGAAGGACTTTTGGGGGGACAGACCAGATGGGGACACCAGCAAGGAATACACCAACAAGTGTTGGACGACATACATACAGATGAGGAGGAGGTGAAGAAACTGCTAAGGGACATCGATACCTCAAAGGCAATGGGCCCAACAACATCCCCCCATGGGTCCTTAGAGAGGGAGCGATATGTTGTGCATCCCACTTACCACAATCTTCAACACGTCCCTGGAAACTGGGCAACTACCTGAGAAATGAAGACAGCTAATGTAGTCCCCATATTTAAGAAAGGAAACAGAAACGAGGCACTAAACTACAGACCTGCGTCTCTGACATGTATTGTTTGCAAAGTCATGGAGAAGATTATCAGGAGGAGAGTGGTCTAACACCTGGAAAGGAACAAGATTATAAATGAAAACCAGCAATGGGTTCAGGGAAAGGCAAATCTTGTATCACAAACCTCCTGGAGTTTTATGACAAG